>JAHYIQ010000011.1:5870000-6609690 GCA_030673865.1 Melipona bicolor | reverse complement strand
TCGAGGTGGAGTAATGGAATTGTTATGGGAATCGAAGGTTTGAAGGGTGGAAGCGTTCTTGAGTAGTCGGAGATGGAAGTTTTGGGTCGGCTACGGTGTCGTTTGTTGAAGTTTGAGGTTGATCGAATACTCGAATTGAGTATCACTTTGCGATCAAGAGAACACGATTACAAAAATGAAGAGTGTCTAATGAAAAATGTGCTTCGTGACAGCGTTCGAAGAGCTGCGACGGATGTTTCCAAGACTGTTACGACGACTGTCCTCTTGTCAATCGCGAGACGGATGACCTGATTCGAGGAACACAGAAGCCTCCTTGTATCGTTGAGCAAACACGACTGCGCTCGTCGATGAAGAGATTAACCGCGAATATATTTGAGTTGTGAAAGTAATGGCAACTTTGATACAAGTACAGTCTCGTTATTTCTCTCCATACTCCGAACTTATTAATTCCAATAAAGACTATGCGAAATCGCCTTCAAAATCTTCTTAAACACACGGAATCACAAATCCAATCCTAACGAACGAATCTCACGTAGGCAAATTCTTCTCCATCGTGAAACGAACTGACCGAATGAGTCAAGTATCGTAACCTTACCGAACCGACATTTAAACGCATTCCGTTATTATCGTCGCGTCGTAACGGGCAATTTTAGTTCGATGTCGGACGTCTCCCGGCGCACAAAGTAAGCAAGAAATCACTTATTATGTTGTTAGGCGGATTACAAGGATGTCGTTTGCGCAATCGTTGTCGACTTCCTGGGACGAACAGCTAAGCACCGTCACCTTCCATCGGCCTCAGAAGAAACAGAAAAAGAAAGAAAAATACCACAATCGCAGGTAACGTCGCGTCCGTGTTCCATCCGGACGGCTGTCTGTGTGACATTATCGCGGACGAGGCGATACGAATCAACGATAACGCGAATTTGATCGCGGCTTTCAGCCTCTTTGTGTGCGGGACACGTGTTACAACGTCCTTTTTTTTACACTTTGACATTGGCTTAATAAGCAGTTGGCCGTCGGAGGCTTTTTAACGATCTGTCCACTTTCCCAGACTGATGATGATTATTGATGAGCTGTGATGTGTTTATTTCGATTGAAATTTGCATTGAATGGGCAAGGATGTGTTCTTTGGTCTGATGTTGGGATACGACGAGGAAAACTCGGCGGAAATGTATTGTTGATAGGTACATGTGATCATAGTACAATCAGTTACCTCGTACGGTTTGTTCCGTTGAATCCGTTGTTATCAGTTCTTGTTCGAACGTTTGCAATTAATTTTCTTCAACCGATTCTGTCCGAGTTGAAGTCCTCTTACATTCCATAACGACAAGTTAATTAACTTGCAACAATGAAACGATGGAATAAAAAATCGACTTCGGATCACATTCGTCCCTCACCATTTCATTCATTATAAAACTTGAACAAACCCGTCCAAATCAACCAGGAAACGACCTGCAAGACACGGAAACTACGTAACAACGTCACATCCTACACGCGACAGACTAATCGAAGCTTCTAAAAATGGAACCGTCGACCTCGAAGATACGTGAGCAGAACTTCGTCTCTAGGCTACCTTCTGTCGAAAAAAGGTTTCGTAGAATCGTCCTCGATCCGACATCCGTTGGACGATCGAGGACGATTTCTAGCGAGATTCGTGTCGTGCAATTAACCCATCTGAGGTCAAAATCTCCAATTCGAGACGTTCTCGACGATCTCGGTTGTGTATTGGTTAATTTTTAGGATCGGATTGATTTGTAGAATTTTAATTCGATACGTCACTCCAATACACAGCAGACTAGTTTTTATTTTGCAAATTTCATTTCGTCTGCCTTTTACTTCGCCATTACGTTTTACCATTTTGATATTATCAAAATATTAAATAATTTATTTATTGTAATTGTTTAATTATATTGTATTTATTTATTGTAATTAGTTAATTAATTAATTCTTAGATTTTAAATTAGGGTAGGTTGAATATTTACAATTAGACTGTAGAAAATTGTACATGATGTGAAAAAATACATAAAATATCCAGAGCATATATCCTTTTTTTATTACATTAATAAAAATTCGTAACCTGCTAATAATCTTTCCCTCCTCTAAGTAAACGAATTCTAATTATAGTAGATTAATCACCGATAATTACTCCAAGAAAGAAATTCTCCCCCGAAAAATAGCTCGTTTCGCAATTAAACGCGGAGATAACAATTTCTGATGACACGCGTTTCCTGGAACTGTGACCTCGATCGTGAATCGATTTTTCATCCTTTGGTGAAACGCTTCCTTCACGAAGACGATGTTTCGCAACGATCCGCTGGAACGAAACGACGGAGATTACGTAAAGGCTTGCGGTCAGCTCTGAGACATTCCCTCAGCAATCGATCGACAAGCTCGATCGTCCTCTTGCGACGGGCTAGTCGATATTTGCACGTGGTTGCGTGCTGCACGCCCTCCGGGACGGCATTTCACGCAGCGATGTGCGTACCGAAGAGAGGTCACGAGAGATTTTTCGACAGAGAATTCTTTTCGTTTTGCTGGGGAATAAGACGTCAACGACGGTCGCTGGGAGAAGTTACGTCATTGGTGGCCACGACCTGTTGCCTTCAGTGACCATTCGATGGCGACCAAGACTGGTCGAGCAAAGATTACATATCACACATTTTCTTTCAGATAGAGTGAATTGTCCCAATTACCAATTTATCAATTTAAAATGGGTTTACACGAAAACTTAAATGTCAGGGTTTTGTAGAAAATTTTTATTCTTTTAAATTTGAAATGTAATAGTTTAGATGATATTTATTATTTTTACTGAAATCCTTATTTTCCATGTTCGGTTCATGGTGCTCCCAATATGAGATACCACGTGTAATGAAATACCTACGATATAATATCGAGTTGATACTCTTCTGAAGAGAGTATAATAATAATGCGTTCTATAATTATCTTTGTTTCAAAAACAGAACAAAATTTATCATTTTCTATACAAGATTAAACAAAACAAAAACAGTTATCAAGTAAAATTAATTAATATCTGGTATTTTTTCTCACAATAATTAATTATTATTGATCATACTACTTCATTTTGAGCAAATGAACATTTGAAGGAACGCACTTTACATTTTCGCTTACTTTTGACAATTTCACGAACATGTAAGACTATAGTCTACAGGTGTGTAAACAGATATGTAATTTATAGAATTTATAATTTATAGAATAACAGAAAAAGAAGGAATAATTTTCACAGGACTTGATGTTGTCGACTCAAAGACATCTTTAACATCAATTCGAATTTTGTTACTTAAAATGTTTAAAACAAATAATGAGCTATTTTTCAAAAATTTATACAGTCGTTTCAAATAAGACAAATGACATTTTTCATGAAACTACATTCTCTATGTATTCCGTTTCCAAATTATCCCTGCCGAATATAGATCTTACACACAATTCAAAATAACCTGTCCACTTTTGATTTTCCTTTTCTAGTTTCTCTAGTTGCAAGCAGAAAAATCGTTTCTCGAGACGATTCTTTCCAAAAAAGAATAAGAAAAAGAACTTCGCGAAAATCTCGCAGTTGCCATAAAACCACTCGAAGATGAAATATTTGACGATTTATATGCCACATCGCGAGAGAACATCTAAAACCTACTCGAATACCGATCGCGCGTTCCGCGTTGCGCTATAATTCGAAAGAGAAAAGAAACGAGATCCGCCGAGTTGGGAGAATCGAGGGAAACAGAGAGCAAAAAAGGGCCATTTCACGCGAGAAGAGAAGTTAACGATGCAGCCCCATGCGGAGAGAGTGGTAACAAATGATAGTTTTGATAATTAGCGGCTCCTTTCTCGTTGTCGGTGGAGCGGCGTCCCTTGAAGACGAAGCCGCAAGTGTCAATGGACGGCAGGTGCCCCGGCATTGTTTAAAACTGCACGATAACCCCTGTGGAAACGCGGGATTCTTATGGAAACGTGGCGTGACCGAGCTGTTGACAGGCTCCACGGACAATGGACGGAAGTCCCGGGAGGGTGGCGCACTGCGCGGCGAGAACAACCGGAAAGCCTGAGACAATGAGACGGCCGAGAAATTCGATTTCGGTGGAACGTTCGAAATTTACGTCGATTTCCCCCCTCCCTCGATTCTATATTTTCTGCGACGTTCCTGCTCTTTTACTCCTCCACTCTGGTCCTCTATTTTCCACTAGGTTTCTGTTCTTTTACTTCGACGATTTGCAGAGGTCGCAAAGTTAGTGGATGCTGGTAGCTCTGATGATACAATTTGTTGTTGGAATGGGACAATAATTTCTTGATCTGTTAACGGAAAACACAAATAATATCGCTACAAACACAAAGTATAATAATGAAATAATAAATCAGTTCTCTCTTTTCACACTCTCTCTCTTCACCTATCGGTTCTAGCTCTCTGGCTCTTCCCTAACAACTGACTGTCCTCAGACAATCTTCAAAACGTCATTTACACTAGATGGGACTCTCACACATCGCATTTACACCATAGACTTTATAACTATAGACAAAAGATTCTCACTCATCCAACAACACTCACACTCACATATATAGATACCATTTAATTCTGTGGCCATTCGTTAATACCCTTTTTTTATAATTAATGGTTTGAACAAAATGATCGATTTTCTGAATATACTACTTATATTTAATCATTTGACTGGTCATTGAAGTAAAAGTAACAAATTAAGAATGATTTTATCCTGAAACATGTACTTTCTGATATATCGTAACATGTTGAATGTTCGATAAGTAAACATATTTTAAGAATCTCAGACCAAAGGGTTGAAATATTCTAGTACCTACTTTTCATCAATTTCTTTTGTTTCATTTAGTCTGTGCATCCGTGACTGCTAACATTGATAAATATTTATACAAAACGAGATTTGGAGTGATTTTTATTACGTTGAATTATGTATGAAACGAAATTAATCGTTCCAAGACAAATGAACTATGCATTGCAAGAAGCTTTTGGGGAAGATTGTTTGTCAAAATATTTGTTTGAAGATAGTCAAACATCAGTAGAAGATAATTCACGTTTAGAATATCGACATCGATATTAATTATTTATTTAAAAATTCGAAACAACGAAACCTACCTTTTTTAGTTTCTTTTAGTTTCTTCGTTGAATCAACTTTTATAGGAAATTTATCGGTTTGAACAAAATTTGTTGAACAAACGAATTAAAAGCAATGCTAAAGACTGAGCTTTAAAAATGTTTTATTACTAAGAAAAGAAGAAACAGGTTAATTACAGGTAATTTAGGTTAATATTAATGGTACTATTGTACTTTTATACTTCTTACACATTCTTGTTGTGTATTTTATTAACCGCGGTCGCCAACAATCGTGCAAATGGTGCAAATCGTGCAATGCAGCCTTAAATAAATAATAAATAATAAAGTCGATGGTTAAATCATTCGACTCGTCTTGGAACTTTTGAATAAACAGATAATCAAACGTTAAAACAAAATTTACTAGTTAAATAAAGAAAAAGCCGATAATACAAAAGAATCTGACAATGCAAACATTCTGTCTCGACGAATCCCTTTCACAGTAAAAAACAAAGAGTTCGAAAAGTCATCTTCGCAAACGCAACGGCGACACTCGAGAAAAGCAGTGACATTGTGGAATAGAATTCCTTTCCCATCAGCTGGAATTTGCATGGCGCTCCATGTCAGTCAGCCGCCTTCGTACGCCATGGGGGGGCTCGCGACAGGTCTCCCATTCGGTAGCCTTTAGTTACGCCAACGATACCTCACGCAAATCTCCCTTTCCCTGTCCCATCGTTACCTTCTATGGTGTATTCCCGACCGATGAACAGCGGGGACAATGAAGCCCCGTGGAAACGCGTCACGCCCCATGAACAGAGCCCCTTAACACGCGCCGTTCGAGACTGGCAATCAGTTCAGTCTCAGAAATTTCGTCCATCGATCGATATTCCTCGAGTGATAAAAGTCCTCGTAGCACGAGATTGAATCATTTTAAAATCTTCGTGTAACAAAGAAAAATGGGAACGTTAAGGAAAGATTGTTTTATAATTTTGTATTTGTTGAAATACTTATGTCTTGAAAAAAGTATCGGTTATGAAATGTCACGTTAACGTCGGTTTATCGATATATGTTGCAATAAACTTGCAAGACTTAACAGTGAATTTACAAAAAAAAAAAATAATTTTGAAAACAGTAACTAAAATGTTACGAGAAAGTTAGTTGAATTGTTTGTTAATAATACTTTGAAGCGGATAAATAATTATCTTGGAGATAATGAAATTGAGGATTGCTTAACTGAATTGGGTTTGTTGATAACAGAATAAGATCACAGAATAAAAGTAAGAATCAGAAGAATAAAAAAAGACGAATAAAAATGTAATAAATTAACTATAATTATTATATTACGTATGGTGCAGAATTCGAGTTCAGGCTTCAACAGTGCCGTTTATAAAAATGTTATCTTGAGATCAATTGAATAATATTATCTTTATCTGTTTATAAATAATGCTTTTAAATAGATATCTTAAGAACATATCCAACTGATAATATTCAGGAGATACCACTGAGAATACTTGTTTAATATTTGCCTGCATACACATGTAGTTTCCAAATTTGAAACATTTATGATCGGGTGTCTCATGAACTACCCAGTAAAAGTGAAAAACATTAAAGATAATATATAAATATCTGTGTATTCTATGTTTCTCTATAAAAGTAATATTAATTTAAAACATAGACGTGTAGACGTAGAATATTAATTCGTAGAAACAATATTTATAGTTTTGATGAATTACAATCTAATTATCAGTAACTTCCACGTTGGATCTTCCACATGTGTGCCAGAGTGAAATCACGATCGCGACAATCAGAAACATAAACACATAAAAACACAATAAATTGATGATTGCACCGTACGATTCATAATTCAAGTAACTTTTTAAGTATTTTTAGTAACACGAAAGCTGTGTAAATACGAAACACGTCTCGTTTTATTCCGCGTCGTGTTCATCTTGTCCATGTTTTTCTCGACTACAATTCACGTAACTAGACAGTGAAACGGTGCAATTTCTTTCCACTGCTCTCAATCCATCTATCGTTTTCCATCGCGACGGATGTTCTCGTATTTTTTCGTTGTCGTTCTTTTTTTTTTTTTTTTGTTTTGATTTTCTCTTTTTCATTCGCGAATCGAACGAATCGAATAGCGAATCCACGCGGTTCCTGCGTTGCGATCGCTTTTTTCCTCGCGCCTTCCTTTTTCCCCCTTTTTTTTTTTACACGACGAGCCGACGCGCGCGTTTTGCGAACCGCGGCCCCCCCGATTTCCGGTTTATCCCCGGAAAGATTAGCTTCGCTCGTTGTGCTCGAAAATCCCGCGCGAAAATACGCGATAGGGTGCTCGACCTCGGCGTATTTCGAAAATTCCTCGAAAACAGGCTCGCGTTGTAGGTGCGTGAAAAAATGAAAGAGAATTATTTTTATAGGAACGCTGCATGTGTTTCTTCTCCTTTTAAAATCGATTATAATCTCGGTAGAACTCCGTTTATAATTTTACTCAATATCCGGTTTTCGTGTGAATCACTGGCGATTCAAGGGCAAACTTTTTTCGAATACATCAATTAATGTAAATTAATGTATAGATTTTTGACCTCTTTCCCTCCTAAACTAAAGAATCTGCTTCTATATTCTTGTTCTTTGTGGCACTATAGAACAAATTGTTGGAAATTATATTGTGGGATAATAAAGATAGCTAATACCGACTCTTTGCTTTCGCTCTGCTGATGGTTAAGAGATCGAAAAACAAGTGAAGACGCAAGGACTTCGCAGCCACTGCAACCTTCGCAGATTCCTGCACAAATAATGTTTGTTCAATTCACTCGAACCAAATTCACGCTCCGCAGTCAGTTACTGCGCTCACTCGGTCTAACAATGATACAAATTTGATCGAGCGAATATTGGCCTCGAAACGAATCCGAGTCCACGCCGCAGGACACAAAGGTATAGCAACGTTTCAAAAGTGCATCATTGATTCCCCGGGAAGCGTCGCAACATCGCAGAGAGCGACGCGCGCGTCGGTATCGGCCAGAATCGGCCGCAGGTATATGCCGGCTTTCTATACGTAGTAAATCGAGACCGTTTCTCATCCGGAAAGCCGACGATTAGGCCAGTTTTGAAACGTAAGGTGGCCGCCGTCACGAGGCCATTTGTCTGCAGCGCGTCGGTGGACGTCCGCAACCGCGGGATCTACATTCTGTCCCGAAGCGAAGAACGAACTGGACTCGAGAGAAAGGAGAGTGTTTGTGCGTGAAAGATGGAACGCGATCGAACGAACTAGAGAGAGGAGAGAGAGAGAGAGAGAGGGAACTCGAGGAGAAGGGTCAGCCGCAAGCCGCAAAATAATTGTTCGTTGGATGAGTTCGGGGGCCCCTTATACCCTGGGATCTATACCAGACGACCCAATTCGACGGTACTTGTTGTGATCCAAATAGGATGAGTCAACGATTGATGTTTCTGCCGGTCTTTCAGGCTCTCTGCTCCGTTCGATTTTATCGATTTCGTCCCTGCGATGGTCCACCCCGCCTTTTCTTCCTCTCCCTAATTCGTTTTCTCGATCATCGGCGTCCATTTCGTCCGTTTCGCTCATCCTCTTTGGTCGTTAGATCTCGCTGGTTACGCATACAGCCAGCTATAGTCGGCGGAGTTCGCGTCGTTTTTGACTGATGACCGACCGGTCCCTGGACGGAGTTTGCGTTTCCGGGCGAGTTACTTGTACCTCGAGACAGGTCTTTTTGTTTTCACCTTGTTCGCAGATTAAGGTAGAGAGAGAAAGAGAGATTGTTATTAGACGGAGGGTTTATTGTTGGGCCAGAGAGTGTAACGTGTTTGACGCGACGACAGGTGTTAGCTTCGCCAGAAAGAAAGGGAATGCGATTGGATGGTGGGCAACTCGAGAAGTGATTGACAGCTGGAAGGAGTCTATGACACGTTCAAAGGTTACAGTGTCGTCTAATCTGCACGTTCCACAGGCGAATTGAAACGTTGGACGTCCGTCGGCATTTGCAACAAACACCGAGTGTGTTTTATACGTTAATGGTTTATAAAGTTGTTTGAGTCTTCAAAAATTAAGACGAATACTTAACGAGAATACGTTTAATAAATTGGTATCGATGTTGGAGTGTTTAAAAAAAAAAAAAAAAAAATTACTGCCTTGAAACAGGCGACTCCGCTCCGGTCTCTTCCAACCTCTTCAAACGTCGAGAGAGCATCTCAATTCGACTTCCAAAAATCGTCGCGTCCCGACCGCGACGTCTGGTCCAGTGCGATCGGTCGGTGGACACGCGAGGAGGAGAGAACAGGTAGAGATACAGGGACGGATAAAATAGCTGGGACAAGCGGCTGGTCGACAGGGCCTCGACATGTCCTGTCGCGTGACGTTTCGCGAGAACGACGGGGCCCGGGTCTTTGATGTGGGCCGCCAAGGCAGGGGCCTCACGGCCAACGAATCAACGATGCACGATGTCCGTTTGACATTTTCACTACGGGAGACGGGGCACGATAATAATAGGTTTTAACTCCGTCGTCCGTTTGGCTGAAATTGCCTGGAAACCGCCGTCAACGTGCGCCTCGATGTCCTCCGTCGATTTTCCCCGGATTTTCTCGATCCATCGCGGGGCCTGGATTAGCCGAAACGCTAAACGGATTCGCTGGTGTTCCAGCACAGTCTAGCAAAAACAGAAGCCAATCCCCTCGTTGTCGAGGGCGAATCTCCCGAGTTGATTCGGGACCGGGGCAGGTACCCCCGGAAAGAAGCCAGCGGTTCGACGTGTTTGGATAGGCCAAGAAATCTCGAGGACAAATTTGTTTCCACTCCAAACAATCGTTGATCTCTCGGACGCTGGATATTTGTGGCTGAAACGCCATCATGTTTCGATACCGAAACACGTTTCTCCTGGCGGAGTAATTCAAATAATTAATCTTCTCGATCTCAAATTGTTCGATTATCACTCGAACTGAATTTCTTCAGAATAGACAGTAACAGTAAAAAAACTGCACGACTTGTACCCCAGTACGAACTTTTTTGCCATAAAATTTTATTGACATGCAAACATTTGAATCGATAGAAAATAATTACAGGCGCGATCGCTCGGTACTAGACAACGCCACTCCTACTCGAGGTCTACTCCACGCCCCCCTCACGAATCACGTGACCCAAATCAACCAATCGCTAATTTTCGTTGCATCAGCGTTGCACCTGAAGAGGCCCGATTTTCTGGTTTACCCCCGCTAAAATCACTTTCAGTGATGATATGTTGACATTTCTGTACAATTACCATTACTATTTATCTTTCTAGAATATTACTTTAAAAGGATTAACTTTGTTGCCAACTCTGTCGTAATAAGACGTGTTTTTTTTAAATATATTTGTTATTATTAAACTGCCTTAATTACTCGATAAAATATAACAGAATTGAAAGAAGAATGAAAGACAAGGTTGGATATGCAAGGAATCGACTTTGAGGGGAGAAAAACAAAGAGTCCGTACCCGGTTTTGAACCGGGATAGGATTCTCGAAACGTAGCAAAGTAACTAACGAGTAAACAGGATACTGTCCATTGTCGGATCCTACTTTCTCTCTTGAAACCACGGTTTCATCAATCCCGATGTATAATCATGTTTGATCCAGCTTGCTTCTTAAACGACGAGCGTTAAACCGATCGCTCATCGGTTCTGACCCGAGCGTCGCGGTTTCCGGAAGGTCGAATCGATCGGCGAATCGCCCGCGTATCGACACGGCGCGCGATTAATTTCTATTAGAGTGGCGGAAGCGAGGGGCGTCGTGGCCAGGCGGGGGATGCGCTGGACGGATGACGCGCCGGTGACGTCACTGCCGGTCAACTACAAGTATTTCGCATTAGCTGCCAACGGGCCGCTAATTAATTGGGTTAAAAAGACGTTAGGCGAATTGATCGGTCCATTCAAGGTGGCCATCATCGGTGGCCACGCCAGATAAAGTTATTATTCGGGCCGTATCAATTTGCCGCGATCGCGTGCCATCCAGCTATATCTCGTGTTATCGCGCGTTTCGATTCTCTCGCGACCGCCATGGGAGAAAAAGCCTGGAACACGTGAAACACTTTTCCCGTGATAAATTCGAACGAATGACGGGATGTTCCGACGTGATTATTCGGTAGTGAGACATTTGTTGGGAACAGCGAGACCTACTACAGCATTCTCGCGCGCAGGTATTGAGACGTTCTTCGAAGAACACGGAGGTTTGCAGTGTGTTATCTGCTAAGATGGATGCGGTATTTTAGATAGGCGGTTCATGAACAGCGTTGTTGCATGCTTTGTCGCTATTATGCGTTCTCCGCGAATCACAAAGATGTTTCAGCTGGATCGATGAACGTTGCAGATTAACGGGTCTTGGGATGGTTATTGTAATAGGTGACAGATAGACGTACACTATCTCGTATTTATCACAGAACAATTTCTTCAAACAAAGTTTTCTAAATAGAAAGACGAACCAGAGGAGACAATTTCGTTTTCTCTTAATTTGAATAGAAGTCGCAAAGAGTACAACAGACTGTTTGCAGGAAAATCATTCTATTGAATAAATACAAGATATTTCAAGATGCATGGCTCTGCGTTAAGTGTGAGATTTGTTTGTTTGAGACTTCATTTCTGAGAAAATTCAGAGTGCAAAAGTTTAACGATTATACAATTTTGGATAAAATAAGAATTAATAATTTTTTTTACAAAGATATCTCAAAAGAGGAGAATATAAGTAAAGGATTTAAAGAAAGTAGGAGGAAATTTTAGTCTTTACACATTTTTTTTTCTTATTTCATTAAGAAAAAGAAAAGTGATCTTTCATATGGTGTAAAAGAAAAAGATTATATGCAATAAATATCATTGTGTGTTTAATACGTTTGAAGTAGTTAATTACTTTTTTGTTCATTTACTAAAATTATCTGAAAGTGGAGCGGCCCTCTCAACTTTTTCACAAGACGCTTCGTTTCCGAGAAAATTAAATTTAAAAATTTAGCAAGCAGGTACACGTCTATCAACTTCATTTTTAAATAAACACGTTCAAAGAAAATTTATTTTCTTGAAAATGGAGGAAAATTTTATTCTACAATTTTTATTTATTCTCCCAGGTAGAATAACCTCGTGTCAATTATTATTTACATCAGAATTAATACAAAAATAAACTAGAAATTTTCAAAATCGATTTTCTCGAAATCCTCTCGAAAGTCCTAAGTAAAAAAAATATTTTCACAGAGAGTTACCCTCTTTCTGGCTTCTCATTCGATCGGAAACATTTTGTATAGGCAGGTTAGTGCTTCACCATTTGGTTCGAAATAGCTAGTCAAAGGCAATTGTGTATTCGTATGGAAAAAAAATTCATCTTCATTTTTGCTATACAAATAATAAACGCCACAAGATTGAAAACTTTCAAAAATAATAGTGAATTTTACATCTGTGTCGTGCCACAAAGAGAAATTGCAAGCGTTACGTAGATTTTAAGATATAGATAGTAATCTTTCAAGAAAAGAAAAATTATTATTATTATCAGATGGATTATTAAATAGAAAATTTATACAAATGACAAATGGTAAATATTTTACGACATAGCTTAAGCTTAACCATGGAAATACTGGTTTAAAGATTTTAAAAAACCACCACTACATTAGATTCCAAAATAACGAATCATTGTATCATTATTCGCACCACCGCAGTCTGTGCTTTGTTTTATTATCCTTGAAAGTGATTTTAGCGGAGGTAACCCAGAAAATCGGGCCTCTTCAGGTGCAACGCTGATGCAACGAAAATTAGCGATTGGTTGATTTGGGTCACGTGATTCGTAAGGGGGCGTGGCGTTGTCTGGCACTGAGTGATCACGCCTGTAATTTGTTTTGCGTATCAATAAAATTTTATGGCAAAAATGTCGTCTTCATTTCCCAGTCAGAACAGTTGCTTCTGGGTCTTTCAGTGAGACGACTCGTACTGGGGTACAAGTCGTGCAGTTTTTATGAATAATCTTTATCGTTTCATTTAAAAATAATCTTTATGTCTTTATGCTCGCTAAGAATTCCCCGAAGAAGAACCATAAAACCCCCCCTTCCAGCGTTCATTTCACGGGTCGAGATTGCAGGCGCCACATCACCAGCGAAATTGCAGTTTCGTTAAAAAGGTATAGGTCAAATTTCTGCTTGGTTCGTCCCCCTTTTCGTGTTTCCTCGTGCGCGATACGAACCAATAGGAACGACAATGGAATTATCGAAATTATCGAGATCCTCCGGGGGTCCAGGACTGAGAATGGTAAACACGGGCGCAACATGGCATCGTCAGCGGGTGACTCGGGTCTGAAAGGGCCCCCGAGGCGCTTAGGACAATTGCCGCGCGCCGCTACGAATTTCAGAAAACACTGCCGTTACCCGCAAAAACCTGCCAGCCGACCTTTTGTTCCGCTGTCACCGGCCTCTCTAGGGAATCTTGCGGTGGGATCGTTTTTCGGTCAAGATCAAACTGCATTACACATGGTTTTTGTTTGTGCGCTCTGCATCGCCTGGCATCGTCTCTTTCACGAAAGTTTCTCGACATTTTTTGATACAATCTGAACTGTCAAATTGTGGATCTCCACATTGGTCTCTCAGGAATAGCGTGCTTGGGCTATTGAAATTTGTTTGTTTCATTTGTTTTTTAATTTAACCTTTTGCACTTAATTGTCCTTTCTAAAGGAACATCGTAGGTAAAAAAATGTCTCAAGCCTCTTTTTTTATAATTGCTTATAATTATTACTAATATTGAGGCGTATGTTTGATATTGTATAATACAATAGAGTTTTATATGATCGATTAACGAGCACATTTGAGCCAATTATTTTTCGGGATGTTTTCGAGGAAAGAAAATTAAATCAATATCAATTAAATACGAATATACATATATGTATGTTTTACATCTATATTTTGTTATCCATAGTCTTTTTTAAATTTAATTTTTGTTTTATTCAAACAAATATATTTATTTCAAGCCATTTTTGTTTCGCTTCTTAGATCCGGCATATTTGATCATCTGGCACTGCCTCGATCCCAATAATCGGAGTATTGTGATATTTGAACAGAATGAAAGTTATAATAATTTAAGAAAAAAATAACTGAATCATCTGAGCAAAGTAAAAAACACTCATTTGAACAATTCACACAAAACTAAATTTCTTGTTGCTTTTTACGAAAGTTTATAAAATTATTTTTCTGGACATGTGTCATTAATTTTGTATACTATTGATATTAATATTCCATATATTATAATTATTGTAAACTATACTATACTATACAAGTACCTATAAACTGGTACTTGAATGTTGAATAAGTTCAATTTATTAAATAAAACTAAACAGTTGAACTTTCTTCGTTCAATGAATTCCGATCAAGCGAAGAAGAAAAAGAAACGAGTGAGTGCAAACCGAGTGAGAGAGAGAAACACGCAAACGGATATAGATATATAAAGATCGTAGGGCAGAGCGTCGAGATTGTAGTCCATTGACAGAAACGGCCGTGTCATCCAGTCATGATACGTCCCATTGTGCTCCCGGAGGACCTTCTGGGGACTGCATTATCGTCTTCCTATATCTTTTATTAGAATGCCGGGTCCTGATTTCTCTCCGACCTCCGGCACCGTGCGTCAGCAACATCCTCGCCGCGAGCACGATCGGCTCGCGAGGGCACGACTCCTTTCGAAACTGGCTGCAGCTCCGTAATTAATTTCAACGCGGGCAGCGACGCTGTCGTTGCCACATTCGAGAGAGACAATGACCAACGCTGGCTGTTTCCTCGATCGATTTCGTCTTTACGACGACTGCAGGCAATTTTGTAACGAGAGAAGAGAGAAAGTCTAACTTACGTTTGTTAAGTAAATGGCAAAGATAGAACTACCAATCAGAGATATTTATTAAAAAGTAAAAAGGTAGAATAGTATTGCAATATTACTTCAAATCAATTATACGAGCTTTTATCTTTATTCTGCTTTTGTAAGAAAGGGATTTTACTCAAATCCCTAAAAGCACCTATTTGTAAAATTTCTATCAAAAATTATATTTTATTTTATTAAAAATTTATTATTAAAAATATTTATTTCATTATTATTAAAATTATTTCTGTTATTATTAAATGTAAAATCCAAGATTTATTACTAAATTTTGATTGTAAATCATAAATTATAAGAAATAGTTGGAAATTTGTTAATAAACTATAAATTATAAATCATTTTGATCATTTTGGTAGTACTAGTGTTGGACGGTCAATGTAATAAATAAGAGATTATCTAATGATGCTCTGAAAGCAGTAACATTTGGACACAATGAAACTCGAAAGAAATAAAAAGATACTAATAAGTAGGTATTGCACAAGGAGAACGACAAGTGTTTCAATATACATATGTTTCATTCATATTAATACACGGAAGTGTCCATCTTGATAGATTCCATAGTCTTTCCCTTAATTGCCAATGGCAGTTCTCGATTAGCCGTTTCAAGCCAAAGTTGCAACGAGTGATGCACGTGCATCGCAGATGATAAATTGTTGCTTGGTAGTCACGGTAAACAGGTGTGCAATATTGGTTTGCAACCTATAACTCGGTAAAAGCTGCCGTTTTTTTTTATCAATTTTCACTTTATTTTATTTTATTTATCCCATTCTCCTCTAAAACAATTTGACCAGAAATTCTCAATATGTCATAACACAACTCTTTGAAACCGTTACGATATATCCTTTTTTTACAACATAGAATCAACAATTACCGATGACAAGATCATGAATTTTTATGCAAATTCATATTTTCGAGAATTTTCCATAAATGCACGAAAAAAAATCCACAAATCTACCGTACCGAGGACTTCTCATCACATTTTTGGTTTCCAGCTAACAATTCTGGTCTAAAGTTGTATTTCAGAAAAGAGCTCAGGTACAATTTGAATAATCTCCACCAGACTCGAACTCCGATATCTCTCGCGTGGGATGTGAACGAACTAAACGTGCCCGTTTAAAAAAAGCATCGTTCGCACAGGGAGAACAACGACGATCCCAGAGTGATCCTCGTGACGGGGGTCATCGGCGCCGGGGCTGACAGTTGAGAGGGAAACGTAATCGGGTTGCATTGTGCGCGGCTACGCGCGTCGCGGCAATGGAGCGTAATTAGCTGAGAATCTGGCAATTACCGGTGCAGCGAGAGTGCAAAGGTGACACGGTAACGGCGGGGTGATTGATTTTAGCGAAAACGCGAACAGGGGTGGGGGAGAGGGGGGGGGAGCAATTTGTCAAGCTGTCGACGTTCCATCTCTGGCAACGCGGCCACGCAGCGTGAAGATACGGATCTCCTTCTTCGGCTGGCTCTTCGCTCCGCGCGAGCCCTCCCTTCTCGTCAGCGCTGTCCTGCCAACTTGCAATAACGTATCGTTTCTCTCCTGTTTCTTTTTTCTCTTCCTTCCAACTCTCGTTTTTTCGTTTTCTATTTTCTTTTCCCTTCGTTTTGCCTCTTTTTTTTTTCTTACCTGTCTGCAACAACGTTTTGATTCTTTAAGCACTTATCCTTGTTACATTTCTCCTTTTCTCATCTCTGCCAACAATGTGTCATTTCAACACTTTCAACTCGTAGCGTCTTCGTCTCGTTGTCTTTCTTCCTTTTTTATCACTGAAAGTGATTTTAGCGGGGGTGACCCAGAAAATCGGGCCTCTTCGGGTGCAACGCTAATGCAACGAAAATTAGCGATTGGTTGATTTGGGTCACGTGATTCGCGAGGGGGCGTGGGATAGACCTCGAGTAGGAGTGGCGTTATCTGGTGTTATTGAGCGATCGCGCCTGTAATTTGTTTCGTATCGATTCAAATGTTTGCGTATTAATTTTATGGCAAAAAAGTCGTCTTCATTTCCTAATCAGAACAGTTGCTTCTGGGCCTTTCAGTGAGACGAATCGTACTAGGGTACAAGTCGTGCAGTTTTTTATTTGTCTGCGTTGTTCTGCCGACGTTTTGATTTTTTAAGCAATTAGGTTCTTCATCTCTGTTCGCGACATAATAATGTATATCGTTTTCTTCTTTTGATGAAGAGACTTATAGTGTCTTATCTGTCCGCAATAACGTGTCTCTTCTTTCTGAGATTCTCAACCTCCATTCTTCTTACATGTTAAATTTTTTTATCTAGAGAATTGTAGCCAGGGTAAAGATTTACGTTTAAAAGACGTAGGAGCATTATTCACAGGCACTTTTATCCCTTCTCTTCGCCAAGAGCAAAGGTACAGCTAACATAACCTCTCTCGTCATTCACGTCACCGCGAGTAATTTCCATCCACGGCCATTGCCGGACAATACGTCCGAACATACACGGGGTACTCGGAAGAAATCGTTCATTCGTTGTCCCGATTTCACGCGTGGGAACGGGAGAAAAGGTCGACCGGATCTCGAAGACGCTGTTTCCCTCCCTGCTTCTCTTGGTCGATCGATAACGGAAGAACAAGGAACAAAAACGAGAAAAAAAAAACGAGCAGCAGAAAGCCCACGAAGAAACCGGAGATCGAGATTTCGAGCGTGGCTAGAACAATCGATATACACAGGTGGAGCATTATCGACGACCAGATAGAAAGGTTGATTCAACTGCGAAACCGTAGCACCTTGCCCAGATCTCCGCCCGTTTCAGACTGTCCCGGCCGGGTGTGTCTTGAAACGGATCACGACTCTTTTCATCCGTTCTCCGACGTGTCTCCTTTTTCTTTCCCCTCTCGTCTCTTTTGAGAATACGAGGAACGATCGACCGTATCATTGCACGTCCGAACTGCTCGTTGGGCTCTACATGGCTCTTTGCACCTTCTCGATGATGTTAACCCCTTGCGCTGGCAACTGGTTCGCGGACCATAACGAGTGACCGAATCGTATACAATAATTTGTCGCTTTCTTTTTCTTCTGAACTCGTCCGTACGATACCACTGGATAGAAATGATTAAAAAGTAATAAACTTGTCATTTGCTTTGCCTGGGTTACATATAGATATATTTAAAACTGAGACATTGTTGCAATTTGGGACAAAAAGGCACGTCGTTCAAACGCAAGAGATTAACACTAAAACTACAATTTCCATCAAAGATATCAAAGTCAAAGAAATAGAGAAACTTTATAATAATACAATGTATATAAGCTTTCGTTTATATATTTTACAAAAAATTATTCAAATCTTTAAAAATACAGTGTTATTACGTCTGTGAAATGTCTGAGAGAAATTATAAATTGGTCATTTTTACCACTTTAGTAGTTTTAGTGTTAAACACGTAATGTTAGTGTAAAGACGACGAATGTTGAGAAAGAGAAATTTTGCATTCGATTTTATAGATATTGGCCTCGTTTATAGTTTTTGGAAAAAAAATTAATTATCATTCTTAGTGATCTTTGTGAAAAGAAATTAATAATTTACAAAAAAGATGCTTGGAAATCCATCGTTCGGCAAAAGAGTAGTAGTTTGAGCATATATTGTATAATCAACGAGGAAAATCTTCGATTATAAAAGTTAGAATAAACGAATTATAAGATGAATCAATAAGATTGGAACGTACGATGCAATCCACGATATAAAAATATACGTACAAGGTTAAATTTCAGAGATCTCTCATGGAAATCTCGCACTTTATTAAACCAACCTTTCAAATTTTTGCCTGATTGTCCGCAAGAAGATAAGCTGCACTACAAATTCCTCGACATTACGCGTTGAAAACGCTGTTGTTACAATAGAAGATAAATATCATTAACAGGACTTTGTTTCGCTAGCACAGCTCGTACCCTTTTCCATCGTGTGAAAACCATAAGATTGCAGATATACGATCAACATGTTTCATGATATTCGATGGTTAAAGGGTTTGAAAATCAAACCTGTCACTACATTACTCAGTTATTTCGTTTGTCTTTTATTTTACTTTAATACTTGGTACTATTCCTTAAGTAATTTATTGTAATTAAAGAAATTAATGCACAATCACGTAATTGTAATATAAGATCCACACGGTTCGTCAAATCGCAATTTAGAGAAGAGTCACTTTAGGTCATTTTAGGTTAGAATCGGCAGAAATCAAAACTTCAAAAACCAGTTTGTCATTTAAATAGAGAGGAAAATGATTTTTGTGAGATTAAATAATAAGTACTGATAATTCGCAAAAATAAGAAAGTTGCAATTTGTAAGAAATGAAAAATTGTCACCTAGTAGCTACTATAGTCAATTATTAAATTATTAGATTTTTAAATCTAAATGGTTGACAATGTTGGTAGAAAGAGATGTAATTTTTCGTCAAACTTTATCAAACTTGTTAAAATTTTTGCGAATAAAATAACTGATACTTTCTTTGATGTTTGAGCTTTTCTGTCTCGAAATTACAAATATATTTCTGCGTAAAAGACAGAAGAATGAATATTGGAATTTAACTTCAATTGATCGAACTTACAAATAAAAAAAAAATTTGGTCCCTATTGGTCGACAATTAAATAATGGTTGGTATTATACTTTTAATCGTATAGAACTTTTTATCATTATTAACAAACCAAAAAATCAGCTTTAAAAACTAACTTCCATGTCACTAAATTCTACAAATTTTCCGAATTTACAAACTTAAAATATAAAGAACAATGGAGTAAATATTGTGATATTTATTTGCTCGTTCAAATTGAATTTATTTTGGTTGGTGTTTTCTCCTAAATTATTTTATACATGTCAGTTCCCCCCCAAAAAGCAAGATTCAATCCAAGCAAAGCTGATCGAAGTCACTCGTGAACCTATCCGTCATCACTGCTTCTAACACCCTGCTCTCCCCATCGGTCTCATTACAAATCGGACTAATGAAATCCGCAAAGCTTACTCGCACGATCTCGCATTGTAACAAACACTCACGCATCCTCGCATGCATTACGCATATGAAGATAGTTATCTGACGTTATTGGTGTGAAGAAGTTAGTCGTTCGCTCTGGGGGTTGCTGCTCGGAGGAAGCAGGGTTATCCGCGTTCCCTTTCTTTCTCTCCTTTTTTTTTCTCTTGCCGCCCGCGCATTCTCCCCCCTGTCTTTCGCCGCGTCATTAACACCAACCAGCCCCGAACGAAAAACGTTATCTGGAATCGAGCTTTATTAAAGGACGCGCCGAAAGCGAATGCTCGCGAGAAACATTTTGATTGGCTCTCGGAGGGCAGCTGTGCTCCAATCTATCCGATTTCCCCGATGATTGATAGTGTTACGAAAAAGTGAATTCGGAGCGAATTTGTTGATATGGATAATTTGTTGATTAATCTCTCTGTCTGTCCCTTACTTTCGCTGGAAATTGTATAGATATTGCAGTAACAATGTAGTCTTTAGTTTATACAGATGAATCTGAATAGCAAATCGAGGAAAATCGTAAATTGATTCATCGGTTGTAATCGCTATTGCACTTAGTCTTCACGATTGGAATTTAGTAGAATAGATTATTAATGTCAATTCTGTCAGTTCAAATATTTAAGTTATAAAAAGTAAACTTAAAATGGAAATCAGATATTTCATGGTGTTTCTCATTTTTATAGCTTCACAACTTTTGCTTTATTATTTTTACATAGATGTTTATAGTAAGCCTTGAACATTGTCAGCAAGTACAATTAGCTATAAAGATATTTTATTTCGGTCATTCGTAAAGTATTATTATTCGATTATTAAAATGATCGTCCATGACTGCATCAAAATATTTTCAAGACTGTAGAGTTACCTTTCGATGTAAATTTCGCGGAAATTGACAAAGAAAGAAAACCAAAATAAATTTCCCTCGTCGATAGTAGTTAACTAGCAACGAGAAAATTTTTCTCAAAACTCGCACTTGTTACTTGCAATCAAAAACGTTTCACCAAAAAAAAGGAAAATCAGCTTTTTTCATTCTATAGGGTGGTCACTGAAAAACTGAAGGGTTTGAAAAAGTCGTAACTTCAAACCCTTCATTTTCAATCTTTTTTTATTTTCCTTCTTTTTTAGGTTATGAAAAAAAAATCCATCAATTATACTTCCAAATAGAATAATAAAAAATTAAAGAAACACGTGTTTGTAAAGGTTATGTTTGTTTTATGTCGTTCATTCAGCCTTTCAGTGACCACCCTACAGTTACAATAGTCACGGTTCCTGAACCTACGTTAAATTCGCCAAGAAGACGGGTTCACCCTCTGGCGGGAAGAGAGCGGAGAGATTTCTTTCGATGTGTAACGCGCGCTCGTTGTCCTACGCGTCCCATTAGGGCGATAATTAATGACGGCCGCGGACACGGTCATAAATATCGCGCGTTATTATGCCGCGATACACGCCGCTGGCAGCGCGGCGTGTTGTCACATTTGAATAACATGGCCGCGAACTAGTGCATAAATTTCTAATTACAAGAAAGCAAACGCGCGATTATCATACGCGGGAGGATTGGGACCGAAATCGACGCCGATTTCGTTGCGCCTCGTATCCGTCCTTTAATTAATCGGCGTGGGCCCCCACGATTACCGTTCTTTATGCGGGGAGCCGAAGGGACAGACCACTCTTAAATTTTCTATTCTTTAATATTCACGAGAGACACGCTTGTTTTCCGAATGGAGTTTAGTACGGTGTTGCATACTTTTGTTGGGAGAGGGGGGGGGCTAAGGTTTTGGGATGAATTATCGGGAGAAATGCTGGTTAAAGCGTTACAGGATTCTGTATCTAGTCGATGTAGATTAGCGAGATGAAGTTATGTTATGTCCTGGATCCTGGTTTAACATGCAAATGCTTTCTACTGTGGGTAGCAAACAATCTCAAAAATATATTGGTTTATAGCTGATCGATGTAGGAAAACTTTCTGAAGGATTAATATAATTACGGAACGCGTGATTGAAATGTTTAATCGAATTTAATCACAGAGGAATTCAAAGTTCAAGGTTTTAAATGTGAGATTATTACTAATATCAACAAAGATTGTTTGTAATACGAATTGAACCGATTTTTATGGGGACATTTAAAGAATTTAATTAGTTTGGTGTTGGACTTGCAATAAGAAATAGAAAATATTTAATAAGAATATTTGAAAATGTAAGGTAATCTAGCTGCGAGCTACATTTGCTTTTATGAAATGTATATGAATGATAACGTTACACTGAATAAAATTTTATTTTTTATCGAAACAATCGCCATTTTTTACATCTCTCAATGCTTCAAGTATCTTCTTCTTTAACACCCTATATATACATTATCCTTATAATGTGATTAGATCCATCAAAAGGTTAATATTTTTCGGTTTCTTTTCCACAATTACGATCGGTGAATATTTTTCCACTCTTAATGATCAAATATTTTCTTAAATTTAAAACTTGTAGGTATTAGTCAAGTTCTATATTCATTTCTAATGCTTTATGGAATTTATATAAACTCGTTTAACGTGACTAAAAAATACATTATTTTAGCCCTTGTAATACCTCAACACTGAACAGACATATTTAAAGTCACTCAACTAAGGTTTCTCTGCAAAATTAATCTTCGATCACCTTCAATTATTATTATTTTCATTTCTTCCAATTGACATTAGCTATCTCATTAACTGTGATGTTAGAATTAAATTAAAACGTTTCGTTTGAATGGAATTTTATCCAAATACTTATGCACCAAAGTATTCAAGCTTGATGATAATTTAAAATTGACATTGTATCACTCTTATGAACTTAACGCATCACCGATTCACGAAACATAATATCACCGTCTCTATCGATTATACATCTTTTCCCGATTAACGAAAGACAAATCTTGTTTCTTCTGCCAATCTCGTTCGAACAGGTGCTCCGAACGAGTGATTCTCGCAAGGGAAAACCAAGCGAGACTTGCATTTTCCACAGTGATAATCGCCGACAATGCTAACAATAACGACGTTTATTAGCGGATTAATTAAAACCGAGCTACGGCCATAATAATCACTTTGCGAGCCATTCTAATGAACTTAATTATCGGCCACGGGATCTCGTGAAATCACACATTGTATGCAACGTTACGGCCACTGTGCTGTGATGTAAACTAGAGGCTGATTAGTATTCCGTGTACACTGCCGTTGCATGAACTATTTATACGCTGGATATCGCGCGTGTACACAGGACCGAATATTTATATTCCACTTATTAATATATTGCGCACTACTACTACGTAATGGAATCAAAGTGGAGAACAATCAGACTTTATATAGGTACGGCATAGGGGATTCTTGATCGAGAGGTGTGCAAGAGAATCAGAAAAGTTAATCGCCTGCAGATAAACCGGGACGCGTGTTATGAAGAGAGTAAAATTTAAGAATACGTTGTGTAAATGCAACAGGTGGAAAACAAAAGAATTTTTGCCACACACGTCGAGAATTTTTTGTCGCAAATTGCAACATTTTCTCAGTTTTAAGTATATTTAAATGTAACCAAGGCAAAACAAATGATAAGTTTATTACTTTTTATCATTTCTATCCATTGATAGAAATAGGTTTGTTATCATACCGACGAGGTCAAAAGAAAAGGAAAGCGACGAATTATTGTATACGGTTTGGTCACTCGTTATGGTCCGCGAACCAGTTGCCAGCGCAAAGGGTTAAGCGTTGTTGTGAAAGCTGAAGTCCTTAATGTTCAACGTTCGAGATCTTAAACTCGGAAACTCGAGCTGTTCAAAATGTATACATTACGACTACAAACAATATCATAAACTGTCAACAAGAGCTAATTTTTAAAACTTGAAAAGATTGAGTCTCGTCAAACATTAATTAGTCTTAAAGTGTCAGGTTAAGGCTTTTAAGGTTAAGTCTCAATGCTTTGAAGACTCGAGCTGTATACATCAAGAGTGAGTATCGTTCCACGAGAAAAAGACACGATACAAAATTTTAACAAACTTTGGGTTCAAAATTTTTTCACATGCTCCTATGTATGTTGAATATATTGCATTTCAAATAAATTTTTTTTTTTAGTTTCATATTGATTTTGATACATGAGCAAATACGAAGTTGTATGTATATTGAAAAATAAATTTTTGCTTTATTAGAATGCCCTAAATATTCCCTCTTTTTTGCTTTTTTTGGATTCTTCATTTGTTCCAATCTGTGTTGGGAGTAAAAATTATTTGCTAGGGAATTTCAGAGCAGAGAGAAATCTATTGATTTGAATTCATACAAGGAGAAAGTTCTCCAATTTTGACCAGTCGGGAGAAAAATGTCCATAAATCGAAAACGTGTTGATAATGTTGAGCAAAATATTTGAAAACAACGTCAGCAATGTGACTGACACATGAGTGTAATAAAACAGACTGAAAACTTAATCGTTTAAGCTATAACAACACACATAAGTATAATTATATTATAATGTAATCAGTAGTATACTATTACAATTTATATAAATGATGAAATCTAGAAGCCAATATTATTATATATAATAAAGTTATTATAATTTATATAACATAATTGTATAATAAAAAAGATAGTCCAAATTGAAAAACTTTTTCCCTCATGTATCCTAAATTTAATTTAACATGATCTGTATTTTTCATGCGATGAGTTTCCAACGAGCAAGTATGATCAAACAGTTGCGGTAAACGTGAAAAGTAAATGTGAATAATGTGGCATTGCACGAATAAGAAACCATCCACCGTGTAATCGTTTCATTCCTTAATACTCGTGCTTAGTTTACGAGGGCGGTTACGCAACCCCATAAACACGCGGTTGTATGGGGTCCAGGAAAGCCCCGGTGACACTAAAATCCGTAGTTTACACCCGTAACCAACGTTTACAGCCTCTTTGACCATCGCCGCCATTGACGTCTCTGTCATTCCAATTAGGACGCAGTAAAGTCTTCCTCTTTTTTTGTCGAACGCCGTTTTAGGGTTGAATCTCGGAGGCTTCCTGCAAACATCCTCCGGAAGGGGAGCCTCTGTTCGAGGGAAAAAACGACCGTTCCCTTCGAAAGGGAAAAACTTCTGCAACGTTCTGGTGAATCGAAGAGGCGGATAATTGTTTGCGTCTGATCGTTGATATTTTTATAGACTCTGGTTGGTTTCTCCTTTTTCTTTTTCTTTTCCCTCAAATTGACGGCATTTGTTGGAGATTTTGCCGCTTCGAAAGTGAGAGAAAAATTTATAGACCTGCGTTTGTACAATCTGTACTCCTGTACAACTCTGTGAAATAACAGTTGACTGGTGATAGTAATTCCACGTGCAAGAATAAGTCGAAAAGAAAAAATAATATTTGATATTTACTGTTTGGAAAGAAATAATTTAGACGTGAAAAGTTACGTTCGTTTTCGAGAAAATCCAATTTGAAAATTTGTCAAGTATTGAATTTGGATAATTTTTTAGACTGAATAATCGACAATGGAAAAATATATCAAAAATTAAATACAATTTAAAAGCTTCAATAAAAAAATGTTATTCTTTTCTTTCTTTTATTTTTCCATGCAGAATCGCCGATGGTAGCAAAATTTTAGGGACATTTCGTATAATTACATAGGCCAAATTCTACAGTATATAGATAAGTAAGTACAAGGGGCTGTCTGTCATAGCGGTATGAGTCATTCTTATTCATTGTAAAATTATTTTTTACTATTATTGTTTTCTTAATCAAGCGCTAAAACGAAGCATTGCGAAGCAAAGCATTTTTCAGTAATAAACAAAGTTGTAACAACTTGCCATGAAATGGCGTGAAATTAAACACATCGAGCCTTCAACAATTGAAAAATGTTATTAATTCAAATTGTAAAAATTTCTCAGCCCTTCGTACGTACATCTATAATAGTCCATTAAAATACTGATATTGAGCCAACATAGTTTGACCTCGTCAAAATTAATCCCCATCTACCTCATCGGCCATTACCCTTTACCCTAACAAATCATCTCTCTTGTATCTCAAACGCCCTCACCTGTGCTTACACCGCACTACTCGGTCTAAATGAAAACAATGTTGATCGCGTTCGACGTATATACGTATGTACGTTGATTTTCCGGCAGTGGAACGGGAATGGGAACAAGAACGGTAACGCGGGGAACGAATCGCAGCGCTCCGCGGGGGATCCTGCGGAAAACAAGATCTCATCAAGATAGCCGGATGTTCGTACTGGCCGTTGCACCGTTCTGACATCCTAGCCCCTGCAACTGCCATCCACCATTAACCAGGATGATCCGGGGTCTTTAGATGAAAGAAAGGAAAAAAAAAAAAAAGAATACACGGCAAGGAAACGGATAGAAGACATGGCCAGTCACGTTCCTTCCCTTTCGACGAATTCGTTGCTCGAGAGCAACTTCCCTGGGAAGTCGTTTAACACCTGAGGTGGGAAACTGTTCCCGTTTTAAGGGAATGCAGGAATGTATGGATAAAGAATAGAAAATCGTGCGAGGGTCGAAGTCAATTATATATCCACGGCAGATGTCTACAATGAAGTACTTAGTATGGATGTTGGCAAGTCAATTGTTGTTTATTTTCATTGCGTGAGGACTAGTTTAACATTAGAACCGCCAAAGTAGTCAAAACGACCAATTTTGTTAAAATTTTATTTTATAGACGCAGGACAATTACTCTATATTATACTCTACTGTACTCTATATACTATACTATACTATTATAAATTTATCTATTTTTTTTTTTTAATCTAATTATCTTTACTTTACTCTAATTTTGCTGCTTTTCTTTTACTTCTAATCTTTAAATAATATTAGAATAAATTTATTTATAAATATATTAAATCGAGATGGAATTAATCAATAATTATTAGGAAAAATAATTAATGATATAATAATAAAAATTCAATTAAACTGAAATTTATAAATAAAATAAATTGATGGATCAAATGTTTCAAATAAATTTATTAAAATTAAATGCATTTTAATATAGATTTTTTTTACTTAAATTATATAATTTAAATTTCTTATTTAATTTTAAATTAAAAATTATAATTAAATATGAATTTAACAGTTGTAGTGTCAAATAAATATACATTATTGATACTCGAGATCGACGAAACTTGATAAGAATTTTATAGATTCATAATTTATTCATGTTCGAAAGTTTCTTGAAAGTGATGGGAAATGATCAAGGTTTTGTTCAAACGTTGTCACTACACTTACGATAGCGTCGTTCTATGCTGCTTCCGGGCAAGATAGGAACGCGTGTAGAAACAAGTAAGCAACGTTTCCGGTCTCGCGTACAGACACGGTACAAGAAACTACCGCATCCTCGAGAAACTTCATCCAAACTGACATCGTCGAGCAGCAACAAGCACCGAGCAGTTCGAACCTAATCAAACCCGGCAAACCACGCATGGTAGCAAGTCCTCGATCGGCCTCGAATCCCGCACGATCTCCCGGTGCCTCTCCTCCTAGAATCAACCAGATAATAGCGTATCCGCCAGTCGTCACGTCCCAATGTCGTGAACACGGTACGAACGAGAAGGGAGGGGGGGGGGGGCAGTTTTCCCAATCGCGAAACACCATCGGTTCTCTTTCGTTCAATCGGAACGAAGTTGGAAGGAAGAGGTAACCGATCGCGGGGCAAGATGAACGTAGCGAGGGGCTGCGCGCGAGACCGGTCCTTATATCTGCGTCTCCCCTGGACCCGTAATTACCGGGATCGGCCTTCACCGCGGCAATTTGTCAAGGCTGTAATAATCCCGGCGGAGCTATGGCATTGTATACATATCGGCGGATGCCTCCCACCGTAGCAGATAACATCGACGGGGTCTGCCGGGGTCCGCCGGGCCGGGCAGATCGTCTGAAAACCATCCATTTCGAGATCCGCGCGCCACTATCATCGGGGGCCTCTCGCTGCTTTTGACGCCCGCCTCGAATTAAAGCCAATCGCCGCGCTCCGATAGCCTCGTTTCCACCACGTGCAAATACGCCGATGTCCGACGCAGGGTTTCCTCTTTTGCGTTATGGCAGCTCGCGGCGTCTGCTCGACGAATCGACGTAACCCGCGAACGAGCCTCTTGTATATTTGTTTCCGAGAATGTGTTTAAACCAGGGCTTGAATGAAACTGTTAAAATTTTCAATTAGTTCTGATATAGCAGATATTTCCTTACTTTTAAAGTTTCTGTTCTAGGAAAATAGTTTTATATATATGCATAGATAGAAAACTTTTATTTTAACGTTTAATGAAAATTGAAAAAGTTGAAAGAAAAATCAATATCATGGAATCACGCAATGCCTCATGGCAAAAGGTTAATAAGATAAACTTTCTGTTTTGCGACTACTTTGAAAATTTGTATATAAATTATTTAAAGAGTATGGAAAACGATATAATATTATACGATCTTTGTAATCTTAATTGTATTAAGTGTCCAAACTCCCTTTCAAAAATTCAATAGATTTGTATAATTTTCTGAGAAAGCAAAAATAGTATTGTGAATCAAGTGTTTACCTATTTCGAAGTTGTTATTTCTTAACAAATCATAAGTACAAATGTAGGAACGTGGTATGCAAAAATATCTAGTATATATAAAAATACAAAATATCTAAAGTAATATTTAGTGAACGAAACAAATTGCTGCTTAGGCTCCATCTTTTCAATGGTATTCATGAAAATATGAATTTGCATAAATATCCGCAGTCTACCTGTGAGTGGACAAGTACACAATCTTGTTTTTTTTAATAAAATGCTTCGAAACAAATGAAAAGAAAATGTACGAGACTGTATGGAATTGCAAAGATTCGCGCCGATTTTTTATATGAAAAGTGGCATCCTCCCATCCTATTTATTTGCAATGCCTAACATTCAACGAAACAACGAAACGCAACATTTCCAATCTACGGAAATACGACGATTATTCGAACCACAGACAAACATTAACCGAATTCTTCATTCCGGAAATGTTCCCTGTAAAGGATGACTCAAATCGATTCACTTAAACGATTAAATACCTCGGATTCTTCGCTGCCGCAAACCTCTGCTGTTACAATCAAACAAACTACCCCATCTCGTTCAATTAAATAGTCAAACTACCCTCCCGATTCATCACCTCAAACTCGTCGAAATTGAAACGAGGATACGAAGTGACGAATGTGAAATATCCCGATCGCTCTCGAATTTATTAAATTGTTCAAACT
This sequence comes from Melipona bicolor, assembly GCA_030673865.1. Lineage (NCBI taxonomy): Eukaryota > Metazoa > Arthropoda > Insecta > Hymenoptera > Apidae > Melipona > Melipona bicolor. The sequence continues at coordinate 6,580,588 of JAHYIQ010000011.1, read as the reverse complement.
CATCGTTCATACCACGACAAGGTCAAACTTGTTGAAATTGAAGTAAAGATTCTGCAGAACGAATGTAAAATATCTTAATTGCTTCCAATTTTCGTAAATTCTTCAAATTCACCACAATATTTCCCATCATTCATATTTACATACGAGGGTAAGATCAAACTCGTCGAAATTGAAACAAGGATTCCGAATGACGAACATAAAATACTTGAACTGTTTCCGAATTTATTAAATTGTCCAAACTCGTCACAATATTCTCCATCGTTCATACATACTAGGATGAGATCAAACTCGTCAAAATTCAACAGCTCGTCAACAAGGTTTCAATGTGAAATATCTTAACTGCTTCCAATTTCGATAAATTGCCCAAATTCATCACAATATTCTCCATCATTCATATTTATACACGAGGGACAAACTTAAGATCAAACTTATCGAAATTGAAACAAGGATTCCGAATGACGAGTGTAAAAAAACTGCACGACTTGTACCCTAGTACGATTCGTCTCACTGAAAGGCCCAAAAGCAACTGTTCTGACTAAAAAATGAAGATAATAAAATTTTATTGATATGCAAACATTTGACTCGATAGAAAACAAATTACAGGCGCAATCGCTCAGTACCAGACAACGCCACTCCTACTCGAAGTCTAGCCCACGCCCCCTCACGAATCACGTGACCCAAATCAACCAATCGCTAATTTTCGTTGCATCAGCGTTGCACCCGATTTTCTGGGTTACCCCCGCTAAAATCACTTTCAGTGATATCTGCTTCCGAATTTGTTAAATTATCCAAACTTGTCACAATATTTTCCATATTTTGTTCATACATACAAAGATAAGGTCAAACTCGTCAAAACTGAAACAAAAATTCGGAACGACGAATACGAAATATCTGAACTGCTCCCAAATTTGTTAAATTCGTAGCAAAACAAGATGAAGGCACTTATCACCAAACAGAACCGCAATATTAATCGTTTCGTTCCATTAAGAATCATCTGCGTGTTCCCCCATTCGTTCCAACGGTAACATCCTTCGCCACCAATTAACCAGCCGCGAATTAAATCGGGCATCGTCGTCATCGCACAAAACGATCGCGAAAAGCAGAGGAACGCAATTACGCGTCCGACTTCCAGTATCGCGGACGTAACGCGCGGGGCATTAATATTTTCCCCGGTCTTTTCTCCGCTCTCTATCTGCCGCCCATTAGCGTACCTAATTTATGCATCATCAGCGGGGCCGCGGCCAACCCTTTCCCCTTCCTGCATCCATCTTTTCGGCTGAAAACTTTCTAAAGATTTCCCCGTGCCAGCTACCCCGAGACGTACCACCGGGGTCTCGCGTCTTAATTACGCGGAGAAAAGGCGCTGCCTGCCGTCTTTTCAGGGTTGCGCAACGCGGAAACCGTTCCTTACGCCCTCGCTGCCGCCACCCTCCCTCACCCTCTTCCTTTCTTTCGTTTTTAGGGTGGCTAATAACAAAAGGGCCCAATAAACGGTGGGTAGCTGTCCGTTGGATTACCGGCCACCGCCACAAAGCCCGCCATAAATTCATAAACGTGTCGTGGACTCGGTGAAAGGAGGACGCCGGGACTAGCTAGTCGTCACAATAAGACAATAAAAACAGGTCCCGGGATTCGTACATCAAACAGCGGCGTATTTCTGTTTTGTTCTGCGTCTGAGAAGAAGCGACTACTGCGTCAGTGGAACGACACTTTCTGAGGGACTTTGTGATCTTTTTCCTTTTTTTTTTTTTTTTTTTTTTGGAGTAGCGTAGATTATTATTATAGAAAAGTTTCGAGAGTTGCTCGAGTCTGTTCCTTTTTTGCCCCGTTTTCTCTTTCTGGTTGGCAGTTTTCAGAAGCCTGTCCGATGGGTCACTGGAATTCGAAAATGACGAAGAAGTGAAACGATGATAAGGAACGAGGGTATTCTGTTTCTTAGCATCATTTTCTTATGTAATTCAACGTTAAAACCATCGATGGCTAAAGTGTCAAGTATCAGAAAAATAGAAGTGGAAAAAACAGGAGAAAGTTTAATACGAAATCATAAAAATCTTTGAAAATGCATCGTTGGAAATTTATTATTACAATCTCCATGATGAAATTACGGTGATGTTGATCACTACATTCTAATGTTAAAATTAAAAAAAAAAACAGTTCTGGAACAATTGAATAGGATTCTTAATCTTGTTGTGTTCTTTCGGTCACTTTCGACCTAATTCCTTTAAAATTAAAACAAAATACAAGATCTTGATTGAACTTTAAACATTATAAATAAATCCTCTCTTTCGCTAAATTGAGTATAAGATTCAAACACAGAAATTCGAGGACTGTCTCAGATATTAAGTCAAAATTTCGATAGTAAATTTCCAAATGAAACAAAGTATCCGTAATTTACTGAAGAAGTGAAAGAGTCGTCGTCTTCCAAATACCAAAATTCCTCTCTCGCAACATCGTTACACATACTTTACTTATACCTGGCTGTGCGTACGAGAACAACCTCTTTCAACGAGCAAAAATCAAACAAGAATACCAATCCCACGCAACCCCTTTCTTCTAGAAAAGAAACAAAAAGGAGCACACATCGCGAAATAGTTTCGAATCTCCATTCCCGGATCACCGACACGAGAACATCTATGGTTAGACACGGTTCACGAGAAAAACCATCCCCACCTCGAACAATTCCGTTTCGGCCATTTGTTCGATTCGTTTCCTCGCGCACCCTTTTGTCCGCGGGTTCATTTACAATTAACTCCCTAATTTCAGTCCAGCTACGGCAGCCTGGCACACTCTTTCGCTCTGCGTCTCCCTCTCTCTCTCTCATCGTGTCGTGTTTGTCCACTCTCGCGATTGGAGGAAACGTGGAGCGCAAGGGGGTTGAAACGGGGTGGATATCGCGTTACCCGGCGTGTCACCGTGCTTTTCCTATTCGGGCTCGGCGGACGAGGGTCGCGACGATTGGTGGATTCCCCGTGGAAGCCAGGTGCATTCCCTGTTCCCGGTTAATCCACCCATCGTTTTTCAGGGGACCCGGTAGAGGGTATTGTGTAACGGGCGGGGGATGCTACGCAGCTGCTAACAAGCACCAGTTCGCCGAGTTTTCGTGTTGCACGCTGCCGCGAACGAGTGAGAGAGAGAGAGAGAATTTGGGGGTTCATTGTGTGCACACGATGATTCCACGCCCGACCAAGGAATGGCGGAGTACGGTATCCTTGATATTAAAGTTCCTGCTTTTATCTGTGTTTCACTTTTTTTTTCCTCGCTGGAAAGGTACGGGAAGATTTCTATACCTTTCTCTTCTTCTTTTGTCTCGCGCTTGTATCGTTCTGATTTATTTCTCGATTGTAATTCCTGGTGGTAAGTGCGTAGATGTTGTAAGTGTGTAGGTATTATTCTTTTGTTACTGATAAATTATTTCTTGATCTCTTTGGTTCCAAAAAGAGTCGCACAGATATAAATGCGTCCTTGAGAAATGAACGTTTAGATACGAAGAGAATATACTTGTAAGATATTATACTATATGATACTATAAGGTACTATATTTTTATTTCACACTTTATATTTAAATTGTTATATCTTTCGTACTATTTATATTTCTATTTACATTTATTTATATTACTACATTTCCATCATTCAATATCGTCATCGTCACAATCATAAATTCATTATCATTGTTGCGTGTTAAAAATATAATGCTTCTAAGACTATCTATATTATTATGTTTTCCATTTAGATTTTATAATGTCACAGAATTTAAAGAAATTCATGAAATTCACCTAAAATTTGAAGTACTTATAATATCATAATTACTTACGAGTCAGTCATACTTTTCGAAACATAATTAAAGAAGCAGAACTTAAGTAGAAATCTTTCTTCAGTCATTGAATCCTGTAACGAGTAGATATATATTTTACAACACGTTAAGGTAGATTTTTACATTTTGAAATTCTTTAGTTTAATGAACTAATGATAAATTCTTGTTTGATCTTTCGTACGTTAAAAGTAACTGTCATAAATTTACAAAATTCATCAATTTTGGTATTGTTCAACTTCTCAACAACCTATTATTACTCGTCAATGAAATACTCTGCCCAAAGAGATCACATTTTGGGCCGAAACGAAAGGGTTAACATTTATTATGAATCTTTAAGCGACGAAAAAAAGAAAAGGAGAAAAAAGTCATGTTCTTTCGAGCTATGGTTATATCTCGTGCATTATACGCTCCGAAAAAGTGACGAAATTCGGTCGAGAGAAAGAGAGAAAAAAAGAAATCGGTAACTCATCTTTATCCCCGGATGTTGCACCGTCACATTTACACCTGTCGGGGATTTTGCGAGATTATTTATAACGCTGACGGTGTCGAAAGTGTCACGGTAATTTCTGTACACCGAAAGCCGGGGAACTTTCCCGTAGGGGGGAAATTGAAAAGTTAGTGAATGGATGAAAAAAAGTATAGGGAACAGAAGCGCTAAGTACGCGGATGATTGATGGTTGGAAATAAGCTGTTACGCTTTTTCTTTCGACGATATGAAGAAATATGTGCATTATTTGTAAGATGACGTCATCATTATGTACGTAGGGTTCGCTTTTTAGGGCGAAGGGGAACGCCAGTGTTTTAATGGTCACTATGCGGATGAATGGAAGATGGTGACGTTAATACTCGGCTGAATGTGTAATTTCACATTTCGTTTCTGCTGCAAGTAATTTTTAAAGCAATTTACTTACATCTAACGTTATTTCATTTCGAAACTGTGTATAATATTTTATGCAATGACAAAAATATATTTAAATGAACAATTTCTATACAAGACCGTGACTATGTTTAATACATATTCTAACGAGAAGAACATTCAAAAATCAAAACGTAGGTATACTAATATTCATAAAAATTATAATATCCGATATTTTTTGATATATCAGCTATAACATTAAATATCTATGTATCGTGACAATTTATAGATTTTAATATAAATCTTCATTTATAGGTTTTAACCAATCATGTATCACGAATAAACTGCGGAGTTTTATGCAGAAATTTGTAATTAAAAAAGTAAAACCTTGTCAGATTATTATTCTTCGTTCGAAGCTTTATAAAAAGTGTGTATATATATATATTCAATTTATGTACATTCTCTGCAATCTTATAGCAGAATTATAAGAACAATGTGTTCTGCTTTAGCGCACATATTATTAAGAATTGAAATAGGTAATATCTATCCATGTACAGCTTACTCATAATGAGATGCGTCAACACAACCAAGAAAATTAGTATACATTAGAAAATGACATTGTCGTAAGAACTTTACTGTCAATAACAAATTTTATAATTACATTGCAGACAATTACTCGAATATTTTGATATATAAATTGGAACATCTATTCTAGTTAACCTCTTGCGTTGGAATGACGTGCCACGCACGTCGACAATTTTTTGTCCCAAAATTGCAATATTTCCTCAGTTTTAAGTATATTTAAGTAAAACCCAGGCAAAATAAATAATAAATTTATTACTTCTCAATAATTTCTATCCAGTGATATATCATACAAGTTCAAAAAGAAAGCGACGAATTATTGTATATGATTTGGTCACTCGTTACGGTCCGCAATTAGTTGCCAGGTTAAGCTATTCACTACAACTCAACTAAAATCGACGAATATATAACACTCGATTCAACTAGAAATCCCCGAGGAGCCTCATCCAGTCTGGTTTAAGTAACTCTAATTCCAACCATCATCCCCCCATCGTTGTCCCGAAATCTGTCCATTTTGAATCACTCGGCCGAGCCGAGCAGGATATTGGACGCAACGCCATCACGACGTCATCCAGCTCACGAAGGGAGCTTCAGACCCTGCAGAAAGGGGGCCCGATCCTCCTTCCCCCTCCCCCGGGCACGTAAGAGAGCTGCCACTCGGCTAGTTCTCATCTCTCTGCTTTCCCATGCGAAATAAAATATCGCTAATCACCGGTGCGCGGGGTTCTCAGTTGGCTCGCGTGCATCTGTGTACTTAACGTCCCTCCGTGCCTCTCCACCCTCGCCACCCTCTCCCCCTCGTCGTTGACGTCGCGTGTACTCTTCCAGGCACCCCGTACTCGAGAGTCGAAACGCTACCGGCGACTTTCGCTTCTCGAACCCCTTCGACGAGCGAACGAAGCCTCCGCCGAGGACAAGGAAACAATGAGATGCCACTGTGTTGCGGATTATTATTATTATTATTCTCTCCGGGGCTGCGCCGGCGATATAATTAAACGACATGGAGCCGATCTCCTAGCTGTGGGGTTTGTGTACCTTCCAGCACGCCCCGGTCCTCGCGTATGATTTCATTTCGGAGGGATCGCCGACTACGAGACGGGGGCGATTGGAAGTTGCAATTGTTTTCGCGGGCTTCGTAAACAGGGCGCGGAATGCACCCCATTCGGAGGAAGGGGAAGAGCTTCAGCTTGGGAGCTTTGCAGATGGTTCGTGAGTGTCTTCAGAAAGGGGAAGACTGCGAAGGAACATCTCGTCGCTGATTTTTTGACTAAAAGTACGCGATGAGAAGGCCAGACAGCAACTGGTTTCTAGAATATTCAATCAGATAATGATTGCGTAAAAGAAGTCTTTATATCTTGAGAGTACTTAAATATACTTTGCACAAATACTTGTATCGTTTCGATCTAACAACGATTTCTCATGAAAAGTACTGCGAGTCTCTGGATATTGACAAAAAACTATTCATATGTTTCTATTTTATTCAAAACTGATTTACTCGAAAACAGAGCCTCGAGTGAAGAAATTTTATTCTTTATTTCTGACTTATTTTTTCATGTAGAATCACCTCCTTTTCGCTTGTATTTCCGTCGCAATGGACCACGTCTTATTCTTTTCAATTACAGTTGCGATCTTAATACATAAAATTATTACAAAATTTACTTTTCTCTTTCCTATGTTTACAATATTCTAAAAATTATATTTTTCTCTTTCCTTCAGCTACTAAAGACAACTAAATTGTACATACTTATTTATCCATTCTTTAACATCGATAAATATTGTGCATGAAATATTATGGACGACATATCTCCTCAAATAAAATCGTTCATGGCGTGCTATGAATGAAATAATTCGCATGTTTCTTTTTTTTATAAAAACTCAACCAACGAGTTAGGTAAAAATCAATTCATAGTAGAGCGTTTATTAACACGTCTTTGTCGGGCAAAACTTGATTGGCGTTAAGTAAATGTTAATATCTCCGAAATAGCGACATATCACTAGACCTCCCGATACTAAATACTAAATTTATTTAGTGAAATTTTGTTTGCTGCTCACTCATTGTAAATTGCTGCATTAAAAAGTTGCTACGTGTTAATCTAAAATCGTCATTTTATTTGGAAGCAAAAAATGCTTAGCCCTGTCGAACGTACACGACACAATCAAAGGATTAATAGAGTTAAAAAGAGTAGGATACAACTTTAAACGTAGATTTGGCCTGGTTTCGGCACCATCGCACGATCCTTTCTCGTTCCGTGAATCCGTGGGTTCCACCCTCCTCTCGAACCCATCTTCCCCCTTCCAGGTCCATCGAGCGTTTAGCAGGGACGGTAAACATTTCGGGACACGCAACGAGACCGTTCCAGTTCCTCGGTGTCTCTCTCGCCCTTCTCTAAAAAAGGGGTTCGATCCACCCTAGCGTTCCGCTTTTTCATAATAAAATCGTCATGCGCCGGCCCGATTGGCTGGGATCGCTCGAGGGGTTCCACAATGCACCGTGGGCTTGTCCGCGCCAATATCCCGAAGGGTGCACACGGCAGAGGGGCGAAAAGGAGCAGAGAGTCTCCCGTGTCTCGTAGTCGGAGGCTGTCGCTGTGTAAATAGGGCACACACCAAGAGACACACGCCCCGCGCCATTGTGCGTGCCCTCTCGGTCTGAAGGGTGCCCCTTCTGTCCCTGGACAAAGGGTTGTCTCAGGGCCGGCCGTTTTAAAACTGAATTTTTTATCCGGTCGACAGGAAAGCGGCCATCATACCCGTTCGCCGTGTCCCCTTTTCGAGGTTTGTTCACATGTATGTAATACAACGTGGGTCGGTGGCCTGCTTTTTCTTTCTTTCTTTTTTTTTTTCTCTTTTTTTTTCGATCCGCGACGTTCGACAGCGCCGTATGGCTACCGTTCTGCTTTCAGCATTGTGTGAACAGGTCTCTCTTTCAGGTCCGCGCGGAGATGGTTAATGGCTTCTTCCGGAAACACGACGCGTCGTTCTTTCAAAGGACTGAGAATTTCTTTGAATCGATGAACGTTTGAGCACCATCTTTGTGTTGCTGCGTTTGATCAATGTGGAAGTTTTTTTGCTCGTTTGCAAGAGATTTTTAAAGTAACTTTAGCTCTGTTTGTGTCGTTGGTTATAGAAAAAAAAAAAAAACGAATGGAAGGTGTTTATTTACCATAGTAGTACAATTTCCCATATCCAAACTAACAACAAAATTGTTGATTAATGATTTTTTTTGGATGATAAAAGAATAATTTTTTTAATACTAAAGCATATATATATATTTAAATAGAGAATAATAATTTTTTGCGTTTCAAATCGTTGAAGTCCTCTTTTAAATGTTCCAGTATAAAAAGATACATTTTAAAATTATATTTACGATATATTTATCACTCATAAAGGAAATTTAATTTAACGTTAATTTATCACAAAAGTAAACATAATTTCTTACATACACGCATGTTGCCAAACGTCTAGTTGTAATATTGTCAAAATCTTTGGTAAAATCTTGTAAGCATCTCATATTTTAATAAGTTCTTCTTGCAATTACGAAAAACATGTAATAATGAAAACTTGAAACAGTTCAATACAAAAAGATACATCAATTATTAATAAATATATTATTCGAATAGCGGGATATTTAAATATTTTAAATTAAGAATGTAATACCAACCAAAGTTAAAGTTAAAGAGACGTTTGGTATTCCTTTCCCCGAGGAAAATCAATATTTAACATATAATCTACGATGTATTTACCAATGAATGACGCATAATCTTCGATTTCCAACTCGGCCGTAATTCGACCGTCGAAAGTAAAATTCAATCATTCTCGAATACCCATTTCATAAACTCCGCCGGCACGAGGCTTAAACGCCCCGTGTCACGATTTTCTGTTGGAATTCTTTGTTGGATTATAATCGCGGGCTGGTTGAACATCGATCGCGACCGATGTGGAGAGGGTCGCGGAATCCGCACGAGAGGATCGCTCGCTCAGGGTCGTGAACGAGGGTAGGACAGCCGCCGTGTTCTGTCGGTCGCGTTTCTTTCTCTCTTTTTCCTCTTTTCTGCCGCGTGACGGCCTCGAGAGTCCTTAATTTCCTCGCCGCGGCATTTTCGCGTGCGACACGAGTATTAAGTCCGGGACTCGAAATGAAAAGCCCCCGGCCCGCACGTCCTTTCCGCGGACTGACAGCTCCACGACGAGTCGACGAGAATTATTTAGCCGCCGTTGTTCCCGGCGCGGCGTTCCTCTCGACGCACGCGGATCGAGAAACCTCCGTGATCGAGGGTGCAGTCTTCACGACTAACGAACGCAAAAATGCGCAACGTTTTGTCATTGAGTCTGCACGCAATTGTAAAGTTTACGTGCTCGCAGAAAATGATAAACTGTTTCAGTTTTATGGAAATTAAAAATTTGGTTTCCTGATTTTGCTTATTTAATACAATTTGCTTAACACAGCTTATGACGAGACATCCATCGGTGAGTTTTTGAGAAAGAATACTGTATTTGTTATATATAGATTGTCGAGTTAAAATAAATCATAATATAAACAACTAGGCAATACTACAACGTGAAAAAGGCGGTTTAATTGCACTTTTATTACAATAAAATTCAATTGTATTTACACTTTACAAAAATTGAATGCTTCGTCTAGTGGAATAGACAGAATTTCTGTCAACACCCAAGCTGTCAGATAATTCAAAAAATTATTTCTAGAAGTCGACTGCCAACAACGAAACTTGAAAGTTTCAATTTTCAAAATTGAAATGTCCCGTTCAGTATGACACCCATCACCAAGGTTTTTCATCTGCTTTGAGTTCACAGTTCTCTTCGAAACCTAAAAAAACATGAAACCACGTGCTCTGAAAGAGTAAAGTCGTTTCCTTAATAACGCTACGTCGAACCGGGGAGGAAAGGAAGAAAGAAAAGAAAAGTTCAACCTTCCCTCACCCTGGCCAACATCTGTCCACCGCCACGCATTCCTCCACCCGTTTCAATCTCCCGAATCAACTCGTCCACGGTTTCAAAAGTAAATTACGCCCGGACGATACGGCGGAACGGCGGAGCACCTGCCGGGAGGAGGAGGCCGAGGATCGATGTCCGAGGATAGATAAACGCTTCTTGAAGCGTTTCGGCGTCGGGCAGACGCGGAAGCGATCAACGTCTAGGTAGCGATTACTACACACGGCCACGTGTCATCTTTCCGGCGAGTCGTTTCACGGTCGTTTATGGGGGAAGAACGAAAATTACCGGGAGAAACGTCCGCTCTGTTTGAACAGGCCGTCGGGGAATCGGTGCGCATCGGGAACACCGGCCGACTGCCGTGTACGACGTGATTGTTTGGAGAGCAATTTCGGCGTCGTACATACTTTCGTGTGTCGGGCGATATTCTCGTCTCGGAAGTGGGAAAATATCGTAGTTTACGTTCGACGAGAGCCGCGTAATTTGCGTTTCGCGCGAGCGTAGATGTTGCAGCTTGCAATGTATTGTTGTTTTTAAAGTTGTGTTGCGACAAACTTTTGAATTCAAGACAGATTATCATATTAGATTCTTATCGTGCTGCTGCGGTTTTTTTTTTTTATGCAATTTCGAATTTTTATGGTGGAACGTAGCTTGGGCAGAAATTTGTGTACATCGAGTAGTCTACGTATTTTATGTCTTTAAATTTTCCAAAAAATTTGGATACTTGAATATTTATCCGATAAATTAATGATTGGGTGATTGATAAATATCGATAAAATAGATGAATATAATAATTGAACCATCGTTTCCGATGTTCCTTTTATCAACGCTCAATTTGTCGACTGTCGAGACAATTTCGTCGCTGAAACCACGCTCGAACTCGTTAATTTCCGATTCCCATAAGGCACGCGGCTCGTCGGCGCGTGTCCTCGGTGGTTGCACTTACTTCGATACCGGAAGTGTGTATTAATGAGGGGGGGTATATATCCTGGGACGAGCAGCGAAACGATTATCGATAAATGACAGTAACCACAGGTCGCCTGACATTGCGTCGTGCGCATCGGTCGTGCTCGGAGTTGCCATATGTCGATTGTTGGACCTGATGGTTAGAACGTTATGGTTTCTCATTCGACAATCAAGTCTGACACGCCGTTCGATAATCATTCTTTTTTTCTTTTTTTTAATATTTATGGAGATTTCTTCGCCATTTTTCAAATATTTTCCACTTTGTCACTTTTCAAAATATAGTACAATAAAATTTGATAACAAGTAGTCTTTGAAAATATATATTTCTTTTAAATACTGCTTTATATTATTTCTACGATATTGTATTAATATTTGACATAATATTACTTCATTTTGTAAATTATATTTTTTCATTTTTATTTTAAAGCAACGTAAAATTTGTTTGTCAATATGTACAGAATAGCCTAAAGTAAAAAGTCAGCAAAGCAAAACTGTGATCTAATCCAAACCTTGTCCGTCGATTAAAATTTTTCTCTTCAAAAGCCTCAAACTTTCTCTCTTTGTTTGCCAGTTCAAAAGCACGCGCCTTTTCACGTCACACACGCGTGAATCTTCGTCAGCAATTGTTTTATCAATGACACCTGAAAGGGGGGCGTAAATTTTAAAGAGAAAAAAGGAAAAATGAAAGAGGAGACTGCGTCTAATCGAGGCGATAGACGCAATGCAGGGGAAAGAAGGTAAGAAAGGAACGAAACGCGAAGCGGACACGCGTCGCTCACTGCAGTCGTCGGTGAATGGCGGGGCTCGAGCTTGCTCGCGAGTACGCGAGGCGTTTCTGCTCGCTTGGCCGGTGACACGTTGACGCGTGAAACGTTGGCAGCCGAAGGTTATTCCCTCGCCATCCTCGGGGGCAGCGATCGCGTTTTCCCCCGTGCATCTTTTATTCGGGCGCGATCGATCGGACGAAACGACGCGATGCACCGGTCGTGGAACGGCGTTATCGTGACCAGGCGTTTTCCGGGAGGAGTCGAGACCGATCTCGCGGAGACTTCCGTTCATTTTCCGTTCGCCTATTAGCGATCACGAATAGGACGGCGAGCGAGCTAAACTCATTAAACGTCTGTCCGTTTGTCTCGCGAATGCACACGCGAATGCACACGCCGTGCTTTCCTCTCCATCTCTCTTTCCACGCGTCCGTGACGCGTCTTTGTTCGACCCATGGCGTTCGAAGTTGTAAACGAATTAACGACGTGTCGTTGAGCTATTCCCAACTCGGGAACAATTGCCTCACTCCCACGAACTCCACGTGCCCAGAGACATCAGAGGCTACTTTTACAATTACAGCAGCAGCGTAGCTCTATCGATTCGCACTGGTTACAACAGCTGAAATAATTATCACCACGATTCGCGGTTCTTCGATCGCGTTCAATATCGAACAACCGGAACGAGTCGAAAGTTCGCGGGAAACAGAAAACCAGCTATCCCATAATTTATCTGTTTAAACAAAAAAAAAAAAAAAAGAACCCCCGCCGCCGAATGAAGTACGTTTCGCGTGCAAATACCACTCGCACGTCACTGTATTTATTCTGTTATATTACACCCTCCGTTATTCGGTGCCCACAAGCCGGTATAAAATTTCCTAGCACGGCTGCCTTTGTACAATTCCGAGCATTTTATACCGCGGTAATGAAATGCAAAACCTCCCCCGCGATCAGAAAACTGTGCGCAAATATTTTTCCACCGTAGGAAATGCCGACATTTCGAGCCACGCGCAACAACTAAACATCACGGAGCTACACCACGATTTCGACCTGGGCGATTTTAGCCTCGCTCCGATCACCCGCGACCGAGTCGTTTCTCCGCCTCTCGATCGCCGCACGTAGGGAAGTGAAACAGCTCCGGGAAAGGAATATCGGTCGTTGACAAGGCAGGCTGGTAGATTTACACCGGTCGATTAACCCGCTGCGCGTTCCGGCGCGTTTGCGCCGAGGATGATGATGACCAAAAGCCGGGGTCGTTGGAGCGCTCGTAACTCGTCCGCGCAGCTCGTAACTACCTCTCGACTTTCTTCCAGGTAGCTCGAGAGGGAAAGCTTGAGAAAAGGTGGGCCGCGCTGGGGGGCGGTGCCGTGCCGCGATTCCATCTGCGGATCGGCCGTGTGTCGCTTTCCAGCGTTTCACGGGTGACACGCAAGGGCCACCGAGGACCACCGTGCTCGCGAACTTTACTGCCCGGCTTTCTCTTTTTTCAGTTTGCCGGTTTTTTTCTTCTCACGCTCCCCCGTAACTTCATTTCGCGACATTTCGTATCGAGGAACACTCGCTATGTACTTTTGATTTTATCACTAAAAGTGAAACCAAGAAAATCGGGCCTCTTCAGGTGCAACGCTGATGCAACGAAAATTAGCGATTGGTTGATTCGGGTCACGTGATTCGTGAAGGGGCGTGCGGTAGACCTCGAGTAGGAGTGGCGTTGTCCGGTACTGAGCGTGCAGCTTTTTATTCACACTTTATCAAATCGAACTTTACTAGCTTTCTCTTTTCGGTTTGCTACTTTCGTTCGTGAGCGGACGCCTCATTTCATGTGACATCCTCCTTGATCCGACGACTTTGTTGCGTTGATCAAGGAATGACTTGACGATCCCGAGTTCCATCTCACAGAATTGTGTTTTTTAGTTTTATTCGCTCGCGAGCAAATCGAATTTTATTTTGCCAGTTTGCTGCTTCCTTAGAACGTCGTTTGTCATCAGGAAACAATTTTTATTACACCTTGGAGGATTGTATTCTTCATTTTTATTCTTTGCCGTGAACCGTCAAATTCTAATTTTGCCTCCGCGAGAAAGAAAGCGAAAGGCTCCGTTGGATCTAATACGTTTATTAACGAACAGCATTCTCTTGTTAATTAGATGAATCTTGCGCACGAGCTAATTAGCACGTTTTGGAGGCTTCTTAGAAGCGAGTGGAGTTAATGAGACATATAAATGTACGACAAGCTATGAATTATGCATGAAGGTTCTCGACGATTCGACGGTCGTAAAGCTGCCGTCGCATGTTATTGCGATGAAGCAACCAACGATTGTGCCACATTTTTGTGTCACACTAATCGTTCAACGTGGATATCAATCGATGACGTTAGTAGAGTGCTAATTATATTTTTTAATCTTAACTCTGACTGTCGTGATCGATTTGCAGGAATTTGGCACTTGTTCCATGCGGTTTTATTTACGTGAAAGAAAACCTCTAGTGAGTAGGGTGAGTCAGTCACGAAAAAATAAGGAAAAAAATACAAAAATATTATCGTATCACGATGAAAGATAGTAATAATGGAAATTCAGGAAAATCGAAATTTTACGCCAATACTACAAACGATGTGAATTAATACAATTAACCGAGTACAGACCAATTTGTCACAATGTAACAAATTTTGTAATATGTAATACAATTTTTCTGAAATTTCACAAAAACGCAATGATAAAAAAAATAGGAATTAAGCGACTTCTTTCGTAGCGCCATCAAAAAATCAAGATTTGATGATACAAATTGAAAAAAGGTTGGCCTTTAATGGATTTCACTGTGAGCAAATAAAAATTATAAAAACAAATTTGCTTTTCAGCCGCGCGAAGCGAGATTATGTAAATTGATCAATTACAAAAAATATCGTATTAACACATTCGTGACGGACGGAGAATTTCAGTTCGCACGTTCAAGAACGTATTTAAAAAAAGATCTTCCTCTGTCATTAAGCGTGTTCTACAATTTATAATGACACATTAATAACATGTATCAACACACCGAAAACATAGAAAATTTATTAAAGTTGATTAAAGCTCGTTTCGAACGGTGCTAAAACCATGTAAATCGAGAGGTGGGTTTCTTACATCGGAGTGAGAACCAGGAAACTACGATTGTCATAAATACGATACCTAATGACAGCGTGATCGCACAACCATGGAATACAATAGCGCGTACCCTTAAGATCGTTACAATTCCATTCGAACATCGATGCGCGTAGACTCGAGATAACTTTTAATGTTACGGCTCCAATTAGGAGAGAGTTAAAAATAGCTTAATAGTTTAATACGGGTCTGTGAATTCGTAAGGCGAGCGGTTACGAGTTGCTCGTTTCTGCTCATCGTTCGCGTGCGATTTGGAAACAAAGGATCACTATCGACTGCGTGGGATCGTATCCATTACCTGCTGTTATATCTTCATTTCGAGCAGGAGATGTTCCACGTTAACGCAGCTCTCACATCCTTCGTATCTTTCTATCATTGAATAATTCATTTGCTTTGATAACGTGGAGATCGCGTGGTCTTAAGTAGTATTTCGCGCATTTCACGTAACGTGGGCGGAGTGTGACGAGCGCGTTTCTTTCGCAGCACTGAGAGGAAAAGATTGATCTGATCTGTCCAATAATTTGTCTAGTTCGTTCTTTGCCTTTCCTACTTCTATCGAGTAATCGTCGCAAAAGTTAGTGTTGCTTGATCCTTTTAGTAGGATCATGGACCAGTTGGAAGAAGACGAAAATATGGGAAATTCACTTTCTTCGCGTCTTAACTCGATTTCTTAAAAATTTTGTCATTTCTTAAAAATTTTGTCAAACTTTTTTAGATATACTTGCAAAAATGTACATGTGTATCTACAATGTATTTTTGACTACACTTTTTGATGTGTCTGTCAAGTCTTTGATACACATATCTTGCATGCACGTAAAAATAATAAGATTTATATTATGTATATATATATATATATACTATATACTATATATATACTATACTATACTATACCATATACTATATACTATATATACTGTATATACTTATATATATATATATATATAAATCTGTATAGACGAACACAACAAAATATTAATAAATATGTTTACTTACAAATCTGAAAAAAATTAAAGGAAAAGGTTTTTGATTCAAGATTATGTCAGAAATAACAGGCTAAAATATGATTTTATTATTATTATTATTATTAATGCTTTGATACGAGTATATAAAGTAGCATAAATACAAAACTATAAATAAAATAAATCGACAAATACACATAAAATAATAATAAAATAGCAAGAAAAGAAACGATAATAGTAGGTGACTACACGTTTTAATAATTATTTTAAAGATTCAAGGTATATCAATGGACTTTTGAATAAAATTGACGTGGTTGGTCATTCAACTAACAGAATTAAAGTATATTATATAGCTATAAGATGTAAAGCAAAGAATAATTTTTTGGACATCTAGAAAGAACATTGAATGGGAATAGCTGAATTAGGACAGGAATTAAATTATTTATATTATTGATTATAAAATTATAAAATTAAATATCAAATTAAATATATTATATCATAGATCATTATTTTGCTTACAAAGACGATAGCGAACAGTTTCCTTCTGGTATTCAAGATTTGAAGATTCAACTTGATGAGAATATTATTATGGTAATCTTAAAAATTGTACAGCTCGGAATGTTTAGCAGCGAGCCTAAAGAATCTATGTTGAATACTCTCGATATAAGCTTCGATTTAATTTGAACAAATCATATCGATACATTCAAAAACAATCTGATAGTGTTCGCATTAATAAAAAATCTCGAGATTCCATGAATACGATCTAAAAGAATTTATTTTTAGCAAGCAATGATATTGTTGTAACATGACAGGAACGATGAATCAAACAATTCCAAAGGTTTTAAAACAAAGCTCAACAGCTACTAACGCTATCAATGCCATCATTCAAAACTGGATCGATCGTGACTGAATCTCTCAATCGAATTGTAATAAATTATTATCCTCCTGGTGCGAATTTGTCAGAGACGCGAGTCGTTCAAAGTTCTGCGACTCGCTGGTACAATCCGTTCGATTTCTGCACGTGTGTTGCAACGATTCCTTCCAGCAGATGTTCTTCATGCTCGACGATCGGCGAGGAGACGGGCCCAGATCCTGAAGAGCGTGATGGAACCACGGCACGGCGATGACGCTCTCGGTTGACCCAGATCGGAAGAGCGTGACAGAGGTGCGACGAGTGTAGCGCGAGGGCGAGCGAGTGTTGCGAAAAGGAAAGAAAAAGAGAAGAAAAAAAAAAAGAAGAAGGCAACGGTGGCGCGTGTGAAAACCGGGAGCGCGACTCGACGCGTATGGAAATGCCGCGCGTTCGCGATTGTATGGAAATGCGTGCGAGTAAGAGCCGCAAGAGCAACCACTGTGACCAAGAGGCCGCGATCGGCCCTCCGCGCCTCCCAGCCTCCTCCTAATGTCGCCGTCTCGTAAAATCCGGCTCGTACACCTTGTCGAGCATGCCGTTGCCCTGTCGATCCGCGAGGGAATTATCTCTCGCCAACGACACCTGGGCGACCGACCAGACACGTTCTCGCGTCGTCATACACTTCCTCTGGGAAAGTGAAACACGATCGACTCGCGCTGACGTTCGTTTCACCTCGAGCGCATTTCCTCTCCCTTTTCGTTGTTTGTCGAATTTTATCTTTTATAGAAAAACCTCCACGTAGGTCTGATTAGCCGCGGTATAGACGATTTGCTCTTTCATTTCATTTCCAACGAACTCGTCTATGAAAACTCTCACTTTCCAGGCGTTATTCACCCTTGGGAAGCAATCAGGTTCAGCCTAATTAGATCTCGTGCATATAGTTCAACAGCTGTCAAAAAAAACTGCTTTCAATTTCTCATTCAAGTCACTGTTGTTCGAAACTTTTTTCTCTCAATCCCTCTTGAACTTTGATCGACATTTTTTTTATTCTACTCTCCGGTGTAATGAAGTTACCTCGACAAACATTCAAATTTTCCCGCCCCCGCTTCATTTCCAATTTTTTTTTCTCTTTTTTTTTTCTTGCTCCCCGCGATATTCATTAAGGACTCGTCCGAGGACTGGTGGCAAGTTGCACCAAGTCTCACTTAATTGGCGGCAAGCGTCCGAGAAAGCGGTAAGCAGTTGTTCAGCATGCCGCGTAAGTTGTCGTGGCGGATGTACACGGGTTTTAATGTACCCACGCCGGGGCGTACGTCACGCGAACCCGGCCGACAGAGATGCACGCGCGTACGCCATGAAAATCAGCCGGCAATTAGCTTACGCGCCCTTTCTTTTCCACCTTGTTTCTTCCTTGACGAGCCACGCTTTCGTCCGCGGTTTGTGATTATACGTCTCTCTTGACGGATATGAGCTTGTCGAGTCGTGCGGTGCTATCAAAAATCAGAAACAACGTTGTGTCACCTATCTCCTCTGGATTTAAGTGGATTTGTACGAGGGTGTAATTAAAAAAATAACAATTTATGGTATTTTTGGTACAAATACATATTTATAATTATTTAAAAGTAAAAATTTATTTATTAAAAATAAATTTGGTAATTATTTGCAATGTACTCTCTTTGATGTATTGGTTGTAGTATTATTAAACTAGGATCAGTCGAACTTTATTCATCATAACTGTGATTTGTAATTGACTGATCGCAACTAACTAACTTTTAATCAACTATCCTTTATATGCATTGCATGAATTTCCGTGTCTTTAAATTTCTCATAAATGCACAAAGATCCGCAATCTAATCGTAAGATCAACAATGCTCAAATCATTTCACAAAGAGAAGTAGCGTGTTGCTATTCGATTTTTGAAAAGGTATTAACAAAAAAATCTTTCAGCACGGTATATATGGATAAGCTGTATAATTGACAAGTTTAAAAATATTCGCGCAAGTATCATGCATGATCAGGAATTAAAGAAAGTGACACGCGTGATTTTTACCAGAAAATATGTTTTCTTAAAAAAGTTTGTGCAAAAATGCAAAATATCTACTTTTTTGGAAATCAATGTCATTGCAACAATTCTTAAATTTTCTAATTACACTGTGGATAATTATTAAATCACCTTTGTGCAGATATTAAATGTGACTTATGATTAATAACGCTTTTTAATGCATAAATCGTAATTCTACCTAAAAAGCTTGATGTTTCCACTTTTCTTTGTCGTCACGTCATCTGAATTTCCAGTCAAAAATTTCAAAAGAAATAACAATCTCTGCTAGTAAATACTTTGTTCAAAATATCATTTTATCACTGAAAGTGAAATTTTAGCGAGGGTAACCAAGAAAATCGGATCTCTTGAGGTGCAACGCTAATGCAACGAAAATTAGCGATTGGTTGATTTGAGTCACGTGACTCGTGAGGGGGCGTAGGGTAGGCCTCGAGTAGGAGTGGCGTTATCTAGTACTAAGCGATCGCACCTGTAATTTGTTTCGTATCGATTCAAATGTTTGCATGTCAATTTCATGGCAAAAAAGTCGTCTTCATTTCCTAGTTAGAACAGTTGCTTCTGGACTTTTCAGTGAGACGAATCGTACTGAGGTACAAGTCGTGCAGTTTTTTGAATTAATTATATTTGAGAAGTTGTGTAATATTCCCGCTGCTCGGAAACAAATATAGAAAGTCTACAAATTTTGTGCCTCGCTCGTTATCTCACGTACAATTCGCGTCGTCATTTCTGTTACCCGAGATCTGACTCGGGAAACATTAGAGACACCTTTCCTGGTCAGTCGGCGCGTTTCCGCGCGGCCGTAAATTACGGTCGCGAGACTAGCCTCGCGATAAAACCACCGAATAAAATTTACACGACGTTTACGGAGTCGGCGTCAGCCGGAATCGAACGAGAGACACCTCGGTTGCGGGCAGAGGTCACAGGCCTGCTCAGGCCCGGACCTCCTGTGGACACTGCGGAACGGAACGACTACACGTCGTAAAAGTCATTTTGCACGCTGGCGAGAAGGACAGGTGAGCAAGCGTGCACGCGTACACGTCCCGGAGCTCGCCAACGACAACGCTCCTAGGCTTTCGAGAGCGATGCTTTTAAACGCTGCGATCGCTTGGGAAGAGATTGCCTTCACCGGGTGTTACCCATCGCGAGCCACCCTTAGCCTCGCGCTGCGGAGGAGGGGATGGAATGAGAAGGCGGTGGATCGTCGGAGGAGTTAACTATTCCTTGACACGGGCTCACCTCTGATCCTGCAGGGGACACGGTGCACTGACAGTGAAACGAGCACGTTGTCTTTTTGGTCTTTTGCGCAGGACGCAGATTGGTGGATGGACGAGGGAAAAGATTTCACGACTGTTGGAGAGACTTGAGACTTTGCAACGGAGCTTTTGATCTGGTGTTTCTAGGCTTTTTTGACGGAAAAATGAAAATACACTTTAGAAACAATATTACAGATTTCGTCGTGAAAAGATATTTATATTATATAATATATTGTTTATTTGTTATATTACTGTTGTTATTGTTATCACGTTACTCTATGTAATTTGTAATATATTATTTAAATTCAAGAGCCGCATTTATAAAAATGATATATGTATTTGTAAAAAAGAAACAACATCTTTTTGAGAAAATAAGTTTAATATTCTTAGAGTGATCAAATTGATCAACTAATTTCTCGTAGGAATCTACAACGAGATTTGAATGATTTTTCGTAAAGTATATAAATGAAAGCTCGTATGCTCTATTGCATTTAATTTTCATTTTTATCACTGAAAGTGATTTTAGCTGGGATAACTCAGAAAATCGGACCTCTTCAGGTGCAACGCTGATGCAACGAAAATTAGCGATTGGTTGATTTGGGTCACGTGATTCGCGAGAGGGCGTGGGGTAAACCTCGAGTAGGAGTGGCGTTGCTTGTAATTTGTTTTGTATCGATTCAAATGTTTGCATATAAATAAAATTTTATGGCAAAAAAGTCGTCTTCATTTCCTAGTCAGAACAGCTGCTTCTGGGCCTTTCAGTGAGACGAATCGTACTGGGGTAGTTTTTTACAAATAGGTATATCTATCGAAAACCAAACTTTATAAGAAGAAACCCTAATACGTCGAAAGTTTACACGAGCCGCAAGAATCACGACAGTATTACCAGACAAGCTGTAAATAAAAAATAAAGAAATACCAAATCTCGAGTCTGAAGCAAGTGCCATTTCGTCCATAGAATGGTGTTATTATCGTAACTATTTTGGAGATTTCTTCGCTGCCTATCTCATTACTCCCGTTCGCTCAATACCATAGTGCGAGCAGATGCGTGACGGGAGGATCGACAGGCGTCCACCTGAGAGTCATTCAGGGACAACTTGGCCTGGTCCTTCCGGACGTAGTGGTCTTGATTCTAGGTATCATAGAGGCAAGCAAAATCCTAGTAGTCCCGGCTGAAGTAGCGCGCGAGGAACGGAGAAAGAGGAGAACGAGCGAGCCACGGCAATAATCTCGATGGCTCGCCAATTACGTTCGTCTCGTGGCCATCTGCTCCTTCGGGAGACCCGATCATCTTTCGACAATCTTTCTCCTCCCCTATTTTCTCCGCCTCTCCCTGTACTGTTCTCGAATTTTTGGCCACGAACGATGCGTGACCGTGTGGTTTGTCGTGACGACAGGTCCCAGGAAGTTGAAGTGAGACACCGGGGATGATGAAATTGTTTTCACATTGTTACGTACCTAAAGTTTGTACGTGTTGACTGCCAAATTTATCTGCTTCGCTTGGAAAAACGGTATTGTGTTGTATTTTATTTTAATAATTCAACAATGACCATAGCAGTAGTCAACAAGTTAATGGCTGACACAAGCTTTTGCTTCCAAGTTCTTTGATTGTTACATAACAAACACACGCGACTTGCAAACATTAGACAAGAGTTATTCACAACAGAACATAACATTATTGTCGTAACATATAGTCATACGACTGTAAACCAATTAATCTATAAAACTCTCACGAAACTCTTCTGACATACGAAAAAAGAGACAGTAAGTAGGGTAGTACTTGAGAAGAGAGACAGAGAGAAATGTTAGTGAGACCGATGCGTAAATCGGACGACGATCCGTCGATCACACGAGAGGTTCGTCGAGAGTTCTAGAGAGAGGACGAACCGATTTACGAGACACTGTGAACGTGGACACGACCCGGACAGACAGACGTATGTAATTACGCCGAAATCGTAGTTAGACGCGCGGCCACAGCAGAGCCCGAAAATTGATCACGTACCACGCCAGGGCCACTCTGTTCGCGCTCTCTGTCATTATCGGGAATAAAAGTCACCGCTACTCTTCGTCGGAATTTGTTGCTCACCGACGACAATCTCTGCTCGAAAACCCTGTCCCCCCCCTCGAAATCCAGCGGACACGCCGTAGATACGACTTTCCAACCCGTATACAGGGTGTTCACTTTTTTTCTTTGTGAAGAGTGAGTTTTCGAATTTACAAATACCAGAAAAGATAGAGCTCCATTATTGTTTTTTTTTTTTTTAAGTAGTTGAGATGTATGGATATATAGAGAATGTTATGCACGCATATTTTTTAATATATTACAATATAATTTTATTAATACTGTATGTTATGTATATGTGTAAATTTATTAGTATATATATATATATATATGTATGTTATAACATTTTTGTTATTTATATATATATATGTATGTTATAACATTTTTGTTATTTTATTTATATACTATACAAGGATATTATTAATTAACTAATTGATTATTAATACACGAATATGTCGCTATAATATTTCCAAGTCAATCGAAAACCTAAACCTAACCTAAACCTAACCTAAACCTATATAAATCGCTGAGAAGCCATATCGATAAACTTTACAAATTGAAATCTAGAAAGGTATTGAAAACATTTTAAACTTTTTAAAATGTAACAATAATGTAAATTCGCAGTTACTTACGATAATTCTAAATAAATGTACTGATAAACAAAAGAAATAAATAAATTCTTCAATCACAAACAAGTGAAACCGCGGATATTAAATCCGTGAGCGTGTAAGTCCTACTCTGTTGGGAAATATGTATCGTATAAATTCCTTACGTATCTTTTCCACGACAGACAGACGTATTTTTACTTGTATTTTACATGTATAATAAAAGTTTCAATATATTAAAGTATTATACATTTTAAACTGTCGAAATTAAAAAGATTTCGATATTGACATTGTGCCAAATATAGAATTTTTATAGAATTTTCCGGTGTCATATATTTTGATTGCCTCAGCTGAACTGAAAACATTTCATGCGAGATTTCACATGGGAAATGATCTTTCTTTTTTCGCACGTTCCTTCCGTTTCATCCTCGAGGGGGGAGAACAAGGGGAAGAGAGAGAAAGAAATTAATGGAACCGTGTGGTCGTCGGATGACACGGGACCTTGATAGAAAATTCGGTAAATCGATAACGCGAATTTCATCCGCTTACAACTCTCCTCTTTTTTTTCAGTTCGTCCAGTTGGCGATAACTTTATCATTCCACGCTTTTTATGGAATTGCCGCGAACCAAGCGCAATAATCAATATCTTCATTCCCCTATTCTTGTTATTACGCCACTTTTTTTCGCCATTTCGCGGAAACGTAACGAACAACAACGCAATAAAACTATAAGACGCCGAAATACCCTCAAGTGAATTACAGTAAATTCAGATTAAATTCGTTTAATTTGTTTTAATTTTACTAGGACTGCTTGTTACTAGGATGCTGATCTTGGTAATTATATCAAGATAATCAAAATTGATAAGGAATACCTAATCTACGTAATTACCTCGACTTTATGTATTTATGGAAAATTGAAAGCTGCAATACGTTACATACCCAATGTATATGTATAATATGCAAATATGCACGTATAACACGCATATATTACAATATACTCTATATTATGTTCAAAGAATGTATAGAATATATCACGATATATAAATAACTCGTTTTAGGCTCTGTTTTTTTTAAATTCTAATTTTCAATCAAATATTCCAAATTTCAATAATTACTCGTTAAATGACCAAAATTATTTTTCTTACGGATACTACAACGTGTTTCACTATGTTACGACTTATTCCTATATTAGAAATTGACGGGCAATGAATACTTTATTCAATTAAAATAATTTAATTAATTTACTATTCAATCCTCTTTACTTTCAAATTAATATTAAAATTAATTATCTAAAAATAAAATTTTTTACAACTCATTTACTCTTAAATATACTACGTTTCGATTAAAAATATTATTTTATAAATTATAATAACAACACACAAATACACTTTAAGTATTTATTATCGCGGATTATCAAATTAAACAACAAATTTCCCTAAAATTAGAGATCAAAAGGCCGCCATGTTACTTTATTTCAATGATTCAACATTTAATTATAAAAATGTATCTTAAATTAATATGATAGGGCATCGTACAGCGTAAAACTACATTTAAATTTGCACAAAGATTACAAAAGCATCGGAAACTCTCGGTGTCTCGGTATTATACCGTTGACGAGAGAGACAGAGAGAGAGAGAGGGAGAGACTCTCCATTACGAGGCTGAAACGAGGCGCAATTATTCACGGTAGATGAAAGGAGGTGATCCGGCGTTCGCGAAATAGGAAGCTGATTAGCATAAGGGCGAGACGTGGATACCAGGCGAGACCATTGTCCGCGACGGGGGACGACGCTCGGGGGCCCGGTTTCGGCCGGCCGTGTCCGGACGGGCGTCGTCGAGCGTGTCGCGTTTTGCGCGATGTCTCAACGCGAGAGAGAACCAGAGACTGGCGCGGCGGCGTGAAAGCGAGCGGGCTGCCCCGGTCCGATTGCCGGGCGCGCGATCGCCTCGTCGTTTTCTCGGCTCTCCTCGTCTTCGTCATTTTCACACGCCGCTGCGCCGGAATCGCCGCTGCTCTACTGTGACTCGCTTGCGTAACAAGAGCGGACGCGGTCACCCGAGCAGCCTCGCGACGCGCTCCACGTCCCTTCCCTTTCCATTCCTTTCCTTTCCTTTCCTTTCCTTTCCTTTCCTTTCCTTTCCTTTCCTTTCCTTTCCTTTTTCTCCCTCGCGTTAGCAGAATTAATTATACGAGAGGAGGAGAGGGGGGGGCAACATACGTGATTTTTGTCAATGCATCCAACGAAGTAAAGTTGATTTTGGAAAGACTGCTCTGTAAGTATATTTTTCTATTTTCACACATTTCAGTGATGAATTGTGTAACAATTTTCATCGAAAAGATGAAACATTTATCTATATTAAACTTATCTATCTATATTTATCTATATGAAACAGCAATTTTGTTCACCTCGTAAAAGAATATGTTATGTTCACCAAAGACAGTGATATTTATTGCAAAAGTGTATATAACTATAATTATGAGCGTAAACTATATCAAATTTTTGTGTCACTTTATAAAACACAGACATTTGAACGTAAGCCTGGTTTTTTTTCACAGGTATCACGAGATAGATAATACATAGTATGATAGTATATTCTCTTTTACGAGATAAATTATTCTCTCTTTTTTTTAAGCAACGACACGAGTGTTATTGTACGTGTTACTAGTTATAAAATTGCTCATTTATCTTTGTATTTGTTTTTATATAACGTTTTAGGACTTCACTAATGGAATGATCTTGCGGTTGCAATGCAAGAATCGAATAATGAATCTTAAATCTTGGATATACAGCAAATTTCGAACTCGTAAGAGCAGAAATAAAGACACTATATATAGGTAGAATTTTAATTATCTACAGCGAGTATTGGTACAGCTATATAGATATATAGAAAAGAAAGCATTAATTGAAGAATTTGCAAGAATATTTGTAATAATTGTACTCCAAGCTGGTCGAATGATATAATAATGTAATAATATATACAATATATTATATTATAATAATATAATAATACAATACAAAAATATAATAATATTTATTGCGTATAAGTAAAAATTACATTTATCGAAAATATGAGTCTTTCCGAGCTCACAAAATTATGTGCTCACGGCACATCACTAATCGAACGTCACGAGTTCCAAATGTTTCCATCATACGACATCTATGTACAATAGTAGACTACTCCTGATTTGAGCTATGTAACGTAGATATTTGAAACAAAATTGCACGACTTGTAGCCCAGTACGATTCGTCTCACTGAAAGGCCCAGAAGCAATTGTTCTGACTAGGAAATGAAGACGACTTTTCTGTCATAAAATTTCATTGATACGCAAACATTTGAATCGATAGAAAACAAACTACAGGCGCGATCGCTCAATATCAGACAACGCCACGCCTACTCGAGGTCTACCCCACGCCCCTTTACGAATCACGTGACCCAAATCAACCAATCGCTAATTTTCGTTGCATTAGCGTTGCACCTGAAGAGTCCCGCTAAAATCACTTTCAGTGATAAAATATCAATTCAGTTCTAAATGAATTGAACTCAATTACCACAACACATCTCTTTCAAAGAGATATCAATTTTTCTAAATTTAGTGTTAATCGGATCATGGTTAAAGTTCCAGCCGAAGTGAACGATGTTTCATCTTCTGCTTCGTCGAATGCTTTATGCACCGGTTGCGTGCGAAAGAAAAAAAAAAAACCGGCAACGAAGAAACAACACGCGAGGATGCAACAAAGTGGTAAGAAGACTGGCGGAGCTTCACAGCTCGTTGCAGCTCGCACGCACGTCATCATCGAGGAAGAATCCACCTGACGGCGAACTCGGCCAGCGATGCTCTTCGGTCGGGCAATGCTCCGGCTCGCGCAATTCCGCGTTACTTAATTACGCGTCAATTAGGTTTGCTCGTGGCGCGAGGAAAAATCCCTGCCGCGTTTTCCTGTTACACGCGGGAAATCACGCACGTGCGTGCGAGCACACGACTCGCGAACAGCACGTGTGCACACGCTGCGTGGTGCAAGCGATTCAGATCGAAGAGGGTAATTAGGCGAATCTCGGACGCGGACACTGTCTCCTGTGTTCCTCCTTCCGTCCTCCTCTCTTTTATAGGTCGCGTCGGATCTCTGACCGCAAGAAAGTGATCACGTTGATTTGCATCGTTCTTTCTCCTCCCATTTTTTTCACTCTTGAATTTGAATGGGAGATACTATCGATATTATAATTTTGTGAAAAGATCTTTTGAACTTTGATAATATGAAGTTCGTTTTTAAAAAGCAAGTGAGAAAGTAAGTGGAAAAATTCAAACATTTTTAAAATTAATTTTTTCTTTCTTGCGACTGAAAGTATAATTTTGAAGATTGAAACCTCCTCCTTGAAATTCGCTGTACAATTTTTCGTTGAACTTTGAACGTTAGGGTTCAATCTTGGAATTACTTGAATCATAATATTCAAACTTCAACAAAGTGACAGAAAGAAAAGATCATGCAACAAGTTCCAAACACTCGTTGTAAGAGGAAACTTCAATCTCTAAAGTCATCTAGCGAATCTAGTGATAAATCAGAAACGTTTGAATTTCTACCAGCTCGTTTTCTCACACGCTGCATCTCGGAGGGAAAAACAATCTCAGGTTTAGGTTAGGTCAAAGTAGAGGCTGAATTGTCGCGCAATTCTTTTTCTATTGTGGTTCTTACTATACCGCGAAACTTGGTGCAATCTCATATTTTCTACGAGCGTGGTCAAAGAAATGGAGGAATGAAGCAAAAGTTTACTTCTCCTACTAAATATTACAGCGACTTCACGCGTTGTGCGTATCTTTTGCATTTTTGCACTCTTGAATGCACAAAAATCCGCGATGTAGTTGTCACGTCAAGAGTACACGTGGACAATTCGCGAGCAACACGTTCTAGCACCGCGTCAAATCCTGTCGCCCACGGAAGAGAGCGAGCCGCCGGGATTTATGGTCACGATCCTGGATGCCCATTCCGCTCGGTCCGCCGCGCAAAATCGCCTTTTGCGTTACGCACGACAGTTGGCAACGTAACGAGATCAAGATACACGGTTCCCTCTTCACAGAACATTTACTTCGATCCGTTTCCGCGTCACCATTCTCTTTCCTTTCTCTCCTTCTTTTTCTGCCCCCCTGCCCCCCTACGCACCCGCTTGTTTCCTTAACCCGTTCGCCGTTTCGCAAGACACAACCACCCAGAGAGACGATCCTCTCGCATAATTTACGTCTCCTCTGGTAATCCTCGTCTCTCCCCTCGGGGCAACTTCCAGCGCAATCTCTCATAACGAAGAATTTAAACGCGAGCCATTTTCCCGAGCGAATTCACCTAGGAATTTTATCCACGCATGGTACGTATTGTTCGTTGGAGACGAGTTGAAACGCGGAGTGATTTATTCGATTATGCCAACTTCCCGACAGCGAATCCAGAGATTCCTGGTGTTCGCTGATTGAGACGTAAAAAGCGAGGAACGTAAAAAGAAAATCTTCTAGAGTGTAATCGCAATTGACGTGAATTTGCGTCGTCTTAAATACAACATTTAGAGGCGAGTTAACATCATTTTGACTTCGAGTTGTCGTATATCGTGTATCGTCACGTCGAGTGATATCGTTCGATTATTAATTTGACTCTAACAATCTGTGTCAAATTATTAAAATTCTCAACGTTTGATTTTATTTTGTGCTTTACGTTGACATTTAAAATTCAAATCAAGTTCAAATTCAGTAACGCGAATGTCTAAATTGTCTGCTTCGAGCGAATCACCAAAGGATACTAATCACAAGTGTGTTCAATTTTGAGTACAGAAATATTCACAAGTTGACAAAATCCATTCGACCTGAAAATGATCGTGGCGAGCAACGCGCAGGTGAATCGATGGCATTTTAACTACGTTGAAACGCATTTGGCTGAGTTTAATTTGATCATGAATTATATGTTTGCGCCTCGATTCGAGCAGTCTTGAGATTGGACTTAAGTACGCCACGTTTTTACGATCTTTCTTACGGAGCCAGTTAATTGCCGCTTTCAAGAGGTCAATGAAACGAATAATCGTTTCTACAAGAGCACACTTCGAGCCTCGTGCATCATTGTTGCCGTCTTTGTTAACGACGTTACGCTGATGCGTTTGTCTTTCGATGATTTCCAAGTAATCTGCACCTCCCACGAAAATTTCCGACTCACTTTGCTGAGAAGCAATTCCAAACTGCTAACTAAATAGAAAAATTAACATTTCACAAACTGGCGAGCAGAAAAAAAAATAGATATTAAATATTTTTTTTATCAACACTAATAATAATCATCTATTTATTGCTCTTGTTAAATATAAATATCGTTTTATAAAATTACACAGGGTGCTACATTTTAATTCTCCGCAAAAATGTAAAGTAAAATTTCTAAAATCTCAAGATCACGTTCACTTTTTTGACTTTAATATCTCAGATGATGATCTTATCTTTAATCATAATTCTAGCGTTAAACAAATGCAAAATCTTCTTTTCCAACTTTAACAGATCAAACAAAATTACAGTCTGTCCCGGTTAATAGAATAGAACGTACATTTGCGTCAAGCGTCTTGTAGTTTTTCAAATTTCGCGTGAAAGGAAACATTTTCTTCGCTCAGTTCGCCAACTTGGTGCGTGAAAAACACGTAAAGAGGAAGTTAGACTCGTGTCACGAAAATGATATACAAAGAGAGGAAAGAAACGTTGAAATGTAGGTTAGAACCTCTGTTCGGTGACGTCTGTCGGTACTCGCATATGGCGTACGGCGAAAGAAAACGAAGAAGAGATGGCCGGTATCCTACCCGTTAATTAAGCACAGTTACGACCTTCGGTTAAATACCGAGCGATCGTTCAATAGCAGCGCGACCGACCAATTGACCGAGGACTCGGCGATCGGTCATCGAGAGGAGGGAAAATGGATGTTTAAACGGTTTCCCATTGCGCTGCGCCGTCTTCTGTCCGCTCCTTGTTGCTGCGTGATCGGCGAATTGCAAAAAGCCAGGCGGGATTAACGCGCCGCTGAGTAATTATGCAGTGCGTAATAGAAACGTGGATGGAGGATCCGTCGAGAAGTGTGACTGTCAGCTAAAATGCGGCGGCAACAATTTTAATATCTAGCTGGACGAAGATGGTAGACATTCTCAAAGGTTATAGTAAGAAGATTCATCTTTATCCAGAATCGAAACTTTTGCCACCATTGAAACGAAACGACGACGAACGAGCGTGTTTCGAGTGTAAAAACAATCCGCGACCGAAGAATTTCAGATCGACGCAGGACGAGAAATTGGAAACGGGCCCAACGGTGAGATTCGCGTGTGGCCGCGCGCGGACTTATTAAGCCGGGCGATTGCTCACGGTGCGCGAGCCGCGGTGCTTGAACATTATAAATTTATCAGTGTGAACGGGGCGACCAAAAGGAAACGCGTTGATCGAAAGATGGAGGCAGGGAGCTCACCCCTGACCTCGGCGGAGCATTTCGATATACACGCTCTCGTGCCGCGGAGATATTTATTGGAGATAATTATAAGAGCGGTCGTAAAGTCTCGGACGGGCCCCGTTTCTTAGCTGATATCTTACACGGCTCCGTCGACCGGACGCCTTTGCACGTAAGTACCTCCTATACAAGGTGTCTCTAGCGCGTTTAAATGGCTCGCGACCTTCTCCTCGTTCGTTGCCCGCCGAGCGAAATCGATAACGCGATTACCGATATTCGAAAGTATCGCGATTCGTCCCTGCGATTCGAGCCACGCTACGCCCACGCTGTGCTTTCAACGCGTTTAGAAATAAATTGCGACTTTGAATCTACGTTATATTTTTGAGTTAACAGCGTTAATGTTTGAGTTAAGCATAATTTACAAATTCTTATAATAATATTCGAAACGCACGTATAATTGTACCGGTAAAAGTACGTGGATTTTGAGTTGTGTAAATGAGACTTTCCAAAGTGAACAGGTGATCTCGTTCAATTACAGAGTCGTTCAATTACAATATTCGTTAATTAAAATTACAATTAGTGGAGGAGAAGAAAATTCTCAAACTCCATTGGAAGGATAGGAATTCGGCCAGAAGCCGACAAACGCCACCTACTCCGAGGATAAGGACACGCGGTCCCATTAAGAGCGACTCGATATCGTTGACGAACGTTTCATCGAGAGAAACGGTATTCTGTCGGCGCTTTCGTCCGCGAAACGGCGTTTCGGCTGTGGATCACGGTGCGCCACAGGTGCGCGCCACAGGTGCTCCAGCCTTCTTTCGGAAAGCAATCCGTGTCCAAGATGTTGATCACTGGACGAGTAATTTTGGCGGAGGAGCGTTTCGTGTCCGGCCTGATTATCACGTTCCCTTTCCGCCTGTCGGGGAAATTATGCTTCCTCCGGGCGAACGTGTTCATTCCCATCATCATCATCATCATCATCATTCTTGGAGATACGAATGTTTTTCGGGACACGAATGACGGGCAGAGGTGAGGCGTGGTGCCGTATGCCGATCGGCCAGTTTCATTAGCTCCTTTCACGTACTTACTTCTGGGTACACGTAATAACCTACATACGTACATGTAACGACGAACGGAGAGTAAACGGAAAGAGCAAAATGCGATGTCAAGTAAAATTTAAACGACAATGAATCTTCTGAATAAGTTTCAACGTAATATAATTTCGAGGCATTGTCTTGGAGATCATTTCCCTACATTTATTTACAGTCAACTTCCTTTCGTAACGCTACACTTGAAAATACGGTGCAAAAATTACGACAACCCTCCTATGATACATTCTGAGAATATATAGTTTCTTTAATAAACTTTGACAAACTTCACGTAACACGCATTCCCCTGAGCTGTGTTACTTTCAAGTTTTAATGGCGCGATTTCGATACAACACGGAACGAGTAAACCGTGTTACAGGAGTTGACTGTATATTAAACTGAAAAAAACTGCACAACTTGTACCCCAGTACGATTCGGCAAACATTTGAATCGATAGACAACGCCACTCCTACTCGAGGCCTACCCCAGGCCTACCCTCACGAGTCACGTGACCCAAATCAACCAATCGCTAATTTTCGTTGCATTAAAGCGTTGCACCTAAAGAGGTCCGATTTCCTGGGCTAAAATCACTTTCAGTGATAAAAAGCAAACTATTTGCACCGAAAGTCGACATTCCTGAAGATCGAAGGTTTCTTTCGGAACACCGTGTAGCTGAGACTCGTCGAGGGCGAGGTGGTTGAAGATGGCACCCGGATAGCGAGCCGCCATGCAACCCGCGGAATGAAAATCGATCAGAGAACCCGGTGCGAGGATCGAGATGATGCATCGATATCAAAAGTTGTAGAGTGGTTTCGCGCGCTCGCGCTTCGTTCCTCCCTTTTTCTCTTCCTTGCTCTTTTCTCCTTCTCTCTCTCTCTCTCTCTCTCTCTCTCTTTTTCTCCTTCTTCTCTCGCCCATACACGGTTGTCTCCCGTTCCATCTTTGCCTGTTTCTCCCGTCCCCGCGTTTCGTTCCCGCGATCAAATCACCGTCGAAGAAATATGTCCGGGGCAATTTGGATTTGAATTATTCGCAATTTCCTTTATCTCATTTCCAGTTATACATATATACATATACATATATACATATATATATACATATATATATATACAGCGGGTTTCGTCGGTGCCGCGGATCGAATTTCCATCTCGGAAAGTTTCGAGGCCGCGCGAACAATGTTACACGTTTCCTGATTTTCAAACGAGTCCTTAGCTGTGAAATCGTTTCGATTCGATCTGTTCGCGCTGTACGTCGAGGAGGCATTCGATTCGGGATGCTCGAAATGGCCGTCTTATCGTGATTTCCATCGTGCGAGGGCGAGAAATGAGGAGAGGTACGCTTTCTTCTGCTTTCCTCGGTTGTTCCGATCGGATCCTGGCATGACGAAGATTAGTCTTGTTACTAGCGTAGAAACTACTTGTATATAGTAGAAAGAAACGTGAAAGAGAAATGAAATTTTAGATTGCATTTGCAACGTACTATCAGACATCAAGATTGAAAGAAGAAATTATCAAGCATTTTACACTTTATTCTATTCTAGAGAGATTTATGTAAAACGCGAGTAATAGACGTGTAATTTAATCACAAATTAATTAGTAAACTTTTGCATTTTTATCGTTAATCTAGCAATTAAAGATTTTTCGAAAAGCACACATTCGTTTATACATCTACATGATCTAAGTTATCCAGTTATAACGTCAAAACATTTTCGCACTTCTGGTCAGATAACATTAATTTTGTTATTATCTAAATTAAGAAAGAACCACTAGCTTTCCTAAAAACGACAGTAACTTTCATAAAAATTTTAAATTGAATTTATTCTCCACGCGTGTGACTTATTTTATGTAACAAACAACCACCTCTTTTTTTAATACACCGAAAGAAGAAATTATAATAATTATAACAACTTTTGTAAGAATATTTTTATGAATTTGAAATTAAGTTGATTCTGCATGTTTGACTTATTTTTGAACGAACAACCACTTCTTTTTCCCGTCTACCGAGATTTTGTCCCGATCTTGTATGTGCTAATCGTATGGTAATCGTATGCAATAGCCGCTTGTCTTGCCTTTCATAACACTTTTCTCGACGATAACTTCTTTCTTCGCGTTGTCGACCTGACGCTGCAATCACGCTAGTTGGACGAATCATCGAACACGAATAATAATTGTGTCACTACATCAAGTAATCGGTCATCTTTCGAATATCAGAAGCAACATTTTTAGGATCAATCATTTTTATTTTTAATATTTATATGTATATATATTTAAATTTCTAACAATTGGTGTAAAACACCTACCACTAAATATAACGTACTACCTCAACTATCATATTAGAAACTGCATTTCTCTTTTAATAAAAATTTGCAACAAACGAGATCTCCTACATACCGATTGTCAGGGACAAAAGTGCAGAAACTACAGAAAAGTAATATTTACCTGTAATGTATTTATATGTAAAACATTTGTATGTTTAACAATGTTTGTACAATTAATGTAAATAAGAAAACAGAAAAATATTTGTACCACCTTGACTATCTTATTAGAAACCTTACTTTCCTTTTGATAAAAATTTGCGACAAACAAGAGGGTATCCTACATACCGATTATCAAGAACAAAAGTATAAAATTAAAACTAAAGTGTAAAACTAAAAGTACAGAAACAACAGAAAAGTGATATTTACATGTAAAACATTTGTATTTTCAATAATATTTATAAGTAATATTTGTACAATTAATGTAAATAAGGAAACAGAAAAATATCTATTACCAAATGCAATGTACTGCCTTGACTATCTTATTAGAAACCTTACTTTTCCTTTGATAAAAGTTTGCACAAACAAGAGGGTATCCTACATACCGATTATCAAGAACAAAAGTATAAAATTAAAACTAAAGTGTAAAACTAAAAGTGCAGAAACAACAGAAGAGTAATATTTACGTGTAATATATTTATATGTATTAATATTTGTACAATTAGTGTAAATAAGGAAACAAGAAAATATTTATTACCAAATGTAATGTACTGCCTTGACTATCTTATTAGAAACCTTACTTTCCCCTTGATAGAAATTTGCGACAAACAAGAAGGTTTGCTTCTGCATACCGATTATCAAGAACAAAAGTACAAAACTAAAACTAAAACTACAGGAAGGTATAACAATCTCCACAAAATCGTGCGTACTTCCATCCATCGATCAGAAAAAAAAGAGAATTTCGTTTCAGCGAAACGGGACGCGTATAATGTAAGATCGAAAAATTCCTCGCCGATAGAGCGGCAGCGAAGAGGAGCGAGCGATTTCATAACCGGAAGCTCGTCCCGGCCGCGGACGCAGCAGCTGAACAGCAAGGCACACGTAATTCCAGGTTCTTACGCGGACCACGGACGCCGATCGGCGATACCAGCCGCCGACAGGAAACATATACACTTCGCGAATTATTGTCCCGACGACGTGTACCTTTTATCGCGAGAGCGAAAGGCGGCATCAGGTTGACAAGTTTTCCCGCGATTTGAGGCGTTCCTGCGTAACGAGGCGTACACGGGAGGTGTCTGTGTGCGTGTGACCGCGCAATTTTCGACCGACCGCCCAGCTAGTATCTAGTACTCGCGCGTGCACGTTTTGCAAAACGGATAGGGATAAGTGACGGGAGCACGCGAGCCTGCCCCAAACAACCGTGCTCTTTCTCCGCGACTTCAACGACAGTTTGTTTTTTCCCCCTTTCTTCATCGGTGTTCAAACTGAGACGAATGGAAACGTACTACGTTCCCTTCTTCTCTTCGTTCTAGGAATTTCGATTTTATATTATATATCATTATTATATTATTTCTATTATTATTTACATTATAATATAAGTTATTTATTTATATTATTATTTATATTATATATAAATAATATTTTACTATATTATGTAATTTATTTATTTATATAATTATGTTATATATTTTATTATATTATATTATTTATGTTATATGTTATTATATTTATTATATTATATAATTTGTTTATTTATATTATTTTTATGTTGTGCATTTTATTATATTATATAATTTATTTATTTATATTATTATTTATATTATACATTTTATTATATCATATAAGCTATTTATTTATATTATTATTTATATTATATATTTTATTATATTTAATTTCTTTTATTTATATTTTTTTATGTTATACATTTTATTATATATATAATTTTTTTCTTTATATTATATATTTTATTATATTATATAATTTATTATTTGTATTATTATTTATATTTGTATTTATACTATTTGTATTTATATTTACATTATGTCGCTGAAACGAAATTCTCCTTCTTTTCTGATTGATTGAGGGAAGTGGTACGTACGGATATCGAGTTCAGAGGAATCGCACGAATCAATCGACGTGGGATCGAGATTCGAGGGTCGCAACAGGCCACGTTCATCGACTTCATCAATTGAAAAGTAATAGAAGACGATGAGACTGCGAACACTATTTTGTAAATTTATCTTGGAATTTATTTATTTATGAATTTTATTGTTATTTATTTGTACTATTTTTCAGTTTGTTGTTATTCACTTGTTTTTAGTTACGACATGCTAAATGATTTAATAGTGATGCTGGAATATTTCTCACATTGAATTATTTTTCGAAACGTTACTCCGATGTTGTCTATAGATCTTTTAAAACACCTCGATAGGTTTGATTTTCGAATTAATCATACTTGCAAACGTTAAAACGTTTCTAATAATTAAATCGCAATTAGAATGTAAATCAAATAATATGTTAATTTAGAAACATGTAACACGAGCTTTTTAAATTACCTTGATCATAACTATTTTCCTATATTGAGTAACATCATCTATTTGTTTAAAATCGTAAAATTATCATACCTTTATTTAAAATTATTAATGATAAAATTATCCTTAAATTTATTCAAGTATATTACAAAGAGATCAGTCAAACAATATATTATGATCCAATTGAGATCCAATAGACAGAAATAGGTACCAAATTTACTAATAAATATAGACTTTTTCTCTGCACGTAGTTACGTTCAAAATAAATTCATTCAATATTCTTTCAGCTTGAACATAAATAACAGTTATTACAATACATGCTTCGTAGCAGGTATAAACTCTCCATCTTATTCATATCTCAAACATAAATATAAAGAATTATTTAATTACATTCAGAAACAAATATTTTTATCTTCTCGTGACACGTGATATAAATCATTTGTGCTTTTTGAAAATCGAACGCTAATCATCATTACGTGTACATGATCGTCACGTATGTAACGAAACGGAAAAATTAAAAACAAAAAACAAAAATAATTCCGAGCGGCACTATCGCGAACGTCAGGCTCCCTCCTGAACAAACTAACATCAACTCCATCGAACGATAGAAATAAATCATTTCTTTCTTGAGAATCGAAGGCTAACACCTGCAACACGATTCCATACGTAGCGACGTAACACAAAAATGAACAAAAACTAAAAATAATTCCAACGACGTACCAACAACGAATTCGCAGTAAATTCGTCCACCATTTCCTACCCAACACACGCCGACGCGAATTCATCGCGGCTCGTTCGATACCGGTGTCAGGCATGTTTAACGCGGAACGAACGCAGAGCAATCCAAAAAATGGCGCGGATGGTCCCGATATCGAAGTGAAAGTCGGCGTTCCGACGCGACTCGCCGAGCGTTACAGGTCGGCGGTGGCAATTAACCGGGCGGCATCGCGATGGCCGGTCGTCGAAATGGCATCGCGGCATTTTTGCCCCCGCGAGATCGTCGGCATTCGATCGGAATCCTGCCGAGAGAGCCGACGGCGTTCACGTGCACAGGAAGCCACCGCGATTGGAATCTTCCGCCGGCTCCGTTTCATTTTCATATTTTCGCGTGTGTGTCCCACTCGGTCGATCGCTCGTTACGCCCGTGTATCGATAATAATAACCTTACTAGTCCTCGTCCCATCCCGCGGCAGCCGCAAAAGCGATTAAAATGAGATTTGCGAATTTCATCTTAAAAATCGTCCGATTTAGTAAAGAGAACTCGGTGAAAATATAATTACGAAATTTCTGAAATCCAAATAATCCATCAACTCTTCGTAAGCCCGCGATTCGCCAAAGGCTGATTCGCGAGTTTACGCTGAGGAACTTTGCTTGTGCGATTCATTAGAATGAGTTGAAATGGACATCTATTTCAACTCATTCTATTATTGCTTAATTCTTGTTGTGAAATACCCGGACAAAATGCGTGATTTTATAATATTATACGTGTTTGAAGCACGATTTCTTCAGAACCAAAATTTTAATGCACTCTTCGTTAGTCACTGAGGACTAAGGAAACGTTCAATTAGAAACATTCCAATGTTTAATTCAATAAATAATTTCAAATGTGCTATTATTGCGCTCTAGGTATAATACGTTATATATTTCTATTTAACAAAGTACTTTCCTTTTTAAAACTAACAAACAGAGAAATCGTTCAATAGTCTCTAATCGGTTGAAAATTTACTTTATAACCTGTATATAAAAATTTCCTCTTCGCTCTGTTAAAATATTGAATTAAAATATTAATTAACGAATTTATTAAGAACCAAGGTTAACGTCGTGTTAACGCAACCTTTCATTTGCAATTAATTTATTTTGGTTCTGTGAAAGGAAATTTCAAAGATTTACTTACATCTTATAGATTCCATAATTTTATAAAATTCCGAGAAACCGGAGCATTTGTACCTATAAAATAAACGATCGCTCGATTCTCAGTGAATTAAAGAAAAAAACCCAGAGAAGATTCGTCGATCTCCGCTGAGAATTCGCACACGAGCCTGAACCTATCCCAACGAGATCACACTCGGGGAAGAAACGGAGGCAGGTCGGCGATGACGAGTCGGAGACACGGGCGATCAAGGGGATACCTCTTGGCAATTGCACAGGCGGATCTCGACGGTTGATTTTCGTGCGAACACGCGAGGGATCGAGGGCTCCGTGTCTCGAAGTGCTGCCTCAGGGAGAGGTCGCTTGTCGCAGGAAGCCGAAAATCGTGATAGCGGGCCTCGCTGCACGCTGCACGCCGCGCAGAAATTTGCAATACGAATTAATTAGGGAAAAGGAGCCGGCGCTCCGGCACCGTCACGCCAATTAATCTGGAGAAAGGTGTATCCCGGACGGCGACCGCAGGCCTCGGCCGATCGCCGGCCGTGCGCGATGCTGTGAGAAACGCGACCGTCGATGGGAACAGAGTTGCAGCAGAACTCCACTTGAGAAAAGTTTGAGAATTTTTAAATAATTCTCTGTTTGGATCGTAGAAATTCTTCGAAAAGTGATGAGAACTGCAAGTTCTCAGAAACTAAAATTTCAGACGGAACAGAGCTTGCAAAATGTAAAAATGGAGTAACAGGCAATTTGTTTGTCAATATTAAAAACGTTCTCGATATTTACAGCAGATACTGAATATTATTCAATGAATAGTATTCGAACGTGAAAATAGACTTTTAATCAAACGTTGTGAAATAACGTTGTTCCCATGGGACTTTTATTAGGCGGATTCTGAAACGTCTGTTCTAAAGTGTTTTCAAGCGTGACACTTTTTTCCATAAAAATTTCGCAAAGATATTTCGTTTAGAAGAAAGTTTGAACAGAATGTTTTTAGAAACGAAAGAAACCTGTTACTCTCGATTTCTGCTATGAACTTATAAGTAGTTTATGTTTGGAGTAAATTCATTTTGGAAAAAATACCGTACAATTGTTTTCTCAGATTCTTGTTATTTCGAGTAAATTTAAGCAATGCTCTGTAGAAAATTATTAACCCATGTATGTCGAAAGATTATTTTAACTCTAATCTGATAGAATTTTTTGCATGAAAACAAGGACAATGCGAATTCCACAATACCACTCCTGCCTTTTCTCACCTTTCACATGATAAACTTTACAAAATGAAGATTAAAATATTTCTTAAACTCACAATGATGTAACATGATTTTTCGTTTATATAATAGGAATTTAGATTTAAATATGTGGATTCCTTTAATCAGACATTGATCAAAACTTGTTTCAAATAAATGAAATTCATACAAATATTCTTCTGCACGTGTGTTGGTGCTGTCAGAACAAAATGAATATGCTCTGGCAAACTGGATTGGAGTTTTCAGAAAAGAAAGACAATGACAAATTTACGATTAGTAGATTAGCAATAGAACGCAAGGTCCAGGAACGCAAAATGTTAGTATTGCGTGGAATTACACTGCGTTATTACACTTGGCAGTGGAAATATTTCACAATAATTAAATGAAGAAAGAAAAGAGGCGCTTAATTTCTTCGTGGATAGTACAAAATTTCGAGATTTAAATATCGTCGAACAAAAATTGAAAGAAAGCATCCAAATACACCGATTAACAAAACAAATTTCCAAATTTGTTCCAATACGGTACTGTAATTTTTTATGTTTCCTTCAGTTTGTTTATCTTTCTATTTTTTTTTTTTTTTTATTGATTAATGCTTCAATCTCTTACGTGATCAGCTCGTGCTTGGTATAAAGTGACAGTCGTAGTGATATTCTAATACTTCGAGAATGTCTTTCTTATCTTTGCAGAGAAAATGAAACAAAATTGAAATGCAAATATTCCACGACTGAAAGGAAGGGAATAGTTTGTTCCTGGTATACTATTCGTGCTCGAACTCCATAAGCAACAAGACGTTCCCTAAATCTGAATAAATTTTATTCCTTCGTCTACGAAGGAATCTACTCTCCATGGAAACTTACACGTATCCTAAAATTATCGATTTTAATTATACATTCGATTTGAATGTAATGTCAACAGAATACAATATGTTTCCAACGATTCATTTCTGTACATGGTTATAAAGAAATATTTTTTGAAAAATGTCTTGAAATAAGATGAAATAATTTAATGGAATACGTACAATTTCTATCTAATCAAAATTACGTTTAATTAAGGACACAACATTTCAGTTAATTTATATTGTCAAATTCTATTTTTCAATATTGTAAAAATTCGCCCAACTCTTTTTATATATTTAATATATAAAAGTATCAACGTATTTTATACATTAAATATACAAAAAATATAGAGTTAAAATTTTTCATAAAATTATTTTTATATATTTATTATATTTTATTTTATTTTTATTATATATTATCATTTTCATAAAATTTTTCATAAAATTATTTTTATGTTTCATTTCATCAGAAATATATAAAATACACTTTATACTATATTATAAAGGTAATTTTATAAAAATTTAAAGAAACTGATGTGATTGTATTATATCAGAACGAATCGCTGCTCCTGATAAACTAACTCTGCAACATCTACCGTATAAAAATTTCTTCCTCACTGTGCCCAATTCCTCCTTTCGCCCGTTCGATTATTCGATTCCGAGAACTCGTCAGCATCCGGAACGGCTAGTCACGACGGACGACCGGCGTTGCGCGATGACTGTCCTATTAATTCGCGCGTTAACACTTTGCCACGGTAACAGCCGTATAAAATCACTTCCTCCTCGGCTTGGGAACACCTGTCGAACGATCGTGTGCACTTCCCATGCGCGACGTTCGATCTCACGTGAGCGGCGGACATTCACCATCGAGCACTGTAACCGTTCATTATCGCGTCGTGTCTCGAACGTTCAACCTCCCCCCTCGTTCCGTGGAACGATCGTTCGCGTTTCGAGGAGCACCGCGAAATTAATTCATTTCGCCTCGCCACGTACCCCGCGCGCTGATCTAGAAAGTATTCGTTCGGAGGTTAATCGCCGCGAAATTGGTAAAAACGACGCCCTCTGCCACTTGGACGAGGCAGTCTTTTTAATTGACATTCGAAAGAGATCGGCAGAGGCACGAGGAAGTTGAGGGACGCAGAAATTCGCGGCGGTCGAAAACGCTTCCTGGCCATTAACGTTTTTGCGTTGTCACCTCGGATTGATCACTGTAGCGTTTGCTAAACCAATCTTATTAACAACACATTACTTGGTTATTAGAGGCCACCGTCTTGATTGCGGCGTAATTCCTAGAAAGTATGTAAATTACGAAACCACCAAGTTCTCAGCGAAATCGCCGAAGGAAAAAGGAGAGTGCAACGTGTTAAATTATAAGAAAAAAATGGGGGGGGGGGCAAGGAGCAACAATTTAAAGCCACGATTCCCTGTAAATATTTCTGCAATCACATCCGACTCTTCGTTATCTGGAAAGAAAATTAATATCGCCGAAAGCTGTAATTCGCTCTAACTCTTACCGTACACATCCAACGAATCTCGCCTGGACCGTGCGTCTCGTGCGCGTCCGAAGGAACAGTTCGCTACCACGCGAACTGAACACACGGGGCACAAAACTCGAAAGCACTTTCGAGGAGGAAAGAAGAAGGAGCGTGACGCGATAAACGACGCATTAGCGGGATCGCAACGATAATCGTTGGCGATGCGAGAGAGGAGAACGAGTACAGTACAGCGGCAGGACACGCGAGGGTACGACTAAAAGGGGCCTGCTTGCTCTCCTAGTACCTAGTAACTTTCTCTCTCTTTCTCTCTCTCTCTCTCTGTCTCTCTTTCAGTGGAGAGTGGCCTCCTTAACTCTTGGCAAGGTCGATAACGGTTCCGGTGTACGTTCAAAGATCGGCTCGAAAGGGGTGACCGCGTGTGTACCTAGGGTTTCCGAGGTCTACGCCCTCTTTGGCCGCACCCCTAGCCTAGGGATTAAGGGTTTGCACACCAGCCCCCAGTCCCCCCCTGTGTGTCTCGCCCCCCCCCTCCTAACCCCTTTCTCCTTCAACGTTTCACCCCGCGCTACGTACGAGAGGGGCGGGCGTTGGACGTTGGAATGTTTTCGGTGTGCGCCGTATCTGAATTACATTATCGATAAATCGTCGAGCGAGCGGACAGCTAGAATTTTCTGCCTCCAACCCTCTCTCGTCGCGTGTGTCGATTCCACGCGATTCGCCGTATCGCCGAGTTTTCCGGAGTCACCGCGGTTCGCTCGAACGGGGTTTCTGTTTCGTGGGTGCGTACAGGGTGTTTCAGAGAGATTGGGCAAACGCAGTGTTTGTGACGTGTCGAGTTGTTGAAAAGAAGAGAAGGAGATAAGAAGGCAGAATATTGGTATAAATGTGGTTTAAAATGACCAATTTGTAATTTTTGTTAGAAATTTTATAGATGTAGAATTTAATTTAATTTTAATTGTAAAATTCTAAAATAAAAAATTAAAACAAAATAATTTAATTTAATTGTAAAATAGTCGAACAGAAAACGAGAAAAGAGACGTTAAATTTTTAAGGACAGTCCAAAATTCTGATATGCACCAACTAACAAAAAAATCTTCAGGGTAAAATAGAATTTAGATCAAGTCAATTTTGGATCAAGTCATGGATTTCGTGCAAAATTACACCATTTTATTTTGATTGTAAAATATCAACGCATCAAAATGTCACAAAGTACAAAATTTCCATCAGAGATATTAAAATAAAAAGAACAAATAGTAATAAAAATAGACAAGTTTTGATCATATTTTATATTTTAAATCTCTAAAAATACACTATATCTATAAAATTTTACAATTGAAATTAAATTAAATTCTACATCTATAAAATTTCTAACAAAAATTACAAATTGGTCATTTTAATCGCTTTGGTAGTAGTAATGTTGATATAGGTGTCTCACTCGAATACAATATAACAACGATATGAATTTTTAGTGATTCATTCACGTCTTTTTGAAACAGCCTGTACACGTAAAGGTATGGATAGGGTACTCTGGTTAGTTGTTCGAAGCATGTATGGATTTCCAGAGCGGTGGGCATTTTAATGGTTCGTCGATGTCGCGAGAAATTTGTGGACTACTACTACCACCGCTGCTAGCAGGGGGTGTACTTCCTTCCTGTGCGAAGCGCTGCTTTGTAGGCGCGTCGCGATGATTATCTGATATGGAAATGTGGTGTGTCTTTAAGCAATTTGGCCGTAGGAAGGAGTGTTTGTTCGATGGATGTTTTAAAGGAATAGTCGTTCAACGAAAATTACTTTTTTATTCAACGTTGCGTTCGAAATTCTTCTCGATACCCCTCAGTTTTCTTCGAATGATAACAATTATTGAATTATTCGATGCTTCTTCACCTTAGAATCACGTTTAGATCGACTCGAAATTATTTCCAACAATTCAATTCCTTCGAATAATAATTGAATTATTTCCGAGTAATTGATTTATAAAAAATTGTCGAGCAATAATTGGATTATTTAATAATTAGGATCAGGTTTAGGACGACTCTAAATTATTTTCAATAATTCAATTCCTTCGAATGATTGTTACTTTTGAATAACTGATTTATGAAAAAATTGTCGAGTAATTATTGAATTAATAATTATTTATACTAGAACAACTCGAAATTATTATTCTCGAGCAAGTGATTTGATGAAAAATTGTTAAATTGTTTAATGATCATTTAGATTAAAACGATTGCAAATTATTTCCAACAATTCAGTTCCTTCGAACGATTATTATTATTTTTGAGTTTCAAATTATTTAATTTAAAGCCACATTGCTATACACGTGGCACAAAAAAAAGAAAATTTTAAATTAGCACTCGCTGTTACGAAAATCTCGCTCGTAAAATTCTTAATTACCATCGCAAAGCGGAACGCGAAGAATCGTCCGATTGAAAAAAATTGATCGCCGAGCGTAAGCCAACTCCGCATGGCCAGCGTCGACAATCACGTCCGCTTAATTATTTACGTCTGCTCGTAAATTACGCTTGTCGAACGGGGATTATTGATGAGACTGTTTCGTAAGTCGAGTTGCACTCGCGTTTACCGGCGATTAAGTTCGCTCGTACATGTCGTGCCGCGTGTCGACCTACGGAATTTCAGCAAAAACGGATCAACCGGATCGCCTCTCTATTTTTCTCTCTCTCAGATCGTGCAATTTACAGCTTGTCTCTTCATCCACGAATTGCTCCTCGGTTATTGCACGCAATAACGGCGACTAGATTTTAATTGCAGCTGTTATTTATGCCAGATGTTTCATCCGTTTCGCTTTTCATTCGTTTCCTGATCGCGAGAGAGGTTTTTAATTAAGAAGG
Source organism: Melipona bicolor (assembly GCA_030673865.1). Lineage (NCBI taxonomy): Eukaryota > Metazoa > Arthropoda > Insecta > Hymenoptera > Apidae > Melipona > Melipona bicolor. Next base: position 6,536,134 of record JAHYIQ010000011.1, on the reverse strand, counting down.
ATCCAGTTGTTTCGAAAATTGTTGAAGACGTTTAACCGAATGTTTAATTTTTACAAAATATCACGAAATATTACGACAAAAGTATATTTATGTTACTTAATATTTTTTCATCATGATGTCTATGTTATTTTTATAATAATGGTAACGTGTTAATTACAGTGTTATTTAATTGTTAAAGTATAAAACTTGTATCGAAGCAATGAAAATAAACATATAAAGAATACACTTGCAATAAGACAATAAAAAGAAAGAAATCGCATACTTTACGGAAAATTATTCAAATCTCTCTCAAAGTTCGTCATTGCGAATCTACGAAATTTTTACGAAATTATCATTTTAATAAGATTAATACAAATCGATCGTTTTAGTTCTGGTATTAAAAATGAAAGATCACGGCGATAATGTAACGACGCGTTGAATTATCATTCTTCGATGATTACCTCAAACGCGAGGTTTTACACGAGCGTTTCGAACGCTTTTGCAAAGTAAAAAGTTTAAACCAATCTCCCGTAACGACGACAGAGAACTCGTAAAATTCAGCAAAAATCGAATGGCAAAGGAGAAAAACGAGGAATGAAACGAGTCGCGGTACGCGAGATCTGTTTACCCGAGAGCGCGAGTTAAACCCGCACCCTTACCTGTCACGCGTTTCCATTTAAATCGCGCCATTCCTCTCGAACGATCCGCCGCGCGAATTGACCTCGCGAAAAGAAACCAAACAGGGGTGGAAAATCGAAGTACAAAAACGAATGGATGGAAAAAGGAATACGGGAACGGCGGGGAATATCGTTGAAAAACACACGCTTCGAGGCGAGCGGCGATGATGGTCGGATCTTTGTTTGCGAACTTCAAACGCGGTCGACTTCGATTTCGGCTCAACTTGTATTAGGTTGATAAGTTTGTTCGCGTCATCTCGACGATGTACTATTTGCTTGATTACTCTTTGTAAATGAATTTTGGAGGTTTTTTTTATCAAAAAGTTGTGTAGGTATCTTTTTTAATTATACGATTACCTGTAAAGAACATCTTTCGTGCACTGAAATGATTAATATTCTGTCGCAAATAGCACAGTATTACGATCGTTCAACAATCGTAGGTTACGTTTAGGTTAGGTTAGGTTTGGGTTTAGGTTTAGGTTAGATTTAGGTTAGGTTATCGTAGGTCCAGTATTAATATTATTTTCTGTAATAATACTAATATTTTGATATCATCAATTACATTGCAAAATTCACATTATACTTCAAATTTCTATTTTTGTCATTAAGTAATATACAATTATAAGTCTCTTTTATTCAGCATGAATTATCTATTCTCCACTGCAGGTGATATAAAGAACAGTTTCTATAATATAATATACTTCTTCTAATATATAATATATTCTTACACAAATTAATACTGCCATAAAAATACAACAACTTTCATGTGTGACTAAATAATTTCAGTTTAACTAATAACTCATTGACCATGAGTGAATACTAACAAGATTGAAATACTACAATAGAATTGGAGATCATTATTCCAGTCCTTTTAATATTCAAAATTCAATCCAATAAACGTAATATTTTCTTCTTTTTAAAAAGTAGTATTGTTGGCTGATAAAAGCGACCTTTATTGATTTTTCAAAACCCTCTTGGCATGGCTTTCTCAACTTTAACACATGATTTTTATTTTCAGCGATTATCAAGAGGCATGCATAACTTACTAGGCTAGGTAATAATTTTCAGCGAGTATGCAAGTGCGCCTCATTTCGGTTGCGTGGTTGCTTATTGCAAGAGCTATTTTTTAAATTATTTTGACCCGATATTTCCACCCTCTCTAATGACGCTTTATTTTTATACGTATATTTTACCAAGACTTTCTTTGTATACTGTGTTCTAATTTGCTGTAGTTGCAGCGGTATCTAGAAAAATCGTAAGGTACAAGGAACGTTCAAAATTATTTACAAGACCAGTTCCTGTTAAAGTTTAACCCTTTAGGATTTCTTATTGTACCAGTATACCGATCTTTCAGAGACTGAAACTTTATCGTCAATTGTAAAACACAGTAAGAACATTGTACGTCCATCGCCTGTTCTTTCAAGGTATCTTACATTCGAACGATTCGTTCTTTTATCAGATCTTCGATTGATAAAAGTAGTCAACAGAGTCGAGTCAGACTGAGTCTACGCGCTCGGCGGAAAGTCACATCTACGGGGATGAAAGTTGATAAACGCGTCACCAGTCGATCGCGGTGTCGGTCCGTCTGCCTTCGATAGTCGATACTCCGCGCCGGCCGGGCGGAAATTTTTGCTCCACTCTCTCCCGGTGGCAATTTGGCTTCCTCCACGTCCCACGTCTCACCCCTTCGCCAGCCTTGGCTGGCACACGATACGACGCGGCGATATTTCGGGGGTTGCACGAGCATTGTGGCCGCGAGCCTGCCGGGTGACTCATTATTTTCGGCTAGCCGTTCTCATCCTTCCTCCGGCCACCCCCGTCCCGTCGGCCAGTCGTTCATCGTCGGAGGAACACGCACGGCCGCCGAAAACACGGAAAACGCGATTGTGTGCTGGAATCTCGATACACGGGCCACCCTCGAGCCACCCCCCACCCGGCTCTGTCCGATTTCACTTGGCCGGCGTATAATAATTTCAATAATCCCGGGACCCCACGATACCGCGGGATTAATACCTAGCCGATGGACGACCGAGGAGTCGGAGGGGCCACGAGTGCTCTATTGAAAGAAGAACGGCGCCGATTAATTTCAACTCGTTGCGCGGTCCACCTTGCCCCTCTTGGTTTTCTTAGCGACGCCGGCGAACAGGGGAAGGACGCCTTTTCCCTTGGTTTCTCCGGCAGATATTGTTTGTTGTTCGGCTCCTCTTTCGGGACGAGTGGGGGAATTCTCGGGGAATTAATTGATCGTTGCGTTAATTGCTGTAGAGAGTTCGTGGCTCGTGAACTCGAGTATAGGCGAGAAACTTGCTCAGTGCAAAATTTCACGATATTCTATTGTATCGTGTATTGATAATATTTATGTTTTATAAATTGACACTCTTTCGTTTTTACGTTGCAAAACACTAATTCTCTCTCTCTCACCATATGGATTCCTTCTCCTCCTTCAAAAATCGAACGAAATCGAAATAGTTATTCGTTAATTCCATTTATGTACTTTTTATATATAAATGTATCAAATGATAAATGAAAAATATTGAACATTTATTTATAATGTATTAAAAATGCAAAATAATATAACATTTACATATCTTTGCGATTTTGTCCAAATCTTCAAAGGACATTTAGTGCTCCTGAAGTTTTAACATTTAAATTCAGGACACTGTATATATATTGTAGAGTATTTTTGTAATTTGCCAAAGCGTGCTACCGTTAACAAATTATTATCATTTCAAATTCGAAGGAAAAAAAGAGTCAGCTTCACGAAACAAATGAAAAAAATCTCACCACCTGTGAAAGTGCTAATCAACCCGAATGTACGGAAACTTTCTCGAGGTAACAACCGCCGCGAGAAACAGAGGTCGGGGGGCGCAAGACGATCGCGCGCAAGCCGAGAGAAAAAAAAGAGCACGGAAGATTATAATCAAGGAGGAAGATAGTAACGTATAAAGGGAGAATCATTAAAGAAACTCCTCTCGCCCCCCGTTTCGCCTCTTGCTCGAAAGGAGGAGCACTCCGTTGCAATTGCTTCTCGAGCATGCAAAGACTCCCCTGGAGAAGAAAAGCAACGCCGAGGAAAGAGGATGTCTGATAAAAAGGAAGCCGAACAAAAAGAGCAGAAGAGATAGGCAAAAAAAAAGAAGAAGAAGAAGAAGAAGAGAAAGAAAAGAAAGGGAAGGAGAAAGCGACCGAGGGGCAAACAGGCAAACGAAACGAGGCTGGGATAAGGGAGCCTTTAGCCGGATGAGATTCGATCCCGCGGAACGGGCGAATTTGGCTAGCTAATTCACGAAAGAGGAAGCCGCCTACGGGTGTGGAACGACGTCTGCGCGCGCGTGTGTCCCGACAGCGGAGGCTGCAAATGGGATTACGGCGGCATCACGCACTTCAAACGCGCGGCTCGCCCCCACGACGAATTGACAATTGACAGAATTGATACAGCGGGGCCACGTGCGCGCCGCCCCCGGCCACCCTCGCGTTCGAAAATTGCGCGGGACCGCGCGGAAACCGAGCCTCCTTTTCCACCCCATTACTGAATCCAACCTTCTCCCGCATCGGAGAAATTTATACGCGCCAGCATGTGTGATCGCCGGGGGGGTGGGCGAGCGGACGGAGACCATCTTCTCCTCGGGCAATCTTTAAATTGTGCGCCGAGTGTTTCTCGAACGCGGTGTCGTAAAAGTTTACGCGCGTTACGGAGTTCTGCGGTGTTTCGACGACTGCCTTGCCTGTTGGCCCGGGCAATCGCACTGAGTGCTGCCCGGAAACGAGGAAACGACCGGTGATACTCATCTCGACGCGAGCGCGATTTCTTTTTTTTTTTTTGGAGCAAGACGAGCAATCGGAGTGATAAAAGTTGTCGTACGAGTCTGCGAGTGTTTGGTGGGAACGTGAGCGCTTTTCAAATGTATGCACAAACGGAGAATTCGGGGGAATTTAAGTTTGTAGAATGTCGTTTGTCTCGAAGCGACGATCTCCAACGCCTACAATCGGACAGCATTGCCTTTCGAACTGTCGTTGCATCACTGTCTGATCAATCACAGGGATGACGCAACATCGCTGGAGATCAAGGTGTCTACGATTAAATGCAAATGCGAGAATGGCCGATTAGAGGGGCCAAGGATGAGTCCCTCTGCCATTTGATCGCGAATCGTGGAGTTGCGCGAGAAGTACCACGAAAGTACCACGTCATTTCGGGTTGAAGGATTAAATATGTAACGTAAATCCGACATGTAAATAATTTTTAAACGAATTTTTGATAATTTAATTCCCTAAATTGTGAGCTTTAAGGAAATTTCTGGAGACGTTGAAATATTATTACAAATATTATTATTATTGTTGTTGTTGTTATTTTATACACTTTTTCATGTTGTGTATTCACAGTACTTTTTTCATTCTTATGTCTTTGATAAGTGCATAAAAATCGGTAGTTTAGTGGATAACAATTGAAATTAAAGTGTGTCTACGAGCATACATTACACTCTTCTTTTGTTTTATCTAATTAACCGTGCATCGGTTAAAGAAAGACACTGAATTTATTGTGCCCAACACTCACAAAAATTCTTTTTATTTCGATCTTTTATGAGAAAAGAAAACGTTTCGAATCATTCATCGGATATTGAAAAGTACTATGCAAGGTGTAAGTCGTTTCGTACGAATGTACAAAATTCCTCGGACGGATTTGCCCCGACTGGTCGACCTTTTACCTCGTTTCCTCACGCAGTCCCTTAATCTCGCGGTAATTATCGTCGACCACGATGCGTGAAAATCGGTGAAATTGCGACTCCCGTTGATAAAATCGACGGAGGAGACATTAAAAAGAATTCGAGTAATTACATCCGCAATCTGTTAGGCGGAAAAGGATGTCGAATCCAGCAAAAAGCATTGTCCATTGCAAATTACTTCCCCGTTTCCTTTTGAAGATCAGTCTCACAGATAATTAAAACTGGAATTGAGCAATCGAGACTTTGTCCAACGACCATTCGGCTGAACACGGCACGAGCGTCGTTGTTTCAGACAGAAACGAGTCGGAACTGCTTTGAATAATCGCAGCGCAATCGTTTCTGGATAATTACTCGAATTAATCAATCGAGATTTCACACTGTACACGATCGCAAAAAATTTCGAGGATTGCCTGCCTGAAATTCAGGATGTGGTGATTATGGTTTAGAAACGATTAGCAGGTAAGCTTTGAATTATTTAGCGATATTTTTTTGTACCGATTACCTGCGCGCAAGGATTTTATAATTATAGGGATTGGATTGCCTCGAATGTGTAAAATTGATGAATAAAAAATTTTAAATCAGGCGGGAATTTGTAATTCGTTATATAAGTTTGGAGGAATATTTGTGCATTTTTTTCGATCTCTTCACAAAATGATTGGGCTGCAATTCTTTTGATACACAGAATCAATGAAAGGAAAAAGAAATGTTTCTGACTTGTTACAAATTTTTCTTGAATTGCAAAAAACAAATATCCAAAAGAATATTATAAATTTTATGCATTGGAGATGATACAAATTGGTAAATATCACAATCTCGTTTTCAAATCTTTCTTTCAATGATTTAAATGTTAATATCAGCAGGTAATTCAAACGCAAGAAATAATATCATCGTCGCAAAATTTCACAATTACCGAGTATATCAAGAAAACAATCACAAAATTCTGTTCATTATTTCACCGTCGTCATTGACATCCCTCGAGCAGCATCTTTGAAAAAGGCACATCGAACGTCGAAACTCAACTCGCGAAGGCCAGAATGGCCCGCTCTATTCTTCGAAGAAAGGAGAACAGTTTGAAGCAGTTTGAAGCGATCCTGGTCGGAGGCCGCGTCGCAACAGCTTGGTCCAGCGGCCACGGAAGCTTTTCATTGCGGCTCGGCCAGTGAAAAGGGAGAAACGTCACTTAATTAAATCGTCTTGAAAAAATCGTGCCGAGTGGCACTCGCGGAGGCCCGGGTCCTCCGTTGTCGAGGAATCCCGGGGTTGCATTCACCGCGAAGAAAGCGCTGTCGTGATTACCAAAAGGACCACGAGTGGGCTCCGCCATTCAACACGCTCCTTTGAATAAAATTTCGCAAACAACGAGTAGATTGTGCGTGTATGTGTGTGCGTGTATCTGTTACAGATTTACGTTGCTCGAGGACGGCAAGGTTTCAAACAAAATTAAAGTTGGACGTGGTTGGTATAAATTCTACTAATCTTGCTGATCTTAGGTATCAAAAAGTCTGCCATCGAACTTTCAAATTTTCGCGCTTTTCAAAAACTTTTTATTTGATTGAAAAAATTTAAGCTTGAAAATTTGTCAGTTGTACGATTTTTCTTGAATTGACGATTTTTTGACGAGTTTATTATTTGCACTATCTTAACGCACGTGATTTCTGTCTAAAATTAACGTTATGATGATATGACAATCAGCATATTCTTAAAATTGATCACTGGGCGATTACTTTCTCCTTCTCCTAGAGAATTGAAAAGGACAACTTGTGACCTTTAACCTTTTATGATATCGTGTTATACATTCATCATATTTTAAGATTTTATTTCGTCTGCTTTACCATTTATTTCTAACTAGAGTAAGTTAACGACATAAAACAAAAATTGCTAAAAGAACTATATCAGAAAGTGTATTCGAGAAAATATTGGTGCAAGTGTCTTATAGTTAACTGAGATTATATTAAAGGGAACGATATAATTATTGGTGAATAAAATATACTTTTTAAAGTATAGAAATAAACAAAAATTGCATATGCTTGTGATTGAACTTTATTATACAAATTTTGCATTTCAATTGCATGAGAAAAACAAGAGATATAAATATTATAGATATACTATAGTGTTACAATTAACTAGATTTTGACGAAATAACAGTTTTTCTAGACCATAAAGAACATTAAAGAAAGATTTTGGAAGATTTTTCGTAAGTGTAACATAAACGTGAAAATCATAAATGATATATCAGCGCGCTATTTACTAGTATCGATAAATCATGAGATTTTGTTAAAATTGATTGCAATATTCCCATACTCTTTTTTCCAAACGACGATTTATGCCCGGAAATAATCTCTTCGATTTTACCTCGCTGAGATTTCACACAAAAAAAGAAATACGCGCAAATTAGTGAAGCGGAATAGGAAATTCATAATTTTTCCTTAGAACTTGATTTGTACGTCACATTCGATATAGTACTTTTCTTAAATAAGTTAAATCTCTTTTGTTTCCAGAAAAAGTTAATAACGCAATCAACGATAAACGATGGAAATACCACGAGTAGTTTGCAGATTCGATCAGGCAACACTACAGTTTGTTCAACATTTTTCCGCATACAGACACTGCGAATTAGTTACTTCCTGCGTTACTATCCGACTATCCACGTTTTTAATTACATGTTATACAACTTTACCTTCAAACTGCCTCGAAATACATTCCTAATCAAACACGTAGCGTGATGGTATTTACAATAAAGAAATAAATGCACAGTTAAACATTTGCATTGAACGTTAATTCGAAAATTGTATAATATTAAAGCAATTAAATATAGACATATTGTAAAACAATATTTTATTTATTACTTTTATATATAGTGTTATATTCTTTACAACATGCAACAATTTAAAATTCAATTATCCACAAATTAATTGTGTCAAAATAACTATCTTTTAATTTGTCATTAACTTGTCAATATATATGAGTGCTAGGTTAACAAAGAGAATTGTATTGAAATTTTCATATTGTACTGAAAGTTTTCTATATTTTAGTTTCTGATACCATATCAGATCACAAATTATAGCTCTTCTTTCGTTGAAAGATAAAGTAGTCCTATCATAGTTATTATCATGATGAAAAAAACTAACCAAACTAGTTTATTTAATTCTTTATTACAACCATGTGATATTGGATTGAATTTTGAAAATGAAGATTGATGCATAAGCATTTAATGTTCTAGAAGTCAATATTATAAATGGAACTTGGAGTAGTTAAAGAATTGAAGATTAATAATTATGCAGTTTCAGTCCGACATTTCTGAAATTTACATAATATATAATATATATGAAATTTCTGAAATTTATATAAGATATATAATATGTAAAAAACTGCACGACTTGTACCCCAGTACGATTCGTCTCACTGAAAGGCCCAGAAGCGACTGTTCCGACTAGGAAATGAAGACGACTTTTTTGCCATAAGATTTTATCGATATGCAAACATTTAAATCGATACAAAACAAATTACAGGCGCGATCGCTCAGTACTCGACAACGCCACTCCTACTCGAGGTCTATTGCACGCCCCCTCACGAATCACGTGACCCAAATCAACCAATCGCTAATTTTCGTTGCATTAGCGTTGCACCTGAAGAGGCCCGATTTTCCGGGTTACCCCCGCTAAAATCACTTTCAGTGATAATATATAAATATACATAGTGCATAGAAACAATGGTTTGAAACCCACCTAAAAACTGCAGATTCAATTTTCTCTCTCACTCTCTTTCTCTTCAATCTGCTCAGTCTATAGTTCCAACCCCGGTTAGTCTAGTAAGTTTCTAACTCCATAGTTTCACATCGCCTTAAACTTTTTAACGTGACATTAAACTCAGAAAGACACGTTGCTGCAATTTATAACAATTACTATGAGAAAACCCCCCCGTGAGAATGATCTACAAACTAAACCGACCATTAACTCATTAAGGAATACCAGGGAAAAGTCGAAGGGATGCTAATGACGTTGGAGGAAATCGAGATCACTCGCGACAAGCAAACCGTTTCGGACAGTCGGCCGATTGGATTCCGGGGAATTGTGGGAGCTGCGAAGAGGGTACAAAGCGACAGAGGGAGGAAAAGAAAAAAAAGGAGGATGAGTTAGGAGGCAGGCGGGCTTTTGATCGTGGATACCGCGTCGTGGCGCGGCGAAAATCCGATTTGTCAGGCAATTTGTCCCGCGACACAAAATTTAAATCGCAAAGCGCATTTCGGGCCTCGAGGACGCGAGAAGAGGGAGAAGGAAAGATAGAAAAAGAAGAGACAGAGAGACAGAGAGAGAGAGAGAAAGATACATACATACATATATATATATATATGATCGTTGTGTGTCCTCGCGTCATGGGGGATACGAAAAGTGGATCCGGAATAACAGGCGAGGGTGAATCCGAAATTCGACCGAGTAATCGCATTTTCCGTGGCCAGACACTTTCAGTGACAAAGCCCACGTCGATATTGGGTTACCGATGGCCGTTTAACGTCTCCGAGCGAGGCGCGAAGGAGCCTCGCTCCCTTTGACATGCAAAATTCCGCGCCACCGTGCGGCACTTTCGTTCGGAATTCGTTGGCGGCTGATTGAATTGGCGACGATAAAAGGCGGCAATTATTTAAGTCGCTTGGTGGTTTGATGAACTGCTAGACAGGAAGGAAGGGTGGAGAGATCGTTTTGGAGGAAGGGCAGACTGTTTTAATAGAGTAACAGATCTATGGTTGAAAGAGTTAATTATTCAGAGCAAGTACAATTAAGAATATTTTAAACCTGAAATATACATATATATATGGTGATTCTTAACATACGAAGATTTTTAATTTTTATATCTATTTTCTTCACGAAATTTGAAAAATCGTTACAAGCGATCGTTTTAACAATTACAAAACTGCGTCAATAAAGGAGCTTTTGAGTGAGTTCCAATTAGTACGTCAAGGATTAAATATATAGTGTTGCAGAGAACATCAACGCACTTAAAAAAAGAAAAAAAAAATGCAGCGCTCCCTGATCGTTACAACCGAACGATCCACGGTCAGTTTCACACGCAATACCATCTCCAAAAATATTCCCCGAAACAACATGCATTAAGTCAAACGCGTTCGAGGTTCAATTCTTCCGCGGTTACGATCCTCGTACCTCGCAATCAACAAAGATCAAGCTGACGCGATGAACGTTAACACCGGTGCTTCCACCTTGAAAATCAATTCCAGAAATTTACGCGAAAGTGTAAGGATCGGTGTGCACGGTTTCACGGAAGAGCCCGTGCGAGACGGTCGCAAGTGGCGAGCGATTTTGTTAGGGTAAAAAAAGAGGGGCCAACCGTGAAACGCTAATGAACGGTCGCTTCAACGGAGGCTTCAAGCCTGTCAGGGTCCGCGAACGCGTTCTCGCTCGATGGACGATTAAGTTAATCGGGGAGTCGCGAGACCGCATCCATTTCCCAGGACGAATAATTATCCGCGAACTTACACCTGTTACGATTCATACGACGTCCGGTCACGAACGCATCGCGTAAACTTTGTTGCAATTATCGTTAGCCGGGTACCATTCTCTCTCTTACGGGGTGGCTTATCCCGTTTCTGGCCCGTTCTAATTACTATTCAACGCGACACTGAATCTCGCCGAACCTCTTTCTTTTTCGTCGAACACCGAAACGGGCTTTAGGTCTGCGAGAAAAATTTGCAAATTACATCTGTCCGATGTTGGTGTTCATTTTGGTTTACTTAAGAAATAAAAATTCTGAAAAGTGAACGTGAAAGTTTGATCGATCGAAATATTTAAAAGAAACTTGTTAACCTTTTGCGGTGGTAACTGGTGCGCGGACCATAACGAGTGACCAACCGTATACAATAATTCGTCTTCTTTTTGAATTCATCGGTACATATCACTGGGTAAAAATTACTAAAAAGTAATAAATTTATTATTTGTTTTGCCTGGTTATACTTAAATATACTTGGGCCAAATATTCTCAACGTGCGTGGCACGTCATTCCAGCGCAAGAGGTTAAAATTACACATTATCTCATTAAAATATACTATCGACGAGTTTTATCTAATGCTTCCAATATCAATGATGATTATCTAGAGTATGTAGAGTATTTTAGTACCGTTCATAGGCCTATCACTATGTAGAATAAATAAAACATAATTAACATGAAACGCTTAAATGCAGTAAAAATAAAAGTGTATGAAAAATGGATGACTGCTCCAACATATTCGTCAAGATGTTAGAATGACGATTTCATAGAATACGTGATTACGTCCAACGTAATCATAGCCTCGTAATAAATACAAATTGAAAATCACTAGATTTCTCGTTTGCGCAAATGCTTCTTTCAACGAATTTTACTACTCCCTCGTAAACCTTCCTCTCGACGTCAACTCTTCCGAGAGAGATTTAATAGAGTACCTTCGAGGAATCATTGACGCAAGTAAATTATGGTCGGGATAGTCGCCCTTTGGTCAAGGAGTCATTCCTGTTGTACGCGGCCTTTACCTTAGTGCTCGGTGCTCAAGCTGTGTCACTTGTCACCCGATTTTATCGCGTCGTTAAACGTCCTCTGTGTCCAGGTATCGACATCAACGCTGCTTAATTGTATATTTATGGAATCCTCGGTGGAATCCTGTCGTTTACGTCAAATTTCGTCCCCTGGTCCTTCGTTTACGATCATCGTATCCTTGGTCTAGGCTTTCTGGTCTAGGAAACTGTCAGCCACGCCTTTGCAAGCGAGATACGCTTCGAGCTTTTATTTTTTCTAGGTTTCCAGGTTTCTACTAAAAATGTAACTTATGAATGTAAACTTCATTTCGATCAATGAATCAAGAACTTTTTTACTGGCTCGTAATTACAGAATTTAGAAAGGATCTTCATGTTTTCATACTTTTTCATTAAATATCACAAAATTGCTAGTCGCAATTTATAGAATTATTTGTTGCAAGTTTGAGGATTGTGAGACATTTTGAATTGGGACTTACAAGCAAAGTCACAGTTAATTTAGTTAACGAAAAGTTCTCAGAATTACGTGTAATTAGAAATAAATAAAGATTATAATATGTCTATTGGATTGTAACCCATTGTTCTTTGCGAAATTTTTATTTATATAATTGAAACGTGTAATTTTTACTATTACTTGGGAAATAAAATAACATTTCGGTAATGTTACCCACCAACAGAAATCGTTACAAAAATACACTCACGCACAAGTCGCTTTTATCGTACAATACCTTTTCTTCAAACAAAATCAAATTACAATAGATTCTCGGCCTTCGAACAGTGTGATGTTTGGACAACTTGAAGAAAAAATTGGAGAAAATTCGGCCTTGAGACTTGAACAAAGAATCCTGTGTCTTTTAGGAGCTGTTTCTCTTTAATTTAAACACACTTGCTTTATCAGTGTTCAGTACCGATATAATTCTTAAATATCTAAAATATTATATAAATACATAGTTTATAATTATAAATTATAAATATATAAATATATATTATAAATAATAATATTATTTAAATGTTTATTATATAAATAAGCATTTAAAGTTTTCTTTTCCATACGAAATTCCATACAAAACAGTTGCATAACTCGTTTTCTCGTGTATTCGGTAAAAGATTTACTCTTTTCTACCTACAACGTCATAATCGAATAAATCATGTTGTACATATCATACGATGATAGTGATTTCTTTTTATCACTAAAAGTGATTTTAGCGGGAGTAATTCAGAAAATCGGGCCTCTTCAGGTGCAACGCTAATGCAACGAAAATTAGCGATTGGTTGATTTGGGTCACGTGATTCGTGAGGGGGCGTAAAGTAGAGTAGGAATGGCGCTGTCTGGTACTAAGCGATCGCGTCTGTAATTTGTTTTCTACCGATTTAAATGTTTGCATATCAATAAAATTTTATGGCAAAAAAGTCGTCCACATTTCCTAGTCAGAACGGTTGCTCCTTTCAGTGAGACGACTCGTACTGGGGTACAAGTCGTGCAGTTTTTTTTTTTTAATTCTCGGCGCACAAAATCAGGACGTAGCGAATACAGTAGAGACGGCCGACCAATTAGCAAACCCAGCAGTTTCCATTGTAAAAAGGGTCGGACGAAGGCGGCTGTACTAGGCTCGACGATAAATCACTATAAGTTTCCCATTATGGTGTTACGAGAGGAGGATGTTTTCGGGGCTTCGAAAACGCGATCGCCTCGCCCCGGGGCAAAACTCGCCGGTCTTCTCTTCCAGCCGTGTAACAACGAGTCCCGGGCGTTCTCGACGTTTCACGTTGTCGCGGCCGGTCCGCTCGTTACGCCCGGCCCCTCGTGATTTAACGATCGAAAATTGCGAGACGCCCGAAAATTTTTGGCCCGGTGTCCCGTTACCGGGGCGAAATTTATTAAAGGGAGCACCGGCCCCCATTGTGAACCGTACCTCGTAATTAAGATCTTTCTCTCGGAGGGCCGCGCGCTAATTATGATTACCGGCGCGTGCGTGTACGCGCGCGCAATTCCTCAGTGTAGGCGAACGTGGAAACCGATACGCGATCGCGGTGATTTTTCGTGTATCGGACTTTTATTTTCGTTCGTGCACTTCGTAATTAACTCTTCTCTTCAATTCTTTCCTGTTTCATTTAAGCAATTTCAATCTCCACTAAAATAGTCTGTATGTTCCACGATTTTCCCAAGTAAAAAGTAAAAATCGAGGAGGAAGACAATCTGTGACACTCATTATCAGGAGTAGAGAAACTGTACGTGATAATAAGTCTTGAAAATTTGCAAAACGTGGAAGAAATAATCGACTCTTTCAATGAAATTAGTACGTGAAATAGGCAAGGAACTCGTGAACAAAATTATAGAAATGTTATACAAAATGTACATTCATTTTTATAGATTAAAAACAATCTATCCGCGTATAGATAGGGAACATTCAAAACGTTTGTAAAGAAAATTCCGAAAATCATTTCTCTTTATAGCCAATTCCAACTGTGCAAGTCGTCTTACTGTTGGCGTCTCGCAACTTCTGCGTGTACCATTCGAAATTAAAATACTCGCAGAAACAGAACGTACATAAATACATCTATTACGAAAATTCACTTCGTAAAACTAAGTTTCGTCTAAAATACTTGCAGCTGTCGGACCAAAAGGGTTAAAAGCAGTTTACGCGAAGCTCTAATTTCTGAAATTCGCGCGTATTTATTCCGTACTGGATAATATATAACGCATTGGAATAGGTTTAATAAATATGTCAGAAGGTATACACTTTCAACTTTTAATTTTCTCGACGTTACACGCTCCAGTATTAAACTCTCAAATTTTTGGTAATTTTAATGCTGGAAGATTGGCATCGCGTTCGAAGGAGTAAATCGAGCGCAGGTCAGAGACACGCAGAGGTCGTTGCATGGACCGTCGGGTCCCGACAATCGTAATTAATCGAAGGAGTCCACGAAGAGGAGACGAATGCCGCGGAGCGTTATTAATTTTTTTTTCAGGGTGAGCCGGTCTTGAGTCCTTAATTTCGAGACGCGGGGCCGGGGCGCACCTTTAACCCATTAATTATTGGGGACATAGCACGCCTAATGGCTTACATAAAAATCGTACGATGTCCCCGATTAAGGAAGGAAAGTCACGATAACAGCGCCGATAAAACTGCAGGGACGGTACGTACGTACGTGTGTATCTGCATGCGCCGGTACGATTACGTTGCTTCCTCGTTGGTCGTCGTCTCTCGCGGCCAAATTACTTCGGTACAAATTGATATTTACGGGTTATGTTAATTCGCGTGAAACCGGACCTTTAATAAATTCTGCAATATCAATCTTTCGCCGCGCCGCGCCGCTTCCTCGCGTGGCCCCGCTCCGATTATAATGAAATACTCGAGCGCCTTCCCCGTCATTTTTTTTTCGTTTCTTTTCTTCCCTTTTCGAGCTGTATATAGGCCTGGATGTATTTGGATGCCAATTACCGATGCAATTTATTCCACCGTTGCCGCCGATCGCTAAATGAATTTTGGTAACAAGGAGGAACATTTTATCGAGAATACTTGAACTTGAGCAATATCTTAACTCTTTGTGGGTTAAACGCAAGGCAATCGGAAGGGAATTAAAGCGTGACGATTCCAAAAACTCCGTCATATTTTTTAATTACACGTCCGTCGGAGTAAATTTCATTCAGGTCGATCACAAAGTATTTGTGTTTCAATGAAGCAAATTTCAGATTTTACCGACGTCAAAAGTATAAACCGATGACCAAACGTGGAAAGTTTAAACTACGGAATATCAAGAATCGATCACAATAATAATAATAAAGAGTATACTTATAAGCAACCTATAGACTATATATAGTTAAATTATAAAATTCATTTTATCGCAGAATATTACCTATCATCGATAAACAATAATGATATTGATTAACGTATTATATTACAGATGTTAAATACTAAATTGTAACACGAGCTACTGAACTAATACTATTAAATCGTAATTCCTGACAGAAGTTTCATTATGAAAAATATATTTTAAACACCAAAAAAAAAAAAAAAAAAAAAGAAATTGAGCTGAAAAAATATACCGTGTCGCACATATTGACAGAACTGATTTAACATCAGCGTGTAAAACCTACGGCGGTTATGTTAAGGAGAAAGTTCGCCCTGGAATGTCTTAAAACGAAGAAAATTCAAGGGCCGTTGGAAGATCACCTGTCTCCCGTGAAACGTCAATAAAGATATTATGGCCGCAAACAATTAATTAGGAATCTCCATGCTGCGGAGGAAACAGATTCACCTGTCGAGTAAAAAAAATTGTATTGAACATGCGTCGGTGCCGTAAACAATTAATTAGGACTCGATAGGAATAAAGATAGATGGGAAGAATTTCAGGTTTCGACGGAACCACCTGTCGCATAGGTACTTCGCAACTTTGCGCCGACAGTGAAAATCTTGAGGAAATTGATAAATTGTTCCATTCTTTTCGAATAAAATAAATCACTTGGTGTCATATTTTTAATTAATTGCAATTCCAATGCTTGAAAATATTATTATATTGAGAGAGTCATTATTTCCTTCCAAACCCTAACATTCTAATGTACAGTAATTTAAGTATATCATGTTTGAGTAAAATTCAGTTTTTGCGAATGAAATTGAATAAATAGAGTCTAAGCAGAAATTTCGTTTCCACTGCTAAATAATAATATAATTTATTCTACTTTCGACATTTCATACGTTTTCATCTGTATGCTTAAATTTCCTATAAAAGCATAAAAAGTAAAGAAACAAATTTTCAATCATTGCTATATTCTACATGCTCTACATGAAAATAAAAATAATAAAATGATTTTTGTTTCTCTACATACCAATAATGTAGAAACAGACAGGATTAAAACCTCCGATATTCACAAATTTAAATAAATAGTAACATTTTGTTTCTTCTGAAAAATTTGATGTTTGGAATTTACGGCGTTTTTACTATTTACTACTTTACTATTTTAGATTCTTATCATCACATTATTATTAAATTTTAATTAACTTTATCCATTTATTTCCTTCGTATTAAACAATTATCTTTGCCACGTTTTACACCAACGGAACGCCTGAAAAAAGAAGCCGAACTACCGCCAAACGAAATATCGAGGAGGAAGACGCGATCGCACGATCGTTCGAGGCGTACGTAGCAGAGCGAGCGTTCGTGCAGAGGCCGCGTCTTTCGATTTTCATTCCGCTTCTTTCCGCTAATCGTGACTGAGAAGTCGTAAAAAATAAGGTCGCTTTACGAGTAGCCGGAGATGGGAGAACGGATACGTTCGCAGAAGGGCCGTACTCGGCCCGTGTCACGGAAGGTGGCGAGTTCATGAAAAATATGCATCACGCGAGCAGCCTCTCCCCCCACGACGTTGTAGCACAGGTGCACACGACCGCTAGAAAATGTACGTAGCAAAGCGAACGATCCAAATCTGTCCCGCGTTTCGCGAGACGATCCCGTGGCTCCGTGTAAACGAAGATTTCAACACCCCAATTACCAGCTGCCGTGTTTCTAACCTCAAAACACCTTGCCGTGTTTCTAACCTCAAAACACCCTGTCGTGTTTCTAACCTCAAAACAGCCTGTTTTAGCCTAGGTCCTAGAACAGCTTCCCTTGCGAAAATATTGTTAGGAAACGAGCGTGGTTAAAAAATTTAAAAATAACAGTCGTCATCTTTATGACGATGAGTATGAAATTATGGCGTTAATAAGTATTATAATTTTCTATTATAAGTATCGCATTTATCGAACAACCTTCGAATCTTCTCTTTAAAAAAATATGACAGTCTTCGAGTGTTTCAAACACTGTGTAATGGTAAACAATGTTGAAGCGATGGAAATAAATAATAATCTGGTGAATAAGGTACGCGAGCGAGAAATTCCCAACCTGAGGAACACGTCACCTGCTTCGTTCGCGCAGCAGTGTAGAAAATGCACAGTCGTGCATATTTCAATTCAAAATACCACGTCTGAGACCATGTAGTTAACATTCGTTTGTTTTATAGGAGAATTCAAAATTGTGTCATTCACGGCCCTCAGAATCGACCAATTGTAGTAATTCATTTTCCAATAATTCAGTATCAAGAGACTGAGATAGTTTATCGATTGGATCAGTGATTCTCAACTAATTCCACAATTAAAATTAAAAAGAAATATAGTTCGTACACGTAACTGAATAAATATAATTATATCTACATCAACAAATGAAATCTAGATTTATTCGCGTGACGAGTGCTTTGAAATAATCGACAATTCATAAACTGCAGTGCTTACGATAAAATAGAACGGTATTTGTCAAAAAGTGAGGTTCGTTCGCTAACTCGCGAACGTCGCACTTCTGCCAATTTACTGCCGAGATCTGGATTGATCCTCGCGAAAATAAGCGCCCATCCAGCATCCGTCGATTGAAAGAAACTGAAAAGGTCAGCTCGACGCCGACAGGAATTTTCATACCGAGCGTTGCTGTCAGGGATTCATGAGTCACGATCGACGACGTGGATTCCGATGACCTATGGCGGGGCCGCGTCGCGGAGTCAGTGGAAGACCTTCGCGCGAAACCGTGAATCCCGTCGGAACTCCGGCGCGATCGTCGCGTACCGATATGTTAATGAACCTGTCAGCCGCGCGAACGCGAGACATCGCCATTCGTGTGCTTTGAGTTCCTTTTTCTCGCGGCGCATGGTGTCTAACTTCTCGACTTTTTTTCGGAATTTCGTCTAACCAAATCGTTGGGGCAAGAATATTCTCCGGAATCGAAATCGACGATGGATATCTTGTTTTATTTTAGAAAGCGGATTTTCTTAGTGCGATTGGCAGAAAATGCAAGTTCGCGCGAGAAAGTAAATATCGGAAGAGAGAAAGGGAGAGAAAGAGATACTCTCATTAGATATCGCAAAGTTGTTGCTAATATAATGATTGTAGAAATGTTTCTTATAAGAAAGTTGATATTTGCAAGCAAAGTCATATAATAATTAAATTATTCGTGGAGGTTCATATTTGAAAATACTAAAATTTCCAGACTTGTACGTATTGATATATATTTATACCTTTTATGTTACTCAATGGAGAGTAACAGTCTTTGGAAGCTTAGAAAATATGTGAAGAATATGAGCTCCAAAACTCATTCTTTAAATTTCTTGTGATAATCTAAATAAATGAATTTTATGTTAATAATGAAATTATTATATAAAAATATTATATATAAAAATTAAATATAAATATATTTTATTATAGAAAAACATTATATAAAAATATTATATAAAAATTAAATATAAATATATATTACACAATATATTTTATTAAATATAAATATATTTTATTATAGAAAAACATTATATAAAAATATTATATAAAAATTAAATATAAATATATTTTATTACACAAAAACATTATATAAAAATATTATATAAAAATTAAATATATTTTATTATATAAAAACATTATATAAAAATTATTATGTAAATATATTTTATAATGAACATTAGACTAACATAAAGAGAAATATGCATTGAATTGCCTTGTTCGTGAAAAAAAGTAGTACGATTTTTATTTACCAAGAACATTTGCTTTTGATCTCCAATGCTACCAAAGAGCTATCTTTTTATTAAATCACACATCGGAATTAAACGCTAAGACAGATTTAAATTAAAAAAAAAGAAAAAAGAAGAAGAATTTAAAGAGACTGGGAGGTCTCTACTTGCTACAATGTACATTGCAGTTTTTCAATAAGATTATAATTGCCCTTGGACGATTCAAGGTAAATTGCTCCGGTGTTGGCGTTCGCGGAAGAGAATGTGGAAATAATTCCGGAATCGTGCAACGGATATCGGTGGAAGGATGAAAAAGGCGGCACCGTGTCGTCGGCTCCGTTTTTGCTCCCATAAACTCGTTCCCGGTCTACCAGGTGGCATGGAAGCCCACCTCGTCGTAGCATCGTACCCGGCCAGGTTTTACGACTTTTCCAGAATTTTAACGACCACGCTGAATGCCTCTTATGAATTTTCTCGGCCGATGTCGTCCGGTATATCGGCCCATTAAAACAGACGGCCCTAAATGGTTCGTTTAAAAGGCTGATAAACACACAGGGAGGAATATCAGACGCGGTTTCTTTGCGGCTGATACCGGGTCGGAGGAGAGATCACCTGATTTTGTTCGATATTAGACACTTATTAGATTTTTTTATTTCATTAGCTTTGGTATTTATTAAACATTCTCTTATCGTTAGATTTCTTAATGAAAAGGATTTTTGGACATTATCATTTATTGATTTTCGATTATGAGTAAAAAGACTTGGAAATATATTTTACGACAGAGACTTAAACAAAGTCATATTGTAAAATTGTGTTATGCTACTAAAAATTTAATTGCTCTATGTCAACTGTATCGTATCGTGGACCAAATTTCTATTTGATATTTTTGCGAAAGTGTTTATCGACAATTTGAAAACATTTAAGTGTGCCTCTAATTAGCGTGATGCTATTGAATTTGTGTTAAACAAGTTGGACCTGAACCTTTCTAAATATAGAATTACATTTTATAATTTAGTCAGTGATGTCGGATCTTTCGAAACATTACTATTATCATAGAAAATTCTTGCGTTTGACTTTCGAATTCTTCTATAAAACTTTTCTATTCTTCACTAGTTGGATTGGAATTAGAATACGCATAATTGGCTAAGGTGCAAAATTTGCTATTTGTGAGTCGAGTATTAAAATGTCATGTCTCAATCACAATTATTTTCTATTATATGATCTATCAACTTCTGAAAATCGCATTTATTTAAAATTTAAAAAAAACATTATCAATGTATAAATTGAATTCTCCATATCTTTCAAGACAAATGAATTTATACGCAGTGCCCAATTACATTAAGAAAAGATCGATATTTTTGCCATTAATCAATACTGCCAATACTCACTATGATTCTCAAGTTTCAATAAAACTAAATTATCCAACCATATATATATTAATAGCGTCGATTTCTTTCTCCGACCGCGTAGCTATAAAATGTTCTTTCAACACGTAACAACAATATCTTTCTGTATTTCCATTTTCGTATCTGTTACCTCATTGAGCTTCTTGCAACAAGCATCAAATAATTAACACTAGAACCACAGAAAATGGTCAAAATGGCCAATTTGTAATTTTCGTCGGATATTTTCTCTTTAGAGATTTAAATGATTTTTCACAAAATATACAAATGAAAACTTGTAAACTTGCGTTTTTCCATTTCTCTTCTTATAGAAATTTTAAAAAGTTTCAATCGCCGGTGGTTCCAGTGGTTCCAAATTATTATTATTAAAATTCAATTCCCTCCCGTGACATTAAATATCGCATTGCAAATGCGTAAAATAAAAGTTCATGAATAATCAGCCGCTGTACTTTTTACGCGACACCGTTATCGAGTCGCAGCGTGAAAAGTTTCGGTGTTCCGGGCGACACACGGCCACGGAACGCAACCCCCCGCGGGCGGACACAATAGAGCGCGGTGGCACCCTTCGCTCGTTGTTTCGCATAAAAGGCGAAAAACCGTGGGGCACGTCACTCGTGTGAACACGCGTGTCTTGCCGCCCCGTGCAGGCCGTGACACCGGCGCGGATTCCGCGCCGCGAATGCCGCGCGCGCTTCTGTTTCTGTCGTTAAATTATTCATTTACGCGTGTCGCGGCCGGAGGGTGCCGCGACGGACGGAAAAACGAAGGGGTGGAGAAGAAGAGAAAAAGAAGAAAAAAAAAAAAAGAGAGAAAAAATGCCGCGGCGCGGAACGAACGGACGAAGGGACGAATGTGGAGAAAAGCGGCGTGTAATTTAGACCGGATGGAGTGAAATGGGAATCGAGTGGAGGAAAGTCTTGGAATGTCAGGGGGGAATGCTGCTGGGAAATATTAATCGAGGGATAACTGCCGGGTTTTATGTTTGATTCGCTAGTACTGGTGAGGGTGAATAATACTCTATCACGTTTCTCTGTGAATAATGCAAGTAATTAAAAAATCAAATGGCGGAGTAGAAAAGTGCCTGTAATAAGAGAGAGATGGGAAAATGCAGAAATCATTGTATAATGAACTAGCGAGGTACTGTTAACAGGCGAAGTGAACAAGAACGTTTACAGGCACGGTTCAGAATTTCACGCGCGTTGTGTGTGTGTGTATTGTAAAAATTATTATATTTATTTCAACTTTGTATAATATTTTATTATTGTTATATTTATTATAATTTTTTATTAATTTAATATAATAATTATTATACAGATATACATGTATAGAAATTATTTGTACTATCATTATATGCTAGTATCGATAGTACAATCAGGAAGGGGATGATTTTACATGAAAAAGAAAAAAGAAAGAATTTTCTCTCATGAGATTTCGTTTCCGGGAAAATTGAGTTTGAAGATTTATCAAGGAAATTTTTAATGAAACATATTCGAGTCTACTTTTTTGAAAATAAGGTATTAAATGGAACATTTTTTACTTGTTTCCTGTTAATTATTCTTTTCCGTTCCACTTAGATTCCCAAGTTAAATTCTAG
Organism: Melipona bicolor; assembly: GCA_030673865.1. Classification (NCBI taxonomy): domain Eukaryota; kingdom Metazoa; phylum Arthropoda; class Insecta; order Hymenoptera; family Apidae; genus Melipona; species Melipona bicolor. The sequence continues at coordinate 6,513,723 of JAHYIQ010000011.1, read as the reverse complement.
TATACTTGATAAATTATCAATTTTACAAACGATGCATTTTAATCTTTATTTTCGACTTATTTTTTCATACACACTCATTCTCGTTATCGTTACTTTATCTTCTACTTACTTTTAATATTTGGACAAACAAAATTGCTGCAAAACTGTTAAATATTTGAACCACGATGATGTCATTTAACTAAATAAAAATAGATCATTCTGAATATCACTGCACGATCTTTAAATACGAACAACGATCACACTATCGAATATTCAAAAGACAAATTACACTTAATCGTGTATGTATATATATATATATATGTATAAAACAAGAAGACGCCAGAAATCGACTCAGAATCGAGTCGAAAAAGAGGCGGAGAGGAGTGGGAGGACGGATGAAAACGGAGAGAAACGAAGAAAAGAGAGGAAGACGCGTGGTCGAGACAACAATGGCGAGGCAGCACGCTCACGCGGCTCCGTACAATGGCAGAGCGCCAGGCACTGTCAAAGCGGTGTCAACTGTCAACCGAGGACCGTTTCGAGGGGTGGCAGAGCGTGGAGACACGGGGCGCGAGATACAAACGACGTCCCGAGAGACGCGCGACGCGGACCGTGAACCGGAGGAAACCGCTCGACCGTTTTGCGTGCCGTCATTCTGGGGGAAAACTGTCTCTTTGAAGTTGGGATATGTATTCGTGGAGCGTGATGGGGTGGAACGACGCGTGCGACGAAGTACCTATACGTGCAAATGGATGGAACCGCAGCTTTGAAACAGAGGAGCACGAACGATGATTATTCTCAGTCTGCATGTACGTTTGATGCGTAATATCGACAAAATAAATTCCGGAAATAGATGCTAACTCTCGATTGTAAATTTCTATTTCTTTGGCAAGTTCTGTGTTCTTATAATGCAGACATTGAATTATCTTATTCATGTTTTTGGCGAGGGTAACAAAGGACACATATTATCACTGAAGTGATTTTAGCGGGGGTAACCCAGAAAATAGAGCAACACTAATGCAACGAAAATTAGCGATTGGTTGATTTGGGTCACGTGATTCGTGAAGGAGCGTGGGGTAGACCTCGAGTAGAAGTGGCGTTGTCCAATACTGAGCAATCGCACCTGTAATTTGTTTTCTATCGATTCAAATGTTTGCATATCAATAAAATTTTATGACAAAAAAGTCAGAATAGTTGCTTCTGGGCCTTTCAGTGAGACAAATCGTACTGGGGTACAAATCGTGCAGTTTTTTCATTCGGAGGAACATTGAAATTCTTACGAAAGAAAGATTCAGCAGTTACTGGTAGCAACTACTAGAACTTTCAAAATAAATTCCATCAATGATCACGAGAACGTCTTTTGTAAAATATATAAATACGTTTTCCATATCGTGTGATAATTTCTCATCTAGAAGATGTGACGTTAATCGCCGATAATTCTAGTATTAAATCAATCGTTTTGCGCAACGTAGCACGTTCAGAAGTGAAGTTACATGGAACAATCGTGGAAGGAGGCTACCTGCGAGCATCGCTGACAGAGACATCGACGACAACGCGTGTTCTTCGACGTGACGTTGACACAGGGACCGATCGACGATGGAACGTCGCGCGGATGCACCTCGCCGCCCGTCTGATAATGCATTAACGCCGGCGGATCGGAATATTAGCATAGCATACGCCCATCGCATTTGAATTGAGAGGCAGCAGCCCCTCGGCGTGGAAGCAGAAGCGAGGAGAAGGCGTCCCAAGCGTCTCTTTGTCATGCTAATACCGACCCGCCATCCACCATCCCCCGGCCGCTCAGAGATGACTCTGCACCGTTTACGCTCAGTGGACGACGACGGCGACGAGCCCCGGCTCCCAGAGACAGCGAGTCGACCGGCTGGCTTCCGGTCGTCCCGGAATTTCCTGCCGTGAGTTCGCGCCTTTCCCTCCAACCCTTCGGACACGATTCTCCAAGATTGCTCCTCTTCGTTGTTCGGATTGCTTCCCGCTCGTTTCAAATTTCCCGATGTAAACGTGTTGTTGGTTGTTGGCGATTGCCATTGAACGTGAAAGATTTTGAAAAATAGGAAGAAAGTTTGAAACCTGCTTTACGTTAATGTCTTGGTGCAAGACTGGTGTAATGTCCAAGACGAGTGATTGTAACGACGTAGAATTTAGATTTCATTTTTATTTATATTTAAAGACCAAGTGATATTGTGTAAAACACGGAAGAGAAATTAGAATAAAAAAACTGCACGACTTGTACCCCAGTACGATTCGTTTCACTGAAAGACCCAAAAGCAACTGTTCTGACTAGCAAATGAAGACGACTTTTATCATAAAATTTGAATCGATAGAAAACAAATTACAGGCGCGATCGCTCAGTACCAGACAATGCCACTCCTACTCGAAATTTACCTCACGCCCTCTTACGAATCACGTGACCCAAATCAACCAATCGCTAATTTTCGTTGCATCAGCGTTGCACCTGAAGGGGCCCGATTTTCTGGGTTACCCCCGCTAAAATCACTTTCAGTGATAATAGAATCTAAAATTAAGTAGGTAATTTTTGCAGAGGGTTAATAAATTACATTCGATGTGTTATATATATAGAACGTCTACCATTAACAGATATTTAATATACTATAATATGTAAAAAATAGAGATTTGGATAAGAGAGGTTATATTGAACTTCTTAAATATTTAGTTAACGTAAAATCGTCAAGTTTTCAGTTACTAAAAAATATAAGAATATTTCTCACAAAATTATCGTAACATACATGTATACTTCGACTACAAGCAACAAGTGTAACAAAACCGGTCGTTTTCGTTATATACATCGTCGAGGCTGTATCTTCGCAACTGGGGGTCAAGTCTGCTGCTCACTTTCGAAACTTCTCGACGAAACAATGCATCATACGTTACAACTAAACTCGTCTGGATACGTTCTTCGAAGTTTCGCGACCGAGCACTTTCTCACGACTTCCTTCAACCCCCGCGTTCAAGTATATCATATACTTTCCCAGTTGATATTCATTGTCGCGGTCTCATGTACAATAATTCCACGCTTCTCGTAAAATCAGGTAATTCCACAATTATTAAAACTCTACGATATCCACTGGCACGTTTTACATAGAACTCATTAAATGTTTCATTCCTCTTTTGAGAAAATTTAAATGTAAAGTATAGAATGTATATTTTCTATTCCTTATTCGACTCTTTCGGCCAATTTTTAATAGGAAAAGAAAAAAGAATAAGATTCAAATGGAGAAAAATCTATTTTAAATCTAAGTTGAATTGAATTACTCCGATGCCAACAAGTCGACAGTGAAGAAGCGGCGCAGTGAGAGTGGTCGCGAGGCGTCGTGACCCCGCGGTGATGCTCGTGAGCGCAATTAATGGCGCATCGATATCGTGGGTAAATGTCTCTGCACAACGGCGACGTGCATCGGGCGAAACCGATTAGCTGCGGGCTAGAATGGGTGGATCGCGACCTTACGAGCCGAGTCATTCTCGCACTATGACGCGCTCCTCTGTGGAAAATGTTGCGCCTCGCCACGTGGGAATTTGCGGAATCGCGAGAAAACACGCCGAACGAATAGTTCGATAGATTCGAGTCGTTCAACTTTCGTACTGTGACGAATGCATTGGTACTTGAGAAATTGCGAACATTATAATACTCCATGTGTTGCTACGTAACAATTTAAATCGTCGAAGTTTATGCATAATGTCTTGTGACTAATAGTAATATTAATATTACTATGCTACATTCTACATATTAATATAATAAAAATATAATAAATATTATAAAAATTCAGCAATTATATTACTATACTATGTGATGATTATGTTATATATTATTATATTAGTAATATTAAATTAAAATACTGCAATTAATTAAATTAGTTAAATTAAAATATTGCAATTAATAGTAATGTTAAAAATTAAAAGTTTACTATTCTTTGTACGATATTCTCCTTTTCTGTACAAAGGATAATATATTAATTGTTAATACATGTATTAAAATTTCGTTTATATGAACTCATAAAAGAGGAACAAATAGTTTACACAATAAAAGTTCACTGATTCTTCTCTCCTGCTAGTGATGTTTCATTCACATATAATCAAAGCTTACGTTTGAACAAGCGAATTCAATCAGCATTGTATTCAATCGGGCATTGGTAGAAATTTGGCAGAATTCTATTATTTTATTCCGCGTTCAGCGAGATAGATACTCCGCTTTGTAATGTAAATGGGTTAATCAACTCCGTGAATCGAAAATGTAGAAAAATGATGTTACAAGCGCATTTTTCCACTTTTAAATTTACGCTGTTGGTGATGCTTGTGAAAGTAAATCATCCGTAGATTAACTGCGTTAACTCAAATGACAGGTGGCATAAATCTAAAATTACAGTAATAATATAGTATTAATTACTTCATTACACTTTGTATATTTTGTTTTGCGTTTAATTAAAAATAAGAATCGATTTTTACACTCCAAATAAATAACGTCACTTGATTACTCGTTACCTTGTCATTACTTGAAAAAGTGTAGTTGAACTTTACTTGAAAAAAATGTAGTTTTCCTTTTAAGTTATACATGTATGTTATTATAATTCTTATACTCTGTACAATAAAGCTACATTTTGCTTATAAAGCGTTACAGTTGAAAATTCAATTTTCACGACATTAAAAAAAAAGAACTTGACTCACTAATAGACTCAATTGTACATTACGTTATTTAAAAGTTAGAAAAGTTAGATATAGTTAGTTCACTTCATATTTTAAACACCTTGCTTTCTTTGCTTTCTGTGCAAAGTCTACTCTTTCACTCGGATTCTACAAATACTATAATTTTAATGACAAATGACAAACCAATGATAAACGTAATCACCATTTCTAGATAACAAATAGCCACGCGAAAGAACACGTCAGCCCCTTCATTAAGTCCCAGGCTAGCGAAATTGAAATGTCACTTATCGTTTCCACGGAACGGGTTGCAAGAAACAAAGTATAAATATCAACGATTTATCATAATCAGAATCGCGATAATTTCAAGGATGACGCTGCAAGAGGAGTACGTCAAACGCTGCGTGGGCACGAAAAAAGCTTGACATCGAGATAAAATTGCAACTTGAAACCACCTCGAGGCTTACTCGTCGAGCATCTGATGTCACACATACATAATTAAAAGCCAATTATACAGCGTGGATCTCGCGCTGTTTCTACCTTTGAACTTCGTAACGGAGCAGCAGGACAAGTTTAATCACCGTCCGTTGGCGATAGCGTTTCTTACACGATGTACTTTAAGTGTAAATTAGAAGTTAAGCAGGCGAATGCGGCGATTATCGCAACGCTATCGCGTCTCGTGTCACATTCGTCAAGCACCCCTCTCAAGCGGAATTAATTTCACACGGCGGAGAGTCGTTTCGGACAAATCGCGAGTCCATACAGGGACCATCGAGGCGCGTCGATGAGAAAACGAAAGGTAGTTTTCGAAATAACGAACATAGCGTGTCTTTTGACTCAACCCTGCTGGCAATGATAATTATGTCCAATCACAAAACTTTGAAACATTCCACGCATTAATTTTTTTAATTTCAGCCCCGTTACATTCTTTCGATCATTTTCAATCCGGTTTAATATTTAAAAATATTTAATATTTAATATATTTAAAATGTATTCTATATGTTTAATATTTAAAATATTTGGAATATCAAAAATATTCTGAGCTCAAGCAACACGAAAATAAGATCGGAGGTGACAATTGAAAAAGCCAATCAGAGGAAAATATTAATTTGAATGATTTTACACATAAATACACATAAATAAAAGCTTTTTCCTATTCCTTACACTTTCATTGACAGTATTGGCATTAAACTAGATTTTAATTAGTTTAATTAAAAATTATCATTCGTTCTGTGATATATAGCTGTTAATTTTCTACCGAGTGCGCGCTTGCGATATATATACCGTAATTTCTCAAATTTCGAAACTATCGTAACCTTAGTTCTTGGCATGTATCACAATAGCAAGAAAATCAAATTAGTTTACCCGTTGCTCAACTGCTTCTATTCCATTTACAGTTAACCTTCGACTTCTCTAAAATCGCGAGTCGTTTGTTCCATCTTTAAATTTTGCTCGTTGCAGAATTTTTAATTACTTCCAAATCGAATAATTTGTAAAACTCGACACGCGATGGATAAGCAGTTAGGGCCGAGTGTGCGTTTCCATCCAACCTCTTCTGTTCATACGCGCGGAAAGGAAGGCGAGACGCGATCGCAGATGCGCTCGTCCCGATAACCGCGGATAATTAGTCGATGCCGAACGATAGGTCGATGATGCATTCACGGTGTCCGACCTTCGATGATCCGCGGGAACGAGTGGCGTTAACGATAAGCGGCGCGAGACGAGAAAAAGGAAAGTAATCGATTCCTCGCGCGGGGAAACGGCTACAAGCGTGAACTAGCGCGCCGATCGAAAGACGAGGCGAGTTTTTCTATCGCGGGATAATTACACACGCCGCGGCGGCGACGCGGTTTGCTGAGAGATTTCTTCACGGTGGACGACTCCGAGGCAAAAATTAATCGAGAAATAAAGAAGATTGAACGTTTCTGAGATCGATTTCGTGAGAAAATGTCGTCGACTTTGCGAAGAATTTCTTTTTTGCAGTTATAGCTGTTGATTACAAAGTTGATGAAATGCCGTGCGATGATGCATTCATCATCTATCGTTGTCGCTCAGAAATTTGGGACACGTTGGGCTTTTGAAAGAAACAAGGGCCGCTTCTAGTAAAGAAATATTTTATTAATATTATTGTTCTTTTTTTTTTGTAGTAATAATATTTACACATTTGCAAAGTTGCAACTATAATATTCTTATTTCTTGGAAAAATGTACGGAGAAGTTTTAAAAGAAACAAGGACCGCTTCTAGTAAAGAAATATTTTATTATTATTTTTTAATATTTATTTTTATACATTTTAATATTTTATTATTTTAAATATTTTAATATTTTATTTTTTTAGTATCTAGTCATATTTTAATTAATAATATTTGCAGATCAAAGTTGCAACTATAATATTCTCATTTCTTGGAAAAATGTACGGAGAAGTTTTACAAGAAACAAGGACCGCTTCTGGTGAAGAAATATTTTATTAATATTATTGTTCTTTTTTTTTTGTAGTAATAATATTTACACATTTGCAAAGTTGCAACTATAATATTCTTATTTCTTGGAAAAATGTACGGAGAAGTTTTAAAAGAAACAAGGACCGCTTCTAGTAAAGAAATATTTTAATATTTATTTTTATACATTTTAATATTTTATTATTTTAAATATTTTAATATTTTATTTTTTTTTGTAGTATCTAGTCATATTTTAATTAATAATATTTGCAGATCAAAGTTGCAACTATAATATTCTCATTTCTTGGAAAAATGTACGGAGAAGTTTTACAAGAAACAAGGACCGCTTCTGGTGAAGAAATATATTATTATTCTTATTAATATTATTATTCTTTTTTTTTAGTATCTAGTGATATTTTTAATTAATAATATTTGCAGATCAAAGATGCAACTATAATATTTTCATTTCTTGGAAAAATGCACGAAGAAGTTGATGAAGTCACTGCTCTAAATTTTTGAGCGCAAGTGTAATTGAACCAAACTAATCAATTTCTCGATTTTATTGCAGACAGTACTAGCTGTACTCTACTATATATACCTACACGTTCATTTCCTATACGCAACATTCTAGGCAATGAAAGTACAACTTAGAGGCGTGTACGAATACCAATTACAAAATTATATATTTCACATGCAGAAAGTGTATCTATATATCATCCTTATCGTTTTCCACTAATGTAATAATCAAGAAATATTTTAAAGATATTATATTCCAAATTTCTTTAAAATTCAACTTTTCAAGCAATCAAATGCATACCGAACTTCGAGATTTGCGCATTTTGTGTTCAATTTTTTGCCAGTGCAAAGTTTTCTATGCACGAACAGCAATCCACGAATACTTCGTTAAAAAAAAGTAGTGACAAACACACGAAATATGACAAATCTTCAATCAATATCTGTCTTTTCACTTTAACGTAAAATAACACGAAATAGGTACACTAGAGTGTAATTTTCTCCTACGTGATTCGAGTATACGATAGCAAACGCACGAGAATGGATACTACTTCGTGAAAAAGTTCGACATGAATAAATATGACAGGCAATAAATTTGTCGTGAATTTTTCCAATTCAATTCTACGTTCCACCCTTTTTTTAATCGCGACTTTTTAACAAAGCATTTATACAGAGACTCGTTACATGATCTTTACTTGTAGAATAAAATGGCAATGTTCGAGCGCTAAAACGCGGGAGATCCTTTGTAAGTACGTTTCCCGATGAAGTCACATCGCTCTTAGGAATAGCATTAATTACCATTCGCCGCTGGAAGAACGCCGCCGATGCATTTAAACGGCACTGGAATGCTCCGAGCCGCGCGAGGCGGCCCGGCGAGGAGAGGCTCGCGCGTCGCGTGTCGAAAGGCACCGTTGAAAACGCCTGCCAGTCGAAAGGTTAATTAGCAAATAAATAATTATAACGGCGTGAGATTGAATCGGTTGGTCCGTGTCGGTGGAAAGCGCAGCTCGTGACCGCGGCGCCCCAGCGAAATAACATAACCGCCTGCATGAATAAACTGTGGGACTGTCGCGTGGGTGTGCCGGTGTTTGCGATGCTCGGTGATCCGCGAAACCTGCGATTCCTTCGATGCGCGTTGATTTTTCTCGAAACCCTTTCGGAGATGGGTCAAGTCTGAAGATCTCTTACGTTCGAAGGACACGCTACGTGGAGAAAGATTTCGATTCACCGCGATTATTATTAGGTATCACGTATCACGCGAGTCCCTCAATTGACGAGTGGCACGAGTCGAAAAATTAGGGAAGAGAGTGAGTTTCGTTTGTCTGTTTAACTTGCGTATGTTTTGTCTTATATTGATGTAAAATAGGGGGGAATTTTTAGTGAGTTATATATATAGTATAATATAGTATAGTAATATAGTATATAATATATATATTAGTGAGTAAATAATGACTGGTTATTCGTTATCTTACCATTAGTTTATTACTGAGAGAAATGCAGTTCTTATCATCTTTTATGTTGCGTTGTATCAAAATTATTATTCTTTATTTCGCAAGGTAAAATTCATGCATTTGCACTTCCTACAGCAAGGTAAAATTCATGTACAGAAATTCTCGATATGCAGTGTAATAATAACAATAATAATATTATAATGATAATAATAATAATAATATTATAATGACATAATATTATTATCTGCAGAATATGACGTTGAAATTAGTGCAAAAAATTACGGGACTACTTTATATCTGGCTTACGTAGAAAAGAACATTTCTACGTCTGTAGATTGCGTTCGTCATCCTTTCAGACTTTCAAAAATCGGTGGATCAAAGTCAAAGACTCAGTTTTGAGCCGAGACGAGAGGCAATCTCGTCGAAATGGGCCGTCGTAGCCCAGAAGGGAGGGTCTGGTGACGTATCGAGAGCGGATCTCGCGACCAGGAGGGCGGCTCGGTCGCCGCGATCGTCGCGCTCCACGAAGAACGCTTTCGAAAGAGCCTTTCCATCGGTGGCCGGATATCGGGGCCGGTTATCTGTCGACGGAGGTGGTCAACCGCCTGGCCCGTAGAATCAGATAACGTTGAAAACCGGAGACAAAAGGATGCATTAGCCAACCGGTCGCTAATTAACCGATCTTCCATTTTCGAGGATAGGCGTGACTCTTTCACTTCGACCGATCTTCCCCTTCTTTCCCCTTCCCCTTGCTCGCGTAATGACAAATCTCGCATAAATTACGAGCACGCCAAGGACGGACGTGATCGGTCACGCCTTTGCGTTCGCGCCGACAATCGCTGATCGACCGAACCGATACCTCTGCAATCGGTTACGTAACGCGTCGCTCTCGGATCGGTGATTACTACTTTTACGGGTTTTCGAACTTTTCGAGAGTTGATGGTATTTTTAGGCATGGCCTGTGTTATTTTAGATGAGTAAAGATAAGCTACGAAGCAGGTATTCGTGTATTTCGAAACGCACCTACGTTGTCGAATTTTAATTCATTTCCGAAATTCTCCGCGAGTAAAACGCGAAATAATTCGCGAATGATTAAGAATCTCATATTCATTAATATATGGAAGGTACTACAAGTTAATTAGTATAAGTAATTTCTTATTAAAAACTTTGCATCACGCAAATATCTTTTTCTTAGTTAGTATTAATAATTTCAATAGTAACGTTATTTTAATAATACTTTTAAGCTCTATAATCTAATTTAATAATTACAGTGATAGTTTAATATTATAAAATTAAAACTGTTCTGTTTTGAGCTGAAAGTTTTGTCAAAAAAAAAAAAAGGAATATTTTCATAGCACAAATTGTTTTTGATCAAAAGTAACTTACACTGAATTATGAGATTATGAATTCTCCATATAATATTATGCACTCTGTCTCGCATTCTGATATTTTGTTGTAATTAGTTAGTATTAATAATAAATATTTAAATAGAGATTTGATAAATTATAATACATTTGCAATTTAAGTCGTGTAATCCAGGTTGTAATGTAAATGAGTCAAATAATATTTTACTGAATATTTGCATACAGAACAAAAAGCAAAATACGTAGTGCTTTGTAGGATTTTGGTTTTTCAAAAAAAAAAATGTAATTGCACCGCAATTAATTTAAATTAAATGTTAATTTTAAATTGTTATAATTTATATAGGAAATCATATATGTAACAACCTCTACTTGATCTCATTTCAAAGCGTAAAACTTCTATTTTGACTCTTCTGAATGCATTTTTTTCTCGAGATATTTTAACATTATGTGTTAGCAAACAGAAAAATATTATTTTCTTGAAAAAAAGTAATTTTAAAAATTCACACGTATATGAAAACTGAACAATTTTATTTACGACTAAGCCCATCGTAGTTTTGAAGATTAAAGTCTCCCCTCTATTCTTCGTCATTTTATGAAAATGAAAATTCAAGAAATCCTAATTAATTCTAGTAATCTCAAAAGTTCGATAAAATGGCAAAGAAAATCGCAAAATAAATTTTAAAGGATCGTTACAAAGAAAAAATTTCAATTTTCAAACGCATGGTGGACTCAGTCACGAAAAAAAATTTTCAACGTTTCCAGAGATGCTTGAAGTTCTACAATTTTCCAGAATAAAGTACTCTTATCTTCCCAATTCCTGCATGATGTAAAAACGAACGAATAATCTATGAAAAAAAAACAAACTAAGAACAGTCAAAGTAGAAGCTTTACGCTTTAAAATGGGACCAAGTAGATTGTCATTTGATTGTCTTTTACGAATAGTTGGAATAGTTTAAAATATCGTCAACTCTTTGTTATTATACTTTTCACTGTATAACGATGTTAACCTCTCAATTTTTTAAATACCTTTCTCGTCCGTAACTAGTCCTCACTCGTGTTAACTTCTTGCGCTAGAATAACGTGCCACACACGTCGAGAATTTTTTGTCCCAAATTGCAACATTTTCTCAGTTTTAGGTATATTTAAATGTAACCCAGGCAAAACAAATGATAAGTTGATTACTTCTTAATCATTTCTATCCAGTGATATCACACCGACGAGTTCAAAAGAAAAAGAAAGCGACAAATTATTGCATACGGTTCGGTCACTCGTTATGGTCCGCAAATCAGTTGCTAGCGCAAGGGGTTAATTCACCGCTCGTTACTACGCAAGCAACTATCGATTCTCATATTTCGTCTCGTCGCAGGAAGACACCTGGTACTATCGCGATCTCGCTTACCTGCAACAGAAACAAAAGCAGAGACATTAGAGAATGGCCGATGATGCAACGGGGCGGCCTGTGGAAACATTTATCTTCGCGAAACGCTCGCGGTTAATGAAATCCACGGTCACTTCTCTTATCATGGAACGAGTACGGACGACCTACGCGAAGTTACACGTGTTGGTTAGCGAGTATCTATGAGAGAAAGTACACAATTTTACAGCGTTGCGTGGGACGATGGTTGTTTGACAGAGGCAATGACGGATCATGGGTCAATACTTTTATTACTGTTTCAAGCTTCTAGGCATAAACCACGTGGAAAAGGAATATTACTCGCATTATGAATTATCAATGGTTCAATTAACATTGCCAGGAATTAAATGAAGTATAATGTGTAATTGAAAAGAAATTTCATAAGTAGATTTATACTGCGGATTTTTGTCCATTTCCAAATTTTTAAATTTTTATAAATGTAATTCAATAGAATTTATAATAGACAATATTTTTCTTCTAAATATTATGATAAGTATATCATAAGTATATTATAAGTATATTATAAATATAAATATGAATATTGTAATAATATAATAAATATCTATTTGTAGTAATATTTGTGACATTTATAATATATTTTTAAACTTTTTTTATGTATTTTTGCACTTAAAAATTTCCCATTTCATAAGTGTATAAAAATGTATAAAAATTTGCAATTTGTTGAAAAGATAACGAAAGAGTAAAGGAACTATTGCTCGTCATCATTGCTATATGATTTTCTTTCAATATGATACTTTGAACTAATACGCATGCTTACTTTTATGATTTTTATTAGGTTAAAATAACCAATTGATCTCGAGGAAACATCTCAAGTCTGTGCAATAATTGAACTAGTAATAACAGATTTTACAAATCTCTATTTATTATCACTGATATTAAAAAGCTCTTATAAGAAAAACATATTGACAATATCACGGATTTGCATTGCTTAATTTTGCAATTATTAATTTGATTTGACTTTGATCAGGCATAATATAAAATACAAAAAAAGGGAATTGAGCATCCTAAATTTTTGTAATATAGTACAAATTCTTATAATCATCTGTGATTTCACGACACTACTTAAAATATATAAGAAATATGAAATATGTTGTATATAAACAATTTTTTAACATTGTTGCGAATATTTTTCTATTGTAGCGAAAGATATTTATTGATTCAACTTCGCGCAATATCAGTGTTAATAATTTACCCAGTATTTTTGGACAATATTTACTCTAACTTTTCAGATTGCTTTAAGGCATTTTCACATATTTTCGCGTGCAAAAGTTCAACAACAAACAATTTAATTCTCTTCAGTAACTCAAGAATTAATTAAGTAAGGATTCTGTAAACATTTTCACAATTACCGTAAACTGTAAAGTAAAAGTCTTTGAAAAAATCTGAAAAAATTCGTATAGTATTCATACTGAAACCTTTTTTCGTTACTAGATCCACCATAACTTCAAAGATCGAAGTCTCCTCTTTACATCAACCCTTTGAACAGCTGTACAATATTTCTTCGCCATTTTATTGAATCTTGAACGTCAGAGTTGAACGACAAAAATTCAACAAATCCTAATATTTTGCCATTTAACTCTAATGTTTGAAGGCGAGAAAAGATCGTATGGCAAGTTGTAAGAGGTTGTTGTAAAAAGAAGACTTCAATTCTCAAAATGATTGCAGATCTAGTCTTTAGAAAAACAAATTCTTTTAATGTTTTCAAAGGCATCTGAATTTCTACAATTTTCGAGAAGAAAAATATTCTTGCTTTTCTACTTGCTACATGTTCGAAAGAAACTAATATGGGACCATCAAAGGACGAGACGTCATGCTCTAAAATGTCCAAAGGTAACAGTGATCAATCAAATTCATTCTGTGTCACAAAAGTGCAAACTGATCATCAGAATAGAAAACTAGTACAAGTTTGGACATATATGTGACAAATTTGTCACCCAGTAGCTTTGCACGAAATTCAAAAATTTACCAATATGGCTATAATTCCAGAAAACAATTGAAATAGCACAAATCTCAAAAAAAAAAAAAAAATCCTCGCCCTAAGAATCCCGTGTCGCTGAGAGTTGAACGAACAAACTAGCCACCCCTAACGATTACGCGCGTGGCCAGGTATGCCCACGTTAAATCAGGCCACCCTCGCTTGCCAACCTGTGTCGAGCCGATTGTCACTGGAAGAAAGGGACACTTGTCGCGCACAAGTGCTCGCCGCTATACCTGAACAGGTGACACCCGGTGACAGTTTCCGGGTCGACCCTCTACAGAGGGTTCGGGGGTGCTCGAAAGCCGATTCGAGTCGAGTCACCGCGACGGCATTGTGCGACTCCAGCGACTTGGTGACATCACGTGACACGTCGACGATCCGCAAAAGCGTAACAGGATTAGCCCCCGTCACGGGGATTCCCCAGCTGGAAAGTCGACCGCTTTGTCGCGCTACCACGACATACACCGTCGGTGCCTCGGAACGACAGTCCGAAAAGAGGATTATGGGAACTAACTCGAGGGACAGTGTTCCCATTGTCAACGCCGATCTTCCTCCGATTCTGTCGACGTCGTTGGTAAAAATGTCGTGGAGGATTGTTTGAACAGATCTAATATTTCGAGAGGGAATTTTTAATTATAATTTTAATAAAAAACTGCACGACTTGTACCCCAGTACGATTCGTCTCACTGAAAGGCCCAAAGCAGCAAAAATTTGTTGCCATAAAATTTTATTGACATGCAAACATTTGAATCGATACAAAACAATCGAGGTCTACCTCACGCCTCCTCACGAATCACGTGACCCAAATCAACCAATCGCTAATTTTCGTTGCATTAGCGTTGCACCTGAAGAGGCCAGCTTTTCTGGGTTACCCCCGCTAAAATCACTTTCAGTGATAAAAAATTACGGAGAATACGAGCAAAAGTGAACAGAATGAAATAGCACGTGTAAACTATGTTAAATGTATAAGTAAATTATTAAAATTAAATAAAAAATAATTATTAAATTACTCTTATTGTAATCAAATTGAACTAGTTCAAGTCACTCTTAAGGAGTGCAGAGAAGAGCAGAGAGAGTTGTAAAATGAATTTGTTTATATACAAATTTCGATGTCTTAGATTTATGTCTGGAATTAAGTAACCTATTTCATATTAATTTTCGTGTAAATAAATAATTATTGGCATACTGTAAACATAAAAAAAAGGAAAATAAAATTCATATATTACGTTTAAACTGATACAAGTAAATAAAAAAACAAGAAAAATGTATAAATGCAATTCACAAATATTGATTTTACATATTTTTCTTTTTTTGTTAATATCGTGAGAAATTTTTATTAAATTTAAATAATATAAATCTTTATACAAACCGATAGTTATTTTTAAAATCATCAAGATACCAAGAGTTAAAATCCAAATTCAAGAGTTCTTGGTTGCTGATTAACAAGTGTTATTAATTTTATAAAGAGATGCCACGTCATTTAATGTTTCTTACAACAGAGATGCAATTTCAATTTAAAAAATAATGGTCTTTCGTGGAAAATAATTATCCACGGAATAAACGAATAAATAAATCCGTGGATTTGAACATGGAACGTTAAATAATGTACTAAAAATGAAGGAACTTGACAGTGACACTACGATCGTACACACTTCAAATTCTATATTCTCTAACGTTGCTAAATCGTCCGTGGTTCGAAACGCAGGTAGACAAATTTTGAAACGGGAGACACAAGAGTTGGATGGAGTCGACCTCTCAAAGCGGATAATTATTCTCCGAGAGCTCCTCGAAAGCTTCTTTCCGTCGTTGGTCGCTGTTTTCGCGTCGGCGGGATCGTGCTTTCAGTGCCAGTCAACCGGGAACGGGTTCTTTCGAAACGACGATTTTTGAAAGGAAGAAACAAGTCGAACGATTTTCTTCACAGACGATTTGACAGAATGATTTCCCGTTTCGAAAATTTTGGAAGAACGTCGCGATTAGATACAATTTTAAGCCTGACAGATCAAGATAATAAAGGATTAATGCGAAATTTGAATTGAAGTTAAATAGGATTAGCGAACAGTGAAATGTGTGTGCAGCGAGTTGAATTACTTTTTGTTTCTGCAGTTTTTCAAATTTCCAAGATTTGAATAATTATACTAATATATAACGACACACGCATACAATTAATTAGTATACACTAAACAATTAATTATTTTCAATTAACGAATAACTGAATGATTGAACAATTAATTGAATTACATTGAATAATTATATTCAATCAGATTACATTCACTCAATAGAAACGTAAGTATCTAATTCGAATATGCCAAATTTATGTATAGATATCGTTTAGAAGTTTAAAAATTACGCATAGACATTATTTAGAACGGAGACTAATTTAATTACTTTTGACGATAAAACTTTTATCCGTTTAAAGATTAATTTATTTTCATCAGATGCTTACGTAATTTCAAGGGATTCTAAAAAGTAATGACTTGCTTTAATATTTCCTCAATTTCCATATTTAATTTTCTTTAGAGAACAAGAAAGCTTTTGTTTTTCAGCTAATAACAAGTCTACAAGTTAATCTTTGAATTAATCTTTGAATGTATCATAATAAATTAGTCTTCATTCAAACGTTTTCAACAAATATTCGTAAATTTAGTATATTCGAATCATTTTTAACTTTTGACTTTTACAAGTATACATCTTTTGCTGGCAAATGAATGGAAAAGGAAAATAGACGTCACAATAAATCAGGAAGAATTTCTTAATTAAACACGAGCTAGTGTTAAAACAAGAATTAAAAAATATCAAAATATAATCGAAAACGACGACTTTACGGTCGAAAGAAGTTTACGTGAAACCGCCGCATCTCTCAAATATCAACAGCACAATTCACCCGAAAAACCATCGATCAGAATCTGAGGCTCGCGAGGGGTCGTAAGACGGGCACTGGTTTTCGTTGGGGACGATCAGCGTGTAATCGCGACGTTTTTATTCAAGCGGAATGACGAGGCTGCGTATCGAAAAAAATTGAGGACAGACCGGGCCGAGAGAGTGACGAAATCGGTCTGGCCAAGGTGGACGTGGCGGAGGAACGCAGGGCTTGACAATTAACTTAAACGAAGCGGGAGTGGCGTGACACGTACTTTGTCGCGCACGTCTTCTGACATCAGCCACCGTGGGAGATCGCTCCCGTTCGCCTCTGTCTGTTTCGGTGCACTTTGACGTTGCCTAATCCCGTCTTTGCACGTGAAACGATGTCAAAATGGTAACGTGTAAAACGTGTTGCGACAGGCTGGATTTTAAGACGCGGATTTTGCCGCGAATAGCGACGCTTCGTTCATAAATCACTTGCTAATAAAGTCTTTTTTTCACTTTCTTCGTTTTGCAACTGTTTGCTCGTCCCTCGGTTTGAAATGGGATTTTTTTTTCATTTGAAAATAGCTTCAGTGGAAGCAAGTAATTGGCAAGATTGCGAATTTGACTTTTTGGGGATATAATTGAAAAGATGGAACCCCGGTAGAAAATTATTTTACTTGTTAAACATCGCAGAACTTTCTTCAATCTTGCACTTTAAATGCATAAAAATTTGTAGTTTAGTAATGACCATACAGAATAAATAAGTCAAAACGAATAAATTAAATTATCATAAAATCTTGAGCTTTAAAGTTTCTTGTAAATGCGCAAAAATCTGTAGTCTCACAATGACGGTACAGAGCAAATATAGAATAAATAAAACGTATCGTCTTTTGTATTTCTGTCCTCGTGAATTTAAAAATACAAATCGAACGTGTCAAGAGTGCGTTTTTCCACACGAATGTTATCGCATTGAATTCCAACAATTTCTACAATACGAATTTCATTTCATAATTAAGATGTTCATTCACAGTAAAATTCTCCAAACAAAAAGTTTGCAACTATATAGTCCGAGTTCAAACGCTACGAATCAACCGACGCGAGTACTACTTTTCGTTCACACGATAAGAATTCGCTTTCAAATAAATTCATCCAATTCAGTTACTCTGACGTTAACTAAAATTTCGTTTCAAAATTTCCATTGTGAGTTTTGTTCAACAGAGATATAAATGTTAAACATACAATATTAGCACAGTAGAACGCCATCTATACATATAATATTAGCACAGTAGAACGCCATCTACTTATTTAAATAAATGTTCAATGCTGCTTGAAACGAAACGAAAAATCGCAGATAGAGGAGAGAATCGACGAATTTTTCTTTTGTTACACGCACTCTATCAACTATTTATCCTCTTCATACCGTATAATCAGATATTACTATATAATACTATATACACTATAGATATTACTATATAATACTATATATACTATAGATATTACTATATAATACTATACACACTATAGATATTACTACATAATACTATATAATACTATAGATATTACTGTATAATACTATATAATACTATAGATATTACTGTATAATACTATATAACTATAGATATTACTACATAATACTATATAATACTATAGATATTACTGTATAATACTATATAATACTATAGATATTACTGTATAATACTATATAATACTATATATACTATAGATATTACTATATAGTACTATGTAATACTATAGACTATATATTACTACATAATACTATATAATACCATAGATATTACTATATAGTACTATATAATACTATAAATAAATATTACTATATAATACGATTAGTATATAGTACTGTATAATACTATAGATAAATATTACTATATAGTACTATATAATACTATAGATAATACTATCACAATCGTATAACGAAAATATATAAAAGTAATTTAGTCAATTATATTGGAATAAAACGTCGGACAGTAACAGAAATCGCATCGGGCACACGGTACGTTTAATCCGAATAATCCGTTGTCGGATCATCGAGTTCACCGCGTAAGGGACGAGAGGGTGGGGGGAAGGCGCTTTCTCGATCGAATCTTTCCCTCTTTCGAGTCGACGACGCCTCACGTGGAAGACGAAAAGCCACGCCGCGGTAGATCGCATCTTGGCCGTGACCCCGAAATTTTAAAGCCCCGTTATCTACGAGGCTCGATCAGCCGTCGAAGGATCGAAGGGCACACATTGATTTCGATAATGATCGAGCCGACCTTCCATCGTTCCTGCCGCCTCTCGTTCACTCCCTGACTTCTTCTTGTCTTAGCACGCGTATCCGTATCGTGACTCAATTTAGATGAACGCGATACGCCACGCGAGTGGTGGAAGCTCTGTCTTCTTCGAGGAATTGTTATTGGAAATCTATGAGAACGCCGAGAATTACGAGAGGGGTACCGATAGAAATAACCGAACGATTCGATCTTCCAAGGGGATTTCTATATAACGGGGGGTGGAGAAACCTCGTTCGTTGCGCGATTTTTTCGTTTTGGTGGCTGGCTCGCTGTGAAACTTTGGCAAGATACGTTTCGTTTTTTTCTCGAGTAACTATTGCTCCGACGCGAGGTGGTTTCTTCTGGATTCAATTCGAGATCTAAAAAATATTGGTTATTCGTCTAACTTATTGTTGGAATAATGCACCATGGTTGTGTAAAATTGATGATACTTTCTTTTACATTTCTCTTTATCGAAGAACGAAATTGAGAAAATTTGTACCACGCGGCCTTTCTTCTACAAATTTTGAGAAATGTTTATCTCCATTTTTTAGAAAATAATTGCGATTTATTTTGAGTTAATTGAATTATGAACGAAGAGAAAATTGAAAATTTTTAATATTCATTCGGGAAGTACATAGGATTTTTAGGAACATTTTCTGCTACAAACATTTCCACGCAGAATTAAAAAATTTTTTTCAGAAATCTGACATACTTCCTGGGCAACTGTAGACAACAAAAGATCGGTTTGTTCTTTAATTCATATCGCGTGCTTGTAATCTACATACATTACCACAATGAATTAAATTAAGAAATTCGAGCATAGTCATTTCCTTTAGAAAAAAGGAAGAAAAGAATAGGGAAACTCTTATTCCAAGCTGTTCTTTAACTTCACACTTTTGTAAGAAAGAGAATATATTTACATGATTACCATTAATTTCTTAAAACAATTAAATCAAATGCGATCCGTTTAATCCTTCGTGGGCAAGCATATTATCGTACTGTCCATAATTTTATTTTTTTTTCTACTGTAGGCTTTCAAAAAATATGATTACTTGAATCTTTACTATATCAGCTTTCAAGTCAGAGGAATAAAAATTTACTTCGTAGACATTCACAAATGAAATTTCGCTCAGAGTGCAAACGACCCAGAATTTATTTTTGCCTGCAGAGGGTTCAATATCACACTGATCACATACACAAAAATGAAATAATTCGTGAGACTATTCCATCCTCTTTTCCTATCTTCAGTCAATGTATCAATCTTCAAACTCTCTCTTCCTCTCCGCGACACTGAGAAAGCAAAAGAAACAGAAACCAAGCAAGAAAAAGAGCAAGAGGCTTGTTACAGATCGAGGTTAAACATCCGATTAAAGTCTCGCTTTAATATTTGGCGATCGGCGACGGGCGCAGGATGGAATGGAAATCGCGTTGGGTATTTCGTTTCGTTGCGCGTTCCCGTAGCCGCGAATCGATTTCGAATCGAGGGTCGGATGAAAGTCGGGTAGAAATGTAGGTGGAATATTCCAGGCTGTCCCACCCTTGCGAGAATGACGTTAATGGCTGGATAGATGTTCGATACTTCGACCTAGCCCGTTCCGAGTAATGACGAGGCGGACGTTCAACGTTCTGTCATTTACTGCTCCGGCAATTATTAATCGACATTTACGATTACACCGATGTTTCGATCGATACGCCACGCCGCCGATATTGTGCCAACCATGTATGCACGTTTATTGATTGTTAACGAGACGTCGTTACAGGGGAATAGAGGTCAGACTGTGAGGAAGGTGGCTGCAGGTGCAACTCCTTTTCGGGCTTTTCTCACTGATAAGTTTATGGATATTATTACATTTGGAAGCTGCAGGGAAAGAAATTGAAAATTGCTACCTTTCACAGCGATCCAGTTATCTTTTCATTTAATTTCGTTATTAATTTTCGAACATGTTTCGCGAAATTTGTGCAACATTGCTCTTTGTAATATACGAGTGTCGAAGAAGAGTATTGTTCATTTTTGATAACTGTTACGAATAAATTTTTTTCATGACTTTCCAACCTACTTCCCCTGACCATATTTTTCCGCCATTTTATTAAAAGTTTCAAAATCAAGGTGAAACGTTCCTTGTCGTTTATTTATCTCCGGTAACCAAAAGTTTAATAAAATACTGAAAAAAAATCGCACGACAAGTTCTAAAATTTTTCAACCTTTAAAATCATGGCGGAAATTTTATTGATACGCGAAAATTTGAATCGATACAAAATAAATTACAGGCGCGATCGCTCAGCCCCCTCGCGAATCACGTGACCCAAATCAACCAATCGCTAATTTTCGTTGCATTAGCGTTGCACCTGAAGAGGTCCTAAATCACTTTCAGTGATAAAAAAAAAAGGAGAAATGTCAAACTAGAAGTTTGAAATGGGACCATTTTCTTTTACAAAGTTATTATACAATACAAACTATCGACGAATTTTTCACGCTACATACTGTCAGCTACAATCACCTTTTACCATTCAGAAAAACATAGGGAGTATAAATAACAGCATTACGAATTTAGTTCGCGGTTATTGCGGTTCTGGAGCAGCGCGACACAGCGTCTAAAATACCGGCGTCACGCGTTTCAATTCGTCTTCCACCGACGTGCTTCGAGCTCGACGATGAAAACGACGCGTGGAATGCCGGGGGATCCGTCGAGACCCCGTCTTAATGCGTTCTAAATTGCGGCGAGTGCAGTTTAATTGATTGACAAAAAGCGCCGGCCGGAAAAAAGGCTGCGTTACCTGCCGGTGGAAGAGCCGCGTGTGCTGCCGAGGCAGCTGCTACACACCGTGTCATTGCCGCTTTCTTTCTGTCCCTTTTCGTTTCGTTTCGTTTCGTTTCGTCTCGACGCTCAGAGGGTGATCAGCTACCTGACAAATTGTCCCTTGATGCGCTGCTTCAACACGCATTTCGATGATATCGGTTGATACACCTTGGATTTTTGATGTAGGTGTACGAAGACGTTTGCAGTTTGATTAGGCTTTTACATGTTTGTGGCAAATTTAGGACAACAATTTAATATCGTAAACTTCATTTTATATTATATTATAATTACAAATATTATACGCTACTACGCACAAGTATTGTTGCAATGTAAAATCAAATAAAAATGCTCTTTCTCAAATGAATCTTTTCAATTTAATCTTAATACAGTTAACAGATATTTATTGATGAAAAGAACACGTAATATTATAACATTGTTAGTGACTGTAGTACCTATATTCGTTTATTGTTGGAATTTTAAAATTATCGAGACATGTATTTCTAATCACGTTGAAAAAAGTTTACACAGATTTTATAAAGTGAGTATCAGTATTAGAAATGAATATGAAACTTGAAAATGCAGAGAATTAACAGTAAAGGAAAGTTTAATAATTTATGTACGGTAGTGTATATACCTACTCAAAAATTTATGATGATTTCGAAGGAAATGCCGATTTCTTCAAGTCGAAACTTTAATATTAAAACAAACTTTAATATCAAAGTTATAATTATGATACATTTATTTTTCAGGAAAAAGTGAAAAATGCTTTGAGATTTTCAAGTACATTATTATAGACTCTAGGCGATATTAAGCCAAAATTTCTCTTCACAGCCTCAACGTCAAAAAATAGAATTTGATAATATAAATTGATTGCAAACAGTTGCAAATATTCCATTTTTTTTAATGAAGCAAACAAATAAATTTTTGCGATATTTGATCGCTCGAATTGAAATCATTCTCATACCAGAAAACGATTAACGATTTCAAACAAAAGGGGGATGAAAGATTACAGTTCATCACACCGAATGAGAATCAATAACAAATAAAGTGAAATAAACGTTTAATATTTTGATCATTGTGTTATGAATACTTCAATTTTAAATTTTACTTTAATCAGTTAATACATCAATATATTTTTATACTTTAGTTACTAAAATTAAATATTAAATATCAAATCCTCGAGATTCATTTTCTCGTGATTTTAAATTTAGAAAAAAGACTTCGATCGTGCAAGTTAAATGAGAAAAATTGCACGTGAGCGCAACGTTGACTCTCGGTGAGTCAATCAATTCCATATTTTACTCAAAAGTCAAAAAAGCGACATAGTCGCTTGAACGACATGAAACAAAAAAGTGGAAAGCAGACGATCCTCCGTCATTAAACAAACGCTCACATGCAAACAAGCCAGCCGCAAGACTCGGTGATTCCGCGAAATCACAGCCCGGACCGGCGAATCTTGCAAGAACTCCCGGCGGATAACAATCGATTATTTCGGGACCGCGGTCTCGAATCAAATTTCCATCCCTAATTGGTTACCAGTCAGGGGACGGCAGTCGTGGAGGCAGCGCGATTGGTAAAAAAGATACTATGTCACAGTCCCGCAGTAATTTAAATCTCATTATATTGGCCCGCGGTTTGCGGTTTTCATCCAGTGGTTCTCCCTATCTTTAACGCTTGTAATCTCACGGGCTAATTTGGGCTGATTCGATTTGTACATTAAGATCCCTTCCACTCAATATCTCGGTGGACACGCAAACATTGTTCGCGCGATACGTGAATTAACATAAATTTTCACTGCTCGATTTCCAGTAACGCGATAGACTCGATGAAAGGATAAGAATTTTTAATGCGCGGGGCACTGCGTTTGTTTCACATCTTATTGTTAGTATACCGAGTTTATTCTATGTGTTACGTAAAAAAATTTCGTACTGAAGAAAATAAAGAAATTAATATTTAACAAAATTTAACAAAAACACTGCACGACTTGTGCCCCAGTACAATTTTATTGATACGCAAACATTTGAATCGATACAAAACAAATTACAGACGCGATCGCTCAGTACTAGACAACACCACGCCCCCTTGCGAATCACGTGACCAAAATCAACCAATCGCTAATTTTCGTTGCATTAGCGTTGCATCTGAATGAAATGGCCACGTAATCTCACGAATCGTGCAAGAAAACGAGACCGAAATGCAGGAACAGAGCTCAATTTCTAAACAAAACCTTCGAACAATCGCAATCAGAAACGAACTCGCGCAATTACGACGCAAGCTTCGCAAAGTGAGGCAAAACGAAGAGGATCACACACACCTGGCCCATACCACTCGCCAGCACGACCTTTTTTTCATCGGAGGTCGGATGAGACCCTGCGGTATCCCGCGTGTATCCCGCTCCGGCGTTATTGGTAATCAACTCGGGGATCACGTATAACGACAATATGAATTACGCTTGCCCCGGCCTTGGCGGGGGATTACACGAAGTAAGCACAAGCGTCGGAACGGGGCGAGAAGGAAGATATCGCGGGCCAGAGGTGGCGAGGGGACCAAAGGGAGGGAGAAAGGGACGTCGGGGAGCAATCTTGTGAAATTTCGTGGCGAATGATGTAATTTCCGCGCTTCGTCGTCGCCGGGGCCGCGGGATTCGTTGAATTCCGATCGTAATGGACGGCAGAGGCCCGGAGCTCGGCATCCGGCTCGGTTATTTAAATTACGGGACGTTACGGGGTTTTTAACGATCCGCGGCGATGAATTTGCTCGCGTGGATGCCCTCCCCCTCCCTCCCCCACCCTCCGTCCTGACCGTGGGGACGTGGAATTCCTCGCCGAGGGAGGGCGGATTATCCGAAAAATCGCGCGCAACGGCAAACGGCGCGACGTGTTAATTAGCAGAACGATTACGGGTGCGCGAAAGCGGATTTCCAGTTTGTTTTGTCGTGTTGTTCGGAATGCGTGGACGTATCGAGCGACGAAAGTCGCAGAAATTTGATTTTAATTTGGTTTAGGTTTATTGCCGACAGCGAGGTCCGGGATCATGGCGTGAATTCCATTCTTTTGCGTAAAGTATAATATTTAATATCGCTGGGGAAAGTCAGCCGTGTTACTTTTAACAAAGATAATAAAGATAACAAAAATACAGCTCGTGATCAAAATGAGCATTTAATCCACTCTTTTTGAGCATTTGATCTACTTTTACGGATACTGTAAATAAAATTCTAAATTACCTCTATAGGTATTTTAGCTCGTGACCAGAGCACGGATTATCCGAGATATTTAAAACAATTAATTTTAATTGTCAGTAGAGATTCAAAAAAGGATGACACACCGAGTCAAAGAAAATTGAATAAATATTGCATGCGAAGAGATTTATCTCGAACGCACTCGTAATTCATTATGTATTAGGCATCAGAGTTTTAACGAGCACTTGAAGAATCAAACAAGTGGAAGAACTGTTCAGATTATTCATTCCTCAATAGGGCAAATCGCGAAACGAAAATACCTCGAAATTTTCCCCAACACGTCGAACGCTCCCGCAAACAATCCAAACAGTTCGACATCGCCAACCAGGGAATCACCCTCTAGAAAAAAAAAAAGATAAAAATGAAACACGAAAAAAAGGGCTGGTAAATTGCCACGAACGGACGGCAATCGGTTGAACAGCCAGGAGTCACTCGGTGATTCGGGTATCTGGCATTCTGCATTTGGCAAATGAAAACTTAACGAGATTCGCTGGAAAATTGTTGCTCCAGTATGCGAGAGCGTCGTCTCTCTTTCTCTCTCCCCACGGACAGCGTTCTTCAAAGTGACACGTGCCGCCCAACCCCGTCGAGAGCTCGACGTCTCCGCTGCGAGCTTCCAAGCCCCCCTTTCTGCGCCCCCTCCACCCCGGTGTGCACGCAACCCTCTTGTGTCCAGCCACTTTTGACATCGGCTACATTTCCGCTGGAACAACAGACCCGAGGCATTTTCGATCTCGATTACGGCGTCGCGAGCCCCGCGGGCCACCTCTGTTACCAATCAACAGAGGCATTCCCGCGTAATTGGTTTTTACGTAATGCTAAGCAGCCGGGAATTGCGCGCGAGCGCGCGGATTTGTTTTCCGTCAGGGTGAGCCCACGATATTCCGATCAAAGCCTCGATCTAGAATTAATTAAATACCAGCTACTGCTCGACAGGGCGCGGCTTCTTTTCTCCTTTTTTTTTTCTTTCTTTTCTTTCTCTTTTTTTTTTTTTACTCGTCTCTCTCTGATTTCGTTGATACTAACGGGCCATTGTTCGAGCAGCGGCAGAGGCGGAGAGTCGAGACGAAAGTTGGAGAAACAGAATTTTTGAGAAGTTATTTCGGCGTGCGCGTGCAGCGGTAGAATGGAATTTTTGCTTGCTCGGAGAGAAACAAAAGGCTAAAGTAGATTGCATCGGACGTCGGTACATTTATCCGACGTTGAAATGAAATATCGATTACTCGAGGTTGCGCGACTGATAGGAAATTTACGGTGAATTTTCAAACATTTTAATGATTTCTCTCGCAACGTGTAACATTAAAAAAAAAAAGAAAGAAAAGGCGCGCGTGTACTTTTTATTATGTTGCGAAACTCTTCCTACTCCTTGCTCTGATACGAGTTTCAAACTACAGAGATCGTAATTCACAAAATTACTGCAGCGCAAACGTTTATACTTTCGATCCTCGTTTACCTTGCACGTGAAATCCCTCTTATCGGAGAAAAAAGATATCTAAATCACCAACAGAGGGCGAAGGAGGAAAAAGAAAAAAAAAAGAAATGGTGAAAGGGACGCCACGATAAAATTCCATTGTGTCGCTGAGGAGCGTTTAAGCCTCTTGGTTCTTTCCCGTTTACCCTCGGTTCTTCTCTCCTTCCAGGCACGGCAACCCCTCTTGTCGCTTGTTGTCGCAAGCCTTTATTAGCCACGCCACTCCCTCAGTCAGGGATAAGGGTGACTTTTTTATTTCCCCACGACTTGACATCCGTCGATCTCCGTTTCGCGTCTACCACTTGTTGCTCCCCGTGTCCCGATGCTCCTTGTCGCGACACCGAACCCCCTTGCTTTTCTTTCTTCGCCCACCCTGCCCCTCTGGCCTTTCCCGCGACCCCTCCGCTATCGCGGAGTAATACTGTATCTGCAAACGTGTATCTGCCCAGCGCCATTTACCTGATTTCGATTGAACTTCCCTCGTGCTGATCGTCGGAACTCTGGCGTGTAATTCCGTTTGAATAATTGATTTTATCTGTGGTATAATTTTATCTTTCACACGATATTGACCGATCAGAGAGATGAATTTGGAAACGACAAGAAATTAGGTTTGAAAAATAAGAGAAAAGGTCGATAAGATGTAGTAATATTCAACGATGTCGCGATGTTGCTGCGAATTAGTATCAGTTTGGAAGTACTATTTTATGACGAGAGTACATCTACATCAGTTTCCATAGTTTCTTCTATAACTATTTGCAGACCTATGATTACATTTTCTTCTTATTTCTATTGATGGAACAAATTCGTCAAGTTTGATCCTAGCGTTACACTCTGTATAGACAGTTCACATTTTATTTTTATGGTAAAAGTAGGAATATGTTGGACTAATTAATGTGTAATAAATATTATCCGTAATAATAATTAACGCATCATTTAATAGACAATAAGTACAACAAATGGAACAAATCACTTTTCTAATTCAAGTATGTTTTTCATCAATAATTTCTTCCTAAACTTCTTGCGCTGGAATGACGCGCCACGCACGTCGAGAATATTTGGCCTAAAATTGCAATCCAAGCAAAACAAACAATAAATTTATTACTTTTTAGTAATTTTTATCCAGTGATATGTACCGATGAATTCAAAAAGAAGAATTATCGTATACGGTTTGGTCACTCGTTACGGTCCGCAAACCAGTTGCTAGCGCAAGAGGTTAAATGACCAATTCTTTCTCACAAACAGACAAAGTCACATCTTGCACCTATCTCCAAAACAGCATGAAATCATCGATCCCGAAATATTTGAATGACTTTCATTCGTCACAAAATCGTCACGCGGATCCAAAACCGTCATATCCCATCAGTTCGATAACTCGAATGCAAAATCTCAGCCGCAGATCTCAGCGAACGTCGTTTCAGTCAGGGGGACAGGGCGCACAAAGCGCCGTAGAAACGTTTACGGGAGGGCCGCCCTGCGCTTCCGGCGGCGGCGGCGATAAGGGAGGGAGAGGGGGCAGAGGGCAGAGGATTCGTCTACAGACGCACAAAGTATGCGGCCTAAACGTAAACGGAGTTCGGACGAAGCAACCCCCGCGGCGCGACCCTTGTGATCGGCGTTCCGTGTAATCGGCAAGTATGCAGATGATTAAATTTGCAACATCATCGCGGCAGCCCTAAAAGCGGTTAAAAGGCCGCGGAGGACCGACGGGGCTGGCGATACTCGCCGCGGTTCGCCAAAGGAACGTCTTCCGCCTCCGCCAGGCTTAAGATTGCTGCGCTTCCACCCGACTATCGCTCGCCCCGGAAAAGGGGTTGTTCCAACGGGCAAGACGCGTCAACGAACGATTTAGGAGTCCTACGACGATTCCCTCGGTAATTGAGAAGGAGGGTTAAGTCTGAGTTTGAAACTCGGATAGAGTGGACTCTCCGAATTTCCCAAGGACGGTATGATTTTGGGATTGAAAATTTTTGTAATTTGCTTGTTATTACGTTGTTGAGTAATATGTACGTTCTATAGCAGTTTTTCTTACACTACACTGTTCTGCGATGAATTTTTTTTGGTGAATTCTATATTAAAACTACGTCTTATCTCCAAGTGTACGATTACGCGTAATTTTCTGCCTCGAGTGTCCCATCATCATAAGCTACGAGTTTGAGTTTTCCCGCCTTCCTAGAATATAGTTTCGTGTTGAATTGTGCCGTGTTGAAAATTATTATACGATGATTTCTTATATAATGTAGAAAAAGTGCTGAGTGTTCCGGGTCCTGGTTGACAGTTTATAAAATCGTTGCAAGAGCAAGAAGGATACTCTGTTTGTTTCACTACATTGTCTACGTAATTTTCAATAGTTAATTTGAATAGTCAATATGAACTATCATATACAAACGATATAGTTTCGAGAAAATGCTTTCGCGACGACTAAGAAAAAATGATTGAAGTTGAGTGAACTAACTCTCTCAATTGTTTGAAAGATGTTATAGTTTATATAATTGATATAATTTCGAAAAAATGTATCAAAAAAGATTTCTTGATGCCTTTCAAAACCCTTAATAAAACCTAACCTAAAATTGATAGAATTTTTTTGGAATTCACTAAATCGTGGATTATCTACCATTTCATACTTGATAACGCTAGTGTTTAAAAGATCATTTCACAATACAAAGATCATAAAAGTATACCTACTTGTAAAATCAAATTATTTGAAATTCGCCACATGTCCCTAAAACTCCGTAACGGAAGCTACGTAGCGCAAACAAATAGATCTAATAACGAGAAGAGTCTTCCAACAGCTACTCACCCAGTTCCACAAGTCGCAACAATCCCATCCATTCCGTTCAGCCGCGTTTCAACCCCTCTTCTAAACGAGAGAAAAAGAAAAAGAAGCAACATCCGTGATTCGCGTGCATCAGCCCGGAATGCCGGAGAGGCACCGATGGCAACCAGGCCGCCAAAAGAAAACGCGCACCCCCTCTGTACCGCGATTGCCAGCGCGTTTCCCCCCGCGTCGAACTTCATCATTCTCAAGATTTTCCCGATCCATATTCCATCCAGCCCCCTTTGTCCGCGCGTCATATGGAATTCCAGAGACACGTTGCGCAGCGACCGAGAAAATATGATATTCTTTAACCCACAGACTCCGGTCCCGGGCCGGAGCGAGCACAGACGGGAGAAATAAAGAGAAGGAGCAGCCCAGTTTCCAACCGAGGCTCGTTGCACACCCTGTCTCCCTCCATTGTCGGGGTGCTTTCTTCACCCGCGGACGCACGGCCAGGTAACGTCGCGCTCAATGGCCGACCAATCACAATATTTTTGACGAGTTACGTCGGCGCGCATAATGGCCGTGGAGGGGGAGAGGCTTTTCCAGCGCGGACGTTCTCGTTCGACGCTCGCTCCTCTCGAGAACCGCACGCGAGATTCGTCGACGCCACAATGGGTCCTTGAGCCTTTAAAAGCACAAAGACACGCGCCTCCTGCATCCAGCCGGCATCCTGCTTATCCCAGGGCTACGCGCCGCCGTCCCTCGGGATATAGACGCCGTCGAGCGTGCGTAACACGTTCACCGGCCCGTGAGTTATGAGGGAAACACGCGCGATATTAATATTTTGTATCATCCTTGCGAGCCGCTTGCCATCGGAACGATGCAACCGCCGCGCCCCGGGACCCTCGTCTTTTGTCGTTCGCTTTGGGACCAACAGATTTTGCCCGGCTCTCTCTCTCTCTCTCTCTCTCTCTCTCTCAGCTTTTGCTGAGGAGAGTTGAGTTTCGCGTTTGGGGGAGCGGCAAACCTCTTCGAGGCGATCTCCTTTGACACGCTGTTTGCGCGGTTTCAGACATCGTCCTCGGGATGGCCCCGAGGTTTTGTCTGCTCGGTGAATGATGACACAGGGTTGGGGTGCGTTCGTTGCACAAGCTTTACAACGCTCGGTCTTTATACTAGATACGTCTATGTTTTTCGATCTCGTTCGAGGTTTTGGGGGAAAACCATCCCCAACAGCCAACAATGTTCCTTCAATACCATTAATAGCAATTGTTATAGTATAGGTTTTGAATTTAATAAATTTAGTTACATCAGTGGTGAAATTACAAACGAATTAACTTTGAATGTCTTTTTATCTCTATGTTCTTTGAATTATACAATTATTACCCGCAAAGGACATCTTTCTTTCGTTAAAATGACCAAAATTCCAGTAAATATTTCAATAAACTTAAATTATTCGTCAATCACAAGCTAAATATATCGTATTTTCAATTTTATAGTACTCGTTTTCTTTCCATTTGCAATTACAAGTAACGTTTATCCATACCTTTATTCAATGCAGATGGACTTTTTATAATACATACTTTTAATATCCTCAAAAATGTAACATCAACAGGCGAGCGAATTCATTAGACAACCCAATAATTTCACGTTAAAGTGAAACAAAAAGTCATGATGATCGTCGTATAAAATCATTTTCTTCTTCATACAGTCAGTTGACACACTGTTATGTCACTATTGTATGACTTTAGTCTACATTTCACTTTTTTGATCCAAGATAAAAGCTAGCTATGGAATAGAAATTATTATTAAATGATGTAATTGTGAAACATTTCCATCGTGAAATGGTATGATTGAAAATGAATTGTTTGAACGCAACGAAAAAATCAATAAACTCGGCCAATTAATTTATTCCCTAACAAACTCGTATAAACGGAGTGTTACTGCGATAAATTACGATTTTTACAAGTTATGGTCACTCTGCAAAAGCGTCATTAGCACGCGAAAACTCTGTCTCTCTGACTCTCGAAGCAGTAAAGAACAGAGGAGAGAGAGTAAGAGAGGGATGCTCAAACGGTTTCATTCTCGAGGAATCTCGAGGCAAGACTCGTATAGCTCAGGTGGCATTCGACAGGATGTGAAAGCATCATCTGAACTAATTGTTGACAGTTGGACAATGCCGAGCTGGTAATAATAACTTGCCCGCTGAGAGGCGTATTGTGTCCGTCTTTACCTGAATTTTGAAACTGTAGGGCCAAGGCGAACCTAAGTCCTTGGTCCCTCAATTGCGAGATGGCTCGATTTGCCACTTTGCGCAATCGTTTCGTAAAAACAAGCTTTAGGCTATCGGAGTGTGTTTAAGGAAAATACATACCGACGAATTTTAGCAAATAATCTTGGTTCCAATTTGAGATTAAAGTATAACTACTGCGTAACGACTACGGATTTTTATGTAGTTGTACAAAATTTTAAAATGCAAAATAACAATTAAAATGCAGAACATTCGAAATATGAAAAAATACATTGATATCTAAAGTATACAATTTCTATAATGTTTGATTTTCTACGGTAACTAATAAATTTCTTATAGTATCAGAAATATGAATTTGCATAAAAAATGCACGACTTGTACCCCAGTACGATTCGTCTCAACTGTTCTGACAGGGAAATGAGATGACTTTTTTGCCATAAAATTTTATTGATATGCAAACATTTGAATCGATAGAAAACAAATTACAGTACCAGACAAAGCCACTCCTACTCGAGGTCTACCCTACGCCCTCTCACGAATCACGTGACCCAAATCAACCAATCGCTAATTTTCGTTGCATTAGCGTTGCACCTGAAGGGGCCCGATTTTCTGGGTTACCCCCGCTAAAACCACTTTCAGTGATAAAAATCCGCAGTCTAATAATTATGAATGGCCAATGACATGACTTATCTTTGTTGACTTCTGAAGAATAATATCTGATCTGTTTTTTTATTTTTTTTAATTTAATAAAAATAATAATTCCCATATTAGACTGTCCTGTAGGACAATTTGATCCTGTTTCTAAATTATCCGCCATCACTGATAAATATCAAGATCTTTTGATTCTCAATTCCTACTGAAATTTTCCGTTTCCAACTTTTATCCGTTATCTGTTTCAATTAGATTCAGGAGTTTTACACGCATATTGTGTTTTCATTGTCTGTACAGTGTGTATAAAATGTTTTCATCATCTGTAGTGCGCATAACTGATCGTTATACACACACTGGCTTATCATTTACATATATGGACAATAAGCTAGTACATTTAAACGACTAAATAAAAGTAATACGACAAGTTTGTAAAACTTGCGTTTGCACAAAACAAAACAAAACAAAAAAATCGACACCGTTTACCTCCATTTATCAAACTTCACCACAAAATCAAATCAAGCAAACCATGCACAAGTCTCCCACGACCCGATTCCATCATCGGTGGGCATTCAACTTTCCCTTCGATCGACAAAAATCGCGTCCACAAACCAACGACCAGATCTCGATCCTTCGCCCCAAAATCGACAAAACAGCTCGCCGATTTCTTCTCTCTTTCCGCGCAGGATGACAACAGGCTTTTCTCGCAAAAACAATGCACCGGAGGATGACTCTCGGCTATCGGTAGAAAATCGCATTCTTCCTCCTCCCCTTCTTCGAGGCTCGAGAAGCGAGAAACGAAACGGACGAGGCAGTGGCGGCACAGAAGAAGCGACGAAGAGGATCGAGGGTGTGACCGTGCCCCGCCCTCGAAAAGGAAATTACGGGCTAAACAGCACTTTCACCGGCCCGGTTATTTGTATTATTTCTGACACCCTGGGTGCCGTTGTTTCCGCCGCGGAGCCCCCGTCCTCCTAATGACCAGCACGCCGGCCGCAAATCGGCAAAACGAGCCGATAATTGCGGCTTTCGTTATTTTCCCGGGCTAGGCCAGAGCCCGGCCCCGACCGGCGAAAACGCGCACCGTCATCGCATTCCCAATTTGTATCGATTGGATTCCGAGTTCTTACTAGCTGCTCCTCTTCTTCCTCGCCAAGGTCCTTTTCCGCCAACGGGCGAAGTCCAAGTCCGCGAGGTCTCCGCTTCTTCTTCTTCTTCTTCTTCTTCTTCCTTGCGTTTCTTTCGCTGGCTTCCTCGATCCGGATCCTTCGTTACGGGGGACTAGCTCCGGATATCTGGGATAGTTCTCCTCGGATCGGAGATGACTCGCAACGGAACGGAACGGAATGTCCCGCTTTGTCGCGCGTTTCCGTCACGGTTGAACGGCTGCGTGCCTCGCGAGTCGGTTCGTTTGCCGTTTTTAATTGACGAGCCGGAAATCGTGGCTTTGAGAATTTTTGTTTGCCCTTGGGGACAAGTCAAGTATAAAAGTTTCGTAGTTTAAGTCATAATTAATTGTGAATTTTTGCGCAATTGTGTATAAAAACGGCAGGAATGCAGTATAAAACGTCCAAAATATATACATGTTTATTATAATTTATTATATAAATTTGTAGTGCCTGGATAAAACAAATTTTTATCTAGACTACGTTCGTTGTTATGTTTATAAAAATATGAGTGCATCAAAATCTTAGTGCAGTTACGTCTTTATTCTTAGTTGTAATTTCAAGTTTTTGCAATAACCGCAGAGATGAATATTATTCTTAAAATGCTTAAACACTTGGTCCCTCTTAACACTTGGTGTTTCTAGAATTTCATGGTTTCTATTCAAAACCAACACATTCAGAATTCACCAATAGAGATATTCAGCATCTAATGTTCAGTTGTCTATTAGACTTGTCTATGCACTAATGTTAGTTTGTATAACTATTTTTATGTTACGATTATATTGTTCGTAGAAACGAATCAGATTGTAACTGTATAATTTTGTCGCACATCTGGAGGAAAAGGTATTATATTCATACTTGAAAATATTTACAGACTTGTGATATTTGTGCTTATATCTCTTATAAACAAATGCGCTCAGATTGTAAAATATTTGGGGGCAATAAATCAATAAGTTGAAATGACATATTCCAAGTGACGTGTGAAAATTGAATTTTGCCACAAATAGCCAGGTAGATTTCAATAAGAAACCACACAAAATACGTGACAATATTTCACAAGTATTTTAAATATATTACAAATACAGATTGCAGATTTTTATGTATTTTTAAATTTCTACAAAACAAATCGTCTATTTACTCCATTTCAAAAATACTTTATATATTTTCACGTTTCATCTCTAATTTTCCATGAATTTACAAAGATCCGCTGTCTAGTAATTAATAACCATAACAAAAATTAATTCAAGGAAAATTAGACTCGTGTTTTTTAAAAAATGAGATTCTACCCCAAAGTTAAACCTTTCTCGTTCGAAGCAACGAAAATTTCACGAAGAATCGCTTTTTTACAGCCCCTGACCAAAGTCGAATTATTCCTCAAAGCAAATGAAAAGAAGAAGAAAAAAATAATAATAATACGCTAACCGTCCGTATTATCGTCTGGAAATAATTAGCGCGTTCGAAACGATGTCCAGGTGAATCCGATTTATCCTCCGGTTCATCGATCGAGCATCATTGTTCGAGCATCCCCTCGCGTAACAGATGGTTCGCCGAGGTCCAACTCCAAACCGATGCGTGGCGCATCGTCGACGTTACGCGTTCGCGTGCACGCGCTGTCAATCGTCGGAACGGTCGCTCAACGATGAAACGACGAAAGAAAGAAACGAGGGAGAGGCGGAAACGCCCCGCGGCCATTGTCAAGGCGGAAACGTAGACGCCACCGGATGAGGATGAAACAAAGAGGAAGACGCCGTTCACGGCCGTGACACAATTTCGTTGACACTCTTCCTTTTTCTTCCCCTCGTTCCCTTTCAAACGCATTACACAGCTGGATATTAAATCGAACGGTCAACTTTGCGACAGCGACATTGGACGCACGAAGACCGTACGAGCTTCTGTCTCCATTTCTGTCCCCTCTCGGCCGAGACGCGCGGTGTTAGTTGCATTTTAGCGCCAGAGAAAACTAACGCCGAGAACTAACGTCTCCAGATGGTCCTTGAAGCGGGCAAAACAATAGCTATCGCGATCGCGGCTGAAAAGTGGAACGAAATAATTTTGCGGCGACGTGACGCGCTCACCTCCAGCAGAAACCCCCTGGCAAAGCTGCCAGGGGGGAAACAAAAAGAGAAGAACGGCGCACGAACAAAATCGTCGGAAACGGCAAGAGAATGCAAGAGGCCCGTGGTTTTTGCGACGAGTCTCGAAGCATCGCGCGGCGTTCGCCTTTCGGGCGAAATTACCGAGCTCCGGGTGACACCGCGTCGCGTAATGGCCGGTTCGCGTTGCATTCCTGCACGCAAGCCCGCCAGGCGACATTTTGCCTAACGACGGGTTTTGCCCGTGTCCGGCCAGTCTACCACCAGAACGACAAAGCTTCGTGTCACGGACGAGACCTGTCCAGCCACGTGGTGATCACGAGATTACGCGATACCTGTTTTGTTCCTTTTTCTTTTCTTCCTTTTTTTTTTTTTTTAATAAATCGAAACGCCACCCCTGGTCACGTCCCATTCGTAAACAGGTATTACAGACAGCTGCCGTTTCCCCCTGGCAGGCCTCCTTCCTCTCAACCTCCGAAAACGAAAGCGGCGTTTAACGTCGGGCCACAGGAAACGAGAACGCACGTATAGAAATTGAACGACACACACCGGCATAGCTGGGAATTAGTGTTCGTTTGTGCGATCGCGACGAGTCAATTGGGTGTTGGACCCCGTTATTTTTACGTACTCAGGGCTGGACCTTGATTTTCGACTCGCAGTTTGCCCAACTGGTGATTGAATATTTTCACTTTACAGTGATTCGAGGGTTGAAATTTTGCGAAGGAAAGTACAGGTAATGCAACGAGATGAGGATAAAATGTGACAAGTGGAATGTATCGGATTGTTTATAGGGATGTTCGAGAATGTTGCTTTCTATAGAATCAAGACAGTCATCGAATAATATTAGGTATTACTAAAAGTTCTTACTCGTTTCTTCGTATGAAGAATTTATTCGTCAAGATATGAATCTTTATATTGTACGACTTTCACAGGTGCTGTTTCGTTTCACTTTAATACATTAAAATCTTGACGCTTCTTCTTTCTTGTCTGGTTATTCAGACTCAGAGACAAGTAAAAAACAGCACGACTTGTACCCCAGTACGATTCGTCTCACTGAAAGGTCCAGAAGCAACTGTTCTGACTAGGAAATGAAGACGACATTTTTGCCATAAAATTTTGTTGATATGCAAACATTTGAATCGATACAAAACAAATTACAGGCGCGATCGCTCAGTACCAGACAACGCCACTCTACCCCACGCCCCCTCACGATCACGTGACCCAAATAAACCAATTGCTAATTTTCGTTGCATTAACGTTGCACCTAAGAGGCCTGATTTTCTGGGTTACCTCCACTAAAATCACTTTCAGTGATAAAATCTGTCATTAAGAGGTCTCCTAAATATAGGGTCTCCCGTTTAAGTTCTACTATGTCGTCACGAGTCGCATAAGATTGTGCGCAAACCAGAAAAAACGAAACTTTCGAAAAACTGTTTATCAACTAATTTTTCCTAAAATAGATGTCAACGATAACAGTTCTTCTCACTTTCAGAAATTTGTTACCAGTCCAAGAAAATCTCTAAGATTATGATCGACAGAAATCGGCAAGAACTCCTCTGGGTACCTAATGTTTTCTAATGTTGCTTCGATCCATTGAGAATCAAGCAATAATTTATCGTAATATTATAAATACTTCACTTTCTTGAAGTTTCGTAAAATTATAAAATCCAACCAAAATACATAACGACGAAGAAATATTAAGCCAATACTTGCAATCTTTTCTCACGGTTCCACCGGTGAAAAATAAAATTCGTTAATACAAGTCGCAATCTAACTTTAATCGTTAACGTATTAATGTGAAATGAAGATTAAATTGATTTAATTACGTTCTTGTGTTGAATCATTTTACTCTTGTACGCATCTTGTATGTTATTACCACGTTAAGCAATTTAGCACGACTTATAAAATGTTCGTAAATATTTCAAGAACATTCTTTTGTTTGTTTTACAGCTATAGTAACATTATTCTCGGATGACCACACGTATTCTGGTCGTGAAGTTCATTCTTCATTCAATTTGTTCGAATGAAATACTTACTTCCTGCTAGTGTAGTTTCTCAAGAGTACCATTTATCACCATGTACATGTTTTATCTCAAAGTACTGCATTCCTGTGCGGCATTACTGATTTAATGACTAACGCAAGAAGCGAAACAATTTCCTCGCTATTTAGTAGCCAAGTATGTATGTACATATTTGCCTGCAACTGTATTATATATAATCTCCCATTTATAGCCTTTTTGTCTATTATATCTTTTTTCTTTTTCAGTAAAATTAATTGTCCTTGACCACTGAATTAGAATCAACAGAATAATACAATTTTTAATTTAGGCAATGAACAATTTTGAACATCTTACAAGCTTCTAGTAAAATTGAAGAATTTGAACGCAGTTTAACAATAAGCTTCATTAACTATTAAAATATGCACCATTGCAAATTGTAAATTACACATTAATATGTAATTTCTGTTTCAGTTTGTGTTCATTGTAGCGTATATGTCCTTCCTGGTATAATCGATTTATACTGTTCTATTACATTTACATTTTTTTTTTACAGGATCAACAAATTACAAAAATACATTTTTTAAGATCCAAGATAATTGCAATAGATTGTGGATTTCTTTGCATTTATAAAATTGCACGGGATGCACGTAACATGAAAAAATATACAAAATATCCAAAGCATGTTATTTCAACTATATTTAATCAAAAATATGAATTTGCATAAAAATCTGCAGCCTAATTGTAACAGTTCTGCCGAAAATGTCCACTTATTGTCAGTTGTAGGTGATAGTTGCCTCGCAATAAATATTCACTGTCAGTAGGAATTGAATTTCAAACGCTCAATTTTTCCAAAAATGTTGAAACTTTTAAGTGGTAATTCAATGCTCAAGGGCTGTATAAAGCTTTACTTTTATTTTTCACTAGTAATTATGTCATATTATAAGGCAAAGTTTAACTTCACTTGCTAATATCTAACAAACTCTCTTGTACCTCCTAATTAGGCATATCATATTACATTTCGTACATCATGTGTTGTAAAACACAGAGAGAGGCAAAATTTAACTTTGTCCATTTACCAATATTCCAGGTAACTCTGTTCTTATATAAATTATAAATACCAGAACGTACTGTCGTTCCTTGTCAACGTCACGGAGCAGAGTTTGACGAACGGAGCGACTATAGCAAAACAACGATCCACAGAATATTAAACGTCATTTTCGACAAGGCGCGAAGGCGTGCCCTTTCGACGTGGCATTTTCGAGCGACAGTGGAGCGCAGGGCTAGACATGGGTGGTCGAGAGCGGCGACCGACTTCAAGGAAGTGTCTCTGAACGCTGTCAACTTGGTTACCTATGAGAAAATCGAGCGAGAAAGCGGTTGTCAGTGGACTGTCAGTCGCGTAATCGGGCGGCGCGGAGCGAAAATAGTCGCGGCGTGACTAGGCCGTGACGCCTCCACCGTCCCCGCGACAGATGTTTCGCGTCCCAGCGACACTCTTGTATTTCTGTCTCACCCAGTATAAACAAGCTCGAGCCGACGATCACCATCCCGGAATAAACGGCCGCGAGCCTCCGTACCGGAGAGAGTTCGTCGATCGACGGCCGATACTCGGAAATCTGCCAGTTTTTGTCCCCCTCGATTTGTTTCGCGGATGAAAATGTTTGTCGGAAGGCGATCGAAGAAGAATAAAATTTTCATCAGAGACGCTGAAGTGTTATAAAAATACCTTGTATATAAGCCTTTATTCGTATTATAAATACACCGTTTTACATCCGTAAAATTTCTAATAAAAATTATAAATTAGTCATTTCGATGCTTTTAGGTTAGGTTTAGGTTAGGTTAGGTTTCTAGTATTCAATTTGTTTCTCGAATGAGATGGTCGATTCATCCTCAAGTGGAGCATTAGGAATGCTGTGGTCCTTATATAAATTTAAATTAAATAATTGTTTTACTCGCTGTGTTTGGAGATTCATATAATTTTATTTAGGTAATTAATATATCAACATTTTACAACCTATTCAAATAAACACAAATAAAGTGTTACTTTAAAAACGTTTTCCCATTTTTGAAGCAAATGTTGCACTTGTTCTAAGACGTTTGAAAGACGATGCACGCAAACAATGTTCATCAGTTTTAGATGTGAGACTGAGATACATAATCCATAGATACATCCAATATTGCAAAAGAAAATTTATTAATCCGATTTATTTATTAACAAAACATAAACTTCAATTATTAAACAAAAATTAGAAATTCACCTGATTAAACCTCAACTTTTGTTCGTTGAACCTACTTATTTGAATCTGAACTGTGAAAAATCACTATCGTACGAATTATTTGTTCTGCAACATTTTTACACATTGGAAACAAAGTGTTGACCATCAAATTGTTACACAAAATCGTCTTTTCTTGTTACTTAATTTTTGGATGTAAATTTAGTGGGAATGACACGTAGCGATGCGTTTAGATCAAACGCGCAAATGATCGTTCATCTACCTTTCGATAAAATTGACACTCTTTTAATTCGAGCGAATGTTCGCGCCAATTATTATGTTTTTCGTACGCTCGGTATTTGTTTTCGAAATCGAGTAAGCATTCCTCTAGCATTCCGCGAATAATTTAGATCGATGCGTGCAATCAAAGTGATACGACTCGAAAAATGAAAATTTGAATTATAACTATACATAAATCTCGAACATTACGCATATCTTATTGATTCATCTTCGTAATTTTATACAGGTTAACACAGAGCGAGATAGTACATTATTCTTCCCGTTTTCACTTTGTAAACGCATCTTATCGAGAGTTTTGTTTTGACTATCCTTGCAAACGAATGGCTCTCGATAAAGTGGAAAACGTAGGTGTTATCTCGAACTGCGTCGTTTCTCTAATTAACAAAATAACATCGGAACTGTTTTCCACCTCTGTTGAAAAGTGTACATTTTTTTCGAGCCGTGTGTCGTATGAAATCCTCCGTCATTTTTCACGCTATGCATTCCACAAATCACACAGTTATTATTCGTCAAAAATTCAACCAGTCTTCAAACGTACGCGCGTAGCGACGTATCGACGAATCGAGAGACGGTTTCTCGACTCCAGTTGCTTCGTACGGTTCGTACGAACGGCGATAGGATCGCGACGTTCGTTCAATGAGCCGGTATTTTCTTTTTTTTTTTTCCCTCCCTTTTTTTCCCCCCTTCGTCGGATTCGGAAAACGACGAAGGCGGCGGCGGATGCAGATGGAGCCGGTTACGCCGGCTGTAATTAACAAGGCCGGCTTTGTGGTGTTTTGTCGCCGGGCCGCGACACGCCGTGACGAGGGTGGAATTTCTACGTCCATCGCCGGCCACGCCAGACTATAAAACGTTCTTTGTGTCCGCGGTGCAACCGGCCCAACCGAGCTGCCACCAATGCGGACCAATGTAAACATTCACGTTCCGAGGACTCCTCGAGAAGAGAGATCTCTCCGCGCGCTGCTGCACCGCACAGGATTACGGGTCGTCGCTTGTAAACCGGCCCACGGAGATCCGGCGTGTGCTTCTGCTTGGATCGAATAACTCCGTGGTTCGCCGGTTCCCTGCCCGGTGATCGGTGACTCTCGTGTCATTTGCGTGGTATCTCGACGGCGTGACGGGTCAGTGACGGGTTTTCTTTGTATTTCGAGAGCATATTCTCTCTTTTTTTCTTTTTTTCTTTTGCCCACTCGTGTTCTCGAGTTGAGAATGTGAGATATTTCAGTATAATTGTAACGAATGTAATTAGAAATTAAATTGAACTGTATCAAATCGTACAGATCCGCGCACAATTTCACCGTGTATGGATATTTATCTTTTAAACGAAAAGTGACATTTGAGTGATCGAATTGCGTTTGTGCCTTTTTCAGTACCAAAATTCAGTATCAAATTTTACAAACTGTCACGGAAGCTCTTGACGCAATATTCTTCTTATTGCAATAAATTTTAATTTTACTGTAGAAGAGACAGATAAAATCTCAGTATACATTTAGAGAATATATTGAGATACCTGCCATAGTCATGCATAATTTCGTTCTTTCGCCATTTTCCAACCAATCTTCCGATTTTGTACGTACGTGTTGAAATAGTTGTTGACAAACAATTGTCAATTAACAACGTAGGCTTCGTAAGTCATCATTCGGTGATCTCTTCGTAGGTGTAAATCATCGTTTACGTAATGAATTGTAGAGAATTACATTCCAACATAAATCTAAAAGAAGATTTGAATTTGGCAATCTTTAGCTATAAATCATAGCTGTTTAGGCAATAAATTGTAAAGAATTGTATTTTCGAATAATTTATTCTAAAGGGATATAAATCTAATATAAATCTAAAGGAATATTTGATGGCGAATTGAATAAATTAATTTATGCGAATGTGAATTTATCAATTGCCCGTCAATTTCTATTGGAAATAAGCCGTAATGTGGCAATATGAAAGGCACCAGAAATGAATTACAACGAATTATATTTTTAAATATTATCCTAACACAGGATTCTGATATCCTAATATCCTCATATAAATCTAAAGGAGTATTTGATGGTAAATTGAGTAAATGAAAGTTCAATTTCTATTGGAAATAAGCCGCAACGTGGCAATATGAAAAGCAGAGCACCAGAGATGAATTACAACGAATTATATTTTTAAATATTATCCCAATACAAGATCCTGATATCCTAACATCCTCGTATAAATCTAAAGGAGTATTTGATGGTAAATTGACTAAATTAAAGTTCAATTTCTATTGGAACATCGGAAGATGTTTCTCGAGGCAAATAAAAATTTCCACCTCGAAAGACAGAGCTCCGTCGTCGTCGATCTATCCCCCGAAAAAACAAACTCCGATTCACTTCCTCCGGGAATGCTCGCCGAGACAGCTCCGAAAGTCGATAAATTTATGCGCGGAGACCCGGGCCGGAGACAGCGTGTTTGCTTCCGAGGAGGCCGGCTGCTGGTCGAGTGTCATTATAATTCGTGTTCTCGGCTCGTGTTCCCTTGGTCCGCGCTCTCGAGCATTGTAATATCAATGACACGGAAATAGAGTCCTCGAGAGGTCCCGCGCGCATACCGCGCGTCACCCTATCGCTCTTCGACCAGAAAGAGAGAGAGAGAGAGAGAGAGAGGGAGAGCCGATGGCGTTCGGCCTCTCGGAAATATCCACTTTCGAGGGCGTCTCGAATCGTGTCTCCCGTCAAGAATCATTTTGTAATTTGTTTTTTCGAGCCCCTCCCGGCTCATCGTGAGTTTGTGTACCGATGACACAGAAATAGACGCTCAAGGGTTGCTGCTGCGGTTCTATGAGACGATACAACGTAAACACCGGGAGGAAGGAGGAAAGAAGGAAGCAGAGTTACTATAGAGTGGCTACAATCTAATCGCGGAGAGTTTCGAAACGATTATTCCGAAACGATTAAACGGCAGCGTCACGCTCGAAGACGGGGGAAAATACGCTCGCCGCGGACAGTTTTACACGCAGGATGGCGATATACACTATCGACAGCGTGTAGACGCCACCTGACACGCTTGTTTGAAGTTCAGAATGGCTCCGGACGGTTTTTCGTAAACCGTCGATGTTTTGGAACACGCCGAGAGGCCGTAGGTGGTAATTGGTGAATCTGGGATACGTCGTTTGACCGGATTCATCTGTTGAAAATTCAATTTTCACTTTTCTAGAGCCGAGGTTGTATTGAAATTATTCTTTAACCTTTGCCTAGTGTATACCGGGTCGAACGGTAACAATAAGAGTTACAAAAGTATACTTTTGTTGTCAAAAATTAATGAAAGAGTTTCATCAATTAATTTTTGATTGATAATTGATTCGATGAAGTGGTTTCTGAAACTAATATAATAATGATAAAAATAAAAGACTATACGTTGTTTTCAAATTATCAAAGGTTGACTTGCATGTTGCCATAAATACATTCCTCTCTTTTCGCAGTATCAAGTATTATTACGTAAGACAAGAATTCACTGATGGAAGAAAATATTTACTCCAAAGAAAACAACATATTTATTTTTAATCGCGTAAATTGCAACTTCTTACGAATCCAAACAGAATTAATCAACATTAACCATCAATTAATGGACGATCCATCGTACGAGGGTTAACATTAA
Organism: Melipona bicolor; assembly: GCA_030673865.1. Classification (NCBI taxonomy): domain Eukaryota; kingdom Metazoa; phylum Arthropoda; class Insecta; order Hymenoptera; family Apidae; genus Melipona; species Melipona bicolor. The sequence goes on along the minus strand of JAHYIQ010000011.1, from coordinate 6,470,218 downwards.
TTGACAACAACATTAACGACTTCTAACTTTACATTAGACACGTACAATATATTTACGTATTAATAATATAATTATTAAGATAATTGCCATTTTTAACACGATCTCTTATACCGCTCCCGCGACTCTTTTAAAGTAAATCGACCGAACAATTTCGCAACTTCGTGGTTCCATTCCATGATGGTGAAAGAAAGAGCAGCGTGGAAGACTGAGAAGGCGAACGGTGAACGGCGTGCGTCTCACGATGAAGACCTCGTTCCCGGGGCGGTAATTATCAGGATCGCGGGCCGGCCACCCGCGGTGTCCAACACGAATTCCGAAAGCTGATCGGTATATACGTCTTTTGGGGTATACGGGTGGTACCGGGCGAAAAAGCGAGCCGAAGGGAGGCAGGGTCTGCGGCGTGGCTTTGCCCTGCTTAGAAACAGTACGATCCCCGCGGCGACGATCTATATAAATCGTTCTCGAGACGCGGCGACTCGTTTTGCGGCCGCGCGACAACCATCCAACGAGACGAAAATGATTTTCTGCAGGCTTCTCTAATTTGACCCTTTGATCGTTTATATTTGGAATTAAGTTATGATAACTTTTTATTAAATTCTTGTACGTACATAGTAAATAAATTTTATAATAACTCGAATGAATTTTTTTTATTTTGTTACAAGAAGGTAGTCTAAAAGTACTGACAGAATTTTTGTTACATTCTTAAATGTCAAAGAATTAATATAACTGGTAATAATAGCAGCGATTAATTTAAACGAATTGTCGATAAATTATTTGTTGTACAAAAAATACTGCACGACTTGTACCCCAGTACGATTCGTTTCATTGAAAGATCCAGAAGCAATTATTCTGACTAGGAAATGAAGACGATTTTTTTGCCATAAAATTTTATCAATATCCAAACATTTGAATCGATAGAAAACAAATTACAGGTGCGATCGCTCAGTACCAGACAACGCCACTCCTACTCGAGGTCTATCCCACGCCCCCTCACGAATCACGTGACCCAAATCAACCAATCCCTAATTTTCGTTGCATTAGCGTTGCACCTGAAGAGTTTTTCTGGGTTACCCCCGCTAAAATCATTTTTAATGATAAAAAAAAAATGGTAAATGTAGATGAGTGAATGATTTCGAGGATAGAGATGACGCACACTTTCGTAAATGGAATTGTAATACGCTAACCGATGCAACTCATCAATTGCTATAAAATTATATCAAACTATTTACGGTTGAAAGATCATCATTTTAGCAGATTCAATTTGAAGGACGAGAAGAAAAATGTGATCACGGAGATGTCACACATTGTGTCATAGACACAAAGACATTGTACTTAAATCTATAGAATAAATTTATATTGATATCTAATGATCAACTTAAAAAATTCAGAAACAATTTAAACTTCGAGGAACACGACATTCTCAATAGTGAAACCGCAAGCATAGAGAATCCATCAGCCAAACTGTCATTAAAAACCGACCGAGAAAGAACCTCGTCTAATATCCAGAACAAATTCCACCCTCGCAAGACGAAGGGAAGACTCCGCGACAGAGGATAATTCATCGTCCGGGCTGGAAAAGATCGTCGGGCTTCGGTTCTATCATCGAAAGGACGGCAGGTCGATTTCTCGAAATGAATAAAACCGAGCATTGAAAATCGAGTGAGTTACGACGGGGAGAGAGAGAGAGAGAGAGAGAGAGAAAGAGAAAGGGAGTCGGCAGCCATTTGTCAGGCGACTGGGAACTACCCTCGTCCACGCGGCATCCCCTTCAGGGCTGGGGCTGGCGACGATTAAAAGACAAAAGCTTCTCGCCGCGGTTCTTTTCGCTTCTCTCTCTCTCTCTCTCTCTCTCTCGTTTCGTCGGTCCATTCAGCCATAGAAAAGGTCGAGCGGCCGGTTTTGTCCCGGCGTAGACAATACCCGACCCGTTGCTCGCTTCCAGCTTGCACAGTGTTTCAACAGTGTTTCCAAACACCAACGCTGCGGAACCACCCTCGCCGTGGACGCGATTAACCGTCTCGATATTTGCTCGGTTCCCATACGCCTTTGTCGTTCCGTTGGAAAACCGGCCGCGTGTACCCGCGGTTCCCGCGATTGCCCGTTTCGTTCTTTACTCGGTATCTTTGTTTTGGCAAATGTCTGCTTCAACTCTCGACGCGAAGAACGTTTCGTTCGACGTCGAGTCCAGGCAGAGATCGATACGTTGTTCACGTTTCAGTTCAATTTTCGATTGAATCAACATTGTTACTTGTTCTTATACAACGGGTGAAATTTAGTTTATTTGGATAAAATCGAACATGAATTTATTCCAAGTGCTGAAAGTCGATGTGCGACTATTAATATTTAATTATTAATAGCTATATTACTATATAATATATTATATTATTGTAATTAAATATACACTTTAAATTTGAATAACAATTAATTAGGAATATCTTGGTTGCATATTAAGAATCCGTATGTTGTATTAACCTTTTGAGTGTTTAGTCCATATTTGAGTGCTGTACGGATAATATTATAATTATAACACTAAAATAATATTTTTGCTTCTTAGAGTTTCAAAGAGCATAATATATTACAGTACACTGAATAAATGTATGTTTAAAAATGAATGCATTCATAATTTGTTTTAAGCTTCTCGTTTATCATTGAACTTTTAGACTTTCGGTAATTTTTAACAAAACCAAAGGATTAACTTATCACAGACAGTCATTATGTACAATATCTTCATAAAAAAATTTGGAGTAAATTAATTACCTGATCTTGTACTGTAGTGTCTCTAGTTAAATTCAGAGATCAACACGAATATTTACTTTTATACTCTATCATACTCTATCATAGTAAATGGTTGAACAATAAATGTCACACGTTTCATTTTACAGTGAAATTATTTTTCTTAAGAAAGCTGCAACAGCGACATTTATTGAATTTTATTAATTCACAATTAATTGGACACTACTGGGACTACTATCTCCATTCTTGGCACTACTTTCTACACCTAGAGGAAATAATTTATAACGAACGTAGAATTACATTGGTACAACTGAACGACTGATAGAATTAATTTCGTAAAATGGTTTCAAAAAAAGGTTCTCATATCGGTGAGAAAATTGTTATCATTATCACTAATACACATGTCACGTCAATACAGATTATTTCACTGCATCAATTTCTATATTTTTGAAAGCAACTCCAGCGTAAAGTGACATTTTCTTAAAAAAAAAAAAATAAACTCAGAGGTCGATATTTCGTGCTGATAATCGATTCCGGTGTTTCTTTTTTCGCTCTTCTTCTTCTTCGTGTTTCACACGACGATCCTAGGGGCGGTTCGCAACGGGACAGTCTGCGTACAGCAGCGAGTTGGAAACCGGCGAGATTAATCTAAATAGCCCGCAAAAGGCAAAAGAAAACTACCGTGGACGAATTATTAGAATAATGGCCAGCCGAGAGGGAGGCAAGTGGAGGAGGGCGAGGCTATGGTAATGCGAAAGAGGGACACGAGAGGAAGACCTGCTTGCACGGATATGCCGGGATAAGCGTTCCAGAAGATGGCGCCTGCGGCCTTTGGACCCTGTCAGTACGGTCTGCGCCAAAAGGGACCACGCCACCTGCGAGACGAAAACCTACCAAACCATCGACATTCTCACAAAATACGTATGTTCTTTCTAACGGAGCTTTAGTATCTATACTCTCTTTAGTTGCGAATAGATTGAATAATATCGACGAATCTCCAAAGTTGGTACCCCTTTAGTACCCAAGAGCCGTATGAAAATTTTAGTTCTTCTTATTAACGCCTTACATTTACAAAATGTCTCTAGTGTACACATCTCGCTGAGATTTTTACACGTTCTGTTTCTACGATAATGTTTTGTTCCAAATGATATATAGAAAAATTGCAAGGTATTGACAGGATTAGTCTTATTTCTGAGATCCCTGATGTCATTGCGACATTGGAAAGCTTAAACGCATTAACTATTACTCACATTTGCATCTAAACTCGCCAACAGAACATTACTTACGTAACTAAATCTAAATGTCCAACACTTTCGAGATTAAACAATATTTGAAATTTCTTATCTGTGACTATGTATTAATTAATTACTCACATTTAAGGTTTATGTCTAAACTTGACCAACAGACTATCTAAATCCAGGTACACCGAGTGTCTGACCACCACTCTCCTCTACTTTCGATTATAACAATCCTTGCGCGAAAGAATCTCGAGAGCCCAACCCCCCCTCGTCGAAACAAGAGCAGTCGGAGCTTCAAATCCTCTTCCAGTCGATCTTCCGTATCCCGAACATTTCTTAGCCCTCCCCCTCGCGGAGGGGAAAAGAAAGGTCCGCGTCCCAAAGCGTTGCCAAAGCGATTCCATCCGCGTGAGCGCAGGGTGGCACGATGCATCAGACACACTCTTGCGGGTGGCTGTACGCGGAGAAGAAGGTGGACAAGTTGAGTCGTGGGTCTCTGAAAGCGTGGGCGGGGCGGAGCACGCATAGCTCCCGGCCTCTTCTCTCTTCTCTTCTCTTCTCTTCTCTTCTCTTCGCGATCCTCGTTCCCGTCCTCCTCCTCCACCTCCAACAGGATCCGACGTTGTACGCGCTGTTCGTCCGCGTTTCTCTGCCCCGCCAACCCCCATTCCGCGATCCTTTTATTTTCACCTTCCAGTATCCCAGCCTTCCACTCCCGGTTTTTCTCTCTTTCTTGTCCTCGGATGGCCTAGGATCGACCGCGCGGCGACGTCCAGACCTTGATGCTCTCCAAGAGGAGAGAATACGTTAGAAACGCAGGCGGTGTTACAACCGTGAACGAGATTACTCTGGGGTCTCTCTGCTGCAGCGGAACGCGGATATGACTGGAAAGTTGAAGACACGTCCTTCGGGACACGCGGAGGATTTTCTCCGTTGGATTTCTAGATAGGGTTTGAGTCTTGCCCAGTTGTGCTGAGTCTTCGAACGACGTTACTGTTGAGAACAAGATTTTATAGGGACTTGAGCATCCACGAAATATAATAATCGCTCTTTATTGTGTCTTTACAACGCGTGCATACTTTACAGAGATCAAAAAACAGCTCAACGTCAAATAGAATACATGGTTCCTCTAGATGGCGTCGCTAACCACATATAATAAAAGAAGCTCATTATCAGGCTTCTGTCTTGCCGACAATTACAGGTTGAACAACGATAACGTTTGCACAATTCGCAAATGAAACTTACTTTGCAAGTGTTTAAACAAATTCCAGTATCCTCGTGGTTTAGGGAAGTTTATCGAAATAGAATCTGTATAGAAAGATCCTTTTTCGAAAAATACTTTTATTTTTTGTAGTTTTATACATCAAGTTTCTTTTCGAGGTTCCTCTTTTTCGTTTCCGATAGGAATTCAAATGTTTCAATAATGAGAATTATTTAACTGTAGTCATGATCTGACCGACGCCCCGAACAATGTAATGTTGAATTACGAATATATTTGTGTGATTAATGAACAAAGAATCCTCCTTTGCAAATATTTAGACAAATTTGTATTCTCACGCACTTTTAAAAAATCCATATTACTAAATTTATGATAGTGTACCAAAACAAAATAATAATTTAAGTAGGTATAGTTACTTACGTAAAATTGCAATACATTCTTTTTCGAAAAACATCCGTACTATTATAGTTTTCTCTGATATTATAATGTTTCGTCGTATCGTGGCTATTGACGAGATAAAGAGAGTCAGAACGTTTTTCGTACGTGTTCGTGACTAAGGTAAATGTTTTTCATTATTAAAACATTTGAATTCCTTGCACAATTAAAATCCTAAGAATGCACATTTTCGTTCAATTGATGCATGATGTTACCAACACCAATCATAAAACATTAAACATTTTTCTGAATGAACGTTAACCATTTGCGCTGGCAACTGATTGCGGACCATAACGAGTGACCAAACCGTATACAACAATTCGTCGCTTACCTTTTAAACTTGTGGTATGATATCATTGGATAGAAATTTATTATTTGTTTTGCCTGAGATTATATTTAAATATACTTAAAATTGAGAAATTATTGCACTTTTGCGACAAAAAATTCTCGACGTGCATGGCACGTCATTCTAGCGCAAGAGGTTAAAAGTGTTCAAATAATAACACGAAATAAATTTGAAACGTCGTCGCGGTGTTCGGAAGAACTCTCGAAAATAGAATTAATTCCGAGGGAACGTGACGGAGAAACTTATCGCTTCGAACCGACACACCGTCTCTCGAACCTCTAGAGAACATGCAGAGAGGAACGGAAGTTTCCCCACGATTCCTGTGTTCCTTGGTAAAGAGTCACCTTGGCAATTCCCCGGTACAATTGCAGGTAATCCCGGGTGCAAATAAACGAGCACGAAGCTGGCCAGGTGTTATCCAGCTAACGAGAAGCAACACGAGAAGGCAGTTCGCCTTCGGTGACCGGGCCAATGGGCAGGCCCGTTGCTTAGCTGTTAAGCTTTGCAGAGAGGTAATTAAACCGAATGTTAATTGCGTAATCGCAGGCTGCGTCGGAGTTTGCTCTGCACGCGACATGGCAACGATCAAACGATCGGCTCATGATCACATGAGTTTCTCCCATCCCTCTCTTTTTATTTATTTACAAGCGCAATCATAACGTGCAACTGTGCAACGACACTTGGTAAAATCAGGAAATGATTTCTTTCGAGTGGCACAAGTAAAAGGTGTTGATTCTTAACTTTGGGAAATCATATTAAAAGATACAGATTGTTTCAATTGGCACTGACATTTTGGATTTCAACGCTAGATCAAAGTGGTCGAAATGACTAATTTAGAATTTTTTTTGGAATAGTTTTGCAGATTTAGAAATTGCGCTTTTAGAAATTTGAATGATTTTTGCAAAACATATGAATAAATGTTCGTACTTTTTATTTTATTGTAAACTTTTTCTCCGATATAGTTTTTATACTTTAGTTGTAAGTAACATGAAAAGTTTAAAAGAATCGGTTTGTGAACAAAATACTCAATTAACTGTAAATTATAATTAATTTATAAATCAGTCGAATCAATCTTTCTTTAACACTAAAACTACCGACAAGTAAACAAACTTGGGTCAGAGAAATGAAAATACAAAAAAGATGTTATAACACAATAAAAAAACCATAAATTTCTTTTCATATATTTTATAAAAAAATCACTGAAATCTTCAAAAATGTAAATCTACGAAATTATTTTACCTCATAATATTCAACAAATTTCACCTCGATCAATCACCAGCGTTATTCGGAAGTATTTACAATGTCAGAATAATACTTGGAAAATTAAAAATCCTTCGATTGTTAGAATTTAATTTGATTTAGGTGTTACACTAAAAATAGAATCAGTGACAAATTTTTTAACAATATTAAATTCGTAATTGAATTTCAAGATGAAGTACTATTTAAAGTAAAGTAAGTAGGCATTCGTCTTTTGCAATTCGAGTGTTTAGTCTGTTACAGAGCGCTGTGGCCTCGATTTTTCAAGCGAGACCATAATTTCGTCAGCGACGCTTTCGTGCCATTTCGTGATTTGCTAAAAACATTGCCGCACAAAGACGAAATTGGAATCTGGAGGAAAAAATCCGGCGCCGAGGAAAAACGAGTTCGGGTCAGTAGATAAAACATAACCTTTAAAGGTTCAGATCTGCTTAATAAAACGGAGCGGTGCGGTAACTGAAACTTGGGCAATCTTCGGTAGGCTTCCACCGGGTGGAAGAAGAAATTGCGCCAATTCCGAGCCGGTCCTGTTGCTGTTTCGACAGTTTCGGTTTGAAATACGAGTCTTCGAGTTTAACGAGCTCACGATCGTTCCTTATCGAAGAATCGACAGCCCCTTGTCAAGGAAGGAACGAGAAGATGTTACACAACGCAAACCAAAATAAAATTAAAACAATGATAGCGATCCACTGGAAGATCCCGATTGAACCTCTGAAATTTATTTCCAAGTAAATTAGTTCAATATTAAAATCAACGTTGTTGTAATTCCAATAAGGAATACTTAAAATCTCTTTTATAATTTAAAGTCGTTTACATTGCATTATGTTACTCATCTCATTTCATTGTTCTTATCGAAAAAAAAACTTTGTAGCATTATTCTTTACGTAGTTTGCTCTTTTTTTTTTCAAAGTTTCACTTTAGTTTGTATATACTTCTATTCTAGATTTGTATAAACCATTTACGTCACAAAGCGAAATATTCTGCGAATAATGTCTATTTTATATTTATTAATATATAATGTTATATTCTCTGCTTCGTACTTTGATATTTCATTAACAATAGTGAATGATCGAATCAAGACAAATTATGAATCGTTTGATTACATACGGTATTAATTATGTGACCCATCGTGCCGAATAGTTCAATAAATTTGTCCACCTTCGAACGATATCCTGGTACGTATTACCTAAGTTACTTAATTTTATTATCACTGAAAGTGATTTTTAGCGAGGGTAACCCAGAAAATCGGACCTCTTCAGGTGCAATGCAACGAAAATTAGCGATTGGTTGATTTGGGTCACGTGATTCGCGAGGGGGCGTAAGGTAGACCTCGAGGAGGAGTGACGTTGTCTAGTACTGAGCGATCGCGCCTGTAATTTGTTTTCTATCGATTCAAATGTTTGCATATTAATAAAATTTTATGGCAAAAAAAGTCATCTTCATTTCCTAGTCAGAACAGTTGCTTCTGAGCCTTTCAGTGAGACGAATCGTGGAGTACAAGTCGTGCAGTTTTCTGTATTTCATACTTTCTTCTCGACGAAGATTGGTAACAAAATCAAATCGAATCAAATAAAAAATTTCGAAATTGAACGCGGTGGGGCACAAATTTCGACCATATAGAAATGAAAAATTGGCCACCCGGTTACACCCGATCCAGCGACGCGGAAACGAGGTCTCAAACAATTAAGAATCAGCGAGAAGGGAAAACGAGGGGGCGTTTGAGGGAGGCGAAGCAGAAACTCGAATACGAGCTAAAGACACCAAATGCCATACCTCCCCCCCCCCTCTCTCTCTCTCTCTTCGGACTGATTCTGCCTCGTCTCCCTTCCTTCGGAGCTCACTGACGTAATCGAAGAAGCCCGGCCAGCAGATCACAGATTAAACACTCGAGTCCTTCTCCTCGATAATTACCCCAGGCCCAGGGTAATTGCTGCAATCCAGGAACGGCACGCAGTTACCGGCAGAGATAATTCAGCGAACGGTGATTTCGAGTCAGATTGCCCCGGCCAGAAGTTACGTTATACGCGGCTCGCTCATCTCCACCAAAGTTGGAATTGGTTGTGGCGAAAATTGGAGAGAAAGAGAGAGAGAGAGAGAGAGACCCCCTGGTGCCGTTTCTCACACCCTCGGTCGGAGAGTGCAATCCAGCGAGAAATCACCGCGGATTATGCGTTCTTCGCACCTGCGTGAAACGCGCGATGCCAATCCGTCACGAAATCCGTCTTTCCGCTTCCTCCGCCAACGTCGATGCTCGCGCGCGCGCGATTTACGGAACGCGATCCCCCATTGTATACAGGGCGATTCTTAAACGCTGTTGGCGCAACAATATCGAACAATCTCGGCTTGGTTGTATTTGGACATTCTTTTAAATGTTTCCGCTTAATCTTTACTTAAATCGGGTAGCATCGCGTAGATAAAATTATCGAGCGATCGAGGTACAAAATTCACGTCGGAGAAATTAAAATGCAAAAAGTTAGCAAGCGTTAAAGAACACGAACCTTCATTTATACATTTTCTAAGAAATCTTTCCTGAAAAATTATGAATAGGTGATTTTGACTAGTTTGATAGTTCAAGTGCACCAATGATAAAAATGTAATGAACTAAGTTTTAATTAATATATTTAAAACATGAAATCATTGATCAAAATAAAAATATTCTACTAAAAATCCCCTAATGCATTTCAAAATAATTTAATCATAATGAGTGTCTATATAAACATTTGTAATCTTATTATCTGCTTTCTATTTTTTTGTGTTAGACACATTAAATACGTACCAATTCGTCACGTAAGATGTATTCGCGTATAATGATAACAAAAGCAATAATAATGACGATGATGATAATGACGATAATAATAAAATAAAATAATTAAAATAATTAGAATTAAAACATAAATAAACAAATAAAAATAAAATGAAGCACTAGTAATATATGCAAACGGACACACTGGAGCATCGATTATCCGAATTAATTCTGCACCGTGCAAAATAAAATAAAACACCGAACCCAAAGTAGACTAATCTTGTTACTACGAATTTTTAAAAAACTTAATTAATATTCTACGCAACTACATCAAACTTCAAAAAACAGTGACTCTCGCATCTCATAATTAATTTTAGGCTTACCTGCTACAGTCAAGTTCGTGCACGTTTATTCGAATTTTTCGAACCATCTTCAATCCGAATTTACTCGAAACAACCGATGCTCTGTCGTGTAACTATCGCAAGGAGGATCAATCGGAATATCAAAAGAGAAGAAAGTGCAGCGCACAAGTTGAAGTCTAACCTCGTTAGGTGTTGCGTGTCCGCTTGTTTGTACCGAAACGCGCGAGGCTCGGGGTAATTTCGGGTCACCGGTCTGAGACGCGAGAAAGAAATTACAGACTTTTATCTGTGGCCGGATTTCTAGCAATTTTCTCCGGCTAGTAGAGTAGACGGGCCCTAAGTAAAAATGTGAAGCGAAAAGAGAGAGAGATGGTGAAAGAAAAATAAAAAAAACAGAAAAAAAAACGGTGAAAGCATGGAGGATGGAACTAGAGTGGTTCGAACGAGTCTGGCAGATATGACAGATACGTTGTTCGCTTTTAATTATAGGGTACCATGCGAGAGGAATATCTCACGCGAGCTCTTCCCTCCCCTTCTCCCTCTGTTGCGATACACCATGCCCCGCTACAGGCCTAATACATTGTGACCCCTTGTTTCTTGTCTATTCGCTGACCTCTCGGTGGGGGGAGGGGGGAGGAGAAAAATTTTCGGCAAATTGCCGTGTTTGCCACGTTTCTGGCACGTGATTCTCTCGTTGATCCCCGCCTAGCTTTATTAAACTTCTGCGAGACGTGCAAGCGAATAAGTTAATTTCCTTTGAGAGAAATCGTTCGGTTTCGAGCGAGAAAAGTGTTATATTTCGCTCTGGGGAACGCTAATTGGAAATTCTGTTACGGAATTAACTGATAATTGCAAAGGGATAACACGTTGCAATTACACGCAGTTACATGCTCCAAATAGGTTAAATATCGTTTCGTAGGTTATAATTTTTCCCGTTGGTCTTTCTATTCTCTGTTTTTGCGTTGTTAGAGCTCTTTGCTTCTGAAAAAAATTCATCCATGTTCCTGATTCTATCTCGCTGGAGATAGCGCGTACTTAGTTTCGTTGAAAAATATATTACGTTATATTATATTATTAATATATTAATATGTTATATATAATCATCCAAAAAGAACTTCTTATCGATCTTTCTAATCTCAAAAAAATCAGAACCAATTGATGTTCTAAATCCAAAACAAGAATCGCAAGCCAACGTGTCGTTCAAAATGACACGTTGCGAGTCTTAAAAATCGTTCGAGTGCATCCATCCTTTAATTACATCGGCGCGACGTAAATCGCGTCGACGAATAAATATAATGGCGATATGGCGAAAAAGCGGCGCGAAAAAAGCGGGTCTTAAATAAATAATGGGTCGCACTTGACCGCAACGGGAACGCGCCAATCGATCTTTGCGTTAATATATTCACTATTCTTGTTCTCTCTCTCTCTCTCTCTCTCTCTCTCTCTCTCTCTCTCTTTCTCTCCATCTGTTTCAAGGATACAACCAGGTCGAAGACAATATTTTTGGGTTTGGCTTGGTCATCAGTTCGTAATTAAAAGTTCCCCCGATGGGACCGCGGTCAGGGCCCGGTGTCATTATTTTGAACCGTGCGGCGCCAGGACCCAGTATCTCATCCTTCCCCTAAAATACAAGGTGGACAGGCCACCTATCTAACGGGTGTTGAAAATGTTCCTCGAAGTATTATTTCGAGCAATACAAAATATTACCTCAACCTCGTGCTACGCATGCAGAGAATTTTTCTATCCCAAAATTGCAATATTTTCTCAGTTTTAAATATATTTAAGTATAACCAAATACACAGGCAAAACAAATAATAAATTTATTACTTCTCAATAATTTCTAATAATTCTAGTGATATTATACCGACGAGTTCGAAAAGAAAACGACGAATTATTGTACACGGTTCGGTCACTCGTTATGGTCCGCAATCAGTTGCCAGTGCAAGTGGTTAACAGATTAATCTAACCTATGTATATAAATATTGTATTATATAATTATTGTGTGATAATTATATAAATATAATAAATATATATAATAATTAATAAACTAATATAGAATTTTGTAGTAATAAAATAATTAATATACATACATATGTATATATTATACGCTAATGAAAAGGATTGGATCTTTGGTCACTCGTTATGGTCTGCAATCAGTTGCCAGCGCAAATGGTTAAATTGATAACTTAAGATTTTTATTCCGTATTGATTCAAATTTTTATATTAAATTTATAACGAAAGTGTTACTCGAGAAACACGATCGAGACGATGATGCAACGACTCGAAATTAACGGCGCAATTTATTCAAAGCTCAATGCTCGTTTGGCATTTTTGACATTGATATATCTATACTCCTATTGAAAAGTTTAGTTTCTCTTTTCTTAATTAACGGCGTGATTCATTCGACGCTCAAAACGAGATATTTTTAATATACACTTCTGCCGAAAAGTTTGGACGAAATAATCTTTTTCGTACGTTTCATTTCTGATAAATGAGAATAATTTTGATTTCTTGGATATAACCAATTACAGTTTAAATACAGAATGGTATTACAAATAATATATTTATTACAGATAAGAGTGTTATCTTTTTTCTTTTTAATTTTGACGTGATTCAAATTTTTAAGCAGGAGTGTACGAGAGACAACCTTTGTTAGCTAGACTACAAAGTTTTAGATTAAATTTTTGAATTAAAAAAGTAGAAAATTATTTTGTAGAATAGATTGTACTTTAAATATTTCGTATATTTCCTCAATTATGATATTATAATTTAAAATCTTCTATGAACGCATAAAAATCAGCAGTTTATTAATAACTGTAAACACTCCATTTATTTCAAATTACTCGGTACTTACTGTCAGAAACGTCACGTTACTAATAATTATACCCATAATTACTTCCTAATCTTTGCAAAAACAGCGAGCATATCTTGTTTTATTTTGAGGAGTTCGAATTTTTTATTTTACTTTCTCTTTAAGTGAAGTTACGTAAAAGAATTGTAAAATACGATGACACTCTTGATGTAAAAAATTCAATCAATTTCGAATAGATAACACCGAGTTCGCGAGATGTGACACACACGGAAAGTTGCGACAGGAATAAAGAGAACAGATACCGTTATTGTCAATAACTTCCATTACTTTGCAGAGTAGATAAAAATTCATCGTTCGACAGATAATGCCATGATTGTATAAATAATAACAAATCGTAAAAAACAACAGTGCAATCTTTAATTAGTGCCTTGCTCTAAAATTTTCTGTGTCACAAACATATTTACTGTCCATTTATTGTTACCCGAAGACCATCAAACTTCGGTAACCTCTTAACCTCCCTCTTAATCTTTACGCACATAAATATCTCCGACAGAAAAAATTGAAAACACGCTATTAAAAATACTAATGTGGTATTACTATCAATTTGAGATAATTGAAATACAGTGTCCACTGAAAGTTTCCAGTCACACTATAATTTCCTTATCGTTCGCGAATTAATAAATAGACCGTCGACTTTTATGCAAGTTCAAATTTTCCAGGATAGGAAGAACCTGGACAGGAAATTGTTTTACGTTTTACCAAATATTATGAAAATTGGAGTACTTGAATGCAACGTCATTAGATTTTTGTAAAAAAAAAAAGAAAGAAATTGTATTACTAAATTAAGAAACAGAATGTGGATACATGTGTATAAAATTATTTTGTACGAAATTTCTGTGTACCAATTAACGGCGAAATTTACCGTGTATGAAGAATGACAAAATTGCAGACAGCTGTAATCATCATTCAGAAAAGGAGAGACCGTCTCTGGCATCGAGATCGAACGCGAGCAATGGTCATGCATGTGACAGTAAACGCTTCCCTCGATTATCCGCGGCCGATCGTCCCGCTATCGGGACTATTAATCACAAAGTGCCGTCGACTGTTTCTTTGGAAAATGATTATTGCTCGTAAATAGGATCGAATACCATCGGGCCCCGTATCTTTCCCTCTGGACGTAATTAATACCTTCTTCCCCGCGTCTGATAATTGTACCGATAGAATTTATCAGGTAGCCGTCGATTCGCGGTCGAACGCCTGTCGTTTTATTAAATGTCGCGTGGCGAACGCCTCGTGCAATTAAACGTCGAATGATCGACCGTCAAATTATCGAAGAGTGCTCCGATTAATTTGGTGACGGTGTTCGTGTCGTACAAAGTCGTAGAACTGATACCAAATAATGATTGACTTACGTTGAATTTATTTATCATGTTCGCCGGTGTTCGTTAATCTTACATAATGTCTTGTATTGTTATATTTTACTATCGTTTCATTAACGTTACTATTATTGAGAAATTCGAATACACTCGTTGCATTTGTATTTCATACTCAGTAATATTAATTGTTATTCATTGTGTTCAATGTCATCGACATTTGTTAATTAATCTTCCATAATGTTATATTTTACAATCGAACCGTTTCATCACACCATTTGTATTATTGACCAAAAGTTTGGATATTTTTGTCGTTTTTTATATATTCGTATTTCATATTTTTGGTTCGCCATATTAATCGTATTAATTGTAATTTGTCATGTTCATTGATATCGTACCATTAGATTGTTATATTTTACTATCGAATCGTTTCATCGTCATAGAACGTGTACCACTGGTCAGAAGTTTGGATACAATAACTGCACATTTCTTTAACTGTAAATACTGCACGATACAAGTTCATTTTCTATATACGAGTATGTACACTCAAAACTATGAGACACTATGCAAAATCATACGTACCTGTGTAAAGTTTCTTACTCAAACTTTTTGGAATTACCTTTGGTTCCAAGCGCGTAACATTAAAATTTACAAAATCCTAAATTCTAAGTAATTAATAACACACTTACAAAGTTAACGTGTATAAAGTCTCCAAACTTTCAGTCTACGTGTGTATATCTGTAAGAACTTAATTTTTATCTGTCTTATTTTTATATATTATATTATATATCGTAAATTTTATTTTCATATATTATCTATGTATTGCACTTATGTATTTTATTTCTATGTATTTTATACCTATACATGTACTATAAGTCATGTATAGGGTGCCCACTGAAAACTGAAGAGTTTGAAAAAGTCATAACTCGTTCATTTTCAATCTTTTTTATTTTCTTTTTCTGTAGATTATAGAGCATCCCTTGAAGATTAAAAGTAATAAAAAATTAAAAAAACTAACCTTTACAAACACATGTTTTTTTTAAATTTTTTATTATTTTATTTGGAAATACAATTAATGGATTTTTTTCAGTATCATGTGTGACAAAACAACGTCTCTCAAATGACCACCATTTTCCTGCTCACAGAGCATTTCGGGCTCTTTCAACTTCAGTTCTTCAGCGGCCACCGAATAATATATCACACCTGTTCATACATTATAATATATTATACCTGTCTATGAGTCAGTCTAGCAACAAGTATTACACCTACAAAAATTTGATTCCCGATAAAACCGCGTCAACCAGTTTGCACTCTTTTCGCTCCATGTACACAGAGCCGAATATCCAATTCGAGCACGACCCGGTATAAAGATCGCGTAGATGCGTGTCTAGAGGCCTTCTTCAAAAGCGTGTAGAACGCGGAGATGGGCGGAATGCCGGCGAACCGTTTTATTTACGGCCACTGGGACAGTTTTTAATTTGTTCTCCCTCGGGCAACGAAGGGTAGGATCCATCTCCTCCCTCTCTTTTTCTTCTACCATTAGACAAAGAGAAACCCAACTGGTGCGAGCAACCACGCGACAGAGACGAGGCGAAATGACGCCCCGGATCTTTAAGAAGTTTTCGACCTGTTAGTCGTTAGAACCCGAGGAGGCGGGTTCGCTACGTGTTGTGGCGCAGCCTGGGGACACCGGGGGCCAGGGTTGGAGGGAGGCGGCGGCCGACGCTAATAAATCCTTAATTATAATTGCGCGGACGCGTGACGAGAATAACTCTTCGATTTAATTATCGGATCGCGGCGCTGAACAATCGGTTCTGTTCCGTTCGCCCGATGTCCACAACCGGAGGGTCATCGGGGTCCCCTCTGGTCTCCGCGCGGGGTAGCGCGCGCGTTCTATCTTTATGTTTGTTTAATTTGCCGAAAGCGGTGAACTTGACGAGCGGCTGCCGCGATAAAACCGATCAACGAGAACCATGCCGTTTATCGGTCGAATGACGATTACAATAACCATTTTCTGTGCGTGTGCGTATGTGTGTGTTTGTATTTGTATGTGTTTTCGTGAAATTTCAACAAATTTCGAGATTTCGAATGTCAATTTCTCGAGTTTAATATTTTGACGAAAATTCTTTTTCTTTTTCTACGAAACAAGGACCCTTTGAATGCCTGGAATCCAAAACATTATTCGTTTCAGATAATTATGCGAACGAGTACAACGTGCTCAAAAATCGAAATTCAAAGTGATGCTGATTCTTTTAATTGTATTAATTATGATACATTAAATTATTGTTTTGTGCATATCAGTAAGCGTGTTTCGACTATTCAGTTATACTTTAAGCGTATTTCAATCCATGGACAAGCAGAGTACTGTTTACAGCAATTCGAACCTTGAAAGTGGTTTTAAAGAAACCAGATTTTTCACAATTTTTCAATTATTTCCGATTGAATTTTCTGACAAAAAAATTAATTTGCATTCAGTATTCTGTAAATTTCAACAGAATTTAAAAACAATTTTATTTTTCGCAAAAGGTCACCTCTATTTTTTAAATGCCATTATATATTTTTGATTTAATACGTCAAGATGAATTCAACGACCTATCTATAAACCTTGAATTAACGCTAAAATAATTTTGACCACGAAAACGCGCATTCTCCAGATCACTGTGCAGTGAGCTGGTGCCTTCTGAATTCCACGAGTTGCAGCGTCGATTGTCGCAATCGCGTTGACAGGGCATCGGTCAAGTAAAAATTTTTTGGTAAACAGATATCGAACGATCTGAACTTGTCGCCCGATGTTTGAATTTTTGTGTTTTGCGTGTAATTGGAGCGATCGAGCAGTATTTTAGTTCCGAAGATTAAATTATATAAGATGAATGTCTCTGCATATTTCTTACGAAATGGACCTTTTTTAATGTACTTTAATAAAATTCCAGAAATGAACAGCACGCGAGGTTCTTTTGCAACATATAGTTATGTATCAAGTTTTAATATTCTTTCTTTTTCATACGTATTTCTTTCCATGTATTGCCTTTCTTGTTTATCGTCTTCTTGACGTTTCACATAATGGATCAAAAAATTATTTTATTAGTTTTCTCGCAATATTTTTGTGAAATATTGGTACGTTTTGAAAATCTGTTTCCATAGATAACTTACTATATAGAAAACTAATGTGCACAATAGTAATATTGAATAATAAGCTATAACAATAATAATACACAAGTAACTCAGAAATTGACAAATATAAAATATAGTATAAAATAAAATATAAAAATCAGAAAAGTACTTACAAAATGATATTTCACCATTTTTCTAAGAACATTCCGCAGATTAAGCACTGGAATTATAAATGTATCAATACTTTTCTTTTGCTCTCGAATTTTTACACTTCTTATATTGCTCATTATACATTCTATTACAACTCGTTACTGAAAATTGCTACTATACACATTATTTTTTTATATAGCGAAATATATCATTTATATCAATATATCATTTATCAAAAAACTATTACGTGTGCTGATATCTTTCCACTGTATCTTCGCATTCGTGCAAAAAAAAAAAAAAAAATGTTCAAACACGGCAAGAATTTCAAACTTGAAGTAACAGAAGAAACCTATAGAATATCCTCGTAAAACTCGTCAACCGGTTTATTATTGTTAAATCATCGTTCATCATCCCCGAGTTATTTTCTAGATCATTGGACGACACGTTTTCTTTTTACGCGCAATCAAACGATCCAAGGGGATGACGACGATGGTCGAGACAGGCTGGTTAATTGGCAGCCAGACAACCTGACTCGAGCTGGTAGTTTCATTCGTGGTTCAGGTATATCAGACGGGCGAATTGTTTTCTTGCCTCGTGAATTTCACCAGCGTCGTCGCAGG
The DNA here is from genome assembly GCA_030673865.1 of Melipona bicolor. Taxonomy (NCBI): domain Eukaryota; kingdom Metazoa; phylum Arthropoda; class Insecta; order Hymenoptera; family Apidae; genus Melipona; species Melipona bicolor. The sequence goes on along the minus strand of JAHYIQ010000011.1, from coordinate 6,451,819 downwards.
GTAATTGAGCACGACCCGGCTGTGCTCCTTCTCTCTGGCTGCCAGAGATCAGCCAGACGGCTATTTTTTATCATTACCAGGAATTCGGATCTGTCAAAATGTCCCGAGACCGCGGTTGCGTTAATTACGGTCCTAGAGCCGCGCCAGCGCGCCGGAATAATTATAATAATCAGGGAACACGCCTCTCGGTTCTCCTTCGGTGCTTCTTTCTCAAGCCCGTCGTCGTCCATCTTTCTACAGGCTAGAGACGGATAGTCCTGGTGGGATTCAACGACAGGGCGACAGGAGCTTGTGATTATCATTCGCTCCTCTCTTTGCAGCAGATAGCGCGTGAAAGCATCTTGCGCGGTACCTGTTGTGTGTTTAACCCCTCGCGCTGGCAACTGGTTCGCGGACCATAACGAGTGACCGAACCGTATGCAATAATTCGTCGCTTTCTTTTTCTTTTGAAAACTCGTCGGTACGATATCGCTGGATAGAAATGATTAAGAAGTAACAAACTCGTCATTTGTTTTGCCTGGGTTACATTTAAATATACTTAAACTGAGACTTTTACACAACAGTTTAGTCGATTGTAATTGAATCCTGTAAGATGTACTTTTTCGTTGTATTAGAAAATTTTAGTGAACGGATACGATGACAGATTGCGGATTTTGCAAATTCGTCAAATTAATTATGAAATTAATTAAGAAATTCGGACTTAGGCAACAGGTACAGCATTCTAATTGTATTTTGTATTTCTAAATTTCTTATAAACGCATAAACAGATACAATATATAGTGCAACTCATATTTAAGATAGTTGTTTAAGTATACGATGGCTCATAAAGATTATTGTTTAAGTATATACTGACTTATTTTCAATGTTTTTCATTATTTTACTGTTCCATATCCTCGCGACAGTCTCCAGAAATACACACTTTATGATTCCTTTATATTACGACGATAAAGATGAGACCTCTCAGTAGAAAAAATATACGTTCACTTGTTAGACAGCAGATAACAGCGAATTTTTATTTTTGAGAGATGTAAAAGAAAAGAACCTCGACAGAAAATTGTTTCATCTAACAAATATTATAAAAAAAGAGATACATTTTCAATATTTCACATATTCCCATAAGTAATGTCATTTTCTTCAAATTTAATAAACATTGCCATCTAGTGACAATAATTTAACTTATTTTAACATAATCTAAATTCTACTTAAATATATAAATATTTAGTGTGCTTATTGTCAAATTGCATATTATAGATTAAAATTGTATTAAAACTCTTAAATAAAACAAAATTTTGTACAGTATCAAAAAACAACATTACTCTGTCATATCATGTGCAATTCTACACTTTTAATTTTCTTACAAATGCATAAAAATCTAATTCAAATATACATATATGCCCACACTAAAAAAGTGTATATTATCTCTTCATTATTGTATGAATTTATATATATATTAAACATCCCAAATATAGTAATTTCGAAAGACATTTCCTAGTTGAGAGCAAAAAGAACTGTTAAATAAAAAAATTTATAAAAAAATTCAATTGCAATAAAAGTGCCATCGTACACGTGAATTTAATGGATTGATACTTTGGAGATTCGTAAGTCCGCGTTCACGACAGATCCATTTACAGCGATCGACGATCACCAGTATAAGAACCAACGCGCCTAATTGCTGTTAATATCCCGGAACCAAGATTCAAGAACCTTTCCTCTCGAGATTCGCGCTCTAGGCAATCTTTCGGTCCGAAATACGTCTCCGGGTCGGGTCGACCTTTACTGTCTGGTCGCTGATTTACGACGAGCGAGCAGAAATCGAACTGGAGCGATTTCGACGACCGGGACAGCTTTAATTACCGCTCGCGGACTGACCCCCGTGGGACCCTGAGCATCGAGCGTCTCTTCTGTTCTATGCTTTAACGATGAATCGATATTGCATACTTCGAAGAACTCGAGAGAAACGTTCGATGTATTTTAATCTCTTGAGCATTTGACGTTCGTCATTCAAAGTGATTTTTCGCTGCAAGTGTACATATACGTCATAACCAATAGTGAAAAGAATTATTTTGTATTGTGGAAAAATATAAGATATTTTAATATTTTATGACATTTTATTTGCATTTTATATGTAAATGATGCATTCTAAATACCATTTTAGGCTATTTTATGAAAGTATAGGATGAATAGCATGTCTCTGAAATATGGAATTGATCTCTGCACCAACATCTTCCTAACATACTACATTGTTATCACTAAAAGTGATTTTAGCGGGGGTAAACGCTAATGCAACGCTAATGCAACGAAAATTAGCGATTGGTTGATTTGGGTCACGTGATTCGTGAGGGGGCGTGGAGTAGACCTCGAGTAGGAGTGGCGTTGTCTGGTACTGAGCAATCGCGCCTGTAATTTGTTTTGTATCGATTCAAATGTTTGCATATCAATAAAATTTTATGGCAAAAAAGTCGTCTTCATTTCCTAGTCGGAACAGTTGCTTCTAGGTCTTTCAGTGAGACGAATCGTACTGGGGTACAAGTCGTGCAGTTTTTTTGTTTAGTCGTATGTGGAATATCTTGTAGAAAAGCGATTAATTCTAAATTCAAAAGAGAGAGGTTTATTACTTGAGAATATCACATTTAAATTCCTGCTACGATATTTATATAATTATAATACAACGCTAGCCGCGACAGATTTGCCACGAGAATTATATATAAAATTATTATTACAAATGTACAAACTGCATTTACTATTGAATGGAAAAAGATAAGTTTGAACAAGTCGGTAATGTAATGAAATATTTCGTGATCCAACACATTTCGACATGTCAGATGTGAATTGATCTTGTTCACTTTCTTGTTAAAACCTTGTTTTTCTCTTGATTTGAAAGGAAAGAGACATTGCGATTCTATTTCAATTCAATTTTAATCAAACATTGATAAGTAAAAATTATACACAATGTTTTAATATCTGAAATGATGTTACATTTTCAATGAAGAATACTTATCTCAAAGAAAATCAAAGTTTTAATGCACAACATAATTTCTTAAAAAGTTAAACTCTATCTCGGGTATTTTAAGGTACTACAAAATTTGGAGTGGCTGTGAAATTTTAAAATTTTACAGAATTTAAACAGTATGATGTGTGTAGATATCGAATTTATAAACAAGAGCGCGCGCACAAGTATTAACGTAATGGATTCGTATCATAAATAAGTTTGTGAGATATTTAAAAAATAAATCGCTCAGGAAAAACGTGTCGAAGCTGCAAATTAATTCATCACCCGAGCTGCTCTAAATTCTTTACGAAGCTCGTTCGACGACACTGCTTCGAAGCATAAATCAAAAAACAAAAAATGGCGAATGTTGGCGCACGAAGTAACGAGATTCATTAGTCATGCGTATTTTGCGAACTAAACCACTATCGCATATTCGCTTAATAATATTTAATGGCCACCTGAATAACATGACGCTATCAACAGCTCTTAAACCATTTGATGCTTGACAGAGTAATAAAGTCATTTGAATATATGAATTTCTAAATACCTTCACGTCATCTTCCGAACAATTAGTATTTAAAATTATACAACAAATCATTCGAATGATTCGACGATTACTTTTTATCCTTTCAGAAAAGAAATTTAACCATTTTTTATTACATTGAAGCATTATTAAGCCGTCGTTCGATATAAATTTCCAATTTACAGGGATTTAGTTGATTTCTTATGATGATTTCATTATATATTCTAAACAAGAAAGTTTCAATTGGCATTTGAATTAATTCTCTTTTTGGACAAGTAGGAGTTTCCTTGATCTTTATTGTACAACTCGTAACAATTATTTATTGCACTTTACGCGCCTACATTCGAGTGTCGAATAAATATCAAATTCAACAATAAAGAATCCAGAGAATTCATTCATTGAACAATAGTGGAATATAAAATAATTTAGGAATGAAAATTGGAAACTGTTTCATAGTCTGCTTAAAAGATAGTCTATTGAAAGGACTTTCCCATAATTTGAGCAAACCAAGAAAAACTCAAGAAAATTCAAAAATCAATGAAACTTTGTAAAATATATAAATTTATCGTTAATACAATTTAAATATTATTATTTCTTCAATTTTTGACTCCGAAAAGCTTTAAATTCCAGCATTAGAATAATTCCAAGTTTACCTTATTAAGACTCAAGTAACAAATTTATCATAATTTTAAACTTCAGTTTTTTAAAATTTCATAAAATTACGGTATACAGATAGAAGAAGTAATATTAATCGAATTCTTTCTTTTAATAGCTCCGATATTAAAAAATTAAGTTTCAGAACGTAAATCGATCGAAAACAGTTTCAAATGAAACGCGTAATTGCGTTGCCGCAATTTAATAACAATTTCAACGAATCTATCTGTTTAAGTATGAAAATTTTTTTATTCGAAATAGTGAGCGAAAGTATATGGAGTTACCACAGTGACAATAAGTAAAGAACAAATTGGTAAGTCGAGTGTTCCGACGTACTACTATAAAATGTTGCTGACGAAGGCACGTACCAACAGTACGTTGCTTTATCATTAAAACATTCCAACGCATGCAGATTTAACAAAATTGAAATAAAAACATCTTCCAAACCGAAGATTGCAGTTTAAAACCACCCACCCTCGCGAAATCGTTCAACTTTCCATCCAAAAGAACCAACGCTATAACACGCGGTATAATCCTAGTGTATAGCATAATTTTTAATAATCCAACAGTGAATCGAAACACGGTCAACTACTCAGAGAAAAGAAAAAAAATCAAGATCTGTCCGAAAAGAAGTGCCGCAATGACCGAGCGATGATCGAGCAAAAAAGTTCGGTATACACTCACGTGCTTGATAATTGATCGCGGTCTAGGCCGGGCTTAATGAAAACCACTGGGCCCCGGTGTCATTAAGGGGGCCCCGGTTCCCCAGGCGCGCGCGGTCTTTGTTTCATTGGCTGGTGTCGGGGGGGAGTGGGGTGCGCGAGCGACCCGAGGGGGAGGAGCTGCGGGGGTCCGAAATCGTCTGTCATCTCCGAACGACTAATGGTTGCTTCACGCTGCTTCATTATATTTTCTAAATGTAAATTCGTACACGGTCCCAGGGCCATCTCTCTCTCTCTCTCTCTCTCTCTTTCTCTCTGTCTCTCTGGAACCGCGGCGCAGCGCCCGGAGGCCGGGGGGGTCCTTATAAAACCTGGGACCGTTCTCTCGTTCGTTCGTTCGTCGGTTTGGTCGCGTTGCGAGCAAGGACGGGTCCACCCGCGGGCTAGACTCGCGCATCCTTGATTGCAGGCGACAGTTTATGGTCCTGTCTCGTTCTGCGGACCAATTAGCCCCCTAACTTCCAAGAACAGAACCTCTCCTTCTCTTTTCTCCTGGCGAACGAACGTCGCGGACGTTTTATCATTTTACGGCCCGTCGTGAACGGACTAGAGAGAAACGCAATTGAAGAAACACACCCGTCTCTCGACAGCTGACACTTGGAATTATCAAAGTGGTCAACAAAGTGACTAATTTGTAATTTTCTAGGGAAATTTTGCACAGTCATAACAGTGTATTGTATTATTAACTTCTTCTCGCATTTTAATTTCTTTGCTACAAATATTATACTTTTTCGTCGGTTAATTAACGCAAAACAGAATTGTTCGCCGACTGTAAAATAGCAACGGTGTTAATTTATTTTGACGAGCAACTCGTTCGAGTTGGTAAAAATCTTGCACATCGTAGCAAGAACAAATTCTTTCGTCCTCAACGTACTTTATTTATCTACGGTTTATCTTTAGCAACAGTTTCTTTTTTTTCAAAAAAAAAACAAGCGAGTCATTAATTACGAGCGAATCCCCGATTCGGCGACGTTCGAGAAGAGACCGTAGGCCGGCTACGCAGACAGACAGTTGGTCGCTGCCGGTCATGGTGAGAAGTATTCCTAGTTTCACGCGTCGTTCGGCTGATAGCCGTCGAAAATCAAGGCAGATTAAACTGGCGTCTGGCTTGCGTAATTCACCGAGGTCTCGCGCTCGAGCTAACAACCGATTCGATCCCTTTCATCGCGAATCTGATTACGCAGCTGCGACAGAACGTTTGATCGTTCGAACGAAATCACGCGACAAGAGAAAATATTTTATGACAAAAAAAAAAAAGAAAAAAGAAAAACAAAAGAAGATGGATTAAATTTCCCCGACACTCCGATAACTCGCCAAGAACGCGTGGTCGGACGCGTCGCCAGACAAGCGAATGGCAGGAATTCGCCGCGGGGAAGAAAAATGAGAGGAGAGACAGCCTGGAGAGGGGGAGGAAGAAGAGTCGAGGAGCAGCAAGTGGAACGGGGGGCTTCGCCCGAAGCGTGGTGGACGATGCGTCGCGGCTATTATCGGGCCCCGGTCTTTTTGCGAGGCGGACCGATCGGTGGGCCATTGTCTCGAGATGATTGCAACACGTTCGGGGCTGCTTAAAATATAGGGACCGAGGAGGGTCCCCTTTCTCACTCTCTCTGTCTCTCCTCTTCGTCGGTCGTTCTCTTCTCTACGAGGGCTCCTCGCCACGAAGAGCTGCAGCAGAAGCGGCCCGGCCGAAAGGGGCCACAGAGACACACACGGAAGGGCGGGCACCTGTGCCCTTCCTCCCCTCCCGTGTCCCGGACCCCTCGATGGGGAATATGGGCCCCGGTTAATGGGATCGTCCCGGATCGTCGTTCCGATTCCTCGTTTCCCGCCGTTCACCCCCCCCCCCCTCCTCTTTTTTTCTTTTGTTTTCTCGTGTCTCACCGAGCGTGCGCGTGTGTGAGGAGCCTGTACGTGCGTTCGAAGAGACGTCGGACAGTCGGAGTCCTCTCTTTGTCTTTCTCGTCCCGGGTACTTCGATCACCAATTACGGCCGAACGTAGGAGGGAGGGCTGGTTCTCGAGGGATGCGATTCGGTTTGGCGTTTCGACGAGGCGTGGTGCGGATTCGTCCAGCGCAGGATGGACGAGCTCGGTTTTGGAGATTTGGAACAAGTTTAAACGGTCTTTGAGTTTCAAGCCTTTCGTCTGTCGATCGTGCACGTCTGTCTTGTCTTTTTACGCCTGTGGAATAAATTAGGCAAAGTTCGTTTCTTGTCCTGCCGAGATAATTGTAGCAAAATACTGATTCTGTAAAAATACACATTTCTAACTGTCGCTTGTTTATGAGTATCAAATTATATTTTATACTTATTACAAAACATTCGTCGCGTTATCAATACACGAACGATTCGAACTCTTGCAAATAGAAAAGGTGTGATCTGCTCACCAAAAAAAAACAATAGCAATTGTTAACCAGCTGCGTGACGTTCAATTTACTAATTTATTTCTCACTGTATGCACAAGTCACATGTATTTCCATATTTCCACTCGTTTTCATTCATTTGTCAACAAGAGAATTCGACAGAGATTTGTACGATAGGAGAAGACACATCTGAAATCTGAAATTCAGACGCGACAACGGCAAATTCGAACGACACGACATCGCTTTTCTCAAATTTCTCCATTCCGTGACCGAACAGGTCGAAATCCTCGCACGTGAAATCAAGTATCCATCCCGTCTCGATTCCTTGGCATCCTCGTTCGTGATCTCGGAGGCTCTCTCTATTACTCTTTCCTTCGCTCCTCGATTCCACCGGTATACGAGCCCTGGGAGAGTCTCGTGTGCTACCTCGAGGTCGACGACAACACCCAATGAACGACCGCAGAAAAACTCAACGCAATTTGAGTCCCTCCGTTGCTTATTACCAATCACCTCGTCAGTCACAAATTGGCTTGCCGAACCCCTTCTTCCTCACCCCTTTATCCCGCATCTTCTTTTTTCTACTCTTCTTTCTCCTCCTCCTCTTCTTCTTCCTCCTCTTCTTCTTCTTCTTCTTTTCGAGTTGGTTTGCCTCTTCTTGACCGATGGAAGGTGCTACCACACACGCGGCCCCAGACCCCAGGAACCGCATTTGCAAGTGAGATTGAGTACGACGAGGTTGACGAGACGTTCGCACGTTCTTTCTCGCCGAAAAGCTCGCCGAGGCGAGTATCGCTCTTGTTGCTCCTCGTTTGTTTACCTCTCCGCCTTTTCATCGTTCTCGCCCGTCACTTTGAGGGTTGCTTCGATGGCGTAATTACTATCGAGACAGTTTGCGACACTGTCGTGACACAGGCACTGAATCTCTTGCTAAATTCCTGTCCCGCGCGTGTTGCAGAAATATGTTATAGATATTCAGAAAAGTGACACTTTGTTATTATTATAAAAATTTTCTACGTAAAACGTGTCAAATATACGTTATTTTTCGATATAAAAAGTCAGTTCTAAAAATACTTTGGAAAGCCTATAGAAGCCTATTAGAAATACTATAGAAAGCCAGTTGGAATATGGAAAATCATCAAGAAACGTTAAACGTAACAAACGTTCGTTTCCAATTTCTCTATCTTCATGTTCGAAGGAGGCGAGCAATTTGACCTTGAGGAAGAAAATTTCGGCCTCTGCAACGTTAGCAGCATCGGTGCTTCGAGCAGAAAACGCGTTGGTTTCTCCGCGCGCGCGCCAGGTGCGCCGGGATCGGTTTATCAGAGGGCCGAGCGGAATCGGCGAGATGACAAACTACGAATTGGCGAACTTATTATTGGTTATTGATCGGTTATTTATTCAAATGAATGCAGATTACCGTGGCAGGTTTTCAATGCTCGGCCAGTTAGCGGGCCAATGCAATGAATAAATTGCTACCGGCCGCACGGCCACCGTTACTTAGCATCGTGCCCCCTTCGAGCTCTCAATGATACCGGTGTATTAAGTTCGATCGGCCGATCGATCGATCTGCTCGAAACTCTGTCTAGATTTGTGGATCTATTTCATCGGTAATTGCCAGTTTCGTCGAGGTGCTTGGTCCTGAATCGAATCGATACCTTTCATTTTATTCGAAAAATTGGAAAAACTCGCCACCAAATAAGTAACTTGTCCCAGTAGTAGCTATTTTAGTAGTAGTATTGACATGCATAAATTGATTTCCTGATAATTTGCTATTACAACGTTGATCTTGAACGAACTCCATCGAATCAAATTCCAATTTTCTAATAATTTAGACAATTATTTGATCTTCTTTTCCTACGTCAGTAAAAGTCCGGTGACAAGATTAAAAAATGGAAAAATCTTTAAGGAACATAATTCGAGCGCATCTCGAAAAAGGTGTAAAGCACCATGCTGAGAAATAAATATTAAATTTGACTTGATAGCATCTTGGTATATCATCTGACAATTAACTTTACGTTCCAGACAGAGTTTCGGAAAAATAATCTTCAAAGATAATACAGAATCGTATTTAATCGACGTCTCAGTGATATCTTTTTCGTTCCTTTTTTGTTCCAGACTCACATTCTAAAATTGTCCAGGAATTTCCTGAAATATACTCTAATAAAATGAAAGGAATATCTCGAGATCAAACTACGCAATTAAAAGTTGACGAGTGAGACTGGAAAGATCTTTCGTTTCTCAAGATCCAATGTCATCCCCTCGTCTATCCTCGTTCTTTCATCCTCGTAGCTAAACGTTCGTACGTCACCACGTCGCACGAAGGAACCGGAAACTGCAAAATACACACGCGGCACAACGGCGTACATTCATTGCTCGTGGGACCAGCGAAACACTTTTTCCCTCCCCCTCTCCCTCGAGCTCGTGTTAACGACGGAATCTGCGAGCGGGGCCGGTCGGTCGAAAGGGCGCGCAGAAGAGGATCGTTGCGGGCGAGCGGCGCCGCAGCGCATCCCACGCGCATGAATTAAAGGCTGCGCTCGGCTGGTTAGTCTTGATTTATCCCCGAGCATCGGTCTTCCCTTGTTCTTTTGTTTCGTCGCCAGGTCTTTCGGTCCATCTCCGGCCGTGGCTCGTCTATATCCGCGCGTTTGGTCCTCACCAACTACGGGTTCTACGCCAGGTTCTTCTTTCCTCTCTGCCTATGGCCCTCCTGCCATCGTAATAATCCCGCGAGAACACGGGCCCTAACAAATGCGCTGTTTTCAAGTGTTATACCGAGCAGCCAGTCGTCCCGCAGGACCTCACGACGTGCCGGCCATTAGTCTAACCAGGAAACCAGTGATGGAAAGGCCTAACGCCAGCTAACAAACATTGTTGTGACTTCTACAGGGTGAAACCGGGTATCCGTCATCCCCGGTGATCTCACCTGGCTTCTATCTCTGCCTTTCCTTTCTTTTTCCCTTCTTTTTTCTTTTTCTTTTTCTTTTTATCTCGAGTCGCCTCCTTGCTCGCGCGTCTTACTCTTCCTACTTCTTCTTATTATTCTTCGTCTTCCTCGTTTCTCCACTCCTCCTCTCTCATCTTCTTCGCTCGCTGGCTCACTCGCTCGATGCTCTTGTTGCCTTTGATCCTTTTCTACGCGTTCCTCCTCATCGGTTCTGTCCTGCTCGGCTCTCTCTTTTTCACCGCCGAGCCGAGAGAGAGTATATACCCGGGGACCCGACTGGTCCTGTTCCACAATCACCGACGCATTGTCGGGCTAAGAGATTGCCCTCTGTGCCCAAGAGTTATGCGGCTGGAATGGCTACGCCTCCTCCGAGCCGAGACGGAACGCTTCTGGTACCACCGGTAACCTGTTGTTTCTCGGCCTCTCTCTCTCTCTCTCTCTCTCTTTCTCTCTTTCTCTCTCGCCGCGCCGATCGCTCGTCTTTTTTCGGTTATGCCTGTTGAGCGCATACGCCGGCGAAGAATACGGCCGAGCTTCGAAACGTGACAGCCTTCCGCGCCAGAGAATTTAACACTTCGCCTCGGCCACGAGTCCTGCGAATCCGCGCTATCGAGGCTGTTTCAATGCCGGCCGAGCTTCGAGCGATCGCGCGTTGACTCGATCACCCCCGCGCCGTCATCCTCGCATCTTTATCGTCTTGCTCTTTTCTTTCTTTCAGCGATCACTGCGAACAAATCGCCGTTTCGGAATTTCTTGTCGCAGCTTTGTTTCGCCGTTGAAGACGTGAAAAGAACAATTGTCGACAATGACGAGACTTTTAAGTTGCATTGTTACGCTCAATAATGGTGTCTTAGATCATAGAATCTTAGAAATATCATAATTTCATCAACAAAAAAATTTAAACAATACAAATAACCAGATGTAAAATGGAAAATTCGCTTTCATTTATCTGTATAATTTTGACATATTTTGTTTAAAAATACTTTTTCATTTTATTAAAAGATTCTATTCGAACCTAATGAAGATGTGTCAGACATCATAGCTCGTACTTTGTTTATAAATTCGTCTCATCATGCGTGTATCATATGAAGTGGTTCTCTATAACGCGAAACTCTATGTAATACTTTTTAAATATTTATGATACTTAGAGAGCCGATCGACTCTGTAATATCTTTCGAACAGGGTATGTAACTTATACGTAACTTACATAATGTCAAAGTATTATCTACGTGATATGAATAGATTTGTACAATTGTACCGTCCAAACAGAAACCAGTATCAATTTTAACAAAATAGAAAAACCCTTTTAGCTGTGAATGACGAGTATACTCGTCACGAAGAAATAGCAACTTTTTGCATGCGAGAAAACTAATTACAATCTGCTGCTTAAATTAAATTTCAAAACACATTTGTGAGTTTTGGACATTTTAGAATATTTTGACCTGACTAATTCTTTTGTTTCTAAATATTCTTTTATTATTAATATTAATTCAGTTAAAATTAAACAATAAAATTATTGCTTTCAAAAAAAAAACTAGCGCCACTTCCTTATTATTTAATTCAATTTTACAACAGCTGCACTCTGTGTTTGACAAGTATAATCGTCAAGAGGTTAGGAATTCAATATCCGTACATGATACTCCAGAAATCTCGAAAGCTACGAAAAACCAGTCACAAACTCACCGACAGTGAGGACAATGATCGCGCGAGAAGAGAGAGAGAAAGAGAATGGTGGTCAATAAAACGCGAACACGCTAATTAGGGTGTCATTAAAACGATAAACGACGACACGCAGTTGACGCAGTTTGAACGACACGCCGTTAGTTGTGTCTTGTTGGATAACCCCGGTTGATAAACTCGAAGCCTAAAGATAGTTCCCTGCCAGTGAACGACAGGGTTTCACCGCGAACAACGACGGTAGTATCAACGCACGTGTCCCGCATCAGACAAGTCGAGGATCCCGGGTTTTTGCCTGTCGTTTGCGCGAACGTCGTCGTCTCTGACGAATGTTGAACCTCCGACCGCGACCCTTGTCCTTGACCCGACTGGCATTGAGAAAATCTGTCGGCGATACTTGTCGTTAATTACTCTCCGGTCCGGATCTATACTTGTGGCTTTGTATCTTTTTTTTTTACGCGCTTCTCTCAACTCTCTCGGTTATCTTTGGGGTAGAAATGTTGATTGCTCGATGTTGCTTTCTAGGTTAGCCGCGATGGTTATTGATTTACTGGATTTTCTCCAATGACGAATTTGTATTATATTTTAGTCGTTGATGCTGGACGTTAACTATATTCTTGAAAATTAAAATTTGACGAAATTGCTACAACAGAGAAGAGAACCCTTTGAGAGAAGCACCTTTGAGAACAATCTATCGTTGCGTTTAGTACGAAATTGAATAAGTATTAAATAAGTTATATTTAGAGTGGATTTTTAATTCTAATACATAGAAATTTGTATTATTTGTTAAATACTGTAACAGGTAGGTATTCTGTTTTGCATATTTTATATACTCTAGCATACTCTGTGGATTTTTAAGTTTCTCAAACCTGCACAAACATCAGCAGTCTACATTTATCAAAGTTTCATAATCAAAAGACATCTGAAATGTAATTACTTTAAACTTAGATATATTTTTCCTGTACACTTTTTAAAAAATAAGTTCACTAACTTGGCATTAACAATAAAATCGTGTTCTTGTTTGTATTGGTTCAGTTATTAGAAAATAAACGTAATGTAACGGTATGAACATGAAAAAAAGAAGTTCTCTAAAACGAAGTTCAGGACAGTCTAAAAATTGCTCTAGAAAAAAATTTGCTTAGAAAATTTGTTTCAATGCTCAAAAATGGGTTCAGGAAGCTAGTGCCAATATTCTGTTGATTATAATTAATTGGTATAATAATAGCTATAATTGTAGGTATGATACCTATTTGTGATTTTCATAAAATGCCTTCATGACAAAATGTCTATTTTTGCAATGTCCGGTATGATATGTTATTTAATGTTTCTTTAAAATCACATACAAAATTTCAGTATCAATTTATTTTCAATATTCCTGATGAAGACTAAAATATCTTTTCTATAATATTTACCAAAGGAAAACCACTGAAAAGATTCTTGCGAAAAATAGAAAACAATATCCCACTCCTTTACTATGTTTATAGGTTCATAATAAAACGTTGTATCGAGATTGTCCGTAAGTGGAATTTTTCAAAATAAGTCTCCCCGTTTCCCACGGAGCAGACACAAAATGACGAAACTGAGGGGGTGGGTGGTGATCATTGAAATCTCGACGAGATCGGCCCGGTGTACAACTGAAGGCGCCGCAATTGTTTCGAAGCGAGAGCAGACCGGTCACACTCATCAATATGGAGTAGCGGTGAGTGCCCAATCCGGCGGCGGTCCTTGGTCAAGCCCTTCTGAAGGTTACGAGGCGGGCAGCGGACTGTCATTCCTTTGATTGGCTTTTAGAGAGGGCCACCTTCTATCCCCCTCCCCCGGAGAAGAGGGGCCCATTGTTTCTTCTCTCTCGTTCTGCCGGCCGACCTTCTTTTACTTTTAATCTGCGACCGCTTTCGACTGGACGAGGGACAGCGGCCTTCTTTTTGCTCCTGACGCACAGTCTGCCACGATCAGCCGCCAGTCCATCATCGCGCGAGATGTTGTTGCTCCTCTCGCTCGTTGACGCTTCGCGTCGTCATTGATCAGCTTTGGCGTTCTTTTTCTTTTACGAATCCGTATAAGACAGCTCCGTTTTGCGTAGACTCGTTAGTTACTACTGTTAGGTATCGTGATCCCCTGTTATACAGCAGAACTTTGTTTAAATGAAGATTATATAACAGATTGAAGTTTACATGATATCGCACAATGAAAGCTCACATTCCGATGAAAAGAGTTCTACCGTGTACAAATTATGTATTTATCCTTTGATGATGATCCAGTATACCTTCAGAGAAGGATTACGTATTAGTGAATTTGTCATCCTTGAACAATCTTATAATTTGCAATGCACTGTCAGTTTATCCGCCGTTTCGTGCCTTGACACATCATGACAGTAAAATCGACCTTTTTCATATTGCGAATCGAGTTAATTTGATACATTATACGAAGCTTCCTACGTTTCAAATTAAATTGTTGCAGCTTGTACCTGTTATTTTGTACCAAGTACGTACAAAATTATGTACGCGCTACGTAGGCACAAGAGGACTTTTGTCCACGAATAAATTAAATTGAATTGAATTTGCATTCTGTTGTAATTAATAAGAAAAATCTAGTTAGAGGTAAAATCATTGCCCGTTGTCGGCGAAAGCCCGAAAGAGAAACGAAAGGCGCGTCCGTTTCGGGAACGATTTGAGCATCTGTCGATCGGCACGGCGCCATTTCTAGGGGCACGCTCGCGCGTTTCTTTTCTTCGACTGCCGGGATTCCGTGTAATCGCGTAGCGGGCGCGTGCTACGAGGAAGATAGGGATCTCCGCGAAGCGGATCTCGTTCCCCTTTCGGCACGGGTCATCCTTCCCACACCTACACCGATCTCTACCTGACCTGCCTACCTGGTGCCCCTGGTCACTAAACGTAACCTTGATAACCTCTGCTGTTCGAACGTCTGCCATAGGTTCGACCCTTTTGTCCTCGGTTCGTCAAACACGTGTACGCTTCACCGAAGGGGCCGGTGTTAAAAAGAAATATGGATCTCTCTCTTCTTGAAATCTATTCATCTCCCCCCGTTTCCTCTTCTCGATCTCAACGGGAATGTCTCGCTAGTCTGCACGTCCAAAGAATGTGCCGGGGGGATCGTCGATGGACTTCGCTGAACTATGACTAATGTCGCGATTAATTCCAAAGTTTAATTGATTTCGATGAATTTCGTTGGGCAGATTGGTAGAATCGATTTAGTCCCGAGGTTCTGTACTGCAAATTGTAATAAAGGATAAACGAATAACTAAAAGAGGTCTTTTAAGTAGAATTGCGATATATTTTAGTTCCGTCAAGTCTGACGACAGTTTGGAGATTGTTTCATTAATGTTAAGAAACGATACGATACGATTCAAGGTAGCACACTTTTTGTCTTGTCAACGCGTCAAGAATAGCAATCGCGATTTGGATAAAAGTATTATATTTCCAACAACTTGGAAATCACGCTTCTTCACTTTCAAGTGTGCGATACGTCACTCTGTTAATCAATAATTGTAAAATAGAATAAAATAATATTTTTGAATACACAGGAAGAGAGACATTAATTACATCGGCCCAAACGGAAAGCCCCGGCGTACATTTTCAATTACATCTTTCTCCCCGCATCCGCATGAAACAGCTAACGACCGGTTGTCCGCGTTGCTTCAACCGGAAGCGTCGATGCAAAAATTACGTACCGCGCGGAAAAAAATCCCCTCGCCGTTGCTCTTACCACCCCTTCGTTACCATCGCTGCTCTCGAAATTCAATTAAATTCATACGTTCCGCGTAATCCGCATCGCGTGTGACCTTTGCGACGCCAATTAAAAGCGACTTCCGTCGGGGCTGACAAAAGCGAAGACGGCGATGGCAGAAAGAGGAAAAAAAAAGACGGCACGGACGGAAGGCGAACAATTGGGATCGCGCCTCGATAATGGCCCGCTAAAAACGAGCTACGCTCGGCAGCTGGCCGCCGGTGGAAAAAAAGAAAAGGAATAAAAAATAAAAAACGAGTGGCTTTCAGTGCGCGCGCGTCCTAATTACTCCGTCGTCGGAGCAATGGCGGAACAGGCCGGCCAGGTGACAACTCCTTTCCATCCCCCTTTCGCGGAGAGCGGCGGGTTTCGGAAGACAAAGGGCGGGGAGGCGAGGAAAGAAGGAGAGGAGAAAGCGTGAAAGCGTGGCAGCGAGGAATCAGTGGTGAATGTCGTGGGGCGGGTATTCGGCCGGTTTCCATCGGCTGAAGTATGCGGTCACGTCGACGGGACGACTAATGACGCCAACGAGAATGATCCAACCCCATGCGGCTCGAGCGTGTTGCGCAGTCGTCGAGCCGGCCCGAACAAAAAGAAGGCGAACCTCGCTCGACCCGCACAAGGTCCGCGCCCCCTGGTGACATTTCCCATTCTTCTCGGCACGCCATTACCGGGTCAAAGCTGCCGCCCCCGCGGGACGCCGTGCGCCCCCATCCGACCCCCTCCCCCTGCAACCCCTACCAGTCTACGCTCACTTTTCAGCTTTTCCGCCCCGGGGACGGGCTGCTCCGTCGCTTCTTCTCTTTTTTTCCTTTCCTTTTTCTTTCTCTCCAAGTCCGTGGTCGGTCATCGATATTCCGGCCGTGGGATCGCCGCGTTTTTCTGTCTTTCGATTCTTCAGGGGTCTCGAGGGCCCTTTGCTGTTTTGGTATTCACACGTACATACGTGGAATAAATATATATCTGAGATAAGATATATGGTAGACTCAAAGGGGTGGTTTGCGCAAGAGCGCGTTGAACAGTGATGTTTTCGTTTCAGGCAAACATTGTCCGCTGTTCGCCGTACACCGCTCGTTATTTAAAGTATCGACGGCATTCGCATAATGTATAACAAAAACGAAAAAATTATCTGCGAATTCGTAATAAAGACGTTGCGTAAATATTTAAATAGATACAAACAACCCCTCGAATCTATCACTATCCGACTTGTTACTATAGTGTAGGTACTGCGCTAGTGTGAACTCAGCAATACGTAATATGAAATTTGAAATACTCCAGGTATGAATAAACAAATCAGTTCCATTGATTCTCGCACTCTGGTGCAGACAAGGACGAATCGAATATATTCCCCGTAGAAAAAAAAAAGAAAAAAAAAAGGTGAAAAGGAAAGAACTACCCATCGAACGCGCATTTTCAGAACCCCCAACCGATTCACCGATCACCCTTCGCCGCGATTAACTACCACGACGCGGCTATTTACCATTCATCGATGTCACAATACGGCGCGTAAACCGAGGGTACCGCGCTTTTATCGGTGGCGATCGAGCGGCCGCGGAATGGATCGTTTTGAAAATCCCGCGGGGCGACGTCGATCCTCGTACGTCGGCGTAATAATACAGACGCAGCGCCGGCGGCTCGAAAAGCGAAAACCGCGAGCGAATCGCCACCGGAGAGCGTCTGTAATGCATGCGATTACGCGGATCAATGAGCTATGGCCCTATTATATGGCTCTATCAGTCGACCACGCTACCACGTGGATACTCTGCTCTCTTCTCGCTTCTATCATCCCTCGCGCGTTGATCCTTTTTATCACTGAAAGTGATTTTAGCGGGGGTAACCCAGAAAATTGGGCCTCTTTGGGTACAACGCTAATGCAACGAAAATTAGCGATTGGTTGATTTGGGTCACGTGATTCGTGAGGGGGCGTGGGGTAGACCTCGAGTGGGAGTGGCGTTTTCTGGTACTGAACGATCGCGTCTGTAATTTATTTTCTATCGATTCAAATGTTTGCATATGCTTCTGGGCCTTTCAGTGAGACGAATCATATTGGGGTACAAGTCGTGCAGTTTTTTTTTTTACGCGGTTGTTTCATACTTTGTGTATCATGTTGCCGTTGAACAATTTATAGATATTATTTTATAATGAAAAATTAGACAAGTTATACAACAATGACAATTTGCCACCTTAATGGGTTACATTAGTTGCACAACATACGATATTACATCCATCACACTTAAGACTATTTCTCTGAATTATAGTTCTCTCTGTACCCCCAGACGAATATCAATTTATAGCTCCCTACAACCTTCTCTAATTTTTCTCACATTTTCTCCTGCGCTTCACAAATTTTACAACGGACGTTGTACCAAATCCTGAAGGTTTGCATGCCTGAAAGAAATATTTACTCCCAGCATTGATATACGCCAAAATTTCGGAAAAGAGGAGGAAGAAAAAAAGAGCGAAAATCAAACAAGCTCGTGCGTTGCGTTACGATCCCCGGGCCTGGTCTCTTAATACCTCTATTATGCTAACGCTTCTAATATCTTAATACCGCCCCGGTCAGAAGGTACGCCAGTTACACGAGGGTCTAATGGTCGACTCAATTAAGACACCATTAGACCAACAGCATTTACATGTTAACGATAATAGCCGTCATGATACATTCCCCTGGAATAATGTTCCACGTGTGTATACGCGGCCTCCGTCCGGAAGTCGAGCCGCGCGTCCTTGGCCGTGTGCAATTTCTTTTAACAAGCCTTCTTACCCTTCCGGCAATTCGTGAATCTTGTCTCTGGCCACAATATCAGCGGAACCGATGCTTCTCTTGACAAAGCTTTATTGACGCTTCGGCTGCTCCTCTTAATTGTCCGCCATGAGAAGGTTTTACGATCGCGACTCCCGGATTCGAACCTGATATTTGCGATTTTCTGTTTTGTACGCATTTTTTTTTTTTTTAAACAAAGAAGCTGTTTTTTTTCTTATTTTATTTAAATGTTACGTCAACTATCTGTTGGATCGTTTCAAGCGAATTTTCCCTATTTTCTATTTCGTTTCACTTTGGAAAGCGTCGCGTCTAATTTTTTAATATAAAAATCCATAAATTGGCATTTCAAATCCAAACCAAGTAATTTCTGCTTTAAAACAAGTGGGTAATTTTGTGGTTGAAACAAGTAATTTAGGTACGTTTTGCTTTCTTTTTAAATAAGAAGGTTGTAAAAATATATTTTTCGATTTAGTACTTATCGATCGCAACGAATATATATTTACAGCAATACGGCAAAATGAAATATCATTGCCACTTATATACTATACTTGGAATAAATTTAGAATCTTCCGCAATTTGCTGTACGTTCAACATCTTGATTGATCCATCAACGATCAATGCAGCATTTCACTTGCAGTTTATTTATCAATTCGTAGTATCAAATTCTAGTTTCTAACATGTATCAAGCATGAATATTTGAAATATATTATTATTACATTGGTATATTAATATTTTTAAAAGAAATTGCAAAGATTTAATATTTTTTCATCGTTGTATCTTTCATCTAGATTCGAAAAATTGAAGTATTCATTATATTGCGTTAAATTATTGCTCAGAAATTACACGGAGCACAAATAAATTAACGAAAGTATGAATATACCTACCATACCTGGCAAAAAGTTTTCGAAATGTAATCCTTTGGGTAATGAAATCCTTTTTGTATTTATTTTAAATATACGGAATTGAATTCTCTCGTACAAAAATATACTTCAATATTCTCAATTATTTTATTGAAAATTTTTTGCCAAGCGCAGTATCTGTTCGAAATAATAACAATGCTCGTTATAACAAATCTTTGTTTAGTTCGTAACTCTACATATCCGCAGAAATATAAATTTACGACTACATCCCCGATCTTTATTAGAATCTACGATCTTCGTTTCAAACACAGTCTTCGATTTCCCCAACCGGTAAGAAGAAATGTTCGCCGATCGGTCAATTACACCGCGCTAAAAGCCACCGTTTCGCGCAATTGCCATTCAGGCGACAGTTTCGACGAGCGAGAGTCAATTAGCGGCGGGTAATTAGCGCGGTGACGCTCGATTAGCAGGAGAGACAACGTCCCGATGGGCATTGTTCGTTGCTGACAATAATCCCCGGCCGTTTGCATGGGCTCGTGTTAACAAAGCCGTGGCTGGTGTCTCGCTAAAAGGTGGACGACACGCGCGTTGCACCTGACGCGGAGTTTGTACCTCGTTAAGGTCCGCGCCGAACGATTGTTGAGCCGTCGATTGATCGATCGACCAGGCTTGTCAGTACGGTTATTCTATTTTCTTTTTAATTTTATTTTATTACTTTTCTGCGGCAAGTTCTACCTGCATTGGACAGAAGTCAAAGACCGTGGCAAAGGACTTTGTACAGGTTGCACCAACGTGGAGTACTTTAATAATTATTGTTTCTTAATTAACGTTCAGATTCTTGGAAAATAAATTTCTTAATTTCGTATAGTCGATCACAAAAGTTTATGTAAATCATATGTGTTAAATTTGAAATGAGATATTTTGAACGAAGCGTTATAAAGTCTCAGTCATTTATTTGTCAGTCAAAATTAGATCGTTCTTAAAATATGGATATTCGAAAAGATGTACGAATGGAAATTGAAAATCTGTGCGCAATTTTTAACAGACAGAGTGAAGCGAATAATAATAATAATAACTATTATTATCACCCACAGCAAATGTACAGTAGATGTTTTTGAAAATCATATTAAACAAGCTCACTTAGCTAGTAAATAAATTAGCGCGTGCAAGATGTTAAAAAATCCTTGTTTTTCTCCCAACGTTTCCAAACGTATGTACATTTTCTGTAACTGACTGTAAATATGTAAGATTTATGTTCAGTTTTCATTGCTTATCCAACAATTAAGAGTAGCCTAACCTTTAATTTTTCAAATTAAAACAGAACCATCCACTCGATCGCAATTTTTTCCCTCCTGCGAACAGACCGTCCGATATTTTCGGTTTTCTAGATCAATTAAAATCCAGCCGGCAACCCTATTCAAAGCGCGGTACACCGCGTGTGAATTGACAAACAACGCGCGCGGCGCGCGCGCGTTCCGCGCGAAAACGAAAAGCGCGGTCGAAAATTCCCCTGACGGCGATTACGACACCTCCGCGGGCCGATCGGGTTATCGGCAGGGCGCGAATCGAAAAGCCGAATCGCCGGTTCGATGCAGTTTTCCTCGTCAGCGCTTATGCAAAGCCTCTCGCGTCAGTGCGGGCGCGGTGCAAACCAGTCTCCGCGGTCCTTGAATAATGCATGCGATATTCGCACGGCCGAGCACCGACGCACCGAGGACCTCTGCGATCTATAGGGTGTACCGGGACGAATGACAGTGGCATCCCTTCCAAGTGCTTGGAACTAACGAGAGTATAAGAATCTGAGACTTTTGGTAACAATCTGATCCTTAAAATATATAGTTTTTGCAATATATATTCTCTTTGAATCTCTGATGAGCAAGGAGATTACTTTGTTATTAATTATTATTTTCTTTCCATAATAACATAGTTTTGTAGTGACTCTCGAGTAGTTCACTTTTGTAATTACAAAATTTATATGTATATTGCGTTCTGGTTATATGATGCCTGATTAATTCGAAAATAGGTTTTATCTAATATTTAATGAAACTATGAAATATGATTAGCTGTTGGTTATTTCTCGTACTGTTTGTGAATTATGAATCATGTGTATCAAATATAAAAATATTTGAATACTTTCCACACCCGCAAAAATCTTGTGTTTATATTATGTATGTTACGCAAAACATTTTGGAATTACATTAAAATTATGATGGCAGACAGCTGTCACGAGTGTATTACTAAAAGAGAGCAATCTGAAAATTTATCTAGAAGTTAAAAGATATTTGTTGCAAAAATTACTATGCGTTAGAATATCGAGGCTTATTTACATAATGAATCTCAAAGATCTCTGTTTCACATTTCTTTTAATCTCAACCAACACGATCATGATGATTCAGCGTCTCTTAGCGAAATTTCAGACACATACAATTGAACTGCAGAGAGGTAAAAGTACAAAAAGAACTGCACGATTTGTACCCCAGTACGATTCGTCTCATTGAAAGGCCCAGAAGCAATTGTTCCGACTAGGACCATGGAAATGAAGACGACTTTTTTGCCATAAAATTTTATTGATACGCAAACGTTTGAATCGATACAAAACAAATTACATCGCTCAGTAGATCTACCAGACAACGCCACTCCTACTCGAGGTCTAGCCCACGTCCCCTCACGAATCACGTGACCCAAATCAACCAATCGCTAATTTTCGTTGCATTAGCGTTGCACCTGAAGAGGCTCGATTTTCGAAAATTTGCAAAAATGTTGCACGATTTCACTCGCAGACTGCGTGTCTTCGTACATTTCGCGAGAAATTTAGAAATACAAAAATTTTCGCGAGCAACTGTATCATTAATCATCCTCAGCGACCGTGTTCAACGTGTACACCCTGTGCATGCGTGTAAAGAGGCCCACTGTTACACTCTAGGAGCTCGCGGGCTGTGCTCGCGCGTTTCGGCGAGTCCGCAGGTGGAACCGCACGGTTATTAGGATGATTTATACGCGGTGGACTGTCGGCTGAAACTCGAGGAGTCGTTCCTCGCCGAGTCTTACTTCGGGGTGGCGTGTCCACCTCGACGCTGTCCGCCTCCTGGTGATCTTCACCTCGCTCTTCCCCACTCTCTCCCCCCGAGGCTCTCCCTTTCTCTCTCCCTCTCCAGCGATTCGCTAGGTCCGTTAAGTATACGCTTCGCGTACCTAAATTCTCGTTTAATTCGTGGCGCTTGTTTTGCGGCAATTTGCGTCGCGTGGATCGCCGACAGCCTCCGGACGCAGAAAAAGTTCTCTGTCCGGAGTAAATCGACAAGTCTGTCGGGGGGGAGAGAGAGTTCTTCCGAGTCCGCCTCGGGATCAATTTGCAACAAAGGAGAGTGAGTATGGTCGACGTGTGTGTTTGCCAGCTGTTTCGTCCGATTGATCTTTCAGTTCGAATCATTGCAAGATTTTGAACATTCTCCGCGGAAATTAATCAAAACGTTTGATCCTTTACAAATTGGCAAGTTTAATCTCTTGTAATCTATTAGCACTGTCGTGATTGCGGTCATGATTGGTTTTAAATGTTGAAAGTAGAGAAATTTTTGGACAATTTCACAGCATTGAATGATTTTGCTAACTAATGTTATTTTTCAGAATGATTAAAATAAGACAAGTTACGGACTGTAAATAAGATAAAGAGATAAAGATATTCAACAATGCAAATGAGTTATTGTATTCATAGTTATAGTATCTGAATCGATTCACATTTCCAATAATTCGATAATTATAGATATATTAGACAGTCTACCGTTTTCAAATGAATTTATTTATGCACATTCATACTTTTATAATGGCATGGCATCTTTCAAAAGAGCGATTACATTCAACACATTCTGATTAAAATCCGTAGAAATACTACTATTAGTAGTTTATTAATATAAAGTCTAAAATTAGCAGCAGATTATCAGTATAATTAAATAACACAATAACACATTTGTGTCAACACAATTGACTATCTGAATCATAACACATATATTTGTGATTCTACGCGTGTTATAATTTCAAAAAATATGAATTCAATTGAATTCTACGGGATTTATGTGCGTTTCTGATGAAGAAGAAATGTATGTGGAGAACAAATGTAGATGTTGAGAGAAAAAGTACTGCTAATAAGAGAAGAATCGGTGTTATGACATCCCAGAAATGAAAGACACAATACAACAATGCCAGTGAAGCTGACGTTCCCAGTTACTGCAAAGAATAACAAATCGAACCGTCATTCCGAGTGCAAAGGATCTGAAGAAAAGAAAATCAGTAATAACGCTAGGATTCTAAAATCTCAATTAAGAACAATTGAAGGAAAAAAAAAGAGAGAGATTCTTTCTCTTCCAACCGATCTATCGTAGCTATCGTCGAATAAAAGTTTCACCGCCAGTAAACGTAAGAAGCGATGAAACCTGAATTATTTCTCGCACACAGGAGCGAGAGTACAACGTAATAATAGCAAACCCTTGACACTGGGATCCCCTCGCTCTTTGTTCCTTTAATAAATTTGCAATATTGCTGGAATCTCCGTAAAAACGCGATTTCCTGACGGAGAAAGAGAGAGAGAGAAGGGAAGAAGTTCGTGGAAATCACAATGGACGGAACGTGTAAATTGCCGAGACGTGGAGCGCCGTTTCATGCATAGTTAACAATCGTCATGGAGAGGAAGGAAGGGTCGTTGGAAACAGGAGAGACAAAATGGTCGGGGGCTGGTGGTTGAAGAAACGTGGCAACGCTATCATTAGAGACGCCTGCGAAGACTGGGAATAACGGTATATGGTAATACCGATGACGGTTACGCACGCTTATTGCCGTAATACTCGACGATAATTGCCAGGTCTGCCAACATACATCAAGCGACCGTCCGGCGTGAACGTCGAAATGAAACGTCCACTTTGTTGCGTTCTGGCCAGGATTCGACACACTGTGAAATCGTTACGTGGATTTTAAACGATCGTTGCGGGCAGAATGTGTCGTTGTGCAACCTCGCGAACGACAACGGGATTATTTAGTAGATTTCATGGATCATGCAGTGTACGTGTTGTATAAAACATTTTGAAATTTCAAATTGTATTATTTATATATTACCACTGAAAGTGATTTTAGCGGAGGTAATACAGAAAATCGGGCCTCTTCAGGTGCAACGCTAATGCAACGAAAATTACCGATTGGTTGATTTGGGTCACGTGATTTGCGAGGGGGCGTGTGGTAGACCTCGAGTGGGAGTGGCGTTGTCTGGTACAGAGCGATCGCGCCTGTAATTTGTTTTGTATCGATTCAAATCGATTCAAATACTTGTCATATTTATATAATATCACTATATATTTCGACAAATTGTAGTGATAGAAGTGCGTAAGCAGTAATGTAGAATTAAGCCGTATAAATGATTACAATAATAATCTATGTACAACATACATTTTATATCTTTCTCTCATCTCACCATTAAATCTTGCTTTGCCAATCATAAAATAAAGTATATATTTTTAATATCTTAGGTGTACGTTCTATATATTAATCGAAATTTAATTTAATTATCTTGTTTCTAATATAATCACAGTATACACGTACATACGACTCGTAATGTAAAATTCTTAAACCAAACATTTCGTCTAAAATAAAATAAAATAAAATATATTCATAATTGGTAATTTCATTGAGATACTAACGATAAGACAACGATGTAACGATGGTTACAAAGATTTTCTTCTTTTTTTTTCTTCAAAGTCACTAGTCAACGGATTTTTATCCATTTGAAAACTGAAAGTTGCGTACAATGTAAAGTATCTAAAGTATAATGTACAGTGGACAAAACGAATTTCTATTTAGGTTCCATTTCTCCAGTTTAAAAATGCACGGGGGAAAAAAGTGACGAACGATATAAACGGAATAGCGGAAGAGCAAAGGGCAATATCCGAAATCAAAGCACCGCGCAATATTCGTGTAATGGATCAAATAGGAAGCGAACGGCGGAGGTGGTTACATCGCGTTTGACTCGCGGCTGCCGAGCGAGTTCCGATGAAAATCGACACGGATACCGGGAAGGCCGGTTATATCGGATTCGAAAATACGAGCGCGGAAAACAGCGGTGGCACAGCGGGCAGCAGCGTGTTAATCCAGGAAAGTCCCAGGAGGGAGAGGGGGGGAGTTAAGCAGCTTGAAGAGAGGCTCGGCCGAATTGAAACGCGTAAAATCGCGCCGGGGATTTGACCCGGTGAAGTTATTAATGCTCGCAATATCGCTACCTTGTTATTTAAGGGATTCGCGACCCCGCGAATTACAGGATCAACCGCGGAATGCGTTTTTCCAGCTGCAGGATTAAAAAAAAAGAAAAAAAGAGGGAAAAAGGATAGGTGAACGCGCAAAAATCCCAACGAATTTATTCGCGATCCGAATCGCTTTTACGAATGAACGTAACTGCAATCTCGTTGCGGGCGGTGCTTGACCTTACGTAACTTTTGATACGATTATTCGTGAAATGTCAAATCGAATGAAACTCGGTCGATATAAATATACATTTTATAAACGACTATTTGTAGGACAGTATAACGAGTGTCGAATTTTTTATTTGGTGTTAATCTTCTTTTTATTATCGAGCTGATATGAAATTACACTTTTTTCTTTTTATGTGAATGGAGATTTACGTGAAATTTTAGAGAAGTATTTAACTTTTTTCTGTACTATAGTTTGAAATTTTTTCTTATGTAGTCCATGCTACAAGCATTTAGGTTACGTTACAAAGATGAATTTACATGTAATATTTCCAACACAATTCTCCGTATGTCCATATCAAATGTTCATTATTATAATAATATGTTTGATACAATTTAGTCATCGCTCTAATTATAATTCTGTCGTTAGAAAAATGTGCAAAATTTCTCTCCGCAGAACTATGACAGAGCCCGAAGAAACTCGACGCTCAAAGACCGTCCCTAAACTGTGAATCGAGCATATCGCAAAATTCACCCGCCGCCACTCCAATTCCCTCCCTTATCTGGGAGAAACTCGAGGCACGAAAGAAGCGAATCCCGCTCGATGCACACGTGTGTGTACGCACGCGAACGATTCATGCAGAGGACGGCGGGAACGCGATAAAGTCGCGCTCGAGGAGGAGCCGAAGCTAGTCGGTGAATTTTTCTTTTCTTTTCTTTTTCTTTTTTTTTGCTCTCTCTCTCTCCTCTCTGGAGTAGAAGGCACGGATCGGGAATTTCCGCCGTGGGATCGTTACAAAACTTTTAACGGGTTCGAGAGGCGGTCTCGAGAGCGCGCGCGGGGCAAGTTTCGCGTTACCGCGCCGCGCCGGTGAGGCGAGTGCATGCGAACTTTCGAAGAACAAAATCAATTATGGAACGGCTGTTTTTATGCGCCGCGAAGTCGACTAGAGAGCCAGAGAGAAAGAGAGAGGCAGGAAGGAGGGGGGCGAGGGGGGTGGGTGGTCGAGGGGCAGGCCGCGTGATTATCGGGTCGAAACTTGCAGAACTAAAGTAATTCGCCCTTGGCGGGGGCGGGCGGCCGTATTTGGGATTACAGCTGGATTACGAGCGGCGGCAGCTTTTATTTTTCCTCGTTCCGGAATAATGGAGAGCCGGAACGATTTTATCGACGTTGGATTAGCTGATTGCGATTATCGCGCGTCTTCCCGTCTAGACGGGAATCCTTTTCCTGCGAGCAGGAATCTCCTTACATCCGCGAGATATTTTCTTTTTTACCGTTACATTAATTTGCCACGTTCTTGGTGTTTGATGTTCGGTGGTTTAGCCGAGAAGAGGTTCACGTTGTTAATGTTTTGTGATTCTTCGGAATTTCGTTTATACGCGAACTCTACTCGTTCACGAGTATATCAAAATATTTGTGTCGGGTTTTATTGCATAGAGTGATAAGGTGACTGATTGTCTTAACCCTTTCTTGTCAAGTTTCTTGTTAAACTTTTCTCCATAAATGAAAGAAAAATTAACTTTGTATAATGTTTGATAAAATGTAGTACTGTACAGAGCGAGAATCATTTTCCAGTGACTCGTAAATGTTCAGTTTACAGGTTCCTTTGAATACCACGAAAAATTATTGTCATGTTGAACTGATGTAAATATATAATGCTTATAGATAAATCAATAAATAAATATTCATATCATGAATAAATTAAGTATGTGTGTATTTGTGTATTCAATTAAATATTAAGTATGTATCGAGTATCGTCAGGATATGAAGAGTTAAACAAACTATAATAAAAAAACGAGATTGCTATGAATTTATTTCTATGGAACAAAACTCGAACTTCCCCTGCTCCAAAAATATTAAGAACCACGACCAAACTCACTCGTTAATTCCAAGAAAGCCAAAGAAAACATAGTCACTTTGCTTAGAAGTTTATTTATTAACACAGGTGATAAAAATTTATTAAATTTCATTCAATGAAAATTAAATACTCGTTTCTTCAACACTGTCATAAACATGATAACGAGGTACTCCAAAATACTGTGAATCGCAATTAAATTTACTCATTAATTCCAATAAAACTAAACCAACAAAAAATAGTCACCCTAATCAGAAATTTATTTATTGGTACATGGTGCAAGTGATAAAAACGCGTTCAACTCCCTTTAAACTAAATTACACATTTTTCCTCAATACGGAAATCACAAATTTCGCAACACCTCTCCAAAAATACTAACAATTTCGATTCGTCAATTCCAATAAAATCGTAGAAAAAAATCATCTTCATACTCCAAAGAAAAAAAAAAAAAGACGCTTTACCCAGAGGACTTCGAACACACTCTAAAAAAGAAGCTCGCACGAGGTTCCAATCGGATCTGCACGCTATTACACGGGCAGTCGGTGTCTCAATTCGCCGAAAAAAAGAAAGCGAAACCGGACAGGCTCGTGAGGTTTTCGCGGGACGAAAAAGCGATCGTTTCTTGCGGACGAGACGCGCGCTGAACGCGACCAAATTACGGTGTCCACCCCCTGTCCCTTCTTCGCGCGGAATGGCCGATGGACTTTGATTCGAGCACGGGTAAAAACGTAAGTGGCGTCGCTTGCGCGCACGAATCAAAGGGACGCGGCGGGGGCGATGGCGGAGGGAAGCGGACACGCTGGCGTGTTTTTAACGATAATTCTTCTTATCTGCTCGCAGCACATGCTGTCCAGAGTTGCGTGCCACCGCTCCTCGGTATCCGCTGGCAAATCGACCGATCTAAGACGCCCGCAAATTGGATCCAGAGCTCTCGCCGGCTAATTAGCATCGTCCCGGAGGCGTCGGGCCTCTTTTCACCGTCGCTGCGCGATGGAGACACATTCTCAGTCAGTTGATCGATGACAAACGCGACTTGATCGTTGAAAGCGATAATATTCCCGGGTTTTCCAGATTTATGGTGATTTAGGTTTTCATAACTGAGATGCATACCGTAAGATTTTATAACAGAGAATCAGAATGTGTGGAGGTGGATTATGCGGATCGATTCGTTTCATAGCTTGCGTTGAACATAGACACTATCTGTAATTTGCAATAAGATGTTTTCTAAAAATAATGATTGGTCAGAGTGATTAAACAGTGAGTCACTATCGATTTATTATTTCGAGCTGTTGGATTTGCGTCAGAGATTAATTCGACCACAGCAATCGAGTTAATTCGTTTAATATCAAGTATTAGATTTGTTATATCAAGTATCAATATTAATTCATCGAGTAATACCAATTATATAAGTATATAATTTTTATTATGTCACTCTTGTCGCGAGAGTTGAATTGAGAATTGAATTTAAAATATTTGCGAATTTTCAAAGAAGTTGTTTTAACAAGTACGCGATTTGAATTTTCAAATTTTTTGACGTTCTGCGTGTATAAAGAACCTGCATATACATGTATATATCTGCTGTTGCATAGTGTAGCCAAAAAATATGCAAAAATCAATACTAGAACGAAACACAAATAGAGAATTGCACGACTTGTACCCCAGTACGATTCGTCTCACTGAAAGGCCCAGAAGCCACTGTTCCGACTAGAAAATGAAGACGACTTTTTTTTGTCATAAAATTTTATTGATACGCAAACATTTGACTCGATACAGAACAAATTACAGGCGCGATCGCTCAGTACCAGACAACGCCACTCCTACTCGAGATGTACGCCACGCCCCCTCACGAATCACGTGACCCAAATCAACCAATCGCTAATTTTCGTTGCATTAGCGTTGCACTTGAAGAGGCCCGATTTTACCCCCGCTAAAATCACTTTCAGTGATGATAAAGCATGAAGCACAAATTCAATAAAAACTCATTCAAACTCTCTAAGTGCACTGTAACAATTTTTCCATTCTCCGTAGCCCTATTCTACAGTTTCTTGAATCTTGCGTCGCGTTTGAAATTAAGGAGCTGTTCGACCACTGCTTTTCATTATGAAACGTTACAAATCCTAGCTCGTTCTATCTGAACGTGTGTGCGCTACCACGGGCTCCATCGGCACTGCAGTCCCTCGACTTCCGGTCATCGCATTGATTTATAGAAGCGCGAAAGTGATAACGGCGCGCGTTGAACGCGGCCGAGAACGACGTGTCGCGACGCAACACTTTACTAATTGCTGCCGGCTTTCATCCGAAAGAAACGGCACCGCGCTTACTAGACAGTTATTAACTGCGATCGACGTTACGACGCTCGTCAACCTTCGTCTTTACGACCGTCCTGGGCGTGTATCGCGCCCTTTCACGGCCGTAATCACCTGCTAGCCTAATGCACTACCTATCCTTAATCTATGCGTGATTGCATACTCCGAATATTTTCACCGAACGTTTCCGCGGATATTTTTTAAAATGACGCGCCTTTTCCTCTTTAATTCAGCGTGATTTGAAAATGATTCTCTCAGTTATTCCATAACCCATTAATTCTGCGTCGCAATTGTCTAAACTGTGATCCTGGCCTGCACTATTACTTCCCAACAGTTTGAGATTTTCCGTCACAAGTAGACTCCAACCGCGGATATTTTATGTATAAATGTGTTTGTTTCATAATAATTATCTAATTTATGTTTGTGTGTACAATGACCTATATTTCCTGCTGACGTCTTCACAATCCTCAACATTCCTGGTTCTAACAGTGGATTCCATTCTGTGGTTGTTGCATTTTATTCTGGAAACATTTGTGTATATAACAAGTAAAATCATCTGACACTGCTAGTCTCTCCGCAACTCTTAATATTCCCAACATTTTTCATGGCAAGTACACTCTAGACTAACAACAGATTCTATATACAAATTTATTGCGTGTGGTCTGCTACATTCATTTTTTAAAAAATTTACATAGGTACATGAGGAGTAAAACTCTTTCGCAACTCTTAATATTCCTGACATTTCTCGTGATAAGTTATATCCCTACAAATTTGTTGCGTTATTTTCCGAAAATTTATGTATTATAATCTGACCTATGATATAATTACGATCTAACATATTAAGTTTTCACTAGCATCGTAATCTCCAACGTTTCTAATATTTTCTACAAGTATGTATTCTAAATAGACCAACAGACAAAAGATTCTACGTCCGCGGTTTGCCACATTTATTTTCAAAAATTCGTATGTACGATGACTTTTTTAACTTCCGGGAATATCTATATCGTGCGCCAACGCACGATGATAATGCGAGCACAAATGGATCTTTGTCCGAGCTCATCCATAATACATCGCCCTGAGCACGTTCTTTCTTCGTTTTTTTGTCACTGAACGCGTTGACGGATGCGCGGAAGGAGCTGGAAGGACTCAGCTTCCTGCTTCTCTCAGCCACGGAAGAAAGCAAAGTTCGCTGGCTGGTCGCCAACGTGGATCTCCCTCAAAGATTTAGAAATAGACGGAGAAGATTATTACTGACGACAGAGTTGTCACGAACTAGAAATCATCAAAAGGAAACGTGTCGGATTCCGGATTAAATTTGGATTTAGGTTGTAAAACTAGAACTCGCGGTTTTTGAAGATTCGCGACGGCGCGAGGTAATAAAAGTGAAGAAGAATTGTAAGAAAGACGTTCTATGTTAGTTTATAATAACATTTCTAATATTACTTATTAAGCATGATCGTGTCTTCACTGAAAAGAAATGTTAGATTTCGACTTTCGAAATTTCTTAAAAATTCACGTTGGATGAAATAAAATAAAGAAAAATAAATAATAATATTAAGAAAAGAAAAATAATAATAAAATTAAGAAAAAAAATTACAAAAAACTGTCCTTTCGTATCCCGAATTATTTTACCCAGTTCAATTTCACGAACATTTCAAGACACGCTGATAGTGAGTTTCTCAAAAGTTTTTCATCCAAAAGACGATGTTTACAACACGCTGGAATATAAATGTCGCGTTAACTGACTCGGAGCGAAACAATAAGTTGCTTTAATAACTGCGCCTGATATCATCGGCATCATTAATTATCAGTTTGCCCATCTCGCCAACCGCATCAATGAAATTTAACGTGATCGAACGACCGAATGGGCAGCGAGCGCGTTCAACGCGATCATTATCGTAAACGAATTACCGCCAATATTATTTAGATATCTGACAGGTTACTAGACGGACGACGTGTTTGCCGGCCGATAGAATCTACGCGTTACAAAATCGCATAATTCACGGCCGGGTCAAACGATCGCTTCGACGGATAATGATTTTACGCTAATAATATCGTCTGCCTACATTGAACTGAAATTTGGTCATAGTCTCTTCTTGCTTCATTTGATTCTTTGTGACCCTTTGTATCACTGATTTTGCACATTTTGCATCTCATAAAATTATCATTGTGTGTATAAATCTGATGACTATTGATTGTGATGGTGCAATTATTGTATTACACTATAATAATTATTGTATTAGATTATAATATTTATTATATAGTATATAATATATAATAAATTATATAATTATAATTATATACTTAATTATAATATATACTAAAGAGTATCCAAGTCCAATAAGATATAAAAATAAAATAAAGAATTGCGTGTGCATAAGATGCTATTAATACTACATAGAAATAATTATAACGATTGATTAATTAAATAATCCTGTATCTAGCTAGTATCTAGATGCATAGAGAAATATTTGTCTTAAAAGAGACGGAGAATTGATTCTAATTTTAAAGATCTTTTCATTGAAAAAATTTAAAATAAATTTCATCTGTTACGATTCTATGGTTCTCAAGAATTAAATAAATGAATTGCCAGAGATAATTATGACCAAGACGTGTTTCAATTAATGTTTCAATAACCAAATGGAATAAAAATTGAATAATAATTCGTAAAAAAAATTCCACTGGTAACATCTCCAACCCTTTTCCCCTAATCTCCAAAGAATCACACGTCACAAATTACTACTTGACGTCGTAGACGCAAAGCAGCCTAGCTCGATATCCACGATCGCGTAACACGACCGCCCCGAAAACACACTCGTCAACTTGTTGAAATAACAGCAGTCCCACAAAAGAGGCACTGTACGCGAGACACCCTCGTTTTTGTCACCAAACGGTCAACCCCCTTAAGCCTGTTCTTCCTGCTAAGTTTGCTGTGATCCTTGGGTAACACGAGAAACACGCTGCACCCTCTTCGTGGCAAGTTTACTGGTCGGTGAACACCCCTGGGGCCGGCAAACGGCGCGTAACTAAACTCACGCACGCTTCTCGCATCGGCATCGGTGCACACTGGCTTCATTCATGAAGCTCACCGCGCGAGAAGCGATCCTCCACGCTATTTATGCGAAGGTAAAGTCTTTGTCGACTGTCGACACTTGCTGTTGGAATTTAGAATTAATCCTGAGGTAATATCGCGCGGCTAATACTTTTGAACAATTTTGATATCTAAATTCAATTCAATTCGTTTATTATTTAGTTGTTCGTCTGTGTTAAATCAAAAGGGTTGGTTTAAATCTGAACTGAGTTAACAGTGTCAAGGGTTGATTCAACATTTCTTAATTTTTATATTCGAGATAATTGATTGTTGTAGTCTTTCGATAATATAGACGATGCAACGTGTATTTTGACTTGTTTAAAATTAAATAAGGTAATAGGTGCAAAAATGTCCACCGTATGATATCGTACGACTTGGGAATTCATGTGTTCGCGTTTCGAAAATTCTATTTTGTATATTTACTGCTTTTTAAGAATACATCATTGCGAAGATATCAAGTGAATTAACCATTAGTCTTCAGATTTAATAATAGAACTTCGTATGAATTGAAGTATTTATTACTATTTAAGGGAAATTGACCTACAAAAGACAGAGATGAAAAAAAAAATTCTCAAAAAGAGAGAAAAAATTAAGGAAAAATAATTCTGAAACACCAAATAAGTATAATTATTTTGCATTTCAATTAAAATAAAATAAAATAAATTTATTTATTTAATTATTGAAATAAAAGGTATACTTTCAAAGTGGCGAATTCCCACGCAAGTAAAATTTTAATCATGGAAGGATTCTTCAAAATTAGCCTACATTTTGGTGAAAATTGGAAAAAAAAAAAAAAAGAAAAAGGTAAGAAAATTCGGAAAATATCGAAGGTAGCAGCGACGAAGGTATTGATTCTCGGAGCTAGCAGCGGCCTACTTGACTGCACCTAATATAACACGGCTGTTCGATCGCGCGCGACCAACTTTATGGTGTAAACAGACCGCCACCGAGGCCCGTCACTTCGCGGATAAACTCGTCTTGACAGAGTGCAGGTCCCCCAGGAAACGGCCGCCAACGAAAATCCCGGCAGCCCGTCCGCGCGAATGCCTTTCCTCGAA
The DNA here is from genome assembly GCA_030673865.1 of Melipona bicolor. Lineage (NCBI taxonomy): Eukaryota > Metazoa > Arthropoda > Insecta > Hymenoptera > Apidae > Melipona > Melipona bicolor. The sequence continues at coordinate 6,417,818 of JAHYIQ010000011.1, read as the reverse complement.
CGAGTCATCTCGTTCGACGAAGAAACGGACGAGCCGAGATCAATTTTCCGGAGGACCTCTCGAGAGGGTTGTTTCGTGGTATTTCTCGAGAAGATTCTTCAGTCAGCACAGAGAGTTCCGAGAAAGGCAAATCCTCCGGTGAATTGGCTTTTGTCTCGAATTTTTGATGCAGCATTTTTCATATTATCGCAGGGCTACCCCCTCGAACATATTTATTCATTCGACAATGACGGACATTTAATCTCGACAACTAAACACCGAAATTTATTATAAATTATTACAATTTATAATTGTTATCATTTTCAACATTCAATTTCTTCGTCGGTTTGTTATACATATTTCATTTCTGCATTTAGTTTGCTCTTAGTTTTAATCTACGAAACGTTTGACAATTATTTAATTGTCAAATTGAACTCTAAATTAAACAAATCTAAAATTTAGCTTCCAAGTTAAATCAGGAAATATGAAAATTTCGTTGCGTGTACGGAGGCTCCTCTTGAAGAATTCACGAAGCTGTGTACATCGTCAAGTTGAAAGACACGCGATACTACGTAAGTATTTACCCATTCGAGAGGGATATAGAATAATGGACAAGGAATTCCACTAGTCGCACGTCGATGCTAAAATGAACTAGGTTGCGTTGCGATATTTATTGCGAACAGTACACGTTTCGTTCTCTCTTTGCTTACTCATTTTTCTTTTTTTTTATCACTGAAAGTGATTTTGATTTGATTTTGCACCTCTTCAGGTGCAACGCTGATGCAACGAAAATTAGCGATTGGTCGATTTGGGTCACGTGATTCGTAAGGGGGCGTGGCGTTGCCTGGTACTGAGTGATCGCGCCTGTAATTTGTTTCGTATCGATTCAAATGTTTGCATATCAATAAAAAGTCGTCTTCATTTCCTAGTCGAACAGTTGCTTCTGAGCCTTTCGGTGAGACAAATCGTACTGGGGTACAAGTCGTGCAGTTTTTCCTGTTTTTAATACACGTAAAGTCAATAACAGCGTGAATGTAGAAACAGCGTTGAATTATTAACAATGCGAACGACAGAAAAAGTGTGACTCTGGAGAGTGACGTGTGTGGTTTAGTTTCCTTTTGAGTTACACAGTCGCTGACAATGCAAGAGAGCGATGCATCGTAATATTTCAAGCACTCGATTAATACAATGTTTCATTGCTAATCTTCGTTGCGTTATCTTGAAACGTATTAATGAGAATTACACTAATGAGAATTGATCAATAATAGCACGCAACGAGATATACGCACTTTCTGCCCCATTTCTCGAAACCGGATTTTTCCATACACCCAAACATCCACTGGCAGACAAATCTTGATTGCAAATTACGTTGCATAAACGTGCAATTTATTATACTTTACTGGACGACACCCGTCCAATTTCTATTACCATTGAAAAAGAATCTAAATAACAATAACATTGCGTCGTTCCGTGCTATAAATAACACGCATTAATAAACAGAATCGTTTCTCATGAGAATCTATTAGACTCCTCTTACTTATCGGCGTTGTATAAAAGTGAAACAAATTGCTATCAAAAGTCCATTGATAAACGCGGCTGACTTAACCCCAACGCAAACGCGAAATCCACGACACATTGGTCGCCGACGAGAAAAACTAATTGCGTCTTCGCCACAACGTCACGGTTACCGATATATCGTCGAACGACAAACATCTGGGAGACATTGTTCCACTTTAGCAGGTGATAACGTCAATTCGCGGAACGATACGTATCGGATTTACGGCGTGTTTGTTGCGTGTGTGCTCGTTTATTGCAGAGTGTAAAATTATCACAAGAGGAAAAAATATATTCGCGCACGCATACGAAAAAATAAGAAAAAGAAAAGAAAGGAGAGAACTGTTCTTAACTCGAGAGTATACAAATATTGTAATTATTGCTAATATCGTTTTTCACACACTCTGTGAAAAATGTCGTGGAGTCACAGGTGACTGTAATAATTTGTACTATAGAATTTAATTTAATTTTGTATTTTATATTCTTTTTTTCTGGCAAAGATTAGTGATAAAATTAAATCGAATTGAACAATGAATGAAACATAAGGTTTTATGGCTTCGAATTATCCAAGAGAATTTCTAAATGGTGTTAATTGAAAAATACTAAACCATCTATGTTGTATATCTATATATCTACATTTTAAATGTACTTACTGTTTTACCATTATTGGTTCCCAAATTTTTTACTGAAATAAATAACTATAGTCATTTTCGATAAACGCATAAACAGAATCTGTCAGTACGAAAAAGAAATAGTAGAAAGATAAAAGAAAATAGATAATAAGTTATAAAAATATTTACTTTGCGTATTTTTATAAAAAAATAGAAGAGATTCAAAGAAACCAAAATATTCTCATTCCTTATTGGTGTTGGTACTGTAATCCAAAACAAAATTAAGCAAGAATTTAGGTCTCACAAATATACAGGGGTCTCGCCTAAAATCGTACATTTAAATATCTCCTTTATTTTTAACACTATAACAAATGTTTCAAACACTATTTAAATAGTTACAAAATGGAAACATTCTGCATAGAACATTTCTTTTGAATTCTTTTTACATTGCAATTTTTCTTTTTTTTTTTACTAGACACTCAGGCAGTAGATACTAAAATATTTTCAAATGTGGTGTTCTTTCTATCTCTCCTAGTCACGTAACTACAATTATCGTCCAATCCGATTTGAAAATTGTAATTATTCGAATTACTTGAACTGATCAAATTATTGTTAGTGAACGTTTTTCGCTTGACGATCCTAAGAAACATACGAGCAAATCAGAAGATACGTATAATAAACCAAAAAATAAATTTTCTGAAATTTTCACGTGAAATCGATATAATATAACGCGAGAAACGAAGGAGTTATTTATCGCAGTATTTTTGAAAAACACTACAATTAACAAGCAACTAATAATAATTCTTCTTCTATAAATATAACAGACTGAAGTTCTGATTATACGAACAATGCGTGCAAAAATAGAGTTACATGAACGATCAAACAAACGACATCATGCAAATGCAATACCAGAGAAGCATCAGCCGAAAACGGTCAGACAATAAGCGTCGATCGAGACCGATTTTCGTAACGGAGACTCATGCGCGGGATTATCGTTATCGTCGTTAACGTTGTTGTTGCGTGGACGGCGGGCATCGGTGGCCGTTGAAAAGTGTCGGCCAGGCAATAATAATTAATGTTAAACGATAAACGGGTTCATCGAGTGACACAGACTGATCGATGTCATGGGCCGGTTGTCTTTAGCGATAACCTTTCTCTCGTGACATCGGCCGGCCAGTTATCGTTTCCACGAACGTTCGATGCACACACCGAATTCTTTTTCCCCCGTCACCGGAGACCAAAGTGAGACTCGCTTTCCACGACTCAGCTCTCATTCGACATTTTCCTCAACGCTCGATACCTTCGACGCCGAAATATACGTCGGCAAAAAGAGTATAATAGTGAATTTTGGAACAGAAATTGAGCACGTATGTCTGAAAAATTGGATGAAGAAAATCGATACCTCTACCAGTGCTTGTGTTCTCTAATCTATCGCTCTTTGGCCGTAATGACTTTTCGCGAAACTCTGTTTCGTTTCTTCGACAAGTCCATTAACGAGAATCGTCATTCAATCGTCGAGTGTTTGAGAAAAATATTTTTAAGATATGGAAACTCTGTCGAGCTTGAAATAAGCTGGAAAGCTAGTGCGTGCAACAACGTCTCAAAACAGTAATTATGAAGCCTCGACTGAATATTATATTATATAAAATATCATACATATTATATTATATTATATAAAATATTATATATGTTATATTGTATTGTATAATATATTATACATATTATATTATATTATATAAAATATTACATATATTATATTATATACAATATAGATACATATTATATTACATTATATAAAATATTATACATATTATATTATATTATATAAAATATTATATTTATTATATTATATATGTAAAATTTTATACATATTATATTATATAAAATATTTATATATGTTTATTATGTATATAAAATATTATACATATTATATTATATTGTATAAAATATTATACATATTATATTACATTATATAAAATATTATATATATATTATATTACATTATATATTACATTATTTATTATATTATATTATATAAAATATTACACATATTATATTATATTATGTAAAATATTATACATATTATATTATATTATATAAAATATTATACATATTATATTATATTGTATAAAATAAGATTAGGCGTACACCTAATTAATTTATTTTTGCGATCCTACTTTCGGCATATGAACTTTTCGTAATTTCTACGAATATTATTCTCTACTCATTTCAGATTTCGTATAATCTCGATATTTGTATCTTTTAACAGTCAGAAAATTACTTCTAGAGCAAAATGTATATTTCCTAGTTCCATTAGCTCTATTTTTATTAGCTGGCTTATTGGTTATTTGGAACACGGGTATTTTTATAATAACAACCGTTCAAGTACTCTTCCGCGTATTAATAGTATTAAACATACCATCTATGGAAGTTTTTTTGTTACCAGCGAAAATTATAATAATTACGACTGTAATATATATGACAGTGTAACGCTAAACGTTATAACAGATACGTGGAATGTGCAAAGCCATGAAGACACACTTTGTGAAAAACTACGCAGATAATTGCACGTTCGTACATAATAGCGTTCGATAGAACAGTTATGTAGGAACTCGGCATAGAAGGTCTTTCAAGTACGAGATAATAAAGGAGTTCCATAAAGTGTACGTTTTATAGCGTTATAATCTATACCCAGAAACGTGTCCGCGATAAGGTAACATACTACGAGTCGCTGTCGCGACGAAATTGCTGCAAAGAGAAAGAGAGAGAGTTCCTCGAAATGTAAACGACCGGAAATCTCCTTCGATCAAACTGCTCACGATTTAGTAATTAGCAGAGCGTTCTGCGCAAGTGATAGCCGATAACAAGACTCGTGACAATTAACTCGTTCAAAATATTTTCGAAAATTCGCGCGTTGAGGGGGAGCAAATCTTTCGTTGCTCGCGAAAATTACGACAAGGAAAAGTGTGAAAAATAAAAGCAATCGAGCTTGAATATTTGGATGTCGTACTATCAAAAGTTGGAAGAGTAATGTAATTTGTATTAATTGAACCACTGTGAAGAATTTGTAATTCATGTCTCCTTGTTATTTATCTAACTTTTGTCTTTTTCACTTTGTATAACTAACACCTTGCAGTATATATTTCAGTTCCACTGTTTAATCAAACTTGACGTGGAAAATAAAATAATACATATTACCTTAAAATCAATGGACTGATATAAAACGGTTAGAATTTCTTTCACTTGTAATAATAGACAGCACAACCCCAATAGAAATAAATAATATAATATAAACAAATAATATTTTTAATATATAATAATAATTATTATTATATATAATATCAATAATAATTTCAATATAAATAATAAATAGATGTCCAATATAAAAACTGCACCCCAGTAGGATTCGTCTCACTGAAAGGCCCAGAAGCAACTGTTCCAACTAGGAAATGCAGACTTTTTTGCCATAAAATTTTATTGATACGCAAACATTTGAATCGACACAAAACAAATTACAGGCGCGATCGCTCAGTGCCAGACAATGTCACTCCTACTTATGGTCTACCCCACGCCCCCTCGCGAATTACGTGACCCAAATCAACCAATCGCTAATTTTCGTTGCATTAGCGTTGCACCTGAAGAGGCCCGATTTTCTGGGTTACCCCCGCTAAAATCACTTTCAGTGATAAAAAGAAAGTTTAATATCCGAAACATGACATCATTTTAAACCAAACGATGATTAAATTGGCCACGTTTACGTTGAGTATACTAAATTTGTTTGTTTTATACTCGTTATGCAGAAAAGAAATTCGCTTTTGCTATTTATTGTAAAATTTAGGTGAAAAAATTATATGTATTTGTAATTCAGGATATTTCAAGGCAACAAAACAAAAAAAAATATATATATATATATAAATAAAATGAAATTTAAAAATTTTTGTTATAATTTAACTCAATCTTACAGCGCGTTTCCGTCGAGTACACTCGTCATCGCCTAGAAATAATCAAGCACGCCAGTGCACAAAGTTTTCAAAATAAAACGAAATGCCGAAGGGTCTTTAAACAAAGACACGTTCGAGCAACTTCGCCAAGGGAACAGTTCACTCGCGATTCACGAAGAGTTGGACCGAAGGGCCGCGACCCGGCTCTTCCGGCGCTATCTGTTTACAGGAAGACGATATTCCATTAAGCGGGGGCCAAGTAGTGTCACGTCGGCGAGAGCATCTCCGGGGGATTAACCCTTTGCCGGTCCCTGCATAATCCACGAGCCCTTGGAGACGCAGGAAATTAGAGACTTTCTCTCTCTCTCTCTCGTTTCCTTTCTCACTCTCTCTCTCAATTGGATCCGACGTACATGAGCTCAGCTCGCGGATGATTTAGAACGGAATCCAGTATAATGAGCACCGCGATGAATTAAGATTCGAACAGTTCTCCACGCGTGTGAACGTTGCCATTCCCTCGGATTTGTTCTAGCTTTTCAGGCGTCCGGGGGGATCTTTCGCAGTGATCCACGCTGCTTTCTCTTGCAACTTTATGATTCTTTGTTTCAATTTATTTATATTTTCCAATAAACAAATATAACGTCGTCTTTTCCAAAATCTGCGCATTAGTTTGATAACTAATAAATAAACTCGTTTTCAGATATATATGTAGATTGCCATATTTGATTTTACGTCTCAAAAAAAGTTAAATATTAATTTATAATAATTAAATTTTGTATAGTTGAAGTTCCAACGCTGCAAGTTTGTTTAACATATCGACCAAAAAGCCTCGAGAACCGAGTCAAAATTTTAAACTCTTCATAAAAGTATTTAATTTCTTCATTAAGTAAGTAATTTTAAACTCTCACAAAAAGTATATGGACAACACGATCTAACAATAGTCACACTTTGCACTCTCTCTCGTTCTGCAATTGTCCAAAAACCGGCAATTTATACTTCTGTACGTGTAAGACGCTTCAACGTCAACTCGTTCAGTGAAAAATCAAAAGAACGAGAGTGAAATCTGGTTCAGGTCAAATCGTTCTTACGTGACAAATTTCCAAGTTTCTGGGATTCTTCAATTTTCTCTCTTCGGCTCTGACGATGCCCCGATCGCGATATCCCTCGCCAAGGTTCAATAATACACTCGTCTGGCGATTCCTCCAGTATCGCGTGATCGTCCACGAGTACGAGAGAGACATCGAGAAGCAAGAGGACCGAAGTTGTTATGACAGTCAGCGGCAGGCCATCCATCAGCGAGATTCGGTCTCCACGGGCCGACCGCTGGACCGACTTATCCAATATTTAAGGTTTTGTCCCTGGCGGCCCGGCTGATATATCACTCGCATTAATATATATTTGCGGGGGGAGATAACTCTGTCAGAGTGGCGAAGCAGGAGGAAGGGGGAGGTCGCGCAAATGCCGGCCAAGATTCGCTGTTCCTCCGCGAATAATGGATACGAGCATTATTTATTGCGCTCCGTTCGGACGAACGAAACGATTTCCTCGATTTTCCCAGCCCTTTGTGCCCTTTTGATACTAAAATTAGAAGGAAAGTTAAAGAAGAATTAGTCCACTGTTTCGCACATCGAAAGCAACGTACTTGGAAACTGATCACAAATTTTGTGATCCAACGAATGTAATCCGTGTAATTAAAATTGATAATTGATTGTGATCTTTTGACATAGCAAATATTTCAGTTTTGCACGGTTAAATTAAATTTTTCAACACTAATAACTTCTTTAATTTTAGTTATGCACCTAGTTTCGCATATTTTGCAGATCTCATTCACTCAGTGATAATCAGAGTAAATTTCATTCCGTCGTTTCTCAATCCGACATTGACAGAGTACGTTCCATTTTAAAAATAAAATTGTACGAACAGCTATACTGATCCAACAAATTTTTGTCTTTCGAGTTCACATAGGTGAAGCTGAGGATTCCAATCGCGTTGAAATATAACAATTTCCACGGAAAATGGTAAATATATTTTTCAATTGTTCTCAACATTGTCTGTCAATGATGCAAATGCCGCAACGAAACTGAGTCAACGAATATTTCCATATTATATTTTATAAGCAAACAAAATATATTTGTAGTGTTCAAGTCAACGTTAATTGAAGAAGGTTTATAAAAAAAAAGTTTCAAAATTCACGTGCTCGTGGGAGTACTGTATGTACAAAAAGTACTGTATGTCAAAATTTTACAAAATGGCACCTGGAATGTTCTTCGATTTGAACGATGATTGAAATTCTTCAATTATGCACCGTGCGTTGTTAATAACAATGTGGAATAATTTACGCGAAATTTATAGCTTTACATCCTTTATGGTACTGTCAAATATAATCGTCTAATATTTGCCCTGCAATGTGTCTTGGCAAAGCGACACGGGTGCACGTACGTTTCTCAAGTTAACCATCTCGAGCAAGAAGCGCCTTCGATAAATCACCAAAACTGCTCTCAACGTTTTTATCTTCGTCTCGATAAGATGCTGGCGATCGATAACGAAGAAACATCGGCGAGTTAACACTCACTTGGCACAGCTTCGTTTGCACCGGCCCGCGACACGGCCAATTTGGCCAATAATCAAGACAGCTGTGGCCCGTGTTCGGATCAATTAGTATGTAAATAAGTGACGACCGATCGTTGAAATTACTCGTTCGCGCGTTTGCTTTCCAGTCAATTTTCTGCGATCTCTTTCGTTAATGGATTATGCAGAATATTTCACGAACGCAGGCCCCCGACGTAGGCTAAGGATAAATTCATTACCTCGAACATAATGAGCTAACATCTCGTTAACTTTTCATTTTATGCGTTCCTCTTCCCAATGAAATTATCCTCCATTTGTTTTGCCATTATCGGCCGTGTCAATTAAGACGGAGATCGACCTGGATCATGCGAGATGTGTAATTTCATCTATAAACGTGAATTTATACAAGAGTGAAAGCACAGAGCGTACGAAATGTAACATATACGCCTACAGTTTACGAACTTTGCACCTGGTATGTAAACGACTTGTTGGAAAGAATTGATCATTCAGTGTGTTGCGACCTTCGATCATGTTTCTTAGCTTCGTTAAACGCGAGACACGGCGATGTAAAATTATGGATGCTTTTTGTAACATTGTAGGTGCTTTCGTAGAACATCCTCTTAATATCCTCTTGATCAACAAAAACTGAATCAACAGATTGTGATAATGTTGGACGTTGTCCCTGAAGGGTTAATTCCTTAACGATTGTCCTGCTGATCGACTTTCAGCTCTTTGCTTATTTTTATTAACCATTTTATATATTATTATTTACCATTTACCATATTATATATATTATTATTTACCATTTACCATATTTTAATATTCACAAGTAGATCATGAAACTAAAAACTCCAGAAATTTGCAAAGTGTATATAACATTTGAAGTAATGCACACATTATATGACACTTGATAGACGAAACAAATTTTCACCTAGATTCCGTTTCTTTAGTCATATTCATAAAATTAAACAAATAAACAGAATAATTAAATAATTAATTCCTTAACGATCGTCCCCGTACAAGCACTGCTGATCGACTTTCAGCTCTTTGCTTATTTTTTATTAACCATTGAATTAAAAATATATTTTAATATTCACAAGTAGATCATGAAACTAAAAACTCCAGAAATTTGCAAAGTGTATATAACATTTGAAGTAATGCACACTTGATAGACAAAACAAATTTCCACCTAGATTTCTTTATTCGCGGTTGTAAAAATATAAAATTAAACAAACAAACAAAATAATTATTCGTTGTAAGAAAATAATCTTCATTATAACCCATCTTTAACCTCTTTACTTCTCCAAAAAAAAAAAACGTCGACTTGTTACGATCTTTAAAATATTTCAATAACAATTAAATGGTCAAACGTCACATTCAATTGCTGTCACGCATCCCAGTGACTAAATTATGAAGAATTGCCGTTGATAGTAATAAACGATGAACATGGTCGTTCAATAAAGGAGCTTTCCGATGGTCGAAAAATCATAAGCGATCCGTTACAGGGGTACGCGAATGCTGTCGAAAATATCTGACGACGAGAATGGTAAATAGGGCCGTTTGAACCATCGACGACCGGGGGTGAATTAAAGGCGAAATCGCGCAATTACCACGCTATCAGCTAACGACCAATTTTCACGGTGGTTCGCGGCGTGGTGTCGAGTTGCACGTGGAGAGAAAAACGGCGCCGGAATGACTTTAAAAGGGGCCCTCGTTCCGCGAAATCGGAGATCCGGAGTAATGAAATTTGCCACGATCACTCGCGGAAACGACCAACGACGCGATCTTTGCGAATTGTCTCGCGGCCATCGCGGAACGGCAATTAGCCGTTTTTACGAATTCCGGAAGTCGCTTGTAATTTCGGGGTATCGTGTAATTACGGCTCGTCTCCAGTGATACGCGAGGCTGGGATTTTCGTGGTTGACAAGAGAGAAAATGATCGCGGTAGGTACAATTAGCCTGTTCCGGGGAAACGATCAGATGCAAATCGATCACGCTCAAGTTCATCGAACCGGTCGTCGAGATGGAACGATTAAATTAATGCACTCGCGAATGAATGGAAATTACGAGCGTGTAATTGAAATTTTTGTCGAAGGTAACGAACGAGTTATGAATTTTGGAAAATAACGATCGAGCTGGTTCCGTGCGCGTCGCTTTTTCTTCTTTGAAAGAGAGATTGTATAACATGCGTAATGTACATCTCGTGTATGTTTATTACAATGTGTTTTTATTGATATAGTGGCTATTTTCGACGAAATTACGCGGAAACACGTTGCTATTCGCGATCCAGGGATTAAGCTTTTAGGGATCGATCAGAACGTTTTTGGAGCGAGTGAACACACTCGAATCTGTCCGAAATAACTCCGAGAAAACGGACAATTTCGCGAGCAAATGATTCAACGACGGTCGTAAAATTTCTTTGGCGACTCGTAAAGCGGTGACTTGGTAGGTATGACGCTGGAAGTAGTTTATTTTCATTTTAACACTGAAAGTGATTTTAGCGGGGGTAACTCAGAAAATCGGGCCTCTTCAGGTGCAACGCTGATGCAACGAAAATTAGCGATTGGTTGATTTGGGTCACGTGATTCACGAGGGGGCGTGGGGTAGACCTCAAGTGGGAGTGGCGTTGTCTGATACTGAGCGATCGCGCCTCTAATTTGTTTTCTATCGATTCAAATGTTTGCATATCGATAAAATTTTATGGCAAAAAAATCGTATTCATTACAAGTCGTGCAGTTTTTTTTCGTAGTGTCTTTGCTCTCTTTTGTTCGACTTTTTCATTTCTGAAACTTTTTTCTTTAAAGGCGAAGAATAATTTCTTCTACATCTTGATTCACAATTTGACATTCCCCTTAGTTTGATAATCAGTATTTATCATAGATCCAATTTTTCAATAAATTTAATCACATTTTGTAATACAATAATTAACATGACAAAATTAAAAATCCCAAATTTTGTTTGGTCCTAAATGATCGACGATATTTTTCCACTTATGGTAGAATTAAATTTTGTCAAGAATTCTGCATAGTTTTTATATCTAATATTCGTTTTTATTTATATTATAATACTATATTACAATTATTATAAAATCCTTTCTTTCTAATCACTTTTTTTTTACGAATATCTGTTAAGATTAAATTAAAAAGATTCACCTGCAATTATATTGCAATAATTTAAGCATCCAAATAAATATTTACGTATATACTTTAATAGTTACCATATTTTTATATGGCAACAGATTCTTCGTTGTGCAAAGCATTGTTTAATTATGTCAGCTTTGAAACATAATAGTTATTCTGAGATTTTTGCGCATGAATACAAATATACGTACGTTTACTATAAAAATTGCTATTAAAGAGACACTTTGCTTTGCGATTTGTTTTGTCAAATTGGCATCATCGATGAAAAATAGGCGATTCTACGAGTCTTATTTCAATTGTACACATTTTAATCATTTATTTAGAGTTGCATTTGGTATTGGATAGTCGTCCACGGACCACACGCGTCTCAAACGACTCTCAACGATCCACGCTTCATGGAAACATTTAATCGTCGCCGAGCAACCCCGAACCTGCATCCTCTCGAACGAGTAACTTAATTATCGTTCACAGTAACGACGGGGCGCACCGGTCAGCGCTGCAAACGCCGATCTTGATTTGAACAGCTTCCCAGGCGATCGCGCGACCCTGTTTCTCTCGAGTCGCGTGAAATTGATTCGTCGAGCAAGGATTCAATGCGCGAAAAGGTTGAAAAAGTAAGAGAACTTCTTTCGTTGCGCGTGGACGAATTTGAATAAAATCGAAACGTTTGATGTGACGTGTCGATTCTTTAGTCTCTTGGTCTTCGAAACAAAGTGTCCTTAATTCTTGTGGTTTCAAGACAAGACGATCAAATTTTATCTACCAGAAGATTTTTCGACACTTGCACAAAACAAAACGCGATTTTTAATCTGAAAATTATTACTTTGATAGCATAGGTCCTGTTATCAACGATTTGTAAATGTTTATAAAAATAAAATAAATCACGCGTGTGCAAAATAATGCTCTTTTCAATTGTTAAAATGTGTCTCCATTTTATTTTCTCTGTTACATGTCTTCAATTTGAGAGAGAAGAAAGTTGAAATATTTGTAATGACTTTTTGTGTGCTTCAAAGACATTTTATTCGTGAAATTATAAAAATAATGCTTCCATTGTAGATTCAAATCGTGAATTTATGCAAAAATCGTACAAAACTTTTTTTATTTACAGTGTAAATGTACAACATGTGATATCGTTTTAGATATATGCAGATTTGACAGATTTTTCACTTATAGTGTTCTTTTGACTCTTTGCCTCATGACGTTAGTTAATAGTTTTTAATATTGTTTAGAGAATGAAATTGGGTAGAAAATTTCATATAATTACCAATTTTAATTGATAAGCGATAGGACGAAATTTTATAATTATTTAGGAGCAACGAGAATAAAAGCAATACACTATATACGAACAAAAATAAATAGTATCTGCATCTGTATATTTTAGATATAGAGCTAGTGGTATTTTTATTACAAAAATATCCAATTAATTTGTAGACAAAATTAGGCACGGGGCCTAAAATCTGAACCCCTCACCTTAATCATCTTTCCATCAATTTTGTAACCTTTCGACCTCACTAATCTTGTAACGTTTCATTTAATTTTGATTAAATTTATTTCTATTTGAATTAATTTTGCGTTGTCCGCAATATCAAATTCTCCCTTGTTGCGACCAAATACCGAATCAATTTATTTATCCACAGATCCGACTGAATTCCAAAAACTCGCCGCATCGAAGTACGTAGAATCGTGGAACCAATCCTCGAAAACCGCGTACTCTTTTCGAAACTCCCGCGAGTGCCACGCGGTCGAAACTTCGAGGCACTTCCCAGTTCCGCGCGATACAAGCTTCCTAATTAACCGAGGAACAGCCCTCCGTAGCCAACGGCCGAGAGAAAAGCCGGGCGAAAAATTGGCGAAGTTTCCCCGCGTCTCTTATCCTTTATTAGCGCATTATCCAAAACGCGCTGGACCGCCGCGGAGACGAAGAGGGCACGCGAGACTGCGAGGAAACGACAGGAATTACAATTATCTGGGCGTTGAAAAGCAACAAGAGAGAGAGGTTCCTGCTCGACGTAATTCCATCGGGGAACAATTTCCACTTTGATCCTTCTCATCAAGGTTGCGAGACCGGGACACGGAGAGGGCGGAGAGAAATGAAAGGAGCCACCGGGAGAAATTCTTCTCGCGACGCGGCCTCCAACTCGTTAAGCGTCGTCGGCGGGTTAAAGAATGGGGTTGGGGGCGGAGAGCTCGAAAAGCAGCGGACGTAACGGTAACGCGGCGCATACAAACGGCCGCTAATGGCGCGGATGGCTTTTGCTGTTTTTAATTAACCCTTTCTTTCAAGGAAGACGGCCGCCAGATGGAAAGGGGTGCAAGGGCCGAGAAGGGCCTTTCCCCGCTACGGCGCGGTGATATACATCCCGTGGGTGATGTAAATACGCGCGGAATCGCACCTTGGAGACAGCCCTCTCCTACCCCGCGATCGAGCCTTCGTCTAATTAGCTCGACTGATTACCGGCACACCCACGGGGATCGACCGGAAACCGATCTCTCGTACGCGAAAATTTATCTAATTTACTCTCCACCTGACGCGAATGGTGCTTTTTTCAACTAAAATCATTCGTAAATGAGCTGATTAACTGTACTAATAAATTGGATGATTGAATTAACAAGTGGATTATTACGCATTTGAGCGATATTTTGAAGATGTGTTTGTTGCTTCGCTGATATTTTGTGACTCGTGACTCTATTGTATTTATGCATATTAGTTGTTTGCGACGATTATTAGACTTTTAGTTCTCAGACTTTTAAGGGGCTTGGAAGGAGTAGTTGCGATTGATTAAGAATTCTTTCTCTCCTCACGAGCAAACGAAATTTCGATTATGGAATGTTAAGCATGCAAAAATGTACAGCATGCACGCAATATGCGAAAATACGTAAAATGTCCAAAGCAGAGCGCTATCTATTTGAGTTTTGTCTCTTTATAAAAAATATAAATCTGCGTAAAATCAATCTGCAGTCAATATCAAATTTATTATGGTAATCTCTATCGTACGATAGAATATTTTTTCAATATTTAAGACTTAAATGTATCAGACACATTAAAATAAAAAGAATAGGAAAGCTTCACAATACAAAAGCTTTTATTATTTATTTAAATATTACTATAAAATTATAAATTTGTTGTTTTGATCACTTTCGCAGTTCTACAATTAAGTATGAAAACCGAATATAAATTTTTTCCTTGAACTTGTATTTCTGTACTGTCCTCTATTCTTTCGTATACAATTAAATTTTTTATCGCAAACTCCAGCAATACTATTCATTTCAATAGTGATGAAAATTAATAAAATTATAAGCTTTATAACTTGTTTTGCATTCTCTTTCGTACAATCATTTGCACAGATTTCACAAAAGAATGTCGGATTGACTGGCGTAATGCGAACGTGACAGCGATACGCTTGGAATGGAATTATTATGAGCAATGTACCGTAACGATCGTCCTTATCGGGGTTGATAAGTTTATTTTAACTCCGTGGTAATTAATTCTTTCGATACTCAACGAGGAAAATCTGTCAGCCGCGCTGGACACCATTTTTGTCATGGCAGACGTCACGCGCAAAGATTCCTTGTTTCTCGCTATATTTTGTAACGTCGTGATAGATAACGATAGGCGGTAATGCAATGTGATTTAATTGACGACAATTATGCGGCGTTGAAAACAAAAATATATTATACACGTACCTTTTTAATTCATTACACATATTTTTACTCTTGCTAAAAGTTTCCTCTGAGAAGTAAAAATATTGTAATTACCATCTCTAAATATCCATTTCAAATAAAAATATAAATATATCTCAATTATAAACGTATCTAAATTTCAATTTTAATTAAAGTTTATACACTTCAAAACGTCAGTATCACAAATAAATTTCTTGTAATTGTATGAAAATATATATTTCAGGAAATATATTGTTATTTCTTTTCGAAGTACGTATGTTTCAACAAAAATTATAAAAAGAAGAAATACTAATCGATATATTTCTCTAACCTAGCTGTCGTTATTAAACAAAAAAATTTCAAGTCCTCTGCGTAACATCCCTGCGACCTTCGTCTGCGAGAACTCGTTGTTCTTCCAAGGAAAACTCCATCGTCAGGTGACACGAGTCGAGTCGAGAAATCACGACGCGTTGGAGGCGTTTCGAAACGGTTATAAAATCAGTGGATGGAAGCAGTGACGATGAGCAGGAGAAAGAAGAGGAATCGCGTTAGGAGTCGGCGCTTTGTCGCGGTCACGGGGCTGTCAATCACCGGTGATAGGAGGCGACACATTAATCTCAGGAACAGCCCGTTGACCGCACATCGTACTCTCCTCGGCTGCGGTCGAACATCACGATCTCGTCTCTCGCCCTTCTTCTCTCTCTCTCTCTCTCACTTGTTGCTCCCTTCACCTTGAGGGATTATGAATGTTTGATGTTTGTGGAAAAAAACCCATGCGGGAGTAACCCAGAAAATCGGACCTCTTCAGGTGCAACGCTGATGCAACGAAAATTAGCGATTGGTTGATTTGGATCACGTGATTCGCGAGGGGGCGTGGGATAGACCACGAGTAGGAGTGGCGTTGTTTGGTACTGAGCGATCGCGCCTGTAATGTTTGCATGTCAATAAAATTTTATGGCAAAAAAATCGTCTTCATTTCCTAGTTGAACAGTTGCTTCTGGGCCTTTCAGTGAGACGAATCGTACTGGGGTACGAGTCGTGCAGTTTTACTATTGGGCATCTATTTATTATTTATATTGAAATTATTATTGATATTATATAATTATTATTATTATTATTATATATTAAAAATAGTTTTTTCATATCGTAGAATACGGGTTCTTTGTCATTTTGAAAATTTGTAGAACAAATAGATTTGTTAAAGAGAAATTTTGATTAATATCTTTTGATATAATTGACTGTTTTCTTTCTCCAAATATTTCTGTCAAAGAGAAAAAATATACAGAGTGTCGAGCCAGTAAATTCTCACTCAAGAAATTGAATAAGATTTACGAATTTTTTCTTTTCTTGATTCTTTTTTTCTTATTTAAAATTTGGTAGATATGTGGAAACTTTTGTATCCACTGTGGATTTTTACGCATTTATGTGAAATATAAAATAAACTTCTATTTAGCCTCCATTTTTTTTAGTATAAGAATCTACTGTTTCACGCACGAAGCTACTATCTCTCGCCAATCTGAAATTTAATAAATCTAGTTTTTAATTTGAGACAAGAAAGGAGCCTTGTTTCTATTACCATGTCTACACTAAGAAATATAAGTTGCAAACGTTTTCAAGCCAAGATCAAGATCAAGATCAAATAAATGATACCATGGTCTGTATAAGATCAGTCATTCACCTCGTCTATCGCAAAGAGAATCCAAAAACTACTCGCAGAACCACGATCTCCACTTTGTCGCATCCCGAATAAATAAGAAAACGCGATTGCTTTGGAAACGTTGGCCGCGTCACGGTGCATTAGTCACGGGGGTGCCGGATCTCGGTCGTGGTCTCGGCGTTTTCTCGGTCTACGGCGCTCACGCGCCACGAGAAACATCGGATCGCGAACCGCGACGCTTGCAAAAACTGACCGATCCTGACAAATGTCCGTGGAGGCGTAGCCGGACGTCTTTACAAATGAGAAACGAACATTTGGTTTATCCGCCTTATTAAGCGGCGAGCGTTTCCAGCAAGAATAGCGCCATTTGTTTTGCTCGATATCGGGCTAAACTGACTCATACCCCGGCCTAGGGAAGAAAATCGTTGCCCCCTCGACGTCGCGAGATTTCTTCATTATTATCGAGAACAATATCGATATGATATTTGATTTTGAAGTGTCTCACTCCTTCTTAAATTGATGTAGATGTGCAGTTATAAATTTTACTTAAATTGCATTGCACCAAGTAATTCTATTATTAATTCTTGATCAGTATCATTGGATGTTCGAAATCATAAAGATTTGTCTTACACTCTGTTTAAATTCGGAATTTTTAATTTCATTTGTAATTTTTTTGCTAATTTCCATTGGAAAAAAATAACTTAAATTTTTGTAATTTGTAACTGGCGATGCCATCTAAGGATTAATTACTAATGATACTATTAAGTATGTACAACACCATAGAACTAACGACGATTAAAATTTTCATTTCAGAAAAATGAAAGAACAAGTTTCTGGTACGATAAACAACATAACAATTTTTATTTATACATTTTACGGAGATTCAAACTGCCAGAAATATACCGTCGTGGATCTCTAAGATTTAGAATTGATTATTTTAATATTTCTGGTAATTCTACCGTTAATAACAAAGTACGAAACTTTGTCAAAACATTATCTTTCAATTCAAATTATTTCAATAATTTTCATTTGTACGCACATGATAAAAAGATCCTCAATCTACATACTTTTTAAGACACGCGTATCTATCTGTTTTTGCTTCTTGGGAACTTGTGTATTTCTATTACACGTGTTTACGCGTATTTAAATATATAGGTATAATCGTTGAACAAATATGAAATTTCTCATCTGTCAAAATTGTCTCATCTCAGCAACTGTCAAAAAAAAAAATCTTGATCTTAATTAGAACCACATAATGCGACATAAACTATCAAATATTTCAACGTAAACAAGAATTCTGAATTTTCAAATCGTTTGCAGTTCGTAATTATCTCCGAGCTTTTGTTACGAATTTATTTTTATAATCGATCTACTGAATAGAATAAAAAGCATTATCTGATATGGGCAGATTGTACATTGTTAGAATAAAGTCGTTGTCCAATTTAGAATTTTCGTTAGAAATTTTACAAGTGTGAAACCATATATTCTTAAAGATTTAAATAAATTTTTCGCAAAATATAATAAAAACTCACATACTTTATTGTATCTACAGTTTCTGTTTTTCTTTTCATCAACGTGTCTGACGGTAATTTTACGCTTTAATCGTCGATACTTGCGCTGGCAACTGATTGCGGACCGTAACGAGTGACCAAACCGTATACAATAATTTGTCGCTTTCTCTTTAAACTCGTCGGTATGATATCACTGGATAGAAATTATTGAAAAGTGATAAATTTATTATTTATTTTGCCTATACTTAAATATACCTAAAACTGAGAAAATATTGCAATTTTGGGTTAATGCACATACACTCAAACCTAACCTCTAACTTTTGTCGCAAATTAGAAGAAGCACGTTCGGCCACGAAAAGCCGTTTGCGTGCAACCAAATTAAAGGAGAACGTCGTCGAAGAAGATGAAGGTTGGGAGGAAGGAGAATCGATCGAGGCGGGCGCAAACCGAGTGAGATTTATCGTGTCGTGGGCCGCGGATCACGCAGCCGGTTAGGTCCGTGGGGCAGAAGCGCGCGATTCTGGCCACCCATTCGGCCGATTGCACGCCGATAAACGCATTATTTAATTACCGTGAGTAATTACCGATTATTACACGGCGCGGCCTGTCCTGGCGCACTGTCCGCCATTAATTACACGAACGATCGGACGAAACACTCGTTACGCAGCACTCTTTAATCGGCTGTGGACTCCGTTGGCCCGTCGCGGGACCCCCGCCCGGATGCACCACTTAATCGTGTTCGCTCGACTGCGTCACTTCTTTTCTTCTTTCTTTTTTTCTCTCCGTCTCTCCTGTTTTTTCTGCCTCTCGACCGATGCTCGAGTCTTTTTCTTCAGTCGTACACACACGTATACTCTAGTGACAGGATAGTTTTCCTCGAGTTCTTGTCGTTCTTGTTACTCGTTGCGAAAACGAGAGTCACGGCACGGTTTGGTGGCGTATAAATTATCAACCGATAGGTACGAGTGTAGATCGAGTGTAGATCGATCGCGGATCGCGTGGAATTAGAGGACGTCGCTTGAACCGATTCAATTCAATGAGATAAAACGCGCCTGTCTCGTCATTTTCTGGTGATCTGGCAGAGAACGTAGAAACAAGAAAATTTTGTTTGTTGAGACTACTTGTAAATGAATTTGCAGTCAGCTATTTGTGTGTGAAATTACTTCAAACACTTGAGAGAGAAAGAGAAAGGCTTTTGGACATTATCGCGAATGTTGATCAATTTGTTCATTAAAATTGTATCATTTTGAAAGAATTGACAATTTATAATTGTCTTTTATGATTATTGTAATTATATTTCAATTATTCAATTTATAATTATATTTATTTTTTGTAATTATTACAACTGTGCCAACTTCTTTTGCAATTATGCCAACTGCAATTATGTAACTTTGTTCATAAATAAATGGAGAGCGCGATTTTACGAAACTTATGATAAACTAAAGCGAATTAAACTCATTTTGATAATAAATTTACTTGTACCTTCTAGTAAACAAATATAAGAAATGTCTTTATCTTTTTAGAATCTGTATAATTTTAACTAACAATTATTATTACTTACAAAATATCGTTCTTCTTTAAATATTCACTGATTTAACGGAGGAGAAACCTACTAAGTAAACTAACACAAACTAAAGTGAAATCCAAGTAAAATTACGCGAAACAATTATAACAATATTGAAAATTTCCGGATGCACGTTGATTAACTACGAATAGTCTAGCAATACCACGCAATTGAAATGTATTCTAAAGAAGTCCCAAAGATTGGAAAATCACTATCAAGAATTCTGATGAATTATTGATAAATCATCGATGCGTAACATCACAGAGATCAATCTGACAATCGAGCTGTATCTTAAATATTCCTTATGCTCTTTGTGCAATCGAAGGTGAGTAACGATGAAATTAGCACGATTTGCCTGCAGCAGTTGCGATCGAGCAACAATATAACGCCTTCAAAGACGGAAATCCCGAAGCGGACAAAAAATATGTCGTTTCTACATGGCGATGAAAGGAAAAAAACTTATTCTGAATGTAAATTATAGACTGGTGAACAGCTGCGCGTAGATTATATAGTTTAACATGTTCAATTGAAACAAATACAAGTCACACCTTATATGCAGATTAGTTCCGTTTAGACAGTCTTATCCAATCAAACATAATTTCAGGATAACTCAATCATACGAGAGATTTTTATTAAATTATTGACAATTTACTCGATTCAAAAATAGAGATGAATATTGACAGTATTTTTACTATTAAAATGTAGTGTACTAAAATATTCTATATTTTACTATTGTAAGAATATTATCTACTGAAGTATGTCAGAATGGATAGTAACGAAAAATAGAATAGCAATGCATGCTTGAATAAAGCGTAAGACAAAAGTATTTCAGATGATGGAACAACCAGTTTTCTGATGCTAAATTGCAAGTATTCAAATGAGGATTAAAAAAATCAAGTTATTTACATATTTAAGAACGCTATATTCTTCTGGTTACTGAATTACTTAACTTTTTCAACATAAATAATTACAAAGTTACGCTCATTTCAAAATCATCAAAGTTTTTTTTTCAACGTGTTACTTTAGCAAATATTTTAACTTCAGTTTTATAAAATCTGTGAGAAACAAAAATAAAAAAAATTAAAATTAAAACATTTTCTCGATTAACAACTTCTTCATGTGCATAATACTTTAATGGAATACCCGTGTACATATGTAATTCCATTTTAAAAAACGATGGTGATCTTGAAATTCCCGACACTCTCACCTACAAAATAATTATTACTGTCATATTATGACCTCCTCCAACTTTTACTAATAAAGTTTTTTCGTATCTTTAATAATAATTTTTACTGGATCATGCTGTGTAGTATTATGTTATAAAAGAAAAAATGATCTTCCAAGTGCACTCTCGCTCACAAGTCTTAGGGCACTTTTATCTTTAATATTCAATACCTATTGTAAATTATCGCGTATTTTATAACAGAATTTTATAATACAATACAATACCTATTGTAGATTATCGCGTATTTTTTAAAAGAATACACATAATACAATATCGCATATTTCATAATAGAATATAATACAATATGTATATTGCATAATAATACAACGATATAATATGTAATAATATAATATACATAATAATATAATTATTATAAAATATATAATAATATAACAATACAATGTATTAATATATTAACAGAGTCTAAATTATGTTTAAATTATGTTTCATATTTGTTGTATTTAATTACATTTACTATAACAATAAATAATATTAATAAATAAATAATAATAATTTACTACATGATAAATAATACAACAATACAATGTATTAATATATTAACAGTCTTTGTTGTACAAATTACGTTTCATATTTGTTATATTTAATTATATTTATACTCTTACATTGCAAGATGCAATACTGTATAATTTTGCATTAATAAATATTGTACATACACATAATTTACAATTTATACTTATTGTACCCAAGATTTCTGAGCGAGGATGTGCGACATTCGAAGCAACATCTTCGACATATCCACTGTTTGTATGTCGCGGCAATTCTCCGGATTAGGATTAAATATTGATGGCCGGCTTGATACAGATTAATGTGCTGGCCGCTCAATCTCCTCCACCAGTGATTTGTCTCTCTCTCTCTTCGGCGATCGCCGAAATGAAGGTACAGCCTTGAAGGCGTCGGGCCTTACATTCGACTCGACGACCTCGGAAAAAGGA
The DNA here is from genome assembly GCA_030673865.1 of Melipona bicolor. Taxonomy (NCBI): domain Eukaryota; kingdom Metazoa; phylum Arthropoda; class Insecta; order Hymenoptera; family Apidae; genus Melipona; species Melipona bicolor. The sequence continues at coordinate 6,395,455 of JAHYIQ010000011.1, read as the reverse complement.
CAGAAAAACGTCTCTGATTACCACCTTGGACGTAGCGCGCATCGTCCTCTTATCTGCTTCTCGTTTCTCTCCTTATCGCCCGAGTCCTCGTCGCCGACGACGTATGACGAACCGCCGTTACGTCGCTGGGGAGAACATTTATTCCGAGATACACACTCTCTCTCTCTCCTAAGGGAATCTATTAGCACGCCGGGATACCCCGGCGCCGGCTTATTTATCCCCCAACGATAAGGAATTACCTCGGGGAGGGGAAGCTCGGTGGATGAAAAATTTTGTTTCGTTGCTTGATTACACGGTTGATCGAGTTTCAACCCTTTTTTTTCCAGCTCTTTTCAACGCCGGCGTTGAAATTACGAGGCCGAGGAATGTTACCGCCCAGTTTTAACGTGTTATCGCATTTCGGATTATTAAATATTCAGCTGGAATTTGTATTGATAATTTTATAATGCGATGTTCGAAGATGTGAAAAATTTAAAAAAAAAAAAAGAGAAAAAGGAAAACATCCGTCGGTGGTCTAAATAAATATATCAATTAATCGAACATTTTTCGATAATACGTTCGTGCTTCGTTGTGTTTACGTGTTACGCAAGGCTCGAATTAAATCCAAATAATCCGAGGCGAGGCAGTGGGCGAGTTTTGCTGGGAAAGGTAGCAGCTCGTTCACGCGTATCGTTTGAATAAATACACAGCGGTGCTCGAAAGTCTTGGCACAAATACGTACCGTGTCCGTGTCGAAATTTAAAAGAATGGAATGATACTTTATCCAAAAGGACACGGAAAATGGTAATATATATATCGCACAGCGAGATTCCATATTAAAGTTTGCATTATGTTTGCTACGAAATTTTTATCATCTAACAATGATTATAAAATGCAAAACTGAAGTTGTACAAAATATCGGAAGTTGTACCAAATAAAATAGATACGAAAATATTTAAATTTCATGTTACTAGTTTTAGTCTAGATTCGTAAGAATTTAAAAATGCGTATAAATATATAATGTAAACTTAAAAATGCAGTTTAAATATTTTATAATTGTATTATATTATATTATTTCATTTCATTATGTATAATTACAAAGTAAATTTTGGCCGAGTCGAGATTAAAAATTGCACTTTGCATAAATTGCAAATGAAAATTTTATTATTATTTTATTATCTATAGTAACTATCTGTAACAACAAATGTTAAAAATCCCAACATTTTTGAGCCCAACATCAGTGTGCCTAGATACAGTGCAATTAGTTTTCTTGCAATGTGTTTGTTAAAATGAAATGATACACTAACAATATTTGTTTCCATGAATAGTTTACTATAGTAACGTGCACACTAATAATTTTTAACAACGAGTTGACATATGAGGACTTTTTTTTAGCTCTGTCATATATTTAACAAAACAGAATATAAAATATTTTTAAAAACATTCGATTACGTCAATACCTTTTCGATTCTCGAGTTTCTATATTTCTCGCATTATTATTGAAAATTACTAAATTATTCCGCATATTATTGTCTTACGTACAATGAACTATTTATGGAAACAGATTTTGCTAATATTTCGCTCGTTTTCATAGAGATATTGCCGAGAAAGCCACTTTTGCCCCACGATACGTATATCGTTCAAAGAGGTCACGCACTGCAAAAAAATAGAAAGTGGTCGACGGGCAACGGGATCATTTTTTTCAGTACAATCATCGACCTACAGTCCGACGATTCTTGAATATTCATCCGCAGACGCGCGTCCGTCAAGCATCGATCGACGACTGACAGCTTATGCCGGCTCGTACATCTCCGCGATAAATCTCGCTTTCGCGAATCTATCGGGATTCGTTTGCTCGCAATAATTTCATCCGCGGCGTATCGATAAACCGGACTAACGGGCCGAGCGTCTGTAACTCCAGCGGCTCGGATCTCTCTCGAGCTTTTCGCCTCCCTGACTCTTACAGCCAGCCACCGCGAGGTGTCCAACTTCGCGATATTTTTCTTTCCCGACGTCGCAATCAATTTCATTGTTGGATAACTGGACGCGCGATGCAGGTAATTACGAGAGATCCAAATCTCTTTGGAAACATTTCGAATATCGACACGCAGTGCTGCGCGAAAGTGTTTGAAGATTTATCACAGAAAACGTTTACTCACGTAGATAGGTGTGTAATATTTTGGAATTTCAAATAAAAAAGAAAAACAAAAGAAAAAAATGTGCATGAAAGATGAAAAATCGCACACTTGTGACGAAAAGAGGCACAACTCAGAAAGATATGTTTTCCAGATGAAGAGGAATAAAACTAGACGTCATTTTGTTGATCATAAAAATACAAAAAACACACATTTCGTTTTATTGCTTTATCAGTTGAGATTATTTTACTATCAATTTATTACGTTGGTCGAGATAATTGTTATCGAGATTTTTGATCAGTACCAACTCGTTCACAATGATGGAACAAAATTCATGTATGTAATGAGACTGTAAAGATAAACGAATAAGATTTTGATAATCAGTCGAGGAGTGGCAACATTCCCAAACTTACGGTGTTTGAGTTGTATCATTTATACTTGTACGTAATATATCAAAAAATTGAATGTATTAATACTTTCATGTTCTTTAACCGTTTTAGTGCCAGGGGTTTTTAAAAATCCGTGTTCGATTGTGCCACGCAGCGCGATAGCGCTTCGTTCATTCATTTGTGACCAAACATCACGGCACATTTCACCACAGTACGCGAACAGCGCGATCGCGCTGCGTGGCGCTAAAAACACACACACTGTTACACGTATAGAATACTCGAGAGGAACGATAAATTGGTCATTTTGGTAGTTCCAACGTCAATTTATCATTACTACTTTATTCCTCTTAATTTGTCATCGTTACACCTTTTCATTCTCTCTGTCACAAAATTTCACCAAAATTCACTCGAAAGAGTCAATCGTTTCGTCTCTTGGACAACCTTTTCTTACCCTACTTTGGCGCGTGTTCCATTACCAATATCCAGCAACTGCGGACGAGGCACCTTCCACATGGAACGCCTCGACGCTCGGGCGCTCTGACGGTTTACGGAAGGCGTCGCGGCGCGTGCAAGACGCTGCAGGAGGGGGAGGAGGGGGGTGCGTTCGCGGAGCGCGTGTCGTCGCTCGAAGCCGGCAGTGAAAATGGTTTTGTGCCAGAAAGTCTCGGATAAGTTAAACACCGGCCGTGATCCGGAGGCGTCGTAAAGCGCCGCGGCGCCTTCGTGTTTACGCGGAGACGTCGAGGCCCACCAACCGCGTCATCCCTTTCCATCGACGCCGCGCTCGTCGTCCTCGTCCAACCGGCACCGCTCGCCGATCGTCCCGATCCGCTCTACTTATTCCTCGTCTATTTTCGCCCGCGTGACAAATCTCTCTATGCCGGCCGGATTTATCGAGCGACATTCTGGCCCGTGCCGTGCCCATATGGCAGCCACGCGAGCTATTTCGGGGCCGAGGCGTCGAGGTGCGATCTTCCACTATCTCCCTTCGAGAGGAACGCGATAAGCAATCGATCGGGCGTCGGGGAGAGCTGCCTTCGAATTGACAGACGCGTCTGCGGGTTTCAATGGTGAAACGTGCAGTGTGGGAACGTGCGTGAGTAGAAAAGGGGGAGGGGGTTGAGAATTATCGTTTTCTAACTGCAAAGTGTTTTTGTGTCGTTTTGAAATTGCGAGAAACGAAAAAGAAATAATAAACAAAGTTATAATTTAATTGGCTAGCAAATACTGTCACGTGCAAGTGATTGTACAGTAATTTAAGTTAAATTACCTACTTATTTGCTCTGGGAATTTCGAATATTCGATTTTGTTCTGTATTTTACACACTTGATTAGCAACTGAAATTAAACATTTCTATAATTGCAATATAAAATTGGTAGTGTCATTTTGAAATTGTGAAGAACGAAAAAGAAATTGCAACGGATAACAAAGTTATAAGAATGAAATTATAATTTGATTGACCAGCAAATAGTATCGTGCATAGATGATTACAGTAACTTAAGTTAAATTACCTACTAAAATTGAAGATATTTACTTTTTATTCTGTATTTTACATCTTTCTTGATTAATAACAAACTGAAATTAAACATATTTTCTATAATTGCAATAAAAAATTAACAAAGTTACAATTGAATTAACTCCCAAGTAGAATTTTCAGTTAATATAAATGACTACAGTGATTTTAATTAGAATACTAAAATTTAAGGTACTTGTACCACCTACTAAATTATTATAGTAATTATTATAGTTCATTTATTATTATAGATTCTATTACTATTACATACTTGATTATTATAGTAATAGAACTAAATGATACCTATTAATTATTATAGTTCATTTATTATTATATATTATTATAGATTCTATTACTATTACATACTTAATTATTAAAGTAATAGGACTAAATGATACCTATTAATTATTATAGTAATTATTATAGTTCATTTATTATTATATATTATTACAGATTCTATCACCATTACATACTTGATTATCATAGTAATAGAACTAAATGATACCTATTAATTATGAAACTAAAATGATGATTCTCAAAATTGTTACTTATTATATATTTTATCATCCGTCATATTCATTATAGATTTGTACATCAAATGTGATCAAAGTAGAAAAAAGATCGTGATACGCTTTGAAGTACACTTGAAAGCTCGTTACTTAGAAGCGCTGCTTTCACGGAATTTTATAGACGCATTTATGCTGCAACAATCGTTCATCGGTTGGTCTACGCTGAGAAGGATCTGGCATTGCTCGAAAAACAAACAAGAATCGATATTGATAGGTAATTTTCTTACGTTCAGCTTTCTTTCAACTCACGATTGCGGCAAATACAATTGGTTTTATGAATGAACGTAAAGTCCTCTTTATTCGACTCGCTGTATCAGAACGAGCGTAAATTTACATACGCTAACCTTTTGCATTACGTGACCAAGTTAATTACGCGGCACCCGCACAAGAGACGATTTGCAAGTCAATTACGTCACTGTTAAGCTTGTTACATATCCTGATAAGATAATATTGAAACAGGAAACAAGTTGGCAACAAGTTGTTCGATACACAAGTGTTATCTACGCGACTACGATATTGCAATTGTACGTAAGAATTCTGAATAAAATCTTGGATACTGCGTTTCGACGTTTGAAATGACTGCGAATGAATTTCAAAGATCGGATGAACTTTGAACGTTTCATGTCCAAACTTTTTTCCTTTTTTTATTAAACTTTTACATTAATAAGTAATTAATTTTTTTATTATTATTAATTACATTATTAAGTGATCTTTCGAATATTGGAAACTTAATTACGCAATGGTGAAATATTAATGAAAGAAATTAATATGTTAAATTTATAAGTTCAAAATGTTTATAAGTATCGACAAATTTTTGAGTAAGAAAAAAATAAGACGTGGTATTGTTAGAAAGAGATCTGAAAATTGTGTACAAGAGAATACGAGGTGATTCTTTGGTAAAAGATACAAGGAAATGTAAAATAGAATTTTTTCGTTAAAAACTTAGTTCTTGAGAAAAGAGTTTATCAAGTACATACGTCTGAAAATTAGTTCGCGAAACGCTTGGTTTCTAAGAAAGTTAAATTCAAATATTTATCAAATACACGTGTACGATGCCAATTTATAATTTTTGAAAACAATGTCTTAAATGAAACAAATTTTATTCTACGTTTACTTACGGAACAATCTCTTGTTAATTGTTCACTTGTACTAGATAAATTTTCAAATTCGATGTTTCCGAAAATCAAGCTTCGAACAACAAATTCTGTTGCGTACTTCAATAACTTACAAATATTCCTTTTGTACTCCACATTATAGCATTTAGTAGCATTTATAAGAAGTTAAATCGCGATGACAAAATTCTACGATAAAACAATGCTCGTTATCGCCAAAGTTCAGACGAAGACGATCCATTCAACAACAAAGAAGAAAAGAAATGACGATTGGAAGGAAGAATTTCAAGCAGATCGGAGGAGGACGAGTCTCGCGGTCAGCAAACGGGGCGATGATTTACGAGCTTACTAGTTGGAATTTGTCAGTCCTCGTCTGTGGACGTCCGTCGACCTCTCGATATCGATCTTCCTTCGCGCTGTACCTATCCACCGATCGGAGTCGATCATTGGACGAGGGAAGACCGAGGCTACGGGAAGAAAGGAGGGGAAAGAAAGAAAGAGAGAAAAATAGGAGAACGATCAGAGCGGCGTGAAAGCGGCATTCCCTCGACGGCGAAGGAAAACTAAGTCTTAATAAAGCGGAGAGGCAAGATAAATCGGTGCATTAGCATCTCGCCGGGCGTGATTCATGGTGACGGTTCGACCAGGCTGGGAGACCGACCGTTGAATATGATATATCGTCATTAGCATCGGTTTCGTATTAGAACAAATAGCCGCGCGTTTTAGCCCTTAAAAGGCGCGACGCGCCCCCGTCCCTTAATGGCCCGTAATGCACACCCCCCCTCCCGGAAAACTCCGACAGGAGGAACGGTGTCGCAGTGACTCGTGCTTTCCTCGGCCATCTGCCTGCGAGCTTTGTTTCACCGTCGAGCAGAACAATGGGGTCCCCGACGACAACGCGCCTTCGCTTCGCCTCGAAATAAAGACGGTGTCGCTGGCGCGTAACAGGGAGAACTCTCGGTTGTGTAAACTATTCAGAGTTTGATTTTCTTTCGAATTTCAAATTTTCATTTTCATTTATTCGAAGAAATTTCTATAGCAACGAGACATGATTTAGCCCGATTTTTAACAGATGTTGACATTGTGATTTTGTGAGTTGTTTTAGGTAGGAATTGCGGTTTCGATTTGAAATGAAAGGCAAATTGTAGTTTTATGGAGTGTGAATTTGAATCTTCGATTTTAATTCTTTGAACTGAGGAGGATAATAAATATAGATTATATGTAAAGGTTTCAATCTGACGTGATGTAATGTATTGTGACAATATAATGTTTACTAAAAACTGAGAAGAAATAAGGGAAAGGGTTAGTAAATGTAATGAAACTAGACGGTTTCCAGGTGTTGGTTTCTAAATTATTTCTGATGAAATTGACAATTTATCATTAAATGTTAATAAATTTTGAAATGAGATTAAAGGAAAAAAAAATTTGAAAAATTTTCGTCATTAGAAATGGGATTGTCAAAATCGTCGCGCATTGAACATTTTTAATATAAGAAAAGGTTGATATAGTAGAATTATCTAGACACTGCGTACACGTATATGCAATTCGATCAGAAATGTATGAAATTTACTGTAATGTTTATCACGATAGACTGTTATTTAATAATTTCCGATTTTACAAAGAGAAATTAAATATTTATGCTCATTTCTAAATTCGTTCAGAAACAAAGGACATAAAACTATACATCCCGAATAATTTAATTTGTAATAATAATTGCAATAATTATCGTAACAGTAGTTATCAATTTGTTTTCTCGTTGAGTCACGTGAAAATGCAAATTTGTTTTATCAAGGTGTTTTTTATATAATGACTTCCTGCAATCCTAGCATATGTCAAGTTCCGATATGCAAAGTAGATTCAATGTATACGTGAAATTAGCTTACGTGAGATGCGGCAAAGATATTCTTAATCACGCATACATCAAGCGTTGCTCGAATTTGGAAAGTAATTAATTTTTCATTATTCACTCTGTCAACTAAATTCTCCGACATTTACACACGTGTATAGCCAAATTACAACATGACGTGACAAGCACGATAAAGTGTTTAAATGTTTGAAGTAACAAATATGCATCGAAACACGTGTTAATTTATCTGACACGGATAAATCATTTCGATTTTATCAAATAAACCATCATCCTCTAATTTATCATAAATATATATATATATCATTCTCTAATTTCTATTTCATACGTTTTTCCCTCGTTCCTCTTTACAACACGCGAAAAGAAAGAATCAAAGTAACAATCTCGCAAGTCGTATTTTTTCACATTCACATTCGTCGTAAACAGAAATTGCAAAACGAAGAAACCGAGAACTCGCTCCAGTTTCTCCCGCAAAGAGCAGCGAGCCAAACGCGCGGCGAACGACGTAAGTACATATTTCTGGAAGAACCGAATCGATTCTAAACAACGTGTCTCATTAGTCACAGGGAGCCGCTCTCGAAAAGATCCGACCTCGATCCGCAGATGTTTCCCTCTGTTCTCCGTGTTGATTAGAACCGTCCCGTCGCCTCATTTCCATAATCATTTCCCTGGAACCGATCGTCCTCTCCCCCTCTGGCAAAGGAGAAAGAGCTCGCGGCGGAAATCGTTTCCCGCGATACCCACCGCCTCCCCGCGGTCAATTCGCACGCAAATTTATTCCCGGTTCTCGCGTGAAACGCGCGAACGCTCGGCCGCGACACAGGTCGTCGAAGGGGCGAGCAACCCCTTTCGATTTCGGCGTAATTCACGGTTCGCCGGTGCATTTATTAACGTGTGTCACTCGAGGAGACGCCTCCCTCCTGGTGATTTATCGCGAGATCCATCCACGCTGCGGCGCGGGGCCAGAGTTCGACGGGGCTCTTCGGGGTCTTCGTCGCCCGCGGCCCGACCTTCCTTCGTCTTCCAGCTGCCGAATCGGCCGCGCAGATGGAGACGCAGATGGTGCCCCTGTGCCACGATCCTCGCCCGTACGACCGCTGGCTGTCTTCCTTCCTGGAGTTTCGTTCAGCCGGTGGACGACGACGATTGGTCGCGTGATTTGGTATAACTGGCTGGCCTTAATAACCGCTGCTGAGAACGTGGGCGTGCGCGAAGCGGAAGTTTTAACGATCTTCGACAATTGGACGATGACGTCGACGGTGAAAATGGTCGTTTGTAAATTTGGAAATGATGGACGAGTATTTAAACGACGGTTTTTTAGTATGATGTTTAACCTCCTCGAGCACATGTGTTGTGTTTCGAGGATTTCTGGCTTGGTAGAGTGGAAAATAATCGGTGGTTTTCTGGTATTTGAGAATCTTCCGAGATGGAGTTGATGATGACGTGACAGTGAAAATGGTCATTCGTATCGTAGATTTGGAAATAATGGAAGAGTATTTGAACGATGGTTTTTCAGTATTTAACCTCCTCAAGCACATGTGTTACGTTTCGAGGATTTCTAGCTTGGTAGAGTGGAAAATAATCGGTGGTTTTCTGGCATTTGAGAATCTTTCCGAGATGGAGTTGATGATGACGTGACAGTGAAAATGGTCATTCGTACCGTAGATTTGGAAGTAATGGACGAGTATTTGAATGATGGTTTTCTAGTATTTAATCTCCTTAAATACACACGTTACGTTTCAAAGAGAGACGTTCGAGGATTTTTGACGACGTGGAAATGATCATTTGCTTGATAGATAAGGGAAATAATGGGTGATTTTCTGTATAGGTAGTTTTCTGGTATTTAAACTTTAAAAAGGGAAAATTTTGAGAATCTTTCCGAGATGGAGTTGATGATGTGACAGTGAAAATGGCCATTTGTCTGGTATTTTGAAAGACGATGGGTAAATGTGTGGTTTCTAGTTTGTAGAAAGAAATAGAAAATTGGGGCGGAGATAAATTTGTACGCATTATGTGGAATTATGAACTTTTAGACGATGTAATATAATATATGTAATATCTAATAAAAGTATATTTAAGTGAAAACAACGTAACATCTTACAAAAAATTCACGTTATCAAAAAAAGTATTCTTACAAAAATTGTTTGAGACGAAGAAGAATGTATTACATAATATTATATACAGGGTGTCTTATTTTAATCCACCTAAACTATCCATTACTCAAAAAAGTGTTACAAATGTAACTTCTCTAAGTGGAAATTAGAGCCGAGTTAAATTTATTGATTTACGATATATTAACTTCTGAAGATCCTTCCAACTCATTTCCAATTATTTAAGTCTTTCTCTCGTTGTGAACGCCAATGTCATATACCTACATACAGGTAATGTAAAAACTGAAAGACCCAGAAGCAACTGTTCTGACTAGGAAATGAAGTCGATCTTTTTGCCATAAAATTTTATCGATATGCAAACATTTGAATCGATAGAAAACAAATTACAGGCGCGATCGCTCAGTACAGACAACGCCACTCCTACTCGAGGTCTACTCCACGCCCCCTCGCGAATCACGTGACCCAATCAACCAATCGCTAATTTTCGTTGCATAAACGTTGCACCTGAAGAGGCCCGATTTTCTGGGTTACCCCAGCTAAAATCACTTTCAGTGATAATATACAATATACCTACGTCTCACAAACTTTTGTTTTCACGTGAAACAACATCGTCGCATTCCACCACGTGTGTGCTGCTCCCTTTCAACCTCGCACGCGAAGCAAAATTCAACGTCCATGTACGTGCATCTAATAAACAGTCAGATGCACGAATCGCGGCGAACGATTAACCGGTAGAATTTCTTTCGATCCTCCGTGCATCCTCCGGATACGCATAGTTTAAATTCCAACGCCCATCGGCCACGCCGTGGCCACGGAAGATTTCCCGAAGTTCGCCTCCGATATTTTACTCGGTTGCAAGCTACTCATCTACGACCTCGATCCACGCCAATTAAACGTTTTTCACGGCGGACCTCGGCCACGACCCCCGATGCATCGCGTGTGCATCGACGGTCCATGTGATCGTATACACGTGAATTGCGCCTCCGATGATAATCACCACCGTCGTCCTTCTCGAACCGCGTTCTTACGGGCCTCTCTTCGTTCTTTTTTTTTTTTTTTGCAAGTGTGCAATGGTTTCTGGGGTTAATCCGGGTGTACAGGGTGGTTCGATCAGTCCGAGTGCTTTCGATTCGACGAAATTACGTGAAATTTGTGGATTGCACCAATTTAGATAGACATTGGAATACCAATTTAAAAATGTAATATTTACCTTAAAGTCCTAAAGTTGCATATTGAGCATATTGCCTAGAGAGCATCGGGTGATTCCGAAAGAAGCTTCGATTTCGATTCGAAAGTTTTGTCAATATTAAATCAATTGTGATTAACATGAAGTTACAAGCGTTGATCAATTAAAGAGAAAAGATTGTTACAGAACATGTTGCATGTTCGTAGGAACTTGACAGAAATAGCACAACTGGCATGAGTAATTTACTTTTGTTTTTTTCAAACTTGATAAACATTGCCATTTAGTGACAATAATTTAAAAAAAATGATTTAAATAAAATAAAATTTTCTACAGTATCAAACAACGGCGTTACTTATAGATATCCCTATCATTATCGCACAATTTTTTTTAATAAAGTAATCAAATTTGTACGTATTTCCGTAACATTAGAAATATTGACAGCAATGTTAGTTCACTACGAGCTAAGTATTGGTAAATCAAGCCGTACAATGCCTTATACTCTATCATATATATGAACCAGTTATGAATTACTCTGTATAATATTCACAATAATATATAATATATAAGATTTTAAGGTGAAGTCGACATTTTTAAATTGGTTTATTTATCATTAATGAACTGTGCAAAATTGCACAAAACGCTTATAATAATAAAAAAAATTTATAAAATGTAAAACAATTTTTTACAAAGTTTCAAATTTTTAAACCGTATTCCTGAAAATATGAATTTGTATAAAAATCCACAGTCTAATTATTAGTTCTGAATCCAATAAAATTTACAGGGAAAAAATACAAAGCAAGAGATTCGTTATTAAAATACGTAGACATGATACAAATTAGTGTTAATTGTTATTATCGCTAATTGGACGAGCTCTTTCTAAAAACCTCATATTGTCCTGAAAATAGTCAATATTGCACATGCATGTGTTAACCAATTTCATGATTTACAGGCTAAGCATAAAGTAGCTAGAGTTATTGAGCTAATGACGGGAATGTGGATTCTATCTAACTTTATTTTAATATCAGCGATACTATTTGAATCGAAACAGCCAAGAAACTTGTACGACATCGATATATATATCAGACTCTCATATCAAGATTTTCAAGGCGATCGCGACTTTGAGTTTATAAAGGCCTATCAAGTTCGAAAAGAAGTTGACTACAAAATCCGCAGATTCCAAAATAAACTCAACGGCAGTGACAACGAACGGATAGAGTTCGCAACTCTCTTCGGGGATTCCGGCGCGTGGAAAGATCGAAGGAATCATTAGCCACGGCTCGCTTGACGGATTTCCGATGAAAACTGTATCGAGACAGTCTCACGTCCCATCGATATAAATAAAGTATCCGCAGGGTGATAGAGCGTCCGCGGTCGGCTGACACAACGCACAGGGCAAATGAAAAATGCCGGGACGGCCGATCAATGTAAATATATTCATGACGTGGGGTGGATGAGCGACCACGGGGATGCCGGATACAACGTATACGCGCGCGTGGACTTTTATAGGATGGGGGCTGGCTGGCTGGCTGGCTGGCTGGCTGGCTGGTTGGCTGGTTGGCTTGCTTTCTCGAGAGTCGACGACTCGATGCCACTCGGACGGCACATAATTCACTCTTTGGCAGCTCATTACAATTTAAAAAGGCTTTTGTCAGTGTACTATAACCCCGGACTATAGCCCCGTGATTCCTTACGAGCTCGCCACTTGCTCTCGCGTCAGGGGCCTGTCACCTTTGGGACTGCGAAACGAGCGTTCAACGAGCGGGAGAGTTGGCCCCGCGTCCTTCCACGAACCACCGGACGAACTCTTTAATTCGCCGAATGGCCGGCCCCCCTTCCCTCGTCGCTTTCTCTCCGCCATTAGTCGAGCATTGTCCCGATTTACCGTAATTTCGGCAAACTTTCAACAGCGGATTTGAAAAAAAAAAAAAGAAAAAAAAGGAATTGTTCGACTCTGTGGAATTTGAAACGAAACTGGGTGTCTTGCGGATGTTTGTTCTGTTTCTTTACAAATGAAATGTCAATGAATTGGAACTACTCGCGGAACTGTTTTACATATTATTATTCTTAGTAAAATTGGAGAATTTTTATTACCGATTGATGAGTATTTATTATAAGCGTATAAGTAAAATTTGTTTGCATTTCAAAAGTTGATAAAATTTATTTACTACTTTGTCAATTATTATTTTTGTGAAATCGTTGATCTTGCTAGAAACTTGCAAGACATTTTTTTTATAATTGCATTTTATAATTGATCCTACAATGGTCAAAAATGTTGTACTAATCCTGGATAATTAAGAACAAGCTCCCATCGTAACTGATCATTCGTGAAAACAGCAACGTCAATTAAAAACACACGATACAATTGAATTACATTTTCACAATAAAATATTTTATTTAACAATGAAAATACTTTGTCTTGTAAAGAAATACGATAAATGAAATTAAAATTCATATTTGGTATTGAATTTGTTTATTAAAACATTGTTTTCAGCATACGGAAGCGTTACAGTTTGTTGCGAGCTCAATTGTTTGCCCATTCTGTGCAAAACGAAATAGAAATATTTACATGGTTCGATGATAAAGTGAAAATGTATAAATAACGTATGAAATAAAAATAAACTGTGTGTTGCAAAGAAAGTTGCGTTGTTAATGACTGTTGTAACTTGGCTGTTTCGTTAAAGTGTTTGGATACTTCTAAATCATTGCTAAATCAAACATACAAACCAATTTTAATTTAATTGTGTCACACTGCCATTTTTTAATTCAATTTAATTCAACAGTTAATACAATTAATAAATAAGAAGACAGGAACTGAAGTTGGAATTTTGCAAAAATATCTCAAGTGTATCCGTTCGATAGGATTGAAATACATGTTTTTAGTTATAGTCAAAAAAAGTTCATATGAAATTATTTATTAGGGACAAATATGCAATTTGAATGATACAGGTACATTTCTTACTAAATTGAATTTAACGGAGCATTCGATCCTAGTTATAACAAAATAGAGAGAATGAACAGTAGAAGAATGTTCATCGGTCGTGATGGAAACGAGATAAAAATGTCAATCTTTTGATGAACTGGTAAGGAAAGTGTGAATCACCGATTTTGATGAAACTTGGCATAAATGTAATTTTCGAAAAAATATTTGACACGTATTTCTTCTCTTATCGGCAATCGTCGATGTTGAAGAGATGAAAACCACCCTTAAAGTTGGGTTGGTTTCGAACATATTTTGTCAAATATCTCAGAAATTACCAAAGATATAGTTTTTGTTTTAAATTGATGAAATTAGTGCGTTTTTAACGAGAAATTTAATCGTGCATTGCATTACATTTGTTTAAACAATATATTAAGAAAACCATACTTTTTATCATTTCTTGGTGGTTTTTCCAAGTAAATGCATGAAATCCATGAAAACTATATATTTAAACACAAATTACGGATAAATCAGAATCTTGATTTCTGCATTACAGAAAAATTCGTTCTTTCTCGCTTGCATTCCAAATTGTAAGAACAACCCTCCACTGCTCGCGAACCAATTTCATACGAGTCGGCTGGAGGATCATGACCAATCATTTTGAAGTATTTTATTGTAATCTCTGATGTAATCCGTGAAACGTCGCACGTCGATCGAAAGATTGACGTTTGATTGTACCTTGACCCCATAAAATAAACAGACCCATGTGTCAGCGACAGTGTAATGATACCAATGAAGCATGATAGACATTGAGACGTTCAGAGACGTCGTCCGTGATAAATGTAAGACAATACACATTTCTTTATACTGGCAAGAAATCCTGAATGGTCCTTTGTCTGTCAGAGAATCATATTCATCCAATTTTAATCTATTGTGATGCGATAAAATGGTCGAAATCGTCGAGAAGTGGCGTTAACACGCGGTTCAACTAAATAGCTATTGATTTGTAATTGCGAAGCGAACGGCCGTTTTTCGAAACGACAAATCGTCGTGGGCCGAACCGTGGTCGATTCTTTTTGCCGCTCGCGCGAGAGAAACCGGTCCGTGGAAGAACAAAAGGGTCAGTGACGAGTCGCCCGGTTACCCGGGCATTCCTAATTCTCCGTCTGGCTCGATCAACCACGTCGAAAGAGAAATGACTTCGTACGCATTTTTGGGACCGATTCCGAGCAATTACTGGGAGATCGTCTTTTGTACGAGGCGATCTTGATGAATGATCGTCACTTGAAACGTGGCTGAAATGGAAGATCGGCGCGAGGAATTCCGGGTACCTGCCTCTCTCGTGCTCGACGTTTCGTGACGGAGATTCTTATTAAATGGAGAGGTGTCCTGTTTTTGACGTGAATGACGATGGTTAGATAACCTTTTCTGCAAACTGGATCAAATTTGTTGCGACCATCTCGCGATTGGATGAATTACGATTTATAATACCGTGATATATTGAAATTTCTAGTAATTATGCAAATAATAATTCTTCCATTCAAGAAAATTACATCAATATTATATAATTAATGTGAAGTTAATTCGAGTAACAATAGAATTCTCACGATACTTATATTTTTCGATTAATAACGATTGTCAACGTGTCTAATTCATTTTCACCTAAGCTCTTTCGCCAAGAAACCAGTCACGCACTGCTCTTTTCACATGTAACGTTTGTGTAACTATTTTTAAACTTTTCTATCTATATTTGTACACGTTATGTTAAAGAAGGATACTGTCCTCAAAAATCGAATAACAGCGGAATGCTCCTCTTTGATATAAACGTAAAGTTTGTCAAGATAAATAAAAAAAAGAAATTGATTGCAAAAAAAGAAAACTGAAGAATTCGAAACCTGTGCAACCATGATAAATGAAGATGGACCGATATCGATACATAAGCAGATAATTGACAAATGTCACTCATGTAAATTCCACTGTAAAGAAAATAATAACAAGGCTTCCTCACGACACACCTATCTGTCTCCCCTGTTCGCGATGCTTCCAGGCTGAAGGTAATGGCAAAGAAAAAAGGAACCTCGCAGAAGGAAAATGCAACTGCGTCCCCCTGGGATATGGTCGAAGCCTGAAATTGATATGTATTCCGCGGCACGGCGCGTCCAATCTATCGCGGGTCAAGCAGCCGGAATTTTAAGCGCGATACACGCCATCGTATATCGAGATCTTCCCCTAAACGTCGATACGGCGCTTTGTGCGCGTGATATACAGGGTGACTCGGTCGACCATGCATTAAACATACAATCTTCTCGTAAGAAAAATATCGAGAAATTTTTATCCCTAGTATATATATACATATACCGATGAATTCAAAAAGAAGACGAATTATTGTATACGGTTTGGTCACTCGTTATGGTCCGCGAACCAGTTACTACCGCAAGAGGTTAAATGACGACAGATTGACAGTCTTAAACTTCTTATTCTTTCTTACAAGCAATTTTACATGTAATATATGTAATATATATGTGTGTGTGTATGTATGTATGTATGTACGTATGTATGTAAAATTGTTTGTAAGAAAGAATAAGAAGTTTAAGACTGTCAATCTGTCGTCATTTAATCTCTTGCGGTAGTAACTGCGGACCATAACGAGTGACCAAACCATATACAATAATTCGTCTTCTTTTTGAATTCATTGGTATGTATCATTGGATAGAAATTACTAAGAAGTGATAAATTTATTATTCGCTTTGTCTGAATTATATTTCAATATACATAAAACTGAGAAAATACTACAATTTTGAGCCAAATATTCTCGACGTGTGTGACAGGTCATTCCAGCGCAAGAGGTTAAAAAGAATTGGAGAAGTTAAATCGTTGGATCTGTTCGATTTTACAAAGCGACAATTTGACCCATAAGTCGAGGGTCTTAATTCGAAAACAGATCGAGCAAGTTAACCTTAATTTTAACGAGATCACGAAAATTCCACGCAACGAGAAGCTACACCCTGTAGCGTGTTGCTTTGGAAATCGTTTCATAGCTGAACGAGCTGATCAACGACGAACCAGATCGTTCCTCTTCCACGTTCTGAAACTTACGAGGACATAAACCACGCACCACCCCTCCGTATATATACATACATATCCGTATGCATACGTGCGCGCGCGCGCGCGTGGCCATCGCGTGCGGATCGCGGAGAAGGGTGGAAACGCCGGCCGCGAAGGGACGGCCGCTGGTCATCCTTGGAAAATTGAATTTCGTCCCTGAGGGCCGTCCGGATGAAGTATGCTGACAGTTGGAAAATTTGCGTTTAACCGGGTGCACGCGATCCCAACGCTGGTAATCTTTGTTAACCTCTTCTCGATCGTCGCCGAATCTTCTCTTAGGTTTGAGAATAAGACGCATGATGTATTTAGAAGCAGATCGCGTAATTGAAATGATTAGTTGCTAAGGGCGAAAAATTTATTGTTTCTGCTTTTCTCAAAATTATTTTAATTTCGTTTACTTTCTTTTAGATAAGTTTGTTTTTTTTAGGCTTGGGTTACATGAACTTTGTCAGGGCACAAATATAGTTTGTATAATTAGAATTCACATAATAGAAGATTCTCACTGATTTTCCCCTGTATTATTCAACCAACAAATAAAATAGCAAAATTATTAATCCATTTAATTACTAAAATTTGGTTCAGATAAATGGAATTTTATTGTAATTTTATTAAATTTCGAGTTGATAGAGAACGGATGTTAGGTCTAAACACATCCATGACATAATGTTGCTTTTAGCTTTATATGGCCCATTATATGGCCCTTTATATAACCCCATATTATTGATTATATTAAATCACATAATACAAATATATATTTTTTAAGATAATAATTGTATTATTATACCACGAATTCATTGTTAGTGAAGACGAACGATAAGTAACTAACAAGTAATAACGAACTTGATGTAGTTTGCGAGATTATTTCTCGTAATATTGTAGGTTTTGTTTCATCAAAAACGACAAAAACTTCATTGAAAAATTACCAACTGAGGATGAATCTGATTTGATTTGCTTCCCCTTAAATTGGAATTTTTTTCCAAGTTTGATTTGAATTGGAAATAAATTAAAATCAAATTGTTAAGCATTAAATGTATTATTAAAGAGTAGAAATTAACTCGGTGTCTTTGCACTGAATTGAAAAAAGAACTTATCAAATGAAAAATGTAAGAACTTATTCTTCAACGTCAAATTAGACAATTTCTTATTAGAATGATCCAAAAGCAAGATCAGTAAATGAATGGCAAGTTCGTCTAAAAAAATTAATTAAATTGATACGTTTTCTATTAGCTTGCGACGTTACATGTCATCGTATTATAGTTATACTGAGAGACAATTTTAATTTATCCACCTAATTTATACGTGAATTGTTAATGATGAAGATGAACCCATCGTTTCGTTTGTTTCCAGTAAATGGGGGAGAAAAATTCGAGTTACTCACCGTGTGGCACCCATCCGTGGTGGCACCTGTCGCAGTACCGGATATGCCGCTTCCCTGGAGTGAACGAGTCGCAGGAGCATCCGTTGACTGTACATCTGATGGACTGAAATTACACGAAAGCAATAATAATTATAGTCGAACCTTACACTCGAATAGAAACACGTTGTCTTGCAATCAAAATTCTTAAATATCTAAAAATGAAATAATTCATTTACTTGGGGATAATTCGCTAAATCATTCAATAAAAATTACTTGCACACGATATTTAAGGGTGAAATGACAAAAATTCGAGAAATCCCAATACTTCTAACGTTTAAAGTTCGATAAAACGACAAGGTAAAAGATCGTACAGCAAGTTTCAAGAGGTTGTTGTTCAAGGCTTGGTAAAAATTATGAAAAAATTTTCGAATTCGAAGAAAAAGAAATATTCTCCATTGACTACAAGATGTTGGAGCATAAGATTCACCCAAAAATTCACTTTACTTTTAGCAAGTTCTCATCCACTGTGAATGATCTTCAAATATCCTTTCTGTGCTTCAACCTACACTCGAACCAAAGTAACAATCTTCGTTTTATATAATATTCTCTGTAGAGAATCGTCCATTCCGTCGAACAGAAAGAAAAAAAAAAACTGCACGACTTGTAGCCCAATACGATTCGTCTCACTGAAAGGCCCAGAAGCAACTGTTCCGACTAGGAAATGAAGACGACTTTTTTGCCACAAAATTTTATTGATATGCAAACGTTTGAATCGATACAAAACAAATTACAGACCAACGCCACTTCTACTCGAGGTCTACCCCACGCTCCTTCGTGAATCACGTGACCCAAATCAACCAATCGCTAATTTTCGTTGCATCAGCGTTGCACCTGAAGAGGCCCGATTTTCTGGGTTACCTCCGCTAAAATCACTTTCAGTGATAAAAAGAAAATTCGAAACGCCCTTCCGAGGACGTGCGTACTGTACGGTAAAGGAAATGCGGAGTTTTATTCGGCGACTTTTCAGCCGAAAGGGAGGAAATATCCCGGACAGTTTGGCGCGGATTAAAGGATCGTTGCCACGGGCGAACAGGAAAAACGGGAGGGGGTGGGGTGTGGTATTTTGAGTGACCGTTTGGCATAACGCCACCCCAGAGGAAGCCTCGTAAGAGACGGGGCTTCGCCGGATTTTAAGGAACCGTGAATATTTTCAGCCCTTCGGCACGAAATTAACCTCTTGGGAGCCACCATCCAATCCTGCCCCACGGCTCTGAAAGGAAGGCGAACCTCCCTGGATCGGGGTATTACTTTATGTACGCAGCGGAAAAGTTTATTTTGCGCGGGGCGCAGTTACCTGCAGCTACCGCCCCCGTTGCAGTCAAAACTGAGACGCTGAAAGAAAGAGAGAAAGAGAGAGGGAGAGAGAGAGAGGGAAGAAGGAAAGAAAAAAGAAACACTAATTTCTGCCGCCCTCTTCCATCTTTCACGCGTTTTGAAAGTTCCCGGAGTAACACGAATCTGCACTAAGGCGAACTTTGGATCCTCGTTAAAAGGAACGCGCTTACGCTTCCGTCGAACGTCGTTCTCGTCATTG
Source organism: Melipona bicolor (assembly GCA_030673865.1). NCBI lineage: Eukaryota > Metazoa > Arthropoda > Insecta > Hymenoptera > Apidae > Melipona > Melipona bicolor. The sequence goes on along the minus strand of JAHYIQ010000011.1, from coordinate 6,375,624 downwards.
GGACCCGGCCATCGTTGCAGCTTCACGCTTCGGACGGAGAACGAATCTCGAAGCGGAGGAGAAGTTTCGCGTTAATTCCTGCCGGGTCGCGGGAATAACAGAAAGCAGATACTCGCGCACGTACGCGCGGAATGTTGAACCAAAGAAACTTTCCAGCACCTTAATCCCATCAGAACCCTACCGAACCATCGCCAACGAATCGTCACTCCCCATTTAAGGGGTTAACGCAATCTCCCATGCCCCTGGTCGACGAAAAAGGGGACCGTTTTACCTATACGCGAGGCCGTTCTCGCCTCGAGAAGAAGAAGAAGAGGAAGAGGAAGAGGAAGACGATGTTGCGTGTAAGTTTGCCGGTGTCGTGGTGTTATGGGGCGTTGTAGCGTTACGGAGACGGCGTGTGCCGCTAATATAAAGACAAATGAAGCGACGAGCGCGCCGCCATCGTCGGCCATGTGTCTTTATCCAGACAAGCGTCCCGCGGCATCGCGGGAAATCTTCTGTCGTCGGGAAACAAAGCCCGGCGGAACGTGCCCGGCTGACAAAATTTCGCAGCCGGCGAATTTTATTAGCTTCGCAGCGGGTTATTTATTCGGGACGAGCGACAGATTATATGGGCGATATTAGCGGCGGTCCCGCGGCACGCGGAAGGGGGAGCAGAGCCCCGTGAAACAAAGTCCCGGTCGCGTTTCTCTCTCTTCTTTTTCTTTTTCATATTCGAGACGGCGACGCCTTGGTTAATTCAGCCAGCGTTATGACGCACGCAGATATAACGTTTTAAATGGTACATTAATACTCGTGTGGAATTTCGCTGGGAGATTTCTGTAGCAAGGGTGAGGGAGGTGGTAGATGGAACTATTAGGTTAGCTTGTTTTGTCAAAGAAAGTATTTGCTGCAAGTCATACGTGTATATTTAACGTGAAGAAGATGAAAGATGCTTGTATTAGATGATTAAAAAATAAAAGTAGAATATATATCAGAAAAGACAGAGATGTTAAGATATCGTGCGATTGTTTATGTATTTTTGCATGAGTATTAAATTTGGAAATGTCACGAGCATCCAGAGAAAGTTAATAATCCTACAGATACTTTTTTCTGTCAGAATTGCAATCAAATTTAAAGACACGATCGACATAATTTTTTTGAAGCAATCGAGCTATGTTGAATTATAGAAGAAAACTAAAGTGTGTACATAGCGTTCTGAATTTATAATTTTGTAAAACTAAATTGTAAACCAACTGTGTGTATTAATTAATTAGATCAAATTTTAACAAAATTTCGTATGTTTCTCGACGACGTGTTTTTAAAAATTTGAGTATAATAAACTCGTTCTTCTTTTTAGCATTCTCGTTTCTCTGCAGATAATCGTCGAGAAATTTCAAGTCGAGACCGAGTAATTTCTACGCATCGCGTACGAAAGGAAAATTCGACTGCCTCGCGAAATGACACCAGACACCAGTTTCTGATCGCCACCGACGTTTCTTCGCGTGGCTTTTTTGCATTTGCGCGGTCGTGTTCCTCCGCTGTCGCCGAGCATGGAAGGCAATAACGTTTTTACGAGCCACGAAACATTTATTGCAGCTCTCTCTCTCTTTCTCTCTCTGCCGCCCAGCTGTCGGTTTATCATCTCGTTCCTCCGGTTAATACCCGCCGTTTAAGGACGCCACGAACAGCTTCTATATTTTCCACGGCTGTATATCTCCCGATTAGACCGGTAACGACACTGCCACCGAGCCGACGAGTCCATCAATTTACCGTTTTTCTTTTTCTTCTTCTCTCCCTTTTTTCCAACTGCTTGGCTCGGTTGATCAATCTGACTGTTAATCGCGAAAACCTGGAGCATTAGCGTCTCTCAATGACAAGACTTTAATTGCCTCTTTTAATACCTATCGTTTCAATGTTACACTTTTAAGGCCACTTGTCTTGGTCCATTAAGGACCGAGCAATAACTTTTACAACGTTATAAATCAAGGAATCTGAATGGACAACAACGAGGAGAATATTGACTGAGTTCAGTTCAATGTTGAAAGACAGAATTTAACGATGTAAATTGATTGAAAAAGAGTCATATTACGTTCGAGAGTACTTCAAGTTCTTGCGTTGGAGTGTTTATATTTAATAACAGATTTGAAAAATGGTAATAAGAAATGTCAAAAATCTGTTTGGGACGTCAAACCTTTATACTTTAATCTTTGTATCGACAACCGAGTATTCGAGCATTTATTTCTATATTTTATTTAAAAATATTCTTAACAAACTGCTGCAAATTTGTCCCAACTTGGACACTTTTACATCGATTCACGTTATGTGAAGAGAATTTACGTACATAAAATATTTTACATAGCTAAGATTCAAATTTACAGGTGGGTAGATATACAGAATAAATCGTGATACAAAATTTTTAATACTATTTATTTATTGACAATGAAAATATCTTGTTGCGTCATGCAACTTGCTACATTATCTATTGTTAATTTAATTGCAGAACATCGCATTGTTCGAATGATCAAAATACAATTTTAATAATCTTTCTTAATAATCCGCCATGAAATAATTCGTAAAAACTACTATGACAGTAAATAAATTCTTCTACTGCAGAGAAGATTCGTTCACAGTTTTGTGAAATTGATACAAGTTTTTCATGCGCAGTGGTTGCCTCACGATTTGACAATAATCATCATTTCACTTATAAAAATAAGATTGAAGGGAATTTTGTGAATTCACTATATAGAACACTTCGAAACTGTGCTCGATACAACGATAAAAACAGAAAGGGACGGGAATAAAATCACGCGTGCGTGTCTGACCTAACAATAACTTTACTCTACAAACGTCATTGATAATAATTTTAGCCTGCAGAAGGGTTAGAATGAAAATCTTCTGTGTCTTCTCTTGCGTGAACAACGCGGAAGAAGAGTTGCGGATTTCTGGACGATCGGCGCACCCGGGAGCGTTTCGTTTCTCGACAACGGGATCGAACATGCACACACCGAGAGGCCGGGATTGTAATCCAAACGTGGAACAAGCGTACGCGCGCTGGCTGCAACGATGGCTATTACAACGTATCAACGAACGATAATTAATTGCGCGGATATGGATTACATGAATTACGCGGACTTATATTTCCAATCAATAGCGCGCCGGGGCGATACACACCCCGTGGCAGCGATGATGATTATCATTATAATCGGAAGCGGACCACCGGCACAGTTCCGTACAATGCGCCCCCCACCCCTGCGTATTGTTAAATATATCAGAGCGGTGGAAACCGTGGCTCGGCTACCGTTTGGAATTCGTTAACGAGCGGAATGGAATTACGTCAGCGATTCGTCAATAGCCGATCCTGAGAGCCGTTTGTCACAGTGAGACACGGCAAAACGAGGCTCCCCGTGTCGATGGATTGCACGAGACACAATAACAACGTGTTGTTCATCGCTACTTGGTACTTTTTATCACTGAAACTGATTTTAGCGGGGGTAACCCAGGAAATCGGGCCTCGGGCCTCTTCAGGTGCAACGCTGATGCAACGAAAATTAGCGATTGGTTGATTCGGGTCACGTGATTCGTGAGGGGGCGTGGTAGACCTCGAGTAGGAGTGGCGTTGGCCTGTAATTTGTTTTGTATCGATTTAAACGTTTGCATATCGATAAAATTTTATGGCAAAAAAGTCGTCTTCATTTCCTAGTCGGAACAGTTATTTCTGGGCCTTTCAGTGAGACAAATCGACTCGCGCGACTAGAATTGTTTTTCGCGGTTAATTCTTCGATTGAATTAGGGAAGAATATACACTCTTCTCCAAAAGTATTAGGACACCTGCTTATTTAGTATAAATTGTAATTTTTTACCCAGTTTAAGTAATATCTGCGAGTTCTATGGCACTATATCATCGAAATACACGTTAAGTTATAAGTATTTGTGACTTTGACAATTACTCTGCTCATTTGTTGCATTTTGTTTGTTAAAAACGTCAACGATCAATAATGGTCTGGGGTTGTATTGGCGCAAATAGTGTTGGTAATAAAAATCGAAGGGATTCTGAAAAAAGAACAATATTTGTCCATTTTACATGATCATGCCATACCATCTGGGAGGCGATTAATAGGCCAAAATTTGATTTTCATGCATGACAACGATTCCAAGAGCGATGAATCAATAATAATGCATTGGCCCCCTCAATCCCCCAATCTGAACCCAACAGAGAAGATTTGGAATGAATTAGATCGGAAAATCCGTAAAATGTGTCCAAACTCCCAAAATGACTTATGGAACAAACTACAAAATGCATGGAACCAAATAGTACCAGAAAGAAAAGAAAAACTAATAAAACGGATGCGAAAGGAAAATTTAACTTTCTTGTGCAAAATTAATGTTACTATTACTATAATGTAAAGTATATGTACTGCTCGCCCAGCTTAATAGAACTAACTTTGAAATAAATTTAAGAAATGATAACAATTTCCTAATGGTTTTCCAAATTTATTTCATTTTCTGTAAGTGTCCTAATACTTTTGGAGGGGGGTGTACACCTAAATTGTTCATCTGTCAATGATTAAAGCTGCTTCGTGATAGTTTAGTGAGATCGTACGTCTCGAAAAGATTATTTCTTTCTTTCGTTCAATTCTTACAGTTAGATACCGTGAAAATTTTGTCCGTAGTCGTGTCCAATTCGTGCTAGGATTGGGACGCTTAAAATACAATTGATTTACTTATCAGAAGTTCAGAGAAAAGAGCCTGTTGAATAAACTATATACTATGTCAGAAATCATATATGTAATAGACATAAAAAAATGTTGTCGTTTAAAGATGCGTGTCTTTTTAATTTGTTACACGCTCCTCATTCAGTGTTTGAACTATCAGCTTCTCTAAATTTAAAGATTAAATTCTCAAGTAAAGCTATAAGTAAAAACTACTTCCCCCGTCGATAATTTACACAAGAGCGCGACGACGCACCGCGTGCCAAGGGGTTGAAAAAGAGCTACTATCGATGTTTCACACTCGAAGCAGTTCCAGCTGGCAAACACTCACAGAGCGGATATAGCTAGCCGTGGATGGTCGCTATTCGCGTCGATACATCCCCAATTTCCCCACTCTTTCCGGTTTGTGTTCCATCGTCGGCTACTTTGCCTTAGAGGCAAACGCACTCGTGGCTGATCTGGCCAAAATTGGTCTGACAAACTATCGCCAGAGCAGTTGATCCCAAAGGCCAGAAAGGCAGACGGAGGCACGAAAGTACGAAAACTCGACGGCACTCGAGGAGGATGACGCGGGGGGGTGGAGAAGGGGAAGGAGGTTGCGATACACCGGGGGCTCGCATTCGCGGCCAAATCTCCCGGCAGATGTGTAGTAGGTTTGTGTTTAATGAACGGGGCTAATCTCCCCATTCGAAATGCAACGCTAACAGCGCAACGCGCGGCAGCAGCAACCGGGCAACTCGTTCATCGTTGCAAATTAATTTGACCAGCGCGCGAGTTAAACCTCAAGTATAAAGCTGCGCGAGCGGGCCGCGTCGACGATGCAAACCCATTAATGAGTTCGAGGATTTAAGCTGGGTCGATGCATTTCGCTGATCCGATCCACATCGGTCCCTTTTGCGCCACGCCGCGCCGCGCTGCGTGTCCGAACTTCCACCCCCTCTCGTCGGCGACACGCGCGATCGTTCTTTGTACTTTTGCACGATTGTCGAAGATTTTCGGGATGAAACGTTGTAGAATAATGTTGTAAAACACGTACGAGACGCGTGTGTAAGAACGTTTTCGTGAAAAAATGGACATTGGAAACAGCGTGGCAGTATTTAAAATTATTGATCCATTTGCGTCAGGATTTAAATTGGACGATGGATCTGTATTGCCGATTCACTCTACGCGCTAATATTTTAATGAACGCACGTTTGGAATAAATATCTGATAACTTCTCGAAATTATGATGTGAAATTGAAATCAAAAAGCAAAACGATAATGATATCATTATAACCTTCGTTTTCCTTGCGCCAAGAGTTGATCACTTCTTAAGCTTGCTCGAATTCTTCTTAATTTGTCTCGATCGAGACATTTACTATACTCTATTCTTTATTAATATTAACCGATTATATATTCCACTCTGTGATGCAAATAATTTAAAAGACACATGATAATGAAATTGCTATTCATACTGCATACTACATTAATGATAAGTTATTCAATGGTAACTTTTTTTTATTAGTTTCAAGTCCAGCTGGTACTAACATTTACTAAAAAAATTATCTACATTAATATTAACTATTTGATCAGTTTATTCTCAGTATCATCAGCTAATTTTAATTAAGCGTTTAAATTATATAATAAACTGTTTTCAGAGTGATTCTTTGCAAATTCAAAGAAATAATATAAAACAGTTGTGTTCGAAGGAAATTATTCGAAACACGAAAGAAAAAGTGAAATCTATCAAAGATAAAAATATACTGCGAAGATTCAGATTGAAATCGTGCGTATCGGTGACAATTTTTTCACATTTTAAGTCAAACTCGAGATATTTCTAACGTTAAAAAAGTGCAATCGGATTTAAAATGTAGTAAGACCAAAGTGACAAGAAACAAATGACTTCAATTTCAAACAAAATACTCATACTGACTCAACTTTGCACTCGTCTATATTTTCTCCTATTCTTTCTGTTAAACGAATATTTCCAGTACGTACAAATAAATGATAAATTTATTTCTTCATCTCCGCGAAATTTTTAAACAAATATAAATATATTTCGTATTGTTACTCGACTTGAACTCGCCTCTTTTAACCGAGGGAGAAAACTACAATCATGTTCGTCTTCGCATGCGACACGTGTACACGCGGTTTAAACGATACGAAGCAATTGGCATCCCCCTCGATCAGAATGCGGCACGCGTGTCGATGTCAGGAGGGTAAACGTGCTGGAATAAGAAAAAAAAAGAAAAGAAAGCGGAATTTGCAATGGCTCGCTTCACGTGTGTGGCGGAATAATGAAATGCTAACAGCCTGGGCTGCGTTTAGCATATTGTCGCGGCCACAATGGCAATTTGCGTGATATATCTGGCCGTTTCCTCGGGACGCGTTCAAATGTAGCGGAATTAACTGGCCTCCCGAGCCGCTGCGAAGTATATTTCGACTTGGAGCCGGCGTTTGTCAAAATTTCGACGACCAATATAATAATTCTTACTCTCTCGAGAGTAGTCTCAAGAACGTTTTTTGAATTTTTACTTTCAGACAGACGATAGAAAATGGTAAAAAGAGTTTACTAGTGGAACTCTTAAAATCGTGGAAATTAGTTTGTTTCCGTTTTATCAGTTTTTCCTTTTATCACTGAAAGTGATTTTAGGAGGGGCAACTCTGAAACTCGGGCCTCTTTAGGTGCAACGCCAATGCAACGAAAATTAGCGATTGGTTGATTTGAGTCACGTGATTCGTGAAGGAGTGTGGGGTAAACCTCGAGTAGGAGTGGCGTTGTCTGGTACTGAACGATCGCGTCTGTAATTTATTTTCTATCGATTCAAATGTTTGCATATCAATAAAATTTTATGGTAAAAAAGTCGTCTTCATTTCCTAGTCAGAACAGTGAGACGAATCGTACTGGGGTACAAGTCGTGCAGTTTTTTGCAGAAAATGTCAAACTCACGTAGGTTTTTGAAATCGAGATACTTTAGAAAGTAACATTTATATGAATGTCTATATGTTTTATGTTTCTTTATAAAAATAACATTAACGCGTACGTATACGAATGTTAACACTTGAAGGATAAGAGGGAGAAACTATACTGCCAGATTAAACGATATTAAAGTGATTATATTAACATATATATATATATATATATATATATATTTGTAATCAAACATTTATTTATATACTTTTATGTACATTGATCAATTTATTTATACACTTTTGTATACAAATTATTATCTAATTTACATTATCTATTCAATGCTTTTGGCATCTATCTATCAAAAGTGTTAAAAATTAATATCGAGAACATGATCGCCTGATGAAAGACCAAAATTAAATTAAACAGTCTTGCTATATATATATATCTCACCTGTAAATTTCACTCACGGGCAATCGAGTGGTTGTGCGGCTCGATTAATTTTCCCTTTCGAGCGAACTGCAAAGATTACTCCGCCACGAAGGAATAAAGAAATGAAAGATGGAAAGGGGCAAGGGTCCCTGCGTGGACGATAAATATCGCAGGCCGGCGGCGACAAAATATCGCGAAATAAGAAAGGCTGTAACGGCGGGGTTGACAGACGGCACCCTGAGGAGCACTAAGTCACCGCCTATGCTAACTTTCTGTCCTGACCGCTCCCCTCTTTCTCTCTCTTTCTATTTCCGACCGATGAAATAATATCGCCCCGATTGCCAGCCTTGATCCATGTAGCGTGAAACGTCCAGACGTTTGCCGGGGGATTCCTCGGGAGCAAGTCGCCCGGCGATAATCGCCGAGGGGTGGTATATTTGCTTCCACGGAATTCCGTTTCCTTCGAGGACACGTGGTTTATCGCGAAACAGCTTTGGCATCGTTCTGAAGGACCGCTTGCTTGGAACGATTTCTCGACGGTTGGAATATTTTAACGTGGCAACTACGGGGAGGAGGATAGTGGGTCTTTGGCACTTTGAATTTGCAAGATAAATTCAAAGTCTCTCTTTGAAACTGCGATGCAAGTAGGTAGAGGAGTCCTCGCAGATACCGAATATTCAATCATTACTATTTTACATTCTGACGTATACGTTCCATTTGAAAATAAAAATAATACATTGAAAAGTCGCAGTTTTTGCTTTTCTATGTACAAGTGTTTGCAAATTCGAGTAAATAGTAATTTTTCCCTTCCTTCTGGAAAATTTCGTTTCTGACACTCGAGGTTGAGGCGTTTTCGATATCTATTTTAATTCTAGAGCAACAAACAGAAGAGAGTTTAAAGTAACTTTATAAATATAATACAAGAGTAACGATATACAATCAGAACAGATAATTGTTACCAATTAAAGATGCTCGATATAAATATTCCTAATATTGAAAGTGATTTTAACCGAGGTAACCCAGAAAATCGGGCCTCTTCAGGTGCAACGCTAATGCAACGAAAATTAGCGATTGATTGATTGATTCGTGAGGGGGCGTGGGGTAGATCTCGAGTAGGAGTGGCGTTGTCTGGTACTGAGCGATCGCGTCTGTGTCGATTCGTAATAGTATATATTATACTATACCATATAGCATTATATAGTATAGTATAGTATTCATGTTAAAATAAGAAAAAGGTGTCGTATAAACATATTATATGTAATTAGGAGCATTGTTAGGGAATTGTAACGAGAAAACGATGTATAAAAAGAGCACTAATGAATATATATACTTTACTGTGATACATTATTTGATAGTGGAATCCATGGAACGTTATGACTTAGTCATTTTAGCCATTTTGGTAGTTTCAGTGTGAATTAAATTCATTCAGTCTCGATTAGCCTCGATTGGTTATTTAGGAAAACGATCGAGTTTATGGAAATCGGTTCTTTCCAACGATACTGAAGCGGAAAATTGCTGGATCCCTGTTGATTTTCTCTTTGTTTCCTCGCACACACAGACGGACAGCAGAGGGTGCTTTTTAAATCTCATTATTACAGCTGCCGGGCAACGCGAAAAATAAGCGGCGCTCACTGAAGAACTTAATCCGACAGACTTACAGCCGTGAAACGATCGCGCGTGCATTTACCTTCGGCTTTTCTGCTTTTTACCCCCTTTAATGCGATAACAGAGAACAATGACGCGTGGAAGTTAGCGTCTTCTCATCGAAAGGGTCGCCCTTTTAAAATAACAAGTTTCCCAATTTTGTACACTTTCTTCTCTCTGCTAATGAAAATTCGTGCGTTTCAGATACTAAATTTTTCGCAGATACCGCAATAAAATTCTATTTATCTATCTGCAGAGATGAGTAGTTTATACGGGGTGAGCCACTTTGTTTCGTATTATTTGACAAAGACAGCATGAATGCAAGAATACTTTGCTTATTTTTTTATATATACTTGTCAGGAAATAAATTGTTTATACAATTGGAGTTCGCATTATGATTCACCCTTCCATTAGTGATTTTTCGCTCGTACAATAGGATTCAGGTTCGCATAACGGGAGCATCAGCAAGAGTTCATTTGGTTATTGACTAAAATTTGGTTCAGAAAAAGGGAGTTCTATCACAACAAATTTTATGTTACAAAAATACTTACCAAACAAATTGTACAAAAAATAATGAGCTCCATCAGGTAGTGCATTAAAAATTATATAATTCCGTCAATCCGTTGTATAACCTATACATACTCATCACCGGAAATTATTTACTTTCTGTACGAATCACTTTTTTTATATAACAACGCATAGTTTGTTAACACCAATAGTAGATTAAAAACAAACTATTGAGGAAGCTGATTATAAAATAACCAGATAATTCGACTAATGACAATAGTAGTTTATTTATCATTAAAGTTTAATTTTTAATATAATTAATATAATTAATAAATTGACAAACTTTAAGTAATAAATTTTATTGCAAATAAAAAGTCGTTTTATTTTTATTGCAAAATAGTCATTTTGTTGCACTTTAGTCATAGTTTACTGCAAAATTTTAATCATCGAGCACGCAGTCGTACTCTGTGTACGTGATATGATCAACGATGCGCTCTATTTATAGCGATTACATTTTGTCGAGTAAAAAGTTTAAATTCTTACACGAAAAAATGTTTCGAGCAAAAGTTGTACGGTATTAAGGAAATTGTGCAACGTAACAATTAACTTTTTGTTGATCTCCTTTTTTCCTCGAGACACGCGATGTGTAACACTTCGAAGAAATATTGCACGCTAAAAGTGAGTAAGAAAAGGCGCGCAAGTTCAAAAACCAGTAACTTTCAAACATATCTCTTTCGAATTACAAGAACAAACGAACCGCGAACTACGGTTGGAAAACTGAAAGTCGAAAAGGAAACGAAGTAACAAGAGATCGTACTCCATAATAACTCTTGCTCGTAGCAGTTTTCTCCGTGAATTTCACGAAACGATGAATAATTCTAAATGTCAAAATTAGACGATTCACCCTGTACAAGTGTAAAGTTGAAATTTCCCTTGCTATCTATTACTTTTCGTCCACACGATAGTAGCTCAGCTAATCGGGAATTAATGAAAATTTCACTATTCGACAAATCGAATGATAAAATTACTACAAACTAAAACTACTGCGACGTATCATTTTCCCTGAAATTAAGCCGCGAGTGTTACTCGGTCTTTCACATCCGAATCAATACCACGCAGGTACGGGGGCAAAAGCCGAATCGATCCGTTTGTGGCAAATACGCGCCATGCCTTGTACCAACTTGAACGCGAAAATTCATTGAATAGCTCCAAATCGAGCCGCAACTTACACGAATCGAGCGTGCCAAGCCACGGGCGCTATTTGGCAGAGAGGAACGCCATAATAACAACAACCACGATCGTCGTGTTCGTCGTCGTCAACGCGATATATCGAAGGAAACGGTTAGGGAGAGTTGCGAGAGTTATTCCGGCGCAGCTGCCCGCGGCAAGGATCGGTGGAAGATCTCCGATCTTCAGCCCGGTGCTCAGGCTGGAAAAAAAAATGACTAGACATTTTAATAGAGCGAGTTTTCATCTATCGTCCCTATTCATCGGCAATTTCCGATTGAGTCGCCGTCCCCGGGGGAAGATCGATCGCCATTGTCTCGAGCGGAGCCGTGTGCCGCCTCCGCCTAACGCTTCCACTGACTTTTCATCCCGGCGGCCACACCTTCGCGCCGCGCCGATCGTTCCACGAAAAAATCGAGCCCGTAATGCCCGTAATGGACGGATGAAACGTGCGGAATCGATCGGGAAACAAGCTGCCGTGACACGTGACACTTTGTATTACTTGTAATGGCCGACCACGAGCACGAGTCTTCGCGGACATCAGACCGCGGACCTCTTAACCTCTTGCCACGCACGTCGAGAATATCTGGCCAAAAATTGCAATATTTTCTCAGGTTTAAGTATATTGAAATATAACCTAAACAAATAATAAATTATTGTTTTTTAGTAATTTCTATCCAGTGACATACAGATGAATTCAAAAAGAAGAATTATCGTATACGGTTTGGTCACTCGTTATGGTCCGTGCCAACTAGTTACTAGCGCAAGAGGTTAAGGGTTTGTTAGGTAATACGTAACGTGCAAGAATCTGTGAAACGTTCAAAGAATATTTCAGGCGCTTTCTACGATATTAACGAGGGAACCGAAGTTGGAATTAAAATTACCGATTTTGATGAGATTTGGCATGAATGCAGTTTTCAAAGATAATCTTTTTTTTTTATCGGGGAGAAAACTACGTCGAATATCTCGGAAATTATACCATTTTTGTGTAATTAGTATTTTTTAACGACGAAATGTTTTCTACGAAAAATAAATCTTGGAAAATTTTCTTGAATATTTGTTTATGAATACTATATATTCAAACACAAATTGCGGATAAAGTGGAATCTTGATTTTTTCATTAAAAAGATTCATTATTATCAAATCTTTCTCGCTAGACATGCAAAGCAGGTTGTATATTAGAATTATTCTCTGCTCGTAAACATGTTAAACGTTAATATATTTAATTAAATGTCAATATATTTTAGTGAAACTCAAAACACGAAAAAAGTGACGAAACCTGAAAAGGACATTTTCAAAAATTTATTTGTCCTTTAGACACCATTCTCAAAAATCTGAAGTACCGATGTTCGACTAGAACAGGCTGTAAGAGCTCGCACGAGAACCGATTTTTAGAAAGATCATTCAATTTCAAACAATGTAACCGATTCCGAAATTTCGTTCCGCTCTATTTCTGTCTTTGCCGCGGATTCATCACCGTAATTGCCATCACCTCGAATAACTTTGCGCGATGGTAGTTCGCAGTTCGTCAATTTTCAGCAAGTAGCACTCGAGTCCAGCTCTGCCTGATGGCCCCCTGACACGGGACGTTCTTTCCTGGTAAAACGTGCCTACTGCTTCGCGACCGGAGCGTGACTTTCGATCGACTACGCCCCTCCAAGGCAATTAGGTATTAGCCAATATCGCGGATGACAATTATGCGCGTTGATTGTGACAATTTGAAAAATGCAAACTTTTCACGTTAATTTAATAATAAAGATCGTGTGGCAAGTTTCGCAAATATAGAACTAATATTTTTATATCTATGATATTAGTTCTATACATATTTTCGCTCAAAACTTTAAAGTATCCTCCACTTCTTGAACAAGGTAAACTTCTTCGGACATTTTTGAGAAATAACGATACTACAACCATAACTTTAAATACATTCAGTTAAGATTAGTTGTATAAAAAAATAACACTAGTTATTAGAGGTTTTCATTTCCCTTCGAGATCTCACCACGTTTCAACCTTCTGAGCAAAAGTGTGTGACACACGCATAAAAAAGAAACGATCAATTAAATGTAATACGCAGGAGAAATTAGAATCATATCTTTCGAAGAGAGTCGACATCATCCGGAAAACAAGCGTTCAAATCAATCATCATAGATCATTGAACATTACCAAATGAGTAGAATGAATCAATCACTCGGAACAGCGTAGGTGGACATCGACCCGAAACAAAGAAGTTGCGGCAGGTATCGAACGGATGTATATAATTCTCACGGAGGAGAAAGGTCCTCGATCGAAAGGAACGCGTTGTCAGCAGTGGCAGCTAAATAACAAACTGCGTCAATTACTGAATTCCAATCGCACGGCGATGGTGCGAACGAACTCGTGTTTGCAGAATTCTCGCGGCTGAGAGCAAGGACTCGGTATTGAAAGGTCGCCGATACATTACGCTACGCTACGCGAGAAATATCGATAAGCGGACCGGTCAAGCGGAAACGCTGATTTGAAACAATCTCTGGCACGATCTCTGGTCTCCTAGAGAAATTGCGTTCAAATCTTGTGAGAAGGGAGAGAGGAAAATTAATACAATAATCATGATATATACAGACATAAATTTATAACAACCCCCCCCCCCAAAAAAAAATTTACTAAAGTAAAATTAAAGAATTTAATAAAAAAATGTATTAGTAGTAAAATACACTAAATAATGACACTTGGACAGAGTAAATTTTCAAAGAATAAAGAAGTTCAGAGAGAATGAGAGAATAATTGTATCTTTGCTGTTGCTGCTGTTAAGATTCAAGGAATTAGATAACATGGAATCTAACCATAACTCAATTTAGTTTCTTACAAATTTTTAATTATAATCTGATTTGAAGAAACCGGAACGTAAAATATAGAAGAAGTGTAGTTGAAATTTAGTATATTTACAATTAACTCTGCGTGTAGGAATCCAGCAAGATGATCGATCTGATAATTAGGTAATGGGTAATTTGTTCAACTATAAATACCTTTTCCTCGATTTTCTGAGGCAAAGTTAATGTATTATATACATATAAATATTATTGTTGTTATTTTACTAAAACTATTACTTATTTCATTATTTTATTAGACATTCCTACTTAACAATTAAAATTTCGTAAGAAACAGTAATTATACCTCAATAGAGCCATAACATAACGAATTTGAAATTGAATATTTCATTCTTCGTTACTTCATTCCTTAAAAAATACAGTCTGATTCGAAAGAACTGAAGTACAGAACAAAACAGATAAAAATTGTCAAAATTTGGAAAATACATCGATTGGAACAGTCGATCGAGGGCGTGAGTATCGCAGGGCCATTCGCGAGGAGGCACCAGAGATGGAGGTTTCCCGAATAAATCGGGATTTCAAAAGGACGTTAAAGCCGCGAGATCTTGTTCGCCACGACAACCAGATATACTCGACCCCCTCCGTTTCGTGAATTATGGACGCACCGTCGTCTCATGCCTCGCGCGCGCTGTTTTCACGCACACTGCGACCGCATCGCCGTGTTAAACGAATAATAAACACGTGTACGTCTATGCGTAATAGATGTGACTACATGTGCATTCTGTTCGATGCCGTGACAGAGAGGGAACTCGTTTCACTAATGCACGAAGCGATAAATGAAACACCACGTCGTTTAAAATACAGAGTTTGAGTCTTGAGATCTTCCGAGAACTCGTCACTTGCGGAAGATATTCTCTTTCAATTTAAAATGTTGACTTGCTATGACTATTTTAATTTAAAATGTCGACTAACTATCATATACAGGTACATATAACTCGATCACTTTGAGCACCTTCGTTGTCTTTGGAAGTACGAAGTAATTTTGTTAACAAAAATTGCTTGATACAAAGAAGATTGTAATATGACAGTAATTATTTTTTAATAGATGTCGATGAATTGCTCAACACGGAGGAAATTATAATAGGACAGTAATTTTGTGTCTAAGAGGTTCAAGATCACCTCCATTTTCTTAAATGGAATTATAATCGATAAAGTATTAACCCTACGATAGTAAAGTATTCTCTAAAAATACTATAAAAATATATTCTATTCTCTAAAGTATACTCTATAAAAAAAAGTATGAACCCTACTATAGTGGAAGTAAAATTAATTTAAAAGATATTTTAATGCGAATTCTATAAAATTTTGTCGTATGAAAGATAAGGAAAGACAGAAGTGAATTTTAAATAGTTACTAACAACAATTTCGGTTAACAAAGTTAATATGTAGTAAATATGTGTTATATTATAGTATATAAATGTATACATTGCGTATAAATGGTATGATACTTGGTATAATTCCATTAAGAGTCTGATATTTTCGTTACGCATCGATGATTTGTTATTATTATACAATTAATCATTAATTTAATGTCACTAATTTTCTGCACTTTCAAGTTTTATATCCTGTTTTTAATAAATACACTTCATGAAATCTGTGTAAAAGTCTTCAATGCGATTAGAAACACACATTATAATGAATGGACAGGTATTTAAAGTTATTCTGCAGAATTTTGAGCCACCCAATTTTCTAACTATTTAGTATTCTTCAATTACCTCAATATTCGAGTGTCGTATTACTGGATTAACTGGAAAATCATTATTCGCTGGCAGACATTTCATGACATAACGACTGGATATTAAGACATTTGTAAAATAAGAATTCGGTTCTATATTTATTTATTCTTTTCATCAACATCTCATTAATGGTACATGTTAAGATTCAATTAAAGAAATTCATTTGAACTTTTTAAATATTTTATACTGCAATAATTTAGAAATGTATATGTAGTGTATGTACGAAAAAACTTATAGGGGGAAAAAGTGGCAATATTGCAATTACTATGTCATAATATCGATAAATTGCGTTCATTATCATACCAGTTTAATTAGATTTAAAATTTTAATCGATCAGACACCGACTTTTTATACGACGTGGCACAAATTATTTTTCACGTGATTGACAAATAGACACAATTTATTATGAATGCATATAAGATCTAGTCGAGTCGTATAATTAATAACGCAGATTAAGATACGTTGGGTATGTTATAAATAACAAATATGTACGATTAAAAGGTAATTACCCATATTATATAATTGCATCGCGATACTTCCGCTTGGTTATATTTCGAAGTAAATTTTGGTTTGCACAAAGTTCCCGTTGCTAAAGCTTTAAAATCACGATCAAGATAATTAATTACAATAATTTATTCGGATAGATTTCTCCGTGAAATGAGGCGGATAAATTATTACCATCATTATCCATAAATCACGAATAAATCAATGCATCGTCACGTAGCCAATTGTGCAAAATATAAAATTTATGTGACTTCTCTTATATCGGCCACTTTTTTATGCAATATTCCTTCGTCTTCTTACAGATATGATTTTATTATATTATATTATATTTTCAACTGTCATATATTATAATAAAAGTAAAATAACTTGGGAAAATTAGAATCGAGCCAGAGACCTTGCAAAAAAGTCAATCTTAAACATGTCATGTTAGATGTATTAATTGTATTACAACTGTGTGTATCTTTGGTTTCGTGTATTACGTAAAAATAAAATAAAATAAAAAAAACAATAAAAACCCATTAGAAGTCGATCGAATTTTCCAGTATTTTCATACTCTATCTATAGATTAAATTTTTCGAAACTTCAACAGTGACGTTCTTAACGAACTAACGTGATGGCGCGATACAGTCTCTTATTAAATCTTCAAACCTATGACTCTACACTAAAAGAAAGAAAAAAAAAAAGACTTCGTTCAAATACCATTCCTCCAAAACCACACCTTAATTTCTCGCTTGCGAGAACGCGGAGGATCAAGCAGAGATCGCGAGACGAGGTACGCGTGTAATGGGGATCGGTGATGGTGGTTTCCGCGGGGGTCGGGGACGTTTTCGGCCGGGCCCGTGACGGCAACCCCGGTCGATGCTTGATATATCGGCTCGTAAAAATCGCCGGGAATAAAATATCTCCGCGGGATCTCGGGGCGAAGGTCGGCGTCGCCGAAAGGGGCCCCCTCGCCGCGGCGCACCGCGTTTATCGGTGACCGGGTACACGGACGCGCGCCCCTCGCACACGTACCCGTAGGTGCGAACATTGTTAACAAGTCCCGTATTTTATACATCCAAGCAGAAAACAACCGGCCCGGCTGCCGACGAGGAGATCTCTTGGCGACCAGGGGTGCTCACCCTGTTTCCGCGATTTTCGAGCAAAATAACAATTCATCGTCCATTTTGTTCGATCATCTCTTCAGTCAAGTCCAAAGTTCTTCTTTTTCAAAATAAAGTTTCAAAAATGATTTAATATCCCCATGAATTCTATACATTACACTATAGTAGTTTCGAGGTTTCTTCACCGTATAATTTATTCATTTGCTTTTATTATTTTAAAAACTTTATTATCTCTAATAATATTTATATTATCTGTTATTTATATTATAATATTTAAATTAAATTGATATATTTGGATAATTGCGATATTATTGTTATTTATCGAATGTCGATATATTTATCAGATAAATGAAAGTTGTATTCAACTATTTGCGATATACGAGTCTCACGGGAGCGCCAAATTTAACCTCTTGCGCTGGAACCACGCACGTCAAGAATTTTTTGTCCCCAAAATTGCAATATTTTCTCAGTTTTAAGTATATTTAAGTATAATTAAGTAGGCAAAATAAATAATAAATTTATTACTTCTCAATAATTTCTATCCAGTGATATCATACCGACGAGTTGAAAAAGAAAGCGACGAATTATTGTATACGGTTCGGTCACTCGTTACGGTCCGCAATCAGTTGCCAGCGCAAGGGGTTAAAATGACGTTGCCGGCACTCAGTTAAAGAATGTAAAGTGACGTGAAACTGCAATACATTATCGATCGCGAGTGTGTTGATGTCCGATTTCGAAATCACAGACTGCGAAATGTATTTATTATATATCTCCGACGAGGAAGAAACTGAAGAAACGGAATATCGCGATCGGCGAAAGACGAGGCCCGCGGGTAGAAAGCATCGAGAGACGCAGAGCGCAGCATCCAGGTCGGGGCGGGCGCATAAATCGGCCAGTCGCAGCGTGAAACGCGGGCCCGTGTGTGAATAATCGTAACATAAATAAAATCGTCGATCGCGGCGACGTCCATTAACGCGTGTTACGGCGACGTTAATCCACTGGAAACGCGTTTAAATTTCCCCGCTTACGTCCGGCCGGCGGACAATGTAAATAATTCTCGATCGATCGAGCATCGATCGCCGGCACGATCGTGCATTTACATATAGATGGACCGCTGTCAATGTAACTTATTACGGCCAATAACCGACGGATGTATCAATTTATCCTCGTTTCGCCTCTCTCGCTTCTTCCCTTTTCATTCCTGTTTCTATTTTCCAGTCGCGGATATCGACAAAATGTAATCATGCATTCTTCTTGTGTTGTAGTTGACACTTTGTATTATATTTCTTTTCACTCTTTGTTTAATTTATAATTCCTACATACAGATAAGTTATAATTTAATGCAGAGAAAAACACACTGTAGATCTTAGTTTTGTGATTTTTGTATTGTGTTCGTCAATACATATTAAACTAAAAATGTATTAAACAGCGATACTGATTGGATCACAGAATAATCGAACAACTACATAATATACAAATAAATAAATTGAAATAACATATAAACTAATTAAAATTGTAAGTACAAACGCAATTATATAATTGCACAATTGTACGAACTGTTAAAACTACCGAGCTGTAGCTCCATTTTAGACTTACTTTCGAAATTATACCGAAATAATACAAAAAATTCAAAATAACGCTAATTACACTGCTCGCTATATCAAAAAGAAAAAAAGGAGAAATAAAATATATCTCTCAATTTCTTAAATAAATTTGAGACTATTTCAGAGGGATCGATACGACTTCTGCGTAAATTACTGGAATACAGGATGAAATTGAGAACCCTTTCTGGTCGGCGACGATATTTTCAAAGGATGTTGCTCGACCGGCCATAATTCCAAGCATAAACACCGATTTGGCACGAGCACCGTGTCTCGACGTGCTGTGGAACAATGAGGACTGTTTACCGTGATTAACTCCTCGCGCGAACGAGAGCGAATATCCATCCGGCTGCAGCTCGTTTCCGATTCGCACGTCGCCGATATGCGAATGAAGAAGTTTAAAAATCGGTGACTCACGGCCGAGAGAATTCGCCTCTCGAAGAAGAAGAAGCATTGGCACGTGAACATTGAGACCAAAATGTTGACAATACAGTAATTTAATAATTGCAACGCAAAGTGATGCAGTGTAAAATAATTTTGTAATAAATTTAATGAAACAAAGTAATTTAGTAGTTAGACAATTACTTTAATCGAAGAACACAACTGCAGGTATTTTATAAATCCGTTTAATTATGAGTAATTTAATAATAAACGAATGTTATTAATTAAAGCAATTTAGTAACAACTATTTAATCCTAATTACACTGTGTAAGATAATTTAATAATTTAGAAATCAATTTAATGAACTAAAGTAATTACAGCGAAGAGCACAACAAGAGAAATCAAAAACCCTTTAATACCGTGAATGTCTTTTCAGTAATCTATAACAAGAACTGTTCACTTATTGATTCAATCAACATTTTTCAGTTTTAAGTTTCAGCTTCTTAACATTTGTTCTACGACTATTTAGCTCTTAGAATTTAAAAGAAGTTTTCAATAGTTTTTACATACTATGACAATTTAAAAGCATCCTCATTTATCTTTGCACGATATAAAAAAAAATTTAGAATAAAATGAATAACATGTTTCGAAAACTTTATTTTGTGATTTGAAAACGAATCCAGGTTTATTGCTGTACGATTTCATTCTGCAAAATTATAGCAGTTTCAATATTTAACGAATTATTTTATAGAAATTACATGTTCATTATTTGTTAGTATAGGTACGTAACGGCTGAAACGTCGGTATAATAATTTTATTTCTATTTGCACGGTGCATAGTTGAATCAACAAATATTTCTTGTTACGAGCAAACATTCGCAACTTTGAAAAATTGTTTAAATCAGCCTCGACTGTGTAAAGTCGTTTCTGCAACGTGCGTCTTTCGCATAATGAATTAATGCTCAATTCTGCAATGGAGGATAATTTTCGTGAGATCTATAATTACCGATTCAGTCACGGTCTTCACCGTACCGCTTTATCGAATTCGATTTCTGCATAGCAGCCGTGACTTTTTAAAGATGCGATATAGAGAAAGGAGAATGGTCGACTTGGAGTAATGCGCGGTGTCAATCTACGCTAATGACTGCATAAGTATACCATCGCCGTGCAACGTATCGTCGGATCAATGTCCTTCGAATCGTTTTGTTATTTAGGTTGTCGGCGTAACGCATGAATATTAATTCATTAATTCGCGTCGGTGTATCATCACCTGTGAATAAACGTACAACAAAGTATCCCTGTCATGTTCATTTATTACTAGGATGCGTTACAAAATCTGGTCAATCGAATAAAAACAACATTCGGTTGGAGGAAAAATCAGATTTTGTGGAACGAAGTGCTTTCTACTTGCGCTGTTTTCATTTATCATACGCTGATGAATTTTGCGCTATTGCAACGCCGACGAGTGAAGTTTTGCAATCTCAGCGAGTCAAGTTTCGATAGCTTGAATATTATTCATGATAGAAAAATTTAGTTTAATGGAGGGGAAAAAAAAGAACAGAATTGAAATATCGCTCGCTTGGTATCGAATATATAAACTAATCGTAAGTACGAAGAACGATTATCTGAAACATATTCGTGCCCGATGGGCGATCAAACTCGTGTTAAAATAAGATAATCGTATTTCGTAAGTTTCGTTTAAAAAGTAACTTAAAATACATTTAAAAAATAGTGCGTCATTGCAAAATAAGTACTAGGAACTCACGTCAACTTTAATAAATACACTTTTTATAAAAAAAAAGAACGCTTTCCATCTCATATTTAAGAATTTTTTAGCAACTGAAAATACGAAACATAGTTTGGTTTGCGTTTAATGATACATATTCGTTTTGGAACGACAAGTGACCGACAGTGAAGAGTGACAGAACAGTAAGAACTCGTTTTAAGAATAGTGGGCGAAAAAGTACAAGTATGCGACTTTGACTTTGAGGTTAATTTTCATACCCTTAACCTCTTGCGCTGGAATGACGTGCCACGCACGTCGAGAATTTGTTGTTCCTAAAATTGCAATATTTTCTCAATTTTAAGTATATTTAAGCATAATTAAGTAGGCAAAACAAATAATAAATTTATTACTCCTCAATAATTTCTATCCAGTGATATCATACCGACGAATTCAAAACAAAGAAAGCGACGAATTATTATATACGGCTTGGTCACTCGTTACGGTCCGCAATCAGTTGCCAGCGCAAGTGGTTAAAAATCACTCTGAAAGCGTCTGAAGCTTCGAGTACGGGTTCGAAACGTTCCCGTCGCGAGATCCTAAACGACGCCGACGTGTCGTTAATCTTAAACCTGCAGTATTCACCCTAATGGCGGTGCGCCGACACCAGTTTTCCTCTAAAGTCTTCCGGTATCTTCGCTGCGCCAGAAAACGCAATTACACACCGCGCGTAGTAACGATCGTTCCTCGTTACCTTCCACCGACCGCTATGATATCGAATCGAACGGCGCAAAGTCGGCCGGTATGGTCGTGCATCGAGGAACGCGGGGAAGGAAAAGCTCGTTGATCAACGACGAACTAGATGAGGAGAGTGGATGGTTGTAGAAAGAAAGAGAGAGAGAGAGAGAGAGAGAGAGAAAGAGGGGGTCGGCCCAAAGGCAAGAAAAGAAAGGAGGAGTAGAGGGAGAGATGGTTGTCCAGCGAGCCGGAGGCCACGACGGCACAAGAGGATCCGCGCGCCACTTGCCGTCGATTCGCTTTATTTTACCGAGGCGCTTCCGGATATTCCCCGCACGTGGTGCTCGGTCAGGAGGTTAGGTTAAGGAGCAGCGGAGCCACTCGTTGGCCCTCCCCCTCTTTCCGCCGGTGGCTCCGGGGGATGGATGGAAAAGGGTTTCACCGACGACGGGGCAAACGAGTTCGGTTCTGTTCGGTGTACTCGGGACGGGATGGCGGAGGAAGCAGCGCAGGAGGAGGTGGAAAAGGTGGAGGAGGATGGGGTGACGATGGCAGAAAATAGGAGGACGAAAGAGAGAGAGAGAGAAAGAGAGAGACGGCTGGCTGGAGAAGAGGTTAAAAGAGGGAAAGAGGTTGGAAGGGGATCGCCGCTGCCTCCTGCACGCTGGCCTCCGGGGGCGGTGTATTGATCCGGAGGCGGCGGCGGTCATCCGGCCGCTAATTAAATGCCAATCGCCAACCTCATCCCCGTCAACTTCCCCTGCCACTGTCTCACCCCACTCTCAGCTCCTTTATCCACCAGGCAGCACCCCACCCTCAGACTACCACACTCGATTCACCCTCTACTTGCTCGGCGCTCGGTCTCCTGCCGGACCCATCCCCTTTCCAACCCGTCCACCACCGCCATATCGCCATGTCCTGAATCCCAACTCCTCTCGCCGCGTAAACTTTCGTCCTCGGCGGATATTTTGCAAATTCAACGTTGGAAATAGAAGGTCCAGAGTTCGAAGAACAGGATCTCACCTCGCTAGATACAAGCCTCTTCTCATCTCCTCGTGATTTACTCGAGCGCTTTTCTCGCGATCGGTTGAGACAACCAGGTAAACCAGTCACGTTCGGGCGAAGTTTGGAGGATTCGAGAGGGATCGAAGGAGGACACCGAAGAACGCGAGAGAACGAGCGAGACAGGGAACTGGGTCTGGGTAGCCAGAAGGGATCAGCTGTGCCGTTTCCCTGGAAGCGAAGTCCCACGGGAAGTCAATCAACCGGCCTTTCTTCGACCGGCGTGAAGGGGTGACTCCTCGGGAAATTTCGTTTCCATCGAACTTCGTCGTCATACTCGCCTCGATTTCGAAATTTGCTTCCGAAACGTATCAACTGCGACAAAGTCGAGCCAGACGACAAGGGTTTGTGTATCACTTTGTTGCAATTCATCGATAAAATTCTCGAAGTTCGAGAGAAATTTCTTGATCGATCGTTGGACGTGTTCGTCATCGATTGACTACACACGTGGTACGCAAATATACTCCGTAATATACACGATATTAAATCGAAAGCGAGTGTGCTCCCGAGCCAATTGGCTTTTTCAGAAACGAGCTCCCATTGGCGGTCGGGCAGCCCCTTCTTTATTCGAGGCGGTGTTAATTGGCGCGGAAGTAATTAAGAGATGGCCACCCCCGGGGACCCCGTCACCCTCCCCCTCGGGCTAACGAGCGAGCGTTGCTCCCGGAGATGGCAGCGTCGTGATTAATAACAAGGTCCTCTGAAAACCTTGACGTGCAGCGGCAACTTCTGCTGAAATTCCAGCCGTGGTGTCCGCGTACACCACGGGAATGGAGTTTCCCCGTTTCTTCCGTTTCCGTTTTCGTAAACTGTTAGCAGCTCGTCGTCTCGCTCCCTCGTGCGAAATTTTCCTTTTTTCTTAACGAGACGAACGATGCGAGGTGCGAGGATCAGTGATTAACTTTCGATTAACGCCGCTGCGTGTCATCCGAGTCGACTGATTTCGCTCGGTGTTGGAGGAGAGTTTAAAGCTCGTCGAATTCGTAACCAATTCGTAATTTTTGTTAGATATGAAACAGTGTCTTTTCAGAATTTTCGAAAAAATGAAGCTTGTGTGTTTTATTGTATTTTTATTTTTATTTTTTTTTTTCTGATGAAAATTCTACGCTTTAATCTTTTAATCCTATTTCTAGTGTTAAAAATTTGTTAGGAGATAATATTATTCGGAAATTAATAACAAGTTGCAGTTCTATGTGCAATTTCATGTTTTTGTGAGCCGATTTCAAGAACAGAATTTTGTTCTCTCTATCAAATGCTATATCAACTACTCTATTTCCGATATTCCATATTTTATATCTTTTTCATTCCTAAATTACACTCGAATGAATAAAAATTCAATATCTATTGCAGCAGAACGCATGTGTTTTCATGGTGTCAGTTTTATTAAATCTTTCGTTTGTGTAAATAATGGTGTGAAGAAGTGAATAGTTCAGAAGGTTTGATTGCGTTCAAGGCTGCAGGATGATTGGAAAGAAAAGCGTATGATTGAGTCAATGAGGTTTAGAACATTTAGTTGTGCATTGCGTCGAACAAAGTAATCCTGTTCGACGCGTGAAAAGAGTCGGAGGAGTCGGAGATTTTTCAGTGTGGAACGTGCTTTAATTTCGAAATTCCGCATGCTACGCACACCAGATGCCAACGGAAATATTTTCGCCGATATTTGGAAAATATCCGATGGTACCTCCCGGTCGACAGACTCGAAAATTCTTTTCCACAGTTTCATTCTTCTCCGTCTCTTCCCTCAATTCCAACGAGAAAATTCCCAGATACACACGCTTACGCGAGATGTTCACCTCTACGAAGACCCACGAAACATCACAGAACGATTAGGAGAACCATCGTCGCCGAAAAAAATTCCCCCGACAGCTCAAACGATAATTTTATACCGTCGAACCGGTATCCTCGAAAATCCTCGCGAAACGCAAAGAAGAGAAAAGAAAAGAAAAGAAGAAAAAAACTGTCGAAACTGTCTCGAGCTGGAGGATCGAACCGGCTTCTAATCGTTGCATCGGACGAAATTGTGGTCCCGGTTGTTTGCTTGGGAGAGATCGAACGAATCGATCGAAAGCTTCATACGGGCCAGCCGATCTGGAATCTGGATCTCGCTGAAACGAAACGAGCTAGAGAGGGCGTAGGCGAACCCCGTTTACGTATGTATGTATGTATCGATCGGATATTTATGAAGATTCGGGAAGAACGAACGATGATCCGCATCTGCCGCGCCATTAGGCTAACCCGGGCCTCATAGCTGGGGGCGCCAGGTGTGACCTCCTCGGCTCTCCAACGACGACCAACCGCGATAATCCGGATAGTCGCGTCGATCCCGCCAACGGGGATTGATACGGGGAACGACTGGAATCCCACTGAATCACAACTTGAATTTCTTTTTTTTTTTTTATCACTAAAAGTGATTTTAGCGGGGGTAACTCAGAAAATCAACGGCCTCTTCAATGCAACGAAAATTAACGAGTGGTTGATTTGGGTCACGTGATTCGTAAGGGGGCGTGGGGTAGACCTCGAGGAGTGGCGTTGTCTGGTACTGAGCAATCGCGCCTGTAATTTGTTTTCTATCGATTCAAATGTTTGCACATCAATAAAATTTTATGGCAAAAAAGTCGTCTTCATTTGCTTCTGGGCCTTTCACTGAGACGAATCGTACTGGGGTACAAATCGTGCAGTTTTTTGTTTTCGCGCGGAAATGCTTTTGTTATCCAAAAGCAACGAGACTGTCTAGAATTGCATTTGAGGTTGCTCAACTCTAGAACTACTGTTACGCGAGATGTTAAATCGCGACGCGTGCTCTATTTATTTATTTTTTTTCTGTACACAGTATTGTTCGCATGTAATAACAGTGAGGATTTTTAGAGTATCAAATTATAATAATCACACGATAATGAACAGAGATTTGAAAATTTCTTGCAGAAGAGATTTTGTGTCATCAATTTGTATCAAATTCTGTTATCTTAGTGTGAGATTAGAAAAGGAAATTGTAAGTTTGTCATTTTCTTGAGTCACGAATCCTCCAATTGATCTAATTTCGTACAGCGACAACGTACCTCGGAATCAAACATTTTTCACCCTGATCGATTAACCCCGATCAACTTTCTTCCCTCGTCGAAGCATCGATCGAAGGGAGGGACGCGCAGACGCACGCCCATTCTTAAGACATTCGAAACGGGGTCAAGAATTTCCCTATAAAACACCGCCTTCGCAGTTAATCTCCGGTTGAATCGACGAGCGAGACCGAGCTCTGGGTATTCATCGTGGCGCAGGAAACGACCCAGTTATATTCTTTAGCGAAAAGATTCGTCGAGGAAATGGCATAATTTAACCGTCGACGCGAAGTTTATTAAATGATGGTTGATGCATTAGTCTCTTTGCATTTGCAGCCATTTGCATGTAAGAAACCTGGAAGAAGTAACACTTTTGGCAAGAATGACGCAAAGTATTTTTTTCCATATTTTTGAGAATATTCGCAAAACAAAAGAATAGACTAATAGAGTAATATAAATAACGATATTAAAAATAAAGAAAAAATGATTTTTCCTTCAACATTTTAACGATAAGCATTTTGAAAAGAATTATGCATCTCTTCCTTCAAAATTTTACACAAAATGCCTTCCTAATATTACACAAGTATTTTTGAGTACTTGGAACAAACATCACACATCTTTCTTAACGGTCCATTATTATTATAATCGACAGTGAAAAGATTAACTAAAAAAAAAAAAAAATCAAATCAAAGAGGACTATTAGTTAACCCTAATTTTCGTAGCTCGCGTCTGCTCCAATTTTTATTACAAATCTTTATTCCTAAATAAAATTTGCTAAAAAAACAACAGCTAATTTATTATAAATTATCTTTATCACTATGAGCCATTTGATACCGGTTCAAGGAACCAATATCAGGAGAATCACAGAAAAGAAGATTATATTTAAAGAAGAATAATTTTATTATCACCATAGAATCTTTAACCATCGTTAACATTATCCATCGTTTCCCTCGTCTGGTGACAATCTACCGAATTCTTTTCCAATACCAACAGCATCCTTATTTTTTGCCTGGGTAACAGGGTTTCTTTGGGAAGAGCGAGCAACCGTTGTCCCAGGATCGCTTAATGGCCACACACACACACACACACACACACACACACACGAGGGTGAATACGAGTTGGAATTGAAAAGAAAAGAGGGAAGTAGGGGTCGAGTCGTCGAAGAAAGAAAGGGTGATTACACGATCTCCTTTTCCCATTCTCCGCTATTCTCTTTCTCTTTCCTCGGTCCTTTGTCCCTCCTTCCATCTTCGTTCTCCTCGCCGTTCGTTACTCATCCCTGACTGATTCCTCGTTCGCGAAGTCATTGGAAGAGATTCTGGCGCGTCATTTCCCGTAATGCGATATATATACCGAAGAAATCTCGAGCATCACTCCGCGGCTATTAATCTATTGGCAGCCCTCCAAGGCCAATGCACTTCCTCGGGATACATATTCAATGACCGTGTCGTGTCGTGTCTACGATCGGTTCGCTGATTTCTTTTTGGCGAACAGTCGCGGAGGGAAACGTTTCCTCTCGGACTACTTTCGGCTCGGCAGACAATTGGACTTACGAGAAACTCGAAAAACTTGTAAAAATATTGAAACATCCAAGTTGCGACACTTATATTTTATAGGTAGCTGAAACAAATTTCTGAGCTGTGTTCGTCAAAATATGCACAAGCAGAATTGCATAAATATACAGATAATTATCCGACTGTTGGAAGAATTAATATCCATCGCTCGTTTTTTCGATGTAAACTTTTTCAACATTGTTTTCAAATTGACTCCTCGAGTCCAAGTGGTGCTATGCCGTGATAAATTTCCTTCGAGTTACGCTGCTTGTTCAAATATTCATTAAACGCTCTAAGCTACCGTTTATACAGGCCCAAAATCAATTTTCCCTCGATACTAAAGTCACGACATAAATCACGGGGCAGTAATTTAATTCTGGAACGAGCAAGGATCTCCTCGAGCCCACCGAATATACAAAATATGGAGAACACGTTACTTTTCTCGTTCGGAGAATTAAATGTTTCCTACGTTCGAAAATTATACGGGCTCGACTGTTAATTAAGTCAAAAAATGTTTCGTCTTTTTCAACGCTCCGACATACCTGCACAATGGTACGGACTTTGCAAAGTCATCTTTGAAAAATTTATCTGAAGAAATTAATATTCTGAAAAGTTGAAGTATTCGAAAATACAAAGATTTACATTGCGTTTTAACATGTGTTATTCATAAATCGATTTGAATCAATGGAAACAATCTTGTTTCGTATGAAATAAAATTAGTCTAAAATTACAATCGCGAATTCTAACTGAAAGTAATTTAGTATTATACGCACATACACATAGTATTATACACACATAAAATATAAAATAGAAAAATAGAAAAATATAAATATAAAATAGAAAATATAAAAATATAAATATAAAATAGAAAATAGAAAATATAAAAATATAAAAATATAAATATAAAATAGAAAATAGAAAATAGAAAAATATAAATATAAAATATAAAATAGAAAATAGAAAAATAGAAAAATATAAATATAAAATAGAAAATATAAAAATATAAAAATATAAATATAAAATAGAAAATAGAAAATAGAAAAATATAAATATAAAATATAAAATAGAAAAATAGAAAAATAGAAATATAAAATATAAAAATATAAAAATATTAATATCATAACAGAACGCAAATTGGAACTTTACTTATTTACTGTGGACATCACAGATGTCTCAAAGAGTTGAAGCTTCGTCCAAGGGTTATACTTGATACCCACTCGCAACCTTCGAACTTGGTCGACCAGCAAACGGCGAATCTACTCCGCGAAGTCTACTCCGCGCAACCCACTTCTATTCGTCGATCCTCTTCCTTTCGCCCTGAAACTGCTGGCGCGACACGACCGCGTTTTACGTCACCCGTCGCCGTTTCGCCGCGCTTTCGAGCCACGCGCGCCACTTAGCCCACTTTCGACTACGTATATATATTGTCGTTCGGCTCGCCGAACCGTGTCATCCGGAACGGAATGACGGTCCCCTTCGCGCTTTTCCACCCTCAGGACGGATGCTTACGAAGCAGACGTCAAAACAGTGGTGAAATATGAGGGCCAGGCTGGCGAAAGGAGGAGATCGATTCGCCAGCAGCCTGGGCACCCACCCCCCTCCCCCTGGTGGATACGAAGAGGCTCGGCATCTACCGGCTCTCGCATTGTTAAAAGCCCGTAATAGATTATGCATTAAACGCGAGGTAGAATAGGAGAGATAGCGTAACAATGGATCAACCGCTGGCCTGGCCCCCTCGGGGACTCCGTCGTACGTCATCCGTCGATCCTGAGATCATTATTATCCCGAGAGTATATCCTTCCTTCCTTCCTTCCTTCCTTCCTTCCTCTCCATCCTTCCTCTGCCCCCTTCGACGGCAATCGAAAGACGCGCGTCACGTTCCACGGATCCGTTTCGACGTTTCGAACAAACCCTCCGACGACGTGAGAAGGAACACGAGTTACGCGGGGTGTCTGGTGGTCACTTTCGGTCGGATTTGCCCGACAGAGGGATTTTCGAGGGTTTCGAACAACAGTTTGCCGATGATCGTACGGAGAATTTAAAGACGCAAGGAAATGGAAATAAATAAAATAGGGAAAATAATTTTCTCTTAGATCCTGTCGATGAGACGTGAATTGAAAAATATTCATAAATATTCATAAAGTACTCGGTTGATGGAATTTTCATGCAACGAAACAATCACATCATTTCTGTTATATATAAATGACACGCGTATCCAAATTAGGAGACTGAAAGAATTATTTTGGTTGAGTTTTTCAGTGCTTCAAATATTTCTCTATGTCTCTTGAGAAAGAGATTTTTATCGTTTTCATTTGTTATTCCACTTTCTGGAAACGTTGATTTATCGTGAAATTGAATCAAATTTCTCGCATACGTGAAACATACATTCCATATACTCTCGATACATTTTACCAGCAATGTGGGAACGTATGATTACGAAAATTGCAATTTACGGCTCTAAAAATAACAATGAACTAGTACAA
The DNA here is from genome assembly GCA_030673865.1 of Melipona bicolor. Lineage (NCBI taxonomy): Eukaryota > Metazoa > Arthropoda > Insecta > Hymenoptera > Apidae > Melipona > Melipona bicolor. The sequence continues at coordinate 6,345,433 of JAHYIQ010000011.1, read as the reverse complement.
AAAAATAATATTCAAACGGAAAGAAAGGTCGAATATTAAATTGTCTCGGGAAATTGAAGAAATTCCAAAAAGATTCTGCGGTATTTGGAGTTTTCAAATTTAGCATACCGACGACGCGATTATCTGGCGGCATGTTATCAAACGAATCATCGACTTTCGTTAATTTCACGAATGCGCAAGAGGTCCTGAACTGTCCCAAGAAGGATTACACAATCCCGTCGCCGCGTCTCAACGCTCCGATGCGCTCGAACAAAGGCGTTCGCACTTTCGATCGCGTCCCGATTCCAGCGAAAGTGAGAGTTTCATTGGAAATCGTTAAAGAAGAGACCCGATCCCATCACCAGTTAAGCAATTACCGATCAATTATCGAGCAGCCGATATCGGGTTTATCCACGCTTCCGTAATTCCTTGCTAGGCACATGATACAATACATAATCGAACAACGTTGCTGATAAAAACCCGTTTTTACGCACGCTGTTCCGGAGTTTTGAAAAATTACACTTCCGCAGGAATACCTCGACAGGTATTATTGCGCGTGTTATCAATTCGTTCAGAATCAACAAGCATTTCAATTTCGTAAAATTTTATAAAATTGTAATTGTGCTTTTAATTTCAAAATTATCAAAAAATTGTTAATTGTAAAATTGACATGACGAAGAAGAGAAAATATTATTATTAAGCGAATCCTTGGAATTTTCTTTCACAGCTCCAATACTGTTAAAACTATTATAGTAAATTTACTATATTACAAATATATAAATATATATATAAATTGTTATTAATATTTTTGTGTAGATTACGCACTTTTACTCAGTTTTACAACATAACTTTCAAGAATGTATGTTGAATAGGATTGGCACAATTATATCAAGTGATGTAATATTGTTATAAAATTATAATTATACAATGCTTTATTTTTATCACTTTTATCGTTATAAATTTTCAACGAATAAATTTAGTTACTACGGTCAAAATGATGCCACAGAAACATACCTCTCGAAACTGTATATTCTAAGCACATCGAGAGAAATCTTCATCGTCCAACACTCGCTAGAACCCTTGAAATCACAACCGAGGAGTATCAAACGTTGGGACCCTCCTACCCTAAAAGGGGTCCCTAAAAATCTCCAAAAGTTCTCCGTGGGCCGAAGAGATCGCGTCCTGGTCGAATTACCCCGGCCATTCCCGTCGTGGCGTTCGCGTCCAGCGCAAGAATAATGCATGTAATCTGGCCCCGTGAAACCGTTTGACCTCTCGTCTAACCCTAGCATTACCAAAAATCTCGAGTGAGCCCCGGTGATCTCGAGTGGACAAAGAGGAGCGAGAGCAGTGGCGGGGGGGAGGGTGCGTGCGTGGATGGAAGAACGAAGGCGAGTCCGACGCGATCACCAGGGCCAGGGCGACGTGATACTCCGTATATACGCGCGATATTACGCGAACGTGTAATTTCACTATTACGGCTAATCTGTTGACATTAGAGAACAGAGTCCGGCAAATTGTTGGGGTCCTCCGAATGCGGACCGACGCGGAGCGACGGTCATTATGTTAAACAGTTTAAACTATTCTCCGAGCGGAGGCTGCTCGCCAAACGACCACCGCCATGGTCGCCACCACCGTTATTTCCACCACCTTGTCTCTCCGCTCCTCTCCGCTCCGCTCCTCTAGGTCCGAGCGAGGACAAGAGGAAGATGCTTTCTTTCTTTTTTTTTTTTTTTTTAACGAGGACGTCCGTTCTCCTAATCGTCGTCCTCGGACCCTCGACACGATCGATCCGCGAAACCGATCACGCAAAATTGTGAACGCAGCGTCTGGCAATTTCTTTCTTTTTCTGCCGCGCTGCTGCTGGCCAAGGACGCTCGGCGATCGTAATTTGCGGCCGTCTCTTCAGAGGGACCGCGCTTCCTCGCTCGTGATATCTTAGCCGCGAGGCTGTTTGACTTTGTTCGGATTTCGCGTTTTCGTTTCGTTTCGTTTTCGGTAGGTTTCGTCGATTTCTTTCGTTTGGCTCGCGAACGAGGTAAAAGGATCGAAACACGTTGTACGTGTGTTGCGAGAAGTGTGTTCAAGATTTGACTTGTACGTACACAGTGTTTGAGTCTATAAATCTGTAACGCAGTAACTGAAAATCTTGATACAAAAATTAGAAATTTTATCTTTTTTATATATATATATATATTTTGTATTTTTTGATACAAGAATCAGACGAGTCCAATATGTTTATGACAATTATTAAATTTAGTTTACTTTGATATCTTTTCAATTTCATCAGATTCGCTCCTAAAACATTTTGTCCCTGTTTACTTCTAAAATGACTGACGTTATCTTCGTTTGTCAATAAATAAATTGAAAATCAACGACTTAAAGCACTAATTTAATGACAGAAAAGTGTAAGACATTTAAAGAATTAGAAATCATTGAAAAAGCAGATACCGAAGATAATAAAGCTTGTAAATCCTACGAACTTTTAATTAATCTTCCAAAATTTTTGATATATTAATTAATACATTAATGTATTAACTTCGACCTATTGATTAATTGTTTATTAATTTTTATGCAGGAAGCAATATAACGAGTGCATTTTTCATTTTCTATATTCATCGTCACACTATTATCCAAAATATTAGCATGATCAATTACACATGTGTATCATTTGGAAATCTTTTTGGAATCTTAGTAGAAATTTCTACTATTGTCTTACCAAATATCATAATAAATATTCCACTTTGAGTATTTTATATTATTTTGTATTATTTATTATATTTAGTATTTTATATTATTATTTTATTATATTTCGTATTTTATATTATTTTATTTTATTCTCGCATATTATACCTTTAGACTGCATAAAAATCCGCGGTTTGGTGATAAACCCTACATGTATAATATATATAATACACGTAGGTATATATCAATTAATCTCTTCAACGTATCAATACTAATCAAATTTTTCTCAATTTCCTAGTTTCGCAACTTTCGAAACCAGAATTCGTCAAGATCCTCGACTGCGGCTGACATTTCAATCACACTCGTGTGAACACTCGGAGAGCAACGTTGCTTGCCTGAGAAACGATCGCACGGGGATTAGGCGGGCAGGTACGGCAGGCCGGTTGACGAGCGAATACGTCACGCCGAAAAATAGCGACGATCACTCCGTTAGGCCGCTCTGAAATCGAAAAGTCAAGTCGATCCTCTTCGAACGCGAAGAAGAAGAAGAAGAAGAAGAGGGGGAGAACAGTCGATCGTTCTGGATCGACAATAATATCGGTGGAAGAATGAGAATAAGAAGTTGCAAACCGATCGGGAAGGAGGACGACAGCTGGAAAACGACAGCGCGAGAGGCGAAAACCGCGCGCGGTTTCTCATTGTCGAATCGTTACGTCACCCTTGTCGCTTCCACCGTGCCTGGGGGAGGGGAGGGGAGGGGGGAGAACGCGTCGCCGTAACATCGATTGTCGACAGTCATCCGGGACGATTGAGCGGCGACCTTCGCGCAATTAAAACCCCTTGAGGTTTCTCACGCGTCACGCGGTGAAAACGGTTGACAATGTCGACGCGCGATGAATACGCTTTTGATGTAACGGAGCCGGACGACCTGGCTCTGGCTCCTCGTAGATTCCTCGACTCCTTCGATCGGCGGGTGGTACATGCATACAGGTTCGTTCAAGAACAGAATCAGGAGAGAGAGAGAGAGAGAACGTCGATCGACATTTTAATCGAAACTGATAATTGGGTTAAGTTTGAGGAGTAGTGTCGGCAGGTTTCTGTGACAACGAGGAATTTTGAGTAAATGTAGAAATTTGTTCTGTCCCTTTGTATTATTATATTATCACTGATTTTAGCGGGGAAAATCAAAGTGATTTTAGCGGAGAAAATCGGGCCTCTTCAGGTGCAACGCTAATGCAACGAAAATTAGCGATTGGTTGATTTGGGTCACGTGATTCGTGAGGGGGCGTGGAGTAGACCTCGAGTAGGAGTGGCATTGTCTGGTAGTGAGCGATCGCGCCTATAATTTGTTTTCTATAGATTCAAATGTTTGCATATCGATAAAATTTTATGGCAAAACAAGTCGTCTTCATTTCCTAATCAGAACAATTGCTTCTGAACCTTTCAGTGAGTTTCGTACTGGGGTATAAGTCGTGCAGTTTTTTATATTATATTTGTATTATATTCTGTCTCGTGTTCTTCCTTTTTATTTCTTTCATTTTTTAAACTAGAAATGAACGTTTGAAGTTTCCCGTGTTCTTCAGTTCTCGAGTAAAATTATAATTATAGAACAGAGGTGGAGTTTTCCGTGATTTCCAGTGGCGCATAGAGTAGGTCATTTAGAGTAAGAGCTAGTGTTATTATTTAGAGTAGTTATTACGTATCTTTCTTATATATTTGCCATTTATAAACAAAATAATTTAGTGGCGCATCGAAGCTCGCTTGAGAAAAAATTTGGCCATCCCTGTTAGAGAAGCTGTTATTAAATAATGATTAAATACTTCGAATTGAACGAAGAAAAAAATAAAGACAGAATAGTGAAACATTTCGATTTTCTTTCAAAATAGATAAAACATTTTGATTGATCCCAGAACGACGTACGAAAAATTTCGTATAGTTCAATTTATTATCGCTTATTTCTTGAGACACATATGAGAATTTAATATTTCACAGTCAAATATATTTAAAGTACTTGTATTTAGAAAATATCTTCCGACAGAAAATATTGGACAATCGAGGTAGTTCTGTTGTTTCTTCTGCGATATAGAAATCCAAGAAAGAAAGCTCAAAATTCTAAAAACAGCTATTTCTGATGAATTTTTACGCTTTTCTTTGTTTCAAAAATTCGTAAAATTTGAAAGAAAAATTATCAGAGTAAGAATAGCTCTTTTGAAAAATAAAATGACGTTCATGACGTGATATAATAAACCCAGATCCGCGTGTCCTTCTCCTCTTGATCTTTTACACATTATACGTTTATAGACACGAATTGACCACGATATATAATCACCGTCAAACTCGAAGCTCATCTCATTTAGTGTACATGCACGATTCTTGACTCGCCCTGTACATTATTCGAGGAAGCATCAAGCGCATCTCTCCACGCGTTGCTCGCCGCAGCAACGCGACGGAATCAATGATTAATGATTACGAACGTTTTGCAAACCGCGACAAACCATGCAGGATGTTCTCAACGACGAGAACGAGAGCTCGTCTTCCAGTCGGTCGTTTTCCCCGTAACCGATCGTTTCGACGTTGATCGACGAAGACGCGACACCGAAGACAGTGTCCGATGGAAACAGGTTCGACGGCGGCCGCGAATCCGCGGATATGAAGCCACCGCGACGCTTCCAAAGGCGATATCTCGCAGATGGCATTTATTAACTGCCCCGGGGCGTCATTTCGAACAGCAGCTGCGTTTCGGCGACCGGGAAATTCGAAAATTCCGTTCCACGAGCCCCAAGGTGGAATTTTCTGTGCTCCTCAGCGAGAACGTGGGACGTAATTTTGCGAAAGAAGATTTCCCTTTGTTTACTTGTAAAAGAAAAAAACTGTTAGCTAATTGTGGCCATTTCTTCCAACTTAACTCTTGAAAGCTATCATTTAAAAAATTGAGTTAATTGCTATCGTAGATTTAATGTCGATACCCATAAGTAACGTCGTTTCTCGATACTGTGCAAAATTTTATTTTTTTTTTAATTATTGTCGTTAGATGGCAATGTTTATCAAATTTGAAGGAAACGATGTTACTTGTACTTAATACATTGCTCAATTTGGAATTTTTAACTCGATTTATTGTCAGAGATAACGCACAAGTACAAAGAGATATTAAATATCTTAAATTTTTGTAACATAACAGAGATTCTTATAATATCACTTATGGTTTAAAATCTGGGAAGTGATCATTATTATAAATACGTTGTTTAGTATTTTTTCTAATATTTATGAAATATGGTGTATGGTATTGTATGGTATATTTATGAAATATAGTAATAAAATGACCATAATAAATAAATATGATAATATAGTAATAAAGTAAGGTATAGTGATAAAATACAGTACAAAGTATATTTATGAAATATAATAATAAAGTGAAATAACGCTCTAATAATAGTTTTCTCTATATTTCATTCTTATTTGTTCCGATAAGTAATAAGTAAAGACGAGGGTGACAGTAGTTAATATAATACACTATAAACGAGATTCTACTGTAATAAATGCATATAGAAAAAATTATATTTTATGTATTAAAATATAATTATATTTTTTTATAGTCATATAGAAAAAATTTTTAAAATATGAACATATAGAACAGATAGATAGAATATATAGACTATCTTTAGCACGTTATGACGCATCGAGAACTAATCGAGTAAATATCGAGTATAAGTGAAGATATAACTGTAATAAAAAAATATTAAAATCCTTCGAATTTTCCTTCGAAAAAATCTCAATGTTAAAAAAATGAAATATAAATTAATTAAGGAAACATTGCAGATGACACACCGCGTTAACGTAATTCTTAACCAGAATAGAAAAGATTAATAATTACTCAGATTAATAATTAAAAATCAAGAACATGTTTTCAAATATATTTCGTAACGATTCGCGGGAAAAATGTTCATAAAAGGAAAACCAGCTGAAAATTTTACCCGGCGGAGGTAATGAAAATCCGATCAGCAGCGAACGCGTTAAATATGATAATTTTATTTCTTGCGGTATCAAATTACACGAACGGCATCGCTATTTTTCGCTCCGAACATATTATTTTGTTATTTCATTATTTATTGTGCTTCGAAAGCGGAGAATGAGATATGATACACATATTTCGGTCTTTTTATGTCCAAAATGTTTGTTAATCCTACGAGAATTCCAAAAAGAGCGCCAAAATCGTAGTTGAACATTTTCGCAAGAAAAATTGCATCAATCTCGATGCGCGTACGCGTGTGTGGAAACACCATGATCGAAAGAACGAGCGCGTGACGAGACACAACAATGAACACCATCGACAATGGTCTGGACACAAATTACAGGCGATTGCAAGATGGTCATCCCTCGAAAGCGGTCGAAAGGGTGACTGTCGGCTGAGACCAATGGCGTCACCAGAGATTCCAGCCTCTTCGTATCGTTACAATTTACAATTTAAACTGCGAATTTCTACCCATTTGTGAAAATTTAGAAGGTGCAAACATGCGCGTAAAAGATTTTTATCACTGAAAGTGATTTTAGCGGGGGTAACCCAGAAAATCGGGCCTCTTCAGGTGCAACGCTGATGCAACGAAAATTAGCGATTGGTTGATTTGGGTCACGTGATTCATAAGGGGGCGTGGTGTTGTCTGGTACTGAGTGATCACGCCTGTAATTTGTTTTGTATCGACTCAAATGTTTGCATATCAATAAAATTTTATGGCAAAAAAGTAGTCATTTCTTGGTCGGAACAGTTGCTTCTGGGCCTTTCAGTGAGAATCTGGGGTACAAGTCTGTGTAGAGGGCAAGTTTGTGTAGAGGCTCGAATTTAAATGTTGAAACTTTGAGACTTGTGAACTGAGAAGTAAGAAGATATATCCTTTGGAGATTTGCTTGTTTTCGCTCCATTTTGAAGAAAATCTCCAAGGGATTTCTTTTTTTCCTTTCTCAGTTTATCAGTCCTCTGTAAAGCTTCCGTTCTGACATTTAAATTTGGGACACCCTGTATAAATATTTAAAGAAGAGTAGAGCAACAGATGTAAAAAAAATAAATTTCTTTCTTTAGGTTCTACTCCTTTAACTAGTACGTCTGTAAAATTTAAAAATGTATAAATATCCGCTGTCTAGTTGCAATTTGTAGTATTATATATATTTATAAATTATAACTACAGTACAAATTTATGATAATTTAATACTATAATAAGTAGGTTATTGTGCAAAAAACAACGTACAAAATGTAGCTATCTACATAGCAAGACTTGCAAATCTATGGCCATAAGATTTCCAAAATAAATCGTGCGTTGCATCGACTAAAAATATGAAAACAGACATTCTCCGATTCTTCGATCAATATCAATCGTTCGATTCATAAAAATACGAATTTGTGCAAAAATCCACGATCTAGCCACACCAAAACCTCACAAAAGATTCAAAGCAAAATCGCGACGTAGATTTAAAAAATACCACAAGTAACGTACTGTCCTCGATAAAAAGCAGAAACGGGGAAACACGAAGCGTTTAACAAGCAGAAATTTAACTTTCATTATATTTGATAGTGCAAACGGTCACACGATGGGCGGGATTCGGTGCGTTGCGCACGAGTCACGAGATATTCCGTGCTCGGTCGGCTGGAAAACGTGTGTTTCGGGCGCGTTTCGTGCACCCCCGTGTTACGAATGATCTACGGTAGTTACAGGGAGGTTTCGTTAAATGAAGAAATTATGACGAACTTAGCGCACGATTGCACGGGGCCCCGGTAACTGGAATAGAAGTTTTCGACCTGGTTTTAAAGTTTCGGCCGGATCCTTCGATTCAAACCTCCTCCCCCTCCCCCCCGCCCCCAGCCGCGGGAAGCGTTAAAATTGCATATTGAAACGTGGCTCGTTTTCGAGCAACCCGCTATGGTTATTGCAGGCCGCGAGGGCCTTTATAAATATCTCGAAACGAAGTGCATCGTGAAATGCGATGGGAATGACGGCGGCTGTGTAATTCCGAGCTAAGCCACGTAACGAGAAAGAAAAGGGATGAAAATTTAAGTCGCTGGTGATTATCGATCAAAGTGCACGAATCTCTTTAAAATTGAGAATAATTTCCAATTTTAATTGCACGTTTGATTAAAATCGAAAAATCGATGCTTTTCTGATAGTTGATTGATTTACTATTTGTTTATTATATTGCGAAGTGAGGTAACTTGTACGATGTACACGTTTTGTCGATTTTTTCGAACAATTTCTTTGCATTAGGCACGTCTGACGTCAGTTTGTAATGTAAGAAGTATCAATGGGTCTCAGTCTGTGTAACATTTATTATACTAATATTAATTATTTAATATTATTGAAATGAATAATCACTTATTTATACTGAAATAAAATAATTTCCGTCAAACGTCAATTCGTAATGTAACATGTATTACTGGGTCAATCAATGTTTAATATTAATTATACTAATATTAATTTTAGTTACTCAATATTATTAAAGTAAATAATAATTTATTAACATCAGAATAAAATAATTTACTTGAATATTCTCGAAGTTATTCACGTAATTTAGTGCCAATTACGATAACCAAGCTAGGTTAAATATTCGGTAAAAAAAGCTATAAAATACATTTATGTCAAGCATACATCACCAAATTGTTAAATTTACAGTTTTGAGAAATAAGCATTGAGGCTAAAATTACTACACTTTGGATACTTTATACTTTACGTATTTTTCGCTACTCTAACCTCTTGTGCCACGCGTGTCGAGAATTTTTTAATCACAGATTGCAATGTTTTCTCAGTTTTAAGTACATTTAAATGTAACCCAGGTAATAAACAAATGACAAGTTTATTACTTCTTAATAATTTCTACCCAGTGAGCGACGAATTACCGTACGCGGTTCGGTCACTCGTTATGGTCCGCGACCCCGTTGCCAGCGCAAAGGATTAAAACGCAAAAGAATTCGCGGTCCATCGCACCACTGAATTACCCCGAAGGAAAACCGAGATTCTCGTCACACCGTACGTATCTACATTCGGCGAAAAAATTGTATTTGCCGTTGACGACGGGGCGAGGTAATTTACGGGAACGGGATCCACGGGGTCCGACGCCAGTGCAGCAGCGGTGGAGGATACAGAGAGCGTGTGCGAAGCGTGAAGACGGTTAGGGACTCGTTAGCCCGAATGATAAGTCGGAGCAATTTCACAGCTTGAAGCGCCGACAAAACAGACGAGAACGGATGCTGCCACGCCGGGGCTCGAAAGAGAGATTCCACCGAAACCTTATTCTTCGGCCACCCCGTTCCAGTCGGAATGGAGGCCGGTTTGTCGATGGGACGGCCACTTAAACGAACCGGCCACCGGTCCCGTCCCTCGTCCCGATGAAACGCGACTTTCGGCCAACAAGAAAAAATTTGAAATCGAAACCGAAAGCAATAGCGCGCGTCCGTTGAAGAGATCGATTCGAATTCGGTCCTGTTGACAGACGATTTCTAGAGACGAAAAAAAGAAAAAAAAAAGGAAAAAAATGGCACTCGAGTGGATTTTGAGAAACCTTGCGCAATTTACGCGAATTTACGTTACGAAACGCAAGGGGAAGCTTGACAGGGGATTTCGAGCGAACGGTCGAAGATTATGATAATGTTTCGTGATGTTGCGAAATTGCATCGATGACGGGAAATGCAAAACAGCTGTGAGGTGAGTGGCAAGTAGCGTTGATTGGTTCCAGGCAACTTTTTTTGACGTGTGACAGACAAATTTATGTTGCATTTTAGTCCGTGTAATTTTTAACCCTCGTCAGTTTGACGCATTTTTCTTGTAAAATGTTTCCTGCGAAAATTTTGCAGCGTTTCAAGTAGATGTGGGCAGAAAGGTGAGAATTCCCTTTATTTTTTTAACAAACAAAGTATATTTTGACAGCGAAATGTGCTGTCGGCAAAACATGCCGCTGCAAATAACATTCGTTTTCAAATTGTTATTACTTCCAATTATTGCACCGCAATTGTGCATTCAATGCTTTCTGAAGATGCGTACAGGCATTTACAGCTGTGACAAACTATAAAAGATAAGATCAAACATCTGTATTGAGTCCTGTGCAATCAGAATGTGACCATTTAAAGCTGTTACCTAATTGTTATATTCCTGTTATATACTTTAAATTTACATGCACAGAAAAATCTGTGATAGGTAACTTAACACCAACAACGCTATCATGGATTTACGTTGTTCAATTTTGGAATTTTTAATCTGATTTGACGTTATTACATATATTATAATCTCTATCAGAGGTAACATAAAATACAAAAAGAAGAAAAATTAAATATCTTATCGTCGAGTACCATTAAAATGTTGAATAAATTGCCTTCTCTTCCGTAATGTAAAATCTTACGATACGACCGTCAAACACCATCGACGATACTTCCCTCAACGCTCAACTCCGCTTCCCTTCGTACAAAGATCGATCGAATAATCACCTGTACTTTGTCAGAGGCTAGTACGTTAGGCTAGACATCTTCTGTGTATTTAGCACAGAAGTAAACCAGACCACCTTCACCGTCGGCAGGCAGTCTAAAATCAAACTGTCGTCGTCAGAGTCGCTCGTAATTCCCCTTAAGCGCGAGTTTTCTAAATCGTGACACTTAAATGGCCGTCGCGGGAAGCGCGTGCATTTAAATCGGCGGCCTGATAGGCGGAGATCGAAACGTCCGCGTCGTAACCCGAAGTAACGAGCATTAACGAGACACGCAACAAAGATCGCTCGTTCGGATCATTAATAAGCGAGAAGAACGGCGTCGAGTTCTCGTCGTTCAATTGGTAACCCCTTTTCCTGGCACGAATCAATTTTTTTTCGCGGTTTCTTCCCAACTTTTCTGAGAAAAAAGTGCACGTAATTGAGTTTTTTTTCTAAGAGAGATGGACATACATAACCTAGTGTATATCTTTGTGGAAGTTTACTCATCTCCTTTTAATTAATAAATTTTACGAGGTTTAATATCAACGCAACAGCTGTTATTTATTTAACTGATCGCTTGCTTCAACTAATACTACTGTTCTATTTTCTTCCATCTTTTCTTTCGCAGATTCATTCTTTTCAAAATGTAACCAACTCCGCTTTAAATCGCAAATTCGTTTTATACTCCGATTGTTCGAGTTTGTTTTAGAAAAAACATGCACGATTTCGTTAACAATTATCTGTTTTAAAATGGAAAATCAACAAGGAACATTTTCGTCATATTTTACTTCCGGAGAGGAAAAAATAAAGCTGTGCAGGCTCGTAAAAAATTATTTGACGCGTACGGTGGAGAAACCTTCAAAACTACGGCAGTGTCGGAATTATTTTACTAATCGACGAGGATATCGAATCGTTCTTGGAACTTTCTTTTCTCGAAAAAGATGAGAATTTAAAAGAGAAATAAGACGATTGAAAAAAATGATCAATATATCATTGAATAAAGTTTGTTCCTCATGAAAAATCGTTTTTCATTTGCGCACGAAAAAACACAGTTACTTTTTGGCCAATCTGACATATGTCAAAGAGAGAAAGTTTGCAAAATTCAATTCGTTTATTTCGTATCATCTTTTTATAGCAAAAGTTTACAATTCCAAATGCAGTCAAAAATATTGGGACAGCGACCAGTATTTTCGTCTTAAAATTAGAAAAATTAAATAATACTATAAAACAATATTAAAAAATACACGAGCAATTTAAAAATTCCATTATTTACGATAAATACCAAGAACGTCCAAAGCGAGATTTCCTCCGCTTTTCATTTCCCCAATAATTATCTACGCAACGCAATTTTCTTCTACAAATTTATTACGATCGCTGTGTATAAACTCGGGAAATGATAGAAATTAAATCGACCGTATCATTGCGCGTTGCTTTAATCGCGCACGATGTAAAGCCATGCTAGAAATTGTCGTTTATCGCGCGAGTTATCGAGACGTTGCAATTACCTCTTATTACGCGATATCGAGAAAGTCTCCGTATATCGAGACTCGACGCAGAAAACTGCGATAAATCTCGACAAACTCACGCTCTGAGTTAGAATCAGACTGGCTGAGATCTCTCGCGCGCTGGCAACTGATTGCGGACCGTAACGAGTGACCAAGCCGTACACAATAATTCGTCGCTTTCTTTTCCTTTTGAACTCGTCGGTGTGATATCACTGGATAGAAATTATTGAAAAGTAATAAATTTATCATCTGTTTTGCCTGCTTGATTATACTCAAGTATACTTGAAATTGAGAAAATATCGCAATCTTGGGACAAAAAGTTCTCGACGTGCGTGGCAAGCGCAAGAGGTTAAACTCCAACTCCAGAGACGGTATATCGAAACTGGCCACTCCTAATTAAACCGATCAACCGCGAAAGCCGGAGCCGTTCGGATCAATTACAGATTCCCTTGAATCAACAGAGCAAGAGTACCACACGGGAGGAACGGGAAGAAAATCCGGGAGAACGTTTTCTCCCGGAGATACAGGAAAAGCCGAGGTAGTGGAGGTCGTGGGCGGGGAGGAGAGAACGACAGAGGAGAGCGGTCGCGAGAAGAGACGGAACGGAGTAAAGTGCAGATCGTACTCGTCGTCCGGTTGCCAGGCAACGCGCTAATTAGCCCACCCAGCTCTTTCGAGTGGATACTCGAGGGTACTTGCTAACCTCTCCCCTGGCCTCCCAGCCCCTCGGCACCGTGTCTCCGATCTGCCCTCTTCGTCCGCGTCTGCCCGCGACCTCTGCCGCGGGGACAGTGACATCGCGCATCGGGATCGTTAATGCACACGCGCTCTCTCTCTCTCTCTCTCTCTCTCTCTCGCGCTCACGAACGGTTCGGTTTCGTTCGCGAATGACCAAGGCGCGATCGAGAATCGTCTGACTTTCCATCGTGCAACGAGGAGGATACAGCCTCTCCTCGGTCGAGAACTCGACTCGAGGTACAGCGGAGCTCTCTCTCGCGCGTGTAAATCAATCGGAGGCCGTAAAATTCGATCCTTGGCCGAGCCGAAGGGATATTCCTTGGTTTTTGCTCGTTTATTTGCTTTACGCGGAGCCATCGCCCGCCCCGCGTCTAATTACTGGACGGAAATTGAGCGCGAGCCAGGGTCAACCGCGTAACACGCGCGGATAATATCTGGATAGTAATAGACGCCGATTGGAAATTAACTCGTTTATCGACACGTGCGTTCGACTCGTAATCGCGCGATTATTTTGTTTCTTGTTCTTTTTTTTTTTAGAGGGATATTCCCACTTTTGCGCTTCTGCGTTCGAAAGAAATTTGGAAACAATTCGATATCTAGAGTTTCGAGATACGTTTGTACGTTTGATAGCATTGAAATTACAGGAGGTAAAGTAAATGTAAGATATTAATTTTTTGGTTGATCGATTCTTTTTTCGAAATAGCCTTTGTCCATTAATATACTAATATATTAGTATGTTGTGCATTAATATATCAATACGTGGAAATTGATATTTTTCAAACTGCTTGCACAATTTCTCAATAATAGTTTTACTTATCTAACAGCCATTTAAAGTAATCCCTTTATATTTTAGGAGAATGCGACCCCTATATGAATTATGGTAACTATTCAAAGCGATGTAATTAATTAACGTGTAATAAATTTCCATTTCCAATTTATAACTTCAATCTTAATCGAAAAATGACTGAAAAACAGTTTCTCTCTCTCTAAATGAAAATACTTCCTTGAACTAGTGGAGAAGAGAATCGAGGAGAGAAGTTAGGATAGTTAAGATTCAATCTAAGCAAATTTGTACGCTTACAAATTTTCAAACAGACTACTGCGATAAAAAAATTCAAATTCTCTGCTCGTAGGGAAATTATATTCCTGCAAAAAAAAAGAAGCCTAAAAGTGCACTAGATTATGCAGTAATTGTGTAAAAATATACAAAAAATATTCCAGGATGAGTACGTTAATAACGATACGTGGAAGAAAGAATTTTCTGTTTAAGTCGTGTTCGTAAATTTGAAAAATCCATAAAAATTTCCCGCATTTGATCGTTGTCAAATAAAGAACGAGACATTACTGCAATTGCCGCTTGATAGAGCGTTCAATGAAGCCGACTCGCTCGTACGCAAGCAAAATAGAAATGAAAGGAGTATACTGCACAACGCAAGCGTTCAACGCGCGTTTGATCTTCGGCACCGCGCGGTGACATCATCGTGTGAATATGAACAGAGGTATTTCCATCGACGAGAGCCTTTCCCACGGACCGGTGACACCTGTTCGAGCCCCTTTCAACATGTGCGTGCGCTATTGCGTACTTATTATGTATCGACAAGCATGATGTCAAGTCCGGATGTTCGTCGATAATACCACGAACGTTCCTCTCATTCAACGTCCATCAACGTACGTAAGGAAACTCCAGTGGTGAATTAACGTTTCACGTTTTGCGAGTGTCACACTTCCAAATGGCGAAATGGCGCGCGTCACACAGCTGCACGTTGCGCCTTTTCTAATCTTCGTTTGAAAAAACGTTTTAACGTTATGTTTTTCGTGTTATCGTTGTCGTAATACGAAGTTGTGAAGATGTGTTTTTTATTGAAAAATAAATGTTCACTTTCCAAGAAATGCCCGACAGTTTTCCTCGTCTTTTCCGTGCAGCTCCTTTGCAACTTTTCTCCAGTATTTTGTGCATCGTCATCGTTGTATATTTTATAATATTTTTATATTTTGTATTTTATAATATGTCTTTTTTCGTACATTTCGCTTCTTGAAATCGAATTCCAAAGATTCGTACAATGGCTTCTCCATTACTACTTTTTCTACCCAGAATCTACAGTTTTATATAAAATTTAAATTTTGCAAAATATTAGGGGCACCACAACTACAAGTAATGTGGTTTTCCGACACTGCACAAAATTTTATTTTATTTAAGAATTGATACATTAATGTTAATCTATGATACAATTTAACAGTAAACACATTAAATGTCAATATATTCAACTAGAACATAGGCTACGTTGTAACAAGTTAAATTATTGTCACTACATGGCAATGTTTATTAAATTTGAAGAAAAGAAGAGAATCAAATTCTTCAACGTCTTTAGCACTGTCACAACCCTTAACGAGGTTAAATTTTTTTACAGAAACCAGTCACTCATTGTCGCTGCAACAGCAAATAAACCTTCCACATCTTTCAGGCACATTACAGTGTGTCATCCACCTATGAATAGATTAAGAAGCGATCGAACGATCGAACCAGCCGAATCAGGCTAACAGCAGGCTAGAACGAACGTCCAACAGACAAGCGAGAAAACAGGCCTTGGTCTTGGGGCAGGTTCGAAGAGAGCCGAAGAAACAAAGAGAGGCTGACAGAGAGGCTTAGGAATCGGCCAGAGACAAAAGGGGGAGAGGTCGCCGGAAACGGCTGGTGGTTAGATGAAACACAGGTGCAGCCGCGAACGTGAGCGCACCTCGTAAAGATGCAAATATCGAGCTCTGTGGCTCTGATGGACTCGTCAGCGACTGTCAAAGAGCGATCGCGCGAGGAAACGGGCACGCTTTCGCCCTCCGCGCGAAACAACACATTCTCGCAGTTGCCCGCAAGATAAACACCCAAGGATCCGCGCAGCCTTTCCTCCCCTCCGAGCAGAAGAACCAAGGATCCTTCCTTCCACGTCCCATCGAGCGCTGCCTCGCTCGCATTTTCTGTTTGCTCGGCAAATAAACCCTTCTCCGGCAACCGCTGTCTCTCTCTCTCTCTCTCTCTTTCTCTCTCTCCTCGCGAAAGAGATTCTTCGCACGGGATCGTCCATTGTCACGGTTGCTACGAGCACAAGGTGGCGGCGTCCTGTTTCTCCAACCCGACTTTAAATGGCCTTCGATCGCGTTTGCGGCTCGGGGCCCGGACGGATGCGAACCGGTCGATCGCCCGTGTCGACAAACACACTTTGATTACTTGCACAGCTTTGTGGCCGGATAAGTGTGGGATAAGGTTTTTGGGAAAAGGAGGACCCTTTGACCGAGGATTTGGTTACAGTGGCTGTTGTTTCAGATTTAGGGACTCGGATCACTTCGGATCGGTGGAAACGCAACGATAACAGCAGTGAGATCTGACTGACACTGACTCGATAGCATCGAAAATATTGAGACGTTTGATACTTGTGTGAAAACGTTTATGCTTTCTGCTTAATTAACGAGATGTAATTCCTTGATAACAATAAGATTGTTGCAGAAATATCGAAAATATCGAAAAGTTTCTGCGAAAACATTCGATAAACTTTGTTTGATTGATGAAACGCAATTCCCTCCACCAATATATTCCGGCCAAGTATCAAGTGAATACCTACAATTTTAAAAGTTTAATATCTACAGGCATATCGAAATGCATTTGTAAAGTTTTAAACGGACATCGAAACGTTTGTCGAAATATTCGATACGCGTATCGATTGACATTGATATCAAACGAACGTTTGTGTCTTTTTTTTTATGAGTGGGACGTGGATTTTAAAATTTTCGTGAACGTCGCTAGAAAGAAACAGAGTACTAAGAGAAATTTGTTTCATCTACTATTGTACCGCTATATACTCTATTTTGCATATTTCGTGCAGCTATTTTTGCACATTATGCACATTGTGCACACAGTTTTCAATAAATGCATAAATTTAACGAGTATTGATACACATCATACACCAAAAATTTGATTATTATATATCATTGATGCAAACGCATGTATTTTAGAAAATGGACAAAGAGGATCGGGACAAAAATTTGTTGTTAGAAAATTTTGAAAATATATCACTGAAAGTGATTTTAGCGGGGGTAACCCAGAAAAGCGGGCCTCTTCAGGTGCAACGCTAATGCAACGAAAATTAGCGATTGGTTGATTTGGGTCACGTGATTCGTGAGGGGGCGTGACCTCGAATAGGAGTGGCGTTGTCTGCTACTGAGCGATTGGAATATAAATTACACAAATCGTTTGAAAAATGTCTCTGACAACTTCAGAGGAAAACATTGAAGAAAGGAAAGTAACTACAGCTTTATTCAGGATCAACAACGTTAATGTAAATTTTAAATATTGGATTTGTAAAGGAATCAAAAGACGCGCGTGATTCTGAATACTCTGAATACGACCAACACCACCGATAATTTATCGCAATACGAACTGCAGCATCGCACGCTAATTGCAAAAATATATTCCCGACACCTAATTTCGCTCGTTCATCGCGCATATTTATACATTTATTGTTTCGAGTTGAAAAATTCTCCATCGCACTTCTTGCAAACTCAACTCCTGTCACGTTGTGTCGTATCGTATTGTACGCGCTGCAAGTAGTCGATGTTTACCCGCAACAAAGCGTCCCATTCACGCGAATACAATTCTCCTAAAATTTCCCAACGCGTCCTCCCCCTCCCCCCTCCCGCCCCCGTGAAAACAGCTCGTCACTTCTGTCGACACTTTCCATCGCCACTTTGCCACTTTGCTGGCCGATCGCGCGACGAGTTCTCTCGGGACAGAAGCGATCCTCGTCCATCCTCGCGGCGGAGAGAGAGAAAGTAAACACCGTGGCTGAATGGACGAGTGGTGGCTTTCTGGCGTTCTCTGGCCGTAGCCCCGTTGTTGCCTCCTAGATAAATAAATAAATAAATCGGCAATTTCACCTCGGGGCTCGGCTCGAGGTAAGAAAACGCGGCGAAGACAAGACCGCCACGTCGGCCGGCAATCCCGGGGCCACGGTCAACGGGCGATTGTTGTTTTAAGGGTGTGAAACATGACAGGTGCACAATGAGCGGTGATGCTGCAGGTGCGAACGCCACGGCTAACGACGGAACCGTGAAAGACCCGGAATCCTCCACGTCGCCGCGGTGAACGACGCGCGTAACGCGGGACAATTTGTGATCGGCGAGGATTCCGAGGAACCGCCGAATCATCGGGCTCGGTTCCCTTCGCGAGCTTTGGCTTCCCTACTCAGATCGTTCAGAAACGATTAAATCGACTTTTCGGAAATCTTCGTTTCGGTTTCGAGAGAATGTTGAATTTCAGTTTTCCCAAGTTTGCTGCGGTATGCAGAAGTGCAAAATGGACGAGATTTGTATTATTTTGTCGTTACACGTGCTCTTTATTTCAATTCTCGTCGTGTCTTGTTCGCCAAACTGTTTCACTCTGCGGATTTTAGATAATTATAGGTAGTTATGAGAATTTCTTTTTCTTTCTAAGAGTATACATTACAATCATTTCTCTTACAAGAAGTATAAGTAATTAGGATGACGTGATTTACTACTGCGTGCAGTTCGAGAGGATAAAACCTTTTTAATCTACGGATGTGGTTTATTTCGTCCAAGTTGAATGATCGCTTACGCGTATGTTGTAACGGGAAATTTGAAAGTACAAAACTACACACAATATGTAAAACTGCGTATTGTATCCAAACTATAATGTACAGGTTGTAATACTTAGTATCTAATTGTAACAGTTATTATCTAGATTCTATTTTTCAAATTTTACTGACATTCCTAAACAGTATCAATTATCAACTTAATGTACTTTTTCAAAAGATCAAAGCACCCTACGTATGTCAGTGTTTTATCAGTTTCTTTGACCATAACCACCGTGTATTCACATGTTTGAGAAATCAATTTTTGCGAATTAACACGAACAAAGTTATTTGAAAACGGAGCTGTTTCCTAGCTGTTGCAACATTTTCAATTGATCGTTACACCTATAGAATCTCTCACCCTGCTGTATTATGTCAAATTATTTATATTTCATTATATTTCACACAAAAATCCCCAGAATTAAGTAACGCGAAGATTAAATATTCAACATTGAATAATATCAGTTGAGGATTAAAATTGTTCCAAATTTCGTACAAAAGAAAAAGCTTCATCGTATTGTCATTTCAACTCTAAAAGTTAATCCACCGTTGTTCCTCGACGTCGGGAGACGAACGAAAATGGGACGAGCAAAGATCCGGAGATCAGATTTGTAATGCTTGATATCCCTTATAATAGTTTATAGGTTGAATGGTGAATGTGACCGACGCGACGCGGCAATGATAATTAATCAAGCTGAACGCCACGGTGGCGCCCTTCGTGCCGCGTAATAACAGCGCGAGCTGTGTGGTCCATCCTTGTTCCACGAACACGGGATTACGCTGTCAACCGACGCGGCGCCTGATATCCCAACTCTCTCTTTCTCTGCTCGAGAAATTCTGCACATGCAGAACGACTGCTTTTATTCGTCGGGGGACTGGAGCTGGAAAATTTACTCGAGCGTTGCGGAAACGTGGCCGTTTGTGGCTGAGAAGTAGATTTATGTAATATTTACAGTGTGATTTTAATGATGGTTTCGCTAACAAATGATGAGAATCAACGATCACATGTATCATTACCGATTCTAGAAGTCATTTTGAAGATCATCTGGTTGTCTCACCATGGAGATGGTTAACGGCTGTATTGCTTCCAATTTTTATGGCATTTTGGGGTTTGAGGAGAAAAAGTGTAGATATCAGCGGTGCCATTCTTGGATTATTTGTGGGTTTTGTTCTGACACTTAGCAGTTTTAGTCATGTGGCTTGTCTCTTCGCATTCCTTGTTTCTTCTACTAAGGCAACAAAGTTTCGTGCCACAGAGAAGAAAAAAATTGAAGCAGACTTTAAGGAAGGTGGTCAAAGAAATTGGGTTCAAATATTATGCAACGGTGGTATGGCAACTCAATTAGCACTTTTGTATTTATTGGATGTGGGAAATGCAGAACAGCCAATTGATTTTGACAAATATTATAGAAGTTCCTGGCTGTCAGTAGGGATTTTAGGAGCTTTTGCATGTTGCAATGGAGACATTGGGCTTCACATAGACACATTTCAGACTACGATTATTATATCAACTCCTAGCAAGTCTCATACAGGGTATCCAATTATTTTTCGTCATTTCAAAAATGTCTCAATTGCATTTTTTTCTGTATCAAGCTGACAGTAATTTGACATACCACATAGTTTGTCTGTATATAGGCACGTGTGGGAGATATGAAAGTCACTGTTATTTTTTCAAACATAATTCTCGCAGCAAGTCATTTTCTGTAAGGAAGTATTAAAGACGAGAAAGGAAATATAGTAAAAGAAAATATATACAGAAATTAATTCCAAATAAACACAGACAAATAATTACGATCCGTCGAGTCAACCGCAACATTCGGAGGCTACAAATAAAAGCTATTAAACTGAAATTGAAAGTCCACTGGAAGGATTGACGCAGTTTGCGTTCATTTTACATCATTTTTACAAGACTGTGAATCGTACTCGCGTAAGTCGACAAATTTAAACACAGGTTTGCACAATCGACGAAAAGGCTGCCGTTTCCCGGCGCGGGAAATCGGATCGACGATCGCAGCATGCGATCAACAATTACTCAGACGCGTCAAGCACCGACCACGTGCGAGGACAAGAGGAGATGCGATTAGCCGAGATTAGCGGCTCGAGAAGAGAGGATACATTGTACTCTGCCGCGTAATTGGGTCAACGACGTCTTTCAGAATCTCTTTTGACATACGCGAGCGACGAGCGTCTCCTCGTACGCGGTAAAAAAGACACGCTCTCGAGATCGGTTCTTTTTTCTCTTCCCCGCAGCTACTTGAAAGAGACACTTTCTTGAAACTCGTGGGCGATTGAGGGAAGTAGTATTGAGGGAAGATCTCGAAATGAGATTGGAGAATTTTTGTCGCGACAGATTTGAGGCTTTCGGATGAAAATTGAGAATTACAGACGAAATTTCTACTTTGTGAACTTTGATTAAAATGTAATACACGTTGTAAGTATCTCCTAAAATAAATAAGTGTGTGTCCTTCGTTTCGTGTCAGAGTCGTGCAGTGCTGATTACTCAAATTTTTTGGTAATCTTGGATTAGAGTTGCTAAGAAAATTTTATCAAAATTTTACAAACGGAGCTTGATAAGCGAAACAAAGTTTTAGGAATTCAATAATATTGACCTTTCTCAGAATTTCAGACATATTATTAAAAAAAAAAATTATGAAAGAATAACTAAGCATATTATAATTTAATTTCAGTTATCAACAATTTTGATACTGATCGACAGTTTATTATTAGTCAATATTAGACAACAATCAGATGACCTGACCTGTATGATAAACGCATAATCATAGTGTACTATGTACATGAAATATTCCTACACGTAATAGAGATAATTTATCCAAGAAATTCATTCACATATCTGAGGAACGAAAGATCAACTTCAGAAAGTGACTTCTAACTTACTGAATATCAACAATATTATTTCTACATTAATAATTTTTATATCATATTGTTTTGCATTTTATTTATGTTATTATTATTAATAATTATCAATAACTGGCTATTATTAATAATAATTATTAACAACTAGCCCCGGAACGCTGAATCTTATTTTAGCGTTTCAATGTTTCTGAATCGATCGACAACTTTTTGCTACGTTAAAATAATTTTATCCCGTAGCAGCCGATGCCAAAAGCACCCTACGTACATATGCAAATTTAACATCTCGCTCGAGAAATGAAACAAACACGTAGCAAACGTGCGATGTGTCGTCGGTACGTCGATTCGATTCATCCGAAGAAAAAGTACCGTTCGAGGCGCGCGGATGGAGAGAGAGTAGAGGCACGACGAGGGACGCGAAGGAACGGGTCACTCGTAAAATTCCTCGAGAGTAATCACCTGCACGGGCAACCGAGCCGACAACACGGACACGATGGTGCGTCATCGGTGTTAATCGCGAGGTAATTCATAGACGATCGTCGCTAATGACGCGATCGGATCTCAAGGATCTTAATGGCGCGTGACGTTGGCCGATTCCCGCGATTGGAACGCGCGCCGAGCGGCGAATCGACCGGATTCGGAGCGCAGGCAGCTGTCACTATGACGCGCGACCAGTGTTTCACGAGTGTTTTCTCGCTTCTCTGTTGCTGTTGTTGTTGGACAGCGCGTTTCAGCGCGCGAGCTTGGAATTCCGAACCGCGAGAGTCGGCGCGGAAAAGTGCATTTAGGTTACGTGCACGCGGATGTCATTGACTAATTTCACTTTGTCGAAAGAAGAAATGTTTTTTAACAGAGTTCTCTAATCTTTACATTGTTTATTTCAGACGTAATAATTTATTACGTTTAAATTGTAAATGTTGATTCTGATTTTGATTTTAATAGTTGGTTATACGTATAGTTTTTTTTTCAATTTTGATTTTGATATTAATAACGTGTTTGATTTTAAATGTTAATAATTTGTTGCATGTACAGATCACTGACTTTGATTTTCATCCTACATATCTGATTTTAAACGTGATGATTAGTTGTACGTATCATTTTTTAATTATTTTCATTTTGACCTTAAATCTTTGGTTCTGAATGTAATGATCTGTTGTACGTGTAGATCATTGACTTTGATTTCGATCCTACATTTTTGATTCCAAATGTGTTAGTTCATTGCACGTGTAAATTTTTCATTTTGATGTTGGATCTTACATCTTCGATTATAAACGTAATGATCTGTTACACGCATACATCGTGACTTTGATCCAGCATTTTTTGATTTCAAACGTAATAATTTGCTGTATAGATGGATTTGATTGCAAATGTACTAGTTTACTTTATGTTTTTTTATTTTGATTTCAAGCGTAATAATTTATTGTATATGTAGATCATCGACTTTAATTATGATCTTACATCTTTGATTTTAAACGTGATAATTGCACATATAATTTCTTTCGTTTTGATTTAGATCTTACATTTTTTCATTTTAAAGATAATGCAAATTTGCTGTATGTTTTTTATTTCAAACACGTGATAATTTGTTACGTGTATAGGTCTTTGATTTTGACTTTGATCTTCACACCTTCTTTGATTTCAAACGCAATAATTTGCTGTGCGTAGGTGATTCTTTCATCTGGCTTTCATCTAAATTTATCGTTTCTCGTTTTAGAAACAAAATATAAATTTATCTCTTCAACATAATTCGGAATTGTAAAAGATAATTCTAAGAAATAAAGTCATTGGCCAATAAGTCAACGAATTAAAATACTCGAACCAATATCTACGCACAGAGCACGGAAATTTAATTACAACTGAATGTTTATCTATACTGTCAGTCAAAAGTTTGGGCATACATCTATAGTATGTAAAATGCATAGAAATTTTGCAAATTATCAAGAATATTATTTTCATTATCAATAGTGATGTTTTTGCCTAAAATATTATAGTTATCTATAGGAGATGCCTATCATTACGTATAATACCATCAAAAATAATGTAGCAAATATACTAAAATACTGAAATACTAACCTTGGGAATAGTTTTGGAATGCTTCAATATTTTTTCAAATATGAAATATAATATATATACATAAAAATCTTATATGTATATATTTACAGATATACCTATTTTTTTTTCTTAACACTAAACGAGCCCATTTCTACCAATCGAATTTCAGAATATGAAATACAGATCATATTTTTACAAAAGAAATACAGATAATTGTCAATTTAATATGGAAAACAATGCATAAAATAACTTTCAGATAGTAAGAAAAAAAAACTGCACGACTTGTACCCCAGTACAATTCATCTCAATAAAAGGCCTAGAAGCAACTGTTTTGACTAGGAAATGAAGACGACATTTTTGCCATAAAATTTTGTTGATATGCAAACATTTGAATCGATAGAAAACAAATTACAGGCGCGATCGCTCAGTACCAGACAACGCCACTCCTACTCGAGGTCTACCCCACGCCCTCTCACGAATCACGTGACCCAAATCAACCAATCGCTAATTTTCGTTGCATTAGCGTTGCAAGAGGCCCGATTTTTTGGGTTACCCCCGTTAAACTTTCAGTGATAAAAAGTTTATCAATCTTCAAGTATTTAAATATATGAAAAAAGAGATCTTCTTCGTCACAGAAGAACCGCAAGGCGTAAAAATTCATCCGATCGAATCAAAGGAGGAGAACGGCTCTCGATCGATTACATACCACCGCCTCTCTCTCTCTCTCTCTCTCTAGAGGGTTTTTAATAAGCGGAGGCCGTGGAGCGAAGCCGCGGGCCAGGAAGAGCGCGTTGGAGAGCTGACGCGGGCCGGGATAAATGACGGCAGCGTGGAACGAAGGTGGAGGACGTGCAAAAAGGCGGAAGGGGGCGAAAGAAGGAAGAAGAGGGCCGGGAATAAGAGCGCGGCCCAGAGTGTGGGAGGACGCAGATTACGAGGCTGTCATTCCTCGTATAAGGCGTGAAAGGAGAAGCGGCTGCGCCGCGATGTAAATTTTGCCATCGGCCCTCCGCCGCGTGACAGTCAGTTTCGTTGACAGTCGTACGGTCGGCTGCGTTTGAATCCCCCCTGCGTTGAACGCGCTGCTGCACCACCGATGACAGCTCGTTTAAAACGCGCGCCACGCGCGAATTTCGACAACGAGACACCTTCCAGATACGTGCGATACTCGTTGTATTTATTATTTTCAACAGAACGCCGAAATTTTAAATTGAACGCGCTACACGGTTGATAGATTTATTAACCTCTTGCGCTGGAATGACGTGCCAGCCACGCACGTCGAGAACTTTTTGTCCCGAATTGCAACATTCATTCTCAGTTTCAAGTATATTTAAATGTAACCCGGGCAAAAGAAATGACAAGTTTATTACTTCTTGATAATTTCATACCGACGAGTTCAAAAGAAAAAGAAAGCGACGAATTATCGCACACGGTTCGGTCTCTCGTTATGGTCCGCGAACCAGTTGCCGGCGCGAGGTGTGAGCGAAAGTTTACTTTTTGGTCCGTGGCGCATGCCACGAATTTCGACGAGACATTGGTTGCAAATCTTCTATGAGGAATAAGTATCTATATACTTTTATTTTTGACAAAACGCCACAATTTTGAATCGAACAATTGATAGATTTATTAAAACGCAATGTACGAGAAGAGTTGTAAAAATTGTTTATTTTAATTTTTTTTATCTAAATTATTATCCTCGAAGCGATCATTGTTAGCACGCACACGCGTATTTTATTCGGCAGTTGAAAACATGAATTTGAAACGGAAGTAGTGGAATATTGATTCGACTCTATTAAAGGGTAACATTTATTGACTGCAATGTGGGAATATCTACATGTTTTATGTTCTTCAATACACATTTATATAAACCTAATTTGCAGACGATTTCCTCGGTTCTCGACGTAATCGATGTAACCGAAATGAAAAACATTCTCTCGACAAATTACCGTGAACTTGATTTTTTCAAGAGTCCACGCCGTCAAATATCAATCCACGTTGCGAATACGAAATCGCACCTCGGACATAAAATTCTGACAGAACAACCGAGCTATTAATCTCGGCAAAGCCAAATTGATGACCCGATCAAACGCTTAATTCCCTCTCCCCGGACGTTTAATAGGAAGGATATCGCGGATATAAAATTCACCTCCCGGTCACGACAAATCTCGGCTAATTTCTTCGAGGAACGGTTTCCATCGGTCAGAAGAAACAGCGCGAGAGCTGAAGGTGTTGCGGCGCGGCGCGAACGCTTTATCATCGTCGGCCGAGATCTCGGCACGCATACGTCTCGTATGTATGTACGTGGTATCGAGACGACGCAACAAAGTGAGTGTGAAACGCGCAACGATTTGTAAAACACGAGCGTCGGTGCGCGTTACTGGGGCCTCCCCAGTCATAATACGCCGCGGATTAGAGATGAATTCCCACAAGTCAGATTAAGCATTGTTACGTACCTCGCGTACTATCGAGGATACATATCGGCTGTCGCCTCGACAAAGTGAGACATTTTCTCACTTTGCGAGGCATGCTTCGTATCTTTTCTGTACCTCGCTCTCGACTTTGACGTGAGAGAAGGAAAGGCAGAAAACATGGAGAGCGGAAGAAACTGAAATATTTTCGAAATTACTGTATGAAAGTCAAGATTTGATTTCTTTTTTTTCAAGTAAAATCGTACATTTTTTCAATACACTCTTCTGAAATTTCTTTTTATCTTTCCTAAATGTTTGTTCTTTCTTTTTTTGTTCAATAAGAAGATTATGACTGTTTCATAAATAATGTTAATTAATTAAGTTTCCTAAATAATTTCAATAACAATAAATTTATTGATTTTTCGAAAAAAAAAATCTAGTATTATTTCCTTACGATTTAATTCGATTTTATAGCAACTGCTCGCGTACTCTGTCGTCGTCGATTATTATTTTGCCTAGTTTCTTATATATATAAGAAATTAGGCAAAAAGAAAAAAAAAATATATATATATATAATCATTAATATATTATACATTTATCTACTACTAATTTAATCATTATATTCCATTTTCTAAAATTAAACATTTTTGTTTCTAATAATTATATATATATACATATATAAATTTATAAAATTTGAAATAATGTTTAAAAAAATTTCCATTATTAATTAATGCTAAAATCATAATTTAAAAGTAATAAGAATTAAAATCGTCATCGCGTCGTTCTAGCGACACAACGTGGACACACACAGGACTGTTAAAAGCGGCTAAGAAGAGGTTGAGAGCAAAATTCCCGGCCCCAATCCCGGAGCATTGATTAAAGGGTGGACGCGAAGAGTTTCCCCTGTTAGATGGCAGGCAGAAGACTGTTTGCCGAAACGTTTAGCCGGAGCTGTCCTCAGGATCGTCGTCGTCGGAGAAAAACCTCGCGGCGCGGGGGCCTTGGCTCGCCGCCACTGCAATTAGCACCTGCGCGGTCGTTAACGTGTCTCGAGCTCCCGGGCTTTGCCTTTTCGGCCGCGTTCCTTTCCTTCTCGTTCGCCAGCTTTTTCTCCGAACGCGCCGCGCCGCCGAAAAACCTCTCCTCCTTTCATTGTTACGGCGGGTTGTTTGATCGAACCGGTAGCTGTCCCGCCATTCGGCGTTAAACGAAATCTCTGTTTGCCGAGTCGGCAGAGTTTCCTCCTATGCGGACTAATTCCGCGGCCACGCCAGCTTTTCCAGCCTGCGACCGTCGTGGAACGTCGCTCTTATCTGCGAGATGTTTGGACGAGTAATTTCTCTCTGTGTGGCGTCGCGTATACCACGCAGGGATCGTCGTAGGCCGGGCCCGCGTGTTCTCGTGAATACGCTTTCTGTTGGTCGTCGGGTAATTATTTGAAAGGGTTCCTTTTAACGGTCCTGCCTTCTCCTCTCCTCGGATTTAACTTGATGTTAGTTTCTATTAGTCTTCTGTTGACCCACTCTGTCGGATCGGCCGACGAGCGCGGAAGAATCCGGATCTGGCTACGAAATTATCGAATTTCTCGGGGTTCTCGAAGTTTTGGGCAATTACGAAAGATGTAAAAGCGCAAATTGTGATTTTAGGTTGCTCTAAATTGCAATTCATTGCGTACCGTGTGACAAGTTGGCACTTGAATGTTACAATATAAATATATCCATAAATTACAGTTTCGCGTAATAATTCATTTCAATTTGTTGCAAAATTTTTATTCCGATTTATTTTAATTTAATTCAAGATTCAATTTAATTATAAAAAATATCTGAACTTGAGGCTTTGAAATTGAATTTCTCGCGGTCATCGAAAGAAGAAAAAAATTATTACCTGAAATCACTTTAATTATGCACTGTATAATAATTAATAATTAAATATAATTTGTATATAATTAATATAATTGATTATAATTTCTTATTATAATTCATTCTAATTTGTCACAAAATTTTTATTAGAACCTATTTGAACCCAATTTACGATTCAATTTAATTAGAAAACGTTTCCTGAGAGGATTAACGTTCTCGTGGAGAATTGTACATACTATGTTAGATCAAGTTAGGCAAATTCACCGTCAAGTTTACGTGTCCAATTTTTCTTGCAACTCACACGAACGGTTTGTGTTAATTTCCAACCGTGTTTGGCGTTTGCTCCCGTATCTAAACATCGCATCCAAATTGCCGTAAACCCCTTGTTTAAATTTATCTATGAAATAATACATCGCTCGTTTAAATTGATCTATAAATAATATAAAATGATGTTTCGTTCCAAGCGGCAGCGCTTCGTTCATAACCTACTGCTGAAATTGTTTCGTATAAATTTATGTTCTTCCGAAACGTAACTTGCTCCTCGGTAAAAAAAGGTTGGAATAATTAACAAAGATTTAGAAAAGGCATATTCGACGAATTACGAATTATAGATATTATTTTTACTTTATAATTTCTTTCGATCTTCTTCGTTATAAATACAGTGCCCAGTCTTTTTGAACCATCACTTTATTTCGTTGCCCTTTATTTCAAAATGATAGTTTCTGGTTTGGTTCAATGAATTGTTACTAGACAATTTCCATACATTTTTCACGCATGTCTACATAAGTTTGACAAATATAGCTAAAGAATATCACTTAAAGTGATTTTAGTGGAGATAATCGGGCCTTTTCAGGTGCAACGCTAATGCAACGAAAATTAGCGATTGGTTGATTTCGGTCACGTGATTCGCGAGAGGGCGTGGAGTAGGAGTGTTTGGTACTGAGCGATCGCGTCTGTAATTTGTTTTGTATCGATTCAAACGTTTGCATATCGACAAAATTTTATGGCAAAAACGTCGTCTTCGTTTCCTAGTCGGAACAGTTGCTTCTGGGCCTTTTAGTGAGTGCAGTTTTTTATCTACTGTATGCTGTATTAGAACAAATACTCCACTTCGAATGTTTCATACACAGAGAACGCGTTACGTGCATTCTTATAGTTTCCAGTTTCCTACGAGCGCACAAAGATTCGCAGTTTAATTATTACGCAAACAAACGATTGTACGATAAAATTGAAAGAAACTAATTTTGTACAATCGTAATCTCCGCGTCGTACGGAACAACGATACACGATATCTCCGACAATTTACCAACAGAACTTACTTAGCAGAGTGTAAAACGAAGAAAGAGCAAAGTCGTAACTTCTCTTCTCAAACTCAAAAAAAGAAGAAACGAACATATCAACGACATTGTAAAGGTATCCCATTTCAATTATCCCAATTATCCAAAAAAGAAAAGAAAAAAAGCAACAACAGCAGAATAAAGCAAAAGCCGCATCGAAAGGAGGCAAAAGAGAAGGAAAAATGGCAAGAATTTGGCCAAATCACGAAAAGCGCATGCACGAGGCGAACATGCAAACGAGAATCGCGAGAGGGATGCTCGGCCGGGACAGGCGAGAAGTGGAGGGGGCGGGGAGGGGGCGAAACGCAAATGCAAACGAAACGGCCCGTTTCCGCGGCCGGAATTATCTTAATTACCGAATTAACGGCGGTTGGTCGTTTTTTATCGGCCAATTCTCTCTCTCGGCCGGACGAGTTTCAAACACGGATGAGGAGGAGGAGGGGGGCCCTACTCGGGAACCGCATCGTACACACGAACGAAACACCTCCGGCGGGGGCCAGGAGAGCTTTCGGGATTCCCAGCGAGGCAGAAAATGCAGCCACGTTCTTAATTTCTTATTGTGTATTAACATGCCACACGTGTGATCACGCGATGCAGTATCGCGGTTTGGAGTTTTTGTTTTGTTCTGCTCTCGCCCCCCTCTTCGCTGCTCTTCGACACGCCGCCTCCTCACCGCCGTCCCACCACCAAGGACCCGGATGTGTGGGAGTCGGCAGCTGTGCATTCCAGATAATGCGGATCCCGCGTGCACAAACGGCCCGCTCGCGATGCGAGCATTACGCCCGGTCACGTTATCGATAAGCCGCCGCGCGTACAGGTCCCCATACGCTCGAGAGTTTCTCTCTCGTTCGTAGGCGATCGAGGCGACAATCTCAACAGTGGGGATGATGCGAGATATTTCTCGCGATGCTACGTGTACTGGACATCTGTCGAGCGAAATACTGTTCAATGAATTGATCCTTGCAATTTTGTACTATTATTCGATTGTTGTACTATTATTCGAATTCTACCGTTGAACATTGCGAGACTCGCAAAGTCGTTGGAGATTGGATTTTATAAATTTTCGGGAAATTCGAGGAAATTGAAGCAGTTCTTCTGTTGTGCATTTGTGGAAAACTTGAGGAAGGACTTGAAACTGCAAACAGTATATACATATGTGCAAGAAGCAGAGTATTCACGTGAAAACAAATTTCTACTTAGGTATCGTTTCTTCAACTGTATTCGCAAACATATAAAAATGCATTAAAATCTGCAGTTCATTTATGGCGAGCCAATTTTTAATACTAATTCCACAATTATAGAACTAAATGAATACTGAATGCTGAAATAACTCAAAATTTACAATTTTTTAGTTATTGTGCAGTTCTGTAAACTATGAATTACTATATTTTGATGTCATGTTGCAATAAAATTATACGAAGAAATATAAATTAACGAGATATCGTTGTGTCTAAAATCATTTTTTCGAAGTTCATTTTGGATTATGTTGTGCTATTTAATAAAAAAATTCAAGTTACTTTCACGCACCATTTAATTGTTGTAACATCGCGTAAGAAATCAAGTCGGTTTTTCAACCCCTCGATATGACCTAAAAATTTTTCATTTTAACATTTGTGTAAACTTTCCGCTGCAAAATGTCACAAACAAAATCAATAAAAAATGATGACAGACAACAAATTAATAATTCCAATAGTCCTTTATAATCGCGAATCAATGCTTTATAAATCAGAATAACAAACTGTTCGATCTCTACTGTCGTCATTCTGTCTTCGAGCTTAGAATTCGCGCCACCTTCCCAGTTAACTAATGACAAAATGAAAAAAAAACCAGTCACAATCAGTATCCAACCTTACAAGTAGAATCTTTATCCATAGAGAATGTTTCGCTAGCGCGAGGCCTCCCGACGAAGCGCGTTTATTAATTATCATTAAACGACCGCGCGGCTGAATGATCGCGTCAATTAATCAGGCATCAATCCACGGTAGATCGCTCTCCCGTTTCGTTTCCTCGTCGAATTAAAGGGAGGCCATCGACGAAAGAGACGAACCGCCGCGCCGCGCGTCCGAGGCCGTTACGTGTGATTTTAACTTAATTAATCTTCGGCTTAATGACCGGCCGTGTAACCGACCAACGATAGAGATAAACGGTCAGTCATACGTTCCCTCGGCCAGAAATAGTAGCGATACCATCAATAAAAGCTGCACGACGCTCCTGCTCCCAGATAGAGAGCGAGAGCTTCAACGAAGAAGTGGTCGCGCGACCTCGTTTGCAATTTAATGGAACGTTCGTTTATACGATCTTGCACAATGTTACAGGAGGAAATAATACCCGGGGCCCCGTAATAACCGCCGCGCCGCGTCGCCGAGGAGAACAAAGCGGGGAAAGGATGAGCGAAGAGCCGCGGCATTTTATCACTGAAAATGATTTTAGCGGGGGTAACCCAGAAAATTGGGCCTCTTCAAGTGCAACGCTGATGCAACGAAAATTAGCGATTGGTTGATTGGGGTCACGTGATTCGCGAGGGGGCGTGGCGTAGACCTCGAGTAGGAGTGGCGTTGTCTGGTACAGTAATTTGTTTTGTATCGATTTAAATGTTTGCACATCGATAAAATTTTACGGCAAAAAAGTCGTCTTCATTTTCTAGAAAATTTTGTCAGAAAAGAAATTTTAAATTAAATTTACCGGTTAAAATTACAATTAGATTTATTTCATCAAATCAATACTTCCACAGTCGCAAAGTTAAGAAACAGAATTCGACGATACAAACTGATGAAAGCAATTGCAAATGAAACGTTGCTTCAATGCAGCGTTGAAAATTAGTGGCGGAGAGTTCATTTTACTACAAAATGGAACTCCTACGCGTACAAATTTCAATTTCAAGCCTGGTTAAATGAACAGTCACTGATTGAATCGAATTCACTTGTTGGAATCTGAACTATTATTAGACATATGAATGAAAAATTACTACAGAAGGGAAGAGCAAAAGTAAAATTTCATTGCCACCTTTTGCAAGGTCAAATCAAGAAATAATTTCATTATCACTTTCATGACACAGTCGTAGATGAGCAAGCAATGCTTAAAATAAGAAGAAGCATCTAAAATGAAGATAAGGGAAAACTGAAGAGATTGGGAATAATAATTAACAAAACAGAGATCAAGAAAAACTGACGAAATTATGAAAGAACAATCAATATAACAAATAATCATAAATAAAGTATAACAGAATTTCATTATCACTTACTACACAATCAGCACACAATTACAAAAAAAAAAAAGGAAAAGCATTTGAGATACTGAGAATAAAGAGAACCCGAGGGAATTACGAGCAAACAAAAAGTCGATAAAAAGTAAGTAGATGAGCAAATTCGAATTTGAAAACGGACGTTGACGTAATCGCGAAGCGTAATGAAATTTCACTGCCACTTGCCACGCAGCGAAAGGCAGAAATAAGGGAGAAAGATCTGGAACGATTGTTGAAAGGAGGAAACTGCGCGGGGAAGGGTTGAGCAAGATTTTCAAAGCCACTTAGAATTCAAGGGTCCCGGGGTATTTATGAAACAGGGCGGCCAGGATGTTCCCTTCGGTCGGTTCTCCATTTTTCCAGGTGGTGGACGGCGGCAGAGGCACAAACGACAAAAGGAGCCACCCGCCAACGTGGCATGAATATTCAACCGGGAGTTTTGCATTTATTAAAACAACACAGGCAACCGGAGTTTTATTCATGCCTCTCGCATAATTGCCCCCGTATATCCGAATACGTCTCTATATTTTCGTTCGGAAAGCCTTCAGCAAGAAAACACGTGTGCGCGAACTTTGAAACAGTTTGCTCTTCTAAAGAATTGCTCTCTTTCGAGGTGGATCTCTTTTTTTTTGACAATTGACGGACTATTTTAGAGTCACAAAACGATGATTGATTTGTGACTGAACACAATTGTCACTAGCGAATCACTTTTTAGAAAGAAATCACACCTACTAGGCAGAGTAAGATACATCAGTGATAAATGGTCACATTATGATCAATTACTAGAATTTTGTCGCTGATAACCCAATCATGCGATCATGCGATCACCATTCTGTCGCTAGAAAATCGTTGTGGATTGGACCTCGAGTTAGCTCTGATTTGTGAAAACGACTTAGATTCAGGACATTTTTGAAAGTGAGATGGTACATCTCAATAAGCTCCAATGATGACAAGGAAATTCTGATAAAATAATATTATGTTGGTAATACGAAGAAGAAGTAAGAAAAAAAAGACGTAGATGTATAGTGGAAATGGTGAAAAACGGAAAGAATAAAGACGTTATATTAATTAATTATAATTCCAAATCTACGTGATGAGGTGTAAAGTATATTTAAATGGTCAAACGTAAAATATTCCAGAATTGGAACTGGAACATATAGCTCTACATGGTAACTGATAAAAGCGAATCAAATAACACGATTAATTGAAAATTTTTCGCAATTTTTTCGACAAACTTACGCAAACATGACGACATACTGACATGAAATATAGTAATATTATAGATATAATAATAATACATTTATAATCGAGTAAATAAATACATTTATAAGCGAATCAAATAACACGATTAATTGAAAATTTTTCGCAATTTTTTCGACAAACTTACGCAAACATGACGACATACTGACATGAAATATAGTAATATTATAGATATAATAATAATACATTTATAATCGAGTAAATAAATACATTTATAAGCGAATCAAATAACACGATTAATTGAAAATTTTTCGCAATTTTTTCGACAAACTTACGCAAACATGACGACATACTGACATGAAATATAGTAATATTATAGATATAATCAAACTCGGAAGAATCAAATAAACATAAAGAATCAATTTCCTAGCAAATGTATCGTCCCGGTAATCTCGAAGGGATTAAAACGAGACGAAAGTTACAAATGATACGTTTTTACGCGTATTTGCGACGTCAAGAGGCGTTCTCAGCGCGCGAAAGATAAGACTGGCGCTGGTTGATCCTGTTGAAGGCTTTAAACACCTGCTATCTTCCTGTTATCGGGACGGATCTTAATAAAGGGAATTACAGTGTCAGCGTAGGCTGTAATTATTTCATTTCCACGACCGCTCGCCGCGAGTAGAATCGATATCGATAGCGTGGATCTAGCGTTAAAAGTATTCGCGAGTGTTTCATGCACACCGAGTGTTGTCAAAACAATTGCGCTCCGTTTGACGCGCGTCAAAGTGAGTCTTACGCGTGCTAGTTGAGTCTAACCCTTTTCAATTTCAATTTAACATATCGTTTAATTACACTGAAACTGACATATACCGACATATACTGAAAATTTCTAATTTTCATGAGAAATGTAGGGAGAATTGTATAAATCTTCGAATAACAACATCGACACAATATTGTCCATCTTATGAGGAAACTTCAACGCGAACTTTTTATTTAGAAACAATTTGTGATTTGAGTTTCACCTCAAAATAAAAAAAAGAAAAAAATGGACTTCTTTTCGAAGTAAATGGTCATAATATAATATTAATTTAGAATCAGAAGAAATCGCAAATAATCCACTGGAGAGTTAAAAAAAAAGCATTCCTATGTTGCATTCCGAAACAATAATAAATTACACGCATACATCAATTACACTGATTGAACAAAACGGTAATAAAATTTTTAAATTACGAGTTCCTGTCTTTTCAACTTTAATTCTATTTGAATTAAATACAAAGTTTATTTATTGAAATTCATGCGTACCGCTGTTAATTATAAATATCGCTGTGTGCGAACATTTTTGTATTTCAATACATAGTACTTTCTATAGAATATATTTATAATTTATTCTATGTTACATACATATATATAATTTTTTCTATAAATCTCGAAAAAATCAGAATTCCAAATAACCGCGAATTAAAAATTTCATGCTACTTCTCAGACGTAGAATTCCATTCTAATCGCTCGCTAACCGTTTCGTCCGATAATCTGCCACGGAAACAAGAACAAATCGGGGATTATTAACCACGTATCCGCGATTTCTACAAATACAAATATTCGTAGCTTTATCTAAGCGAATCATCCGGTGTGTAAACCTCCGGTATTTCCAGGAAGAAGAACGAAAGGAAAAAGAAGAAGCATAAAAGGAACGAAGAGAGAAGGGAATTGAAACATCAACTCGCCAGTTAGTCAGAGAGTCGTGGAATCGCAAGCACCGTTTCGAAAATGTTCTCACCGGGAGAGGGAAGGCGAGGGAAGAAAGAAACGGAGGAGGAAGATCGGTGAACGTTCGGGTTCCAGCAAGTGGGAACGCAACAGGCCGGGGAATCCAGCGAAAGAGGAAAAACGGGACTGCGAGAAATAATCTGCGGCTTACAGCTTGCCCGGTAATCGCTCGCGTGGCACACCTATGCGATATACGGTTTTCTATATGTATGATACGTCGTGTTCGTACACGTAACGTAACGTACAGAAATCGGCATAACTTGCGATATTACGATTTCTATTCGACCGTTCGAACGATTTTATTCCCACTGACTAAAACCACAGACGAGGTATATCAATAGACATTGCATACAATGTATTTTTTCAGCCACGGTGATATTACCATTTTCGTGTCACATCCTGTCGTACCGATTCAGGCAGGCTTTGCACCGCAGCACTACCAACGATGAGAATTAAAATTAAACAATATTGACAGTGTTGCCAGATCTGTTTCAAGGAATCATTTATTGAATTAAACGTCATGATACTTTACCAATGAAGGAATATAATTTAAAACAGAGGTTGAGGAAAAATCTAGTACATATTTATTAACATTTATCTGTTTAAAAGTAGAAAATTAGAAAAAATTGATTGAAATATGATACTTTTATGAACAACGTAGTCAGATACGACGTCTTTTATTTAGATATATTTCGTCTGTGCTAGAACCAATGGCTCATGAATAAGTTTACACGATCTCATCATTCGTGGAAAGAATAAGTATTTTTCAGTTCAATTTTGTAACTTTGTGTTCAAATCAAGTCTTTTCAACCAAACTTCTGTTAATTCAATAAACTAACATTGGTTTAGTTTGTTAAAGATTTAGTGTAATAAATGATTTGAATAGAAATAAAAAATGACTAAGCATTCGTTTGCTTGTCCTGAACCAGATTGTATTTTTACGTAATTTTATTTTATTATTATGAATGGAAATATATACGATAATTTAGAATATAATAACTTTATGTTATCATGGATGAAAATAATTTAAAAAATGCAGGCTGAATAGAAAATTATTTTGAAAATGCAGATCAGTTGATTTTCTTTAAAATAATAAACAGAGAGATGATAATTGCATCGAAATCCCCAAGATTGGCCACTATACATACTTTAACCGTTATATTAAACATACATAATTTTTGTACCAAAAATAATTCAATTTACATAATTTAACATAAACATTTAATTTTATAATTTAACATATATATTTAATTTTTACTAAATATATACAATTTTCATGCTTAAAAAAATGAAAATATTTTGCACGTACAGAAGAAAGAATAGAAAAAAAGAAATTTTCACACGCAGAAGCATCCCCTAATCGGTCGTCCACGATTCACGAGACACCGCGTGTACAAAACGTCTGCAGTCACAGTTCTTCTCTCTAACCCCCTCGCGATCTTACCGATCTCCACGTTCCTTCACTTCGCGCCGAAAGCTTCCATCAATCAATCATCCATCTCAGCGTCGAACTTCCTCGAATCTCCGAACGGCTCTCCACTTCTCGATCGGTCGATCGTTCTTCACATTCGCGCGGCGCGTCGTCGTTGCGCAACGCGGCACCAACTCGACGACGACAGGTTCAGAGAAATCGTAGCGTTCATTTTCTCGTGGCATTTAATTCGATAATTAACCGAGCGAGATCAGAGGTTCGTCAAACACGAGTAACGAGCGTTAATTCAGGCCCCGAGTCCCGGTAGCAGCGCCGATTCTCGTGAGAAAGCTACCGGTCGATCACCGCCGACCGATGATCGAAATGCATCGGCATGCGAGCGCAAGATTTCCGCGTCAACGAGTAAGAACACGCCACGCTACGCGTCGAAATCGAGCGAAAAGGGAAGAAGAGAAGCAGGAAGAGACGAAGATCGGTTGCCCGACTACGCCGCGGCTGTACGATCGTTATACCGATCCTCTTCCGAAACTGTCCGTTTCCAGTCGTCGTGATTGCGCAAACGGAACGACTAGACCCTAGAATCGGTTTCAAGAAGTAATAAATATTCGACATTCCGAGATGGCGAAGTTCGAGCTGACGAGGAGGAAGCTCTGATCGTGCTTCTTTGAAGTGTAATTGAAAAGATTAGATTAGCTGGGATAGGGAAATATTCGCGAGGTAAGGGAAGTTTAATTGTCCGACGTTATTAGAGGGAATTTCTTGGCCGGCGGTAACTTTCGTTTCCGCTGGACTTTACTTTCCGATTACACGTCGAAGCATTTTTTCCTTTTTTTTTTTGGTAATTGAAAAACTTGATCCGCACACGATCCTTCTTTTTGCGCTCGAGCGTATCGTTATCCGAGCGAAACTTCTCGAGCCCCTTGTTAAGAAATTTAATTGGTTACTATATTGAATAAACTCGATTTGACTTCTTTCTTTCTTTTTTTTTTTCTTAATGCGAATTATTTTACGCTCCTTTCCCTGTGAAACTGCACAAAGACTAGAATCCTGTTTCGTCTCGAACCTTCGAAATCTATACGTCAGGTTAAGAAGAAAGGTATGAGAAACAAAGTTTCTTTTAAATCGCCTAGGAGATAAAATCTTGGAGGGTGATTCGATAATTATCTGGAATGCAGTAATAATTGTTCGTTATACTGGCTGCAACACTAAATGAT
The DNA here is from genome assembly GCA_030673865.1 of Melipona bicolor. Classification (NCBI taxonomy): domain Eukaryota; kingdom Metazoa; phylum Arthropoda; class Insecta; order Hymenoptera; family Apidae; genus Melipona; species Melipona bicolor. The sequence goes on along the minus strand of JAHYIQ010000011.1, from coordinate 6,307,073 downwards.
TATGTATGAACGTTAGTCGATTTTTATTTATCGCGACTACATATATTTCGATCCATCGTCTTAATTTCTTTTTTCTATCCTGTTTGTAATGACGAGAACAATGGCCATTTTACATTTGTGTCAGAATGAAACAACGTTTCCATTTTTTTTCCATTATCTTTTCACAATGTTCTTCCTCGACTCGATGCATATTAATAACTTTAAAATTGCAAAAGAATTATAGGGTGCAGTGCACGTGTGATCTTGGACAATCATATCGAGAAATAATTTTTTTATATTTTGAAAAATATTGATTTCTGTTTTTATATAGATTTCAAAAAAAAAAAAAAAATTATTAGAATTGAGAGGAATCATATACCGATTCAAGAGTGACTTATTACCGAACGCCGCGTCGCGTTCGAGGGTTAATGGAAAACGTTTTCTAACGATACATGAAGACTTGTATCAGCAAAGAGACCTAATTAACCCACGAAAGAACCACGCGATAGTTTGTTCGAAATATCACGACTTTTTTAAATTTCGTACAGTTATAGATTCCAATAATAAAAAGGAAGAGATTCTCGGAATTAGTTTTTATAGTTGCAATTTTGAAAAAGCCAGATTCGATGACAAGAATTGGTTGAGAAAATGAAATGCACCAATTAGATCAGATTAGAAAATAATATCATTGTACGAACTTTTACTTTACCACTTATAACTAGAACGCGGATTTTATGCATTTCTAAATCTCTTTTTATGAACATCGCTGAAGAAGTAGAATCTAAAAACGAAGCAAAATTGTTTCATCTACTATATATTATGATATTTACTCTATATATGTACTTTATAGAGGGTAAATATATTTACATGGGTATTTTGTACAGATTTCACACAGCAATACGTAATAGTGTTTGTTCAAACTCTCAAGATCACTTTGTTCTAATCTGGAATCTCGCTCGACACAAGTTTCACACATTAATTTAAAAATTTTTAAGTCCAAGGTCACGTTGAACGTCATAAACGTGTCTGAATGTATTTTTTCATGAGCCACGCGATGAAGTAATAATTTCGAAATATCAAAAAACATTAAAAAACGATATTTTTAAAGAAACAGTTCTGCCATTCAGTTCGTCTCTTCAACCTTTAGTTTAAGTTACGTCAGGACGTATGTTTCGTACTATCACTAACAGAGACCTGGTTTTCTCGTAAAACACCCTATGTGTATATTTCAGCAAGATTTCCTATAAACGCATAAAATCCGCGTCTTACATATCCAACTGTCGACATTTCAGCAGATCATTTAATTGATGTCTCAACAGATACTTATAATCACTGAATCACCCTCGCACGAGGATCTCGACAGTCACTGTCAATTTTCAACTTTCAAGCAGCGAGAGTACGATTTCACCGAGAGACACGCCGAGGAAGGCAGCTTCTCGTTACGCGGAACATGGCTCTCCTTGACTCTCTCTCTCTCTCTCTCTCCTTGGCTCTGGATTAATTGCAAACGAAAGGACTCGCACGCGAATCAGGCATCTAAGCGCGATATCTAAGCACGTAGCAGAATCGGCCGACGCCGATGGGGTAATTATCCCCAAGAGCAGAAGAGAGACGTACGATGTACTCTCTTTCTCCTTCGTGCCCGGCCTGCTGGTCAGCTTGGCCAGATGCTCGCCGGTGCACCTAATTACGAGCAAGAACACTAAACTGCAATTAACAAGCCTCTCCCCGGCCGAGCGCCATTTTGTCTTATTGGCAGCGCGCGCAGTGGCGTCCGTTTCTTTTCTCCGCCAAGAAGCGGACGTGGACGTGGATGCTGGATCGATGGTTGACCTCTCGTCGATCGAAATCGGCTCGTCCAGCTACTCAACTCCGCTTTCGAAAGGATAACACGCAGCGCGCGTTCAACGTAACCGTTTGAGGAAACTTCCTTGTCGATGGTTAGACAAGCGAAACGATTTATTTGACACTTTCGGTGGTATCGATGGGCTATCTTTTGACTGTTTCTATATTTGTTGTTGAAAGTGTATTAGTTGAAAATTATTCCATTTTCTTTCTCTGTTTAACAGGCATTCAAAACCGACGACCCTTGAGTCGTTTAATATTTCTATTCAACCTCTTGCGTTGCCACGCACGTCGTAAAGTTGCAATATTTTCTCAGTTTTAAGTATATTAAAGTATAACCCAGGCAAAACAAATGATAAATTTATCACTTCTAGTAATTTCTATCCAGCGATGTACCGACGAGTTCAAACAGAAGACGAATTATTGTACACGGTTTGGTCACTCGTTATGGTCCGTGCTAACCAGTTACTAGCGCAAGAGGTTAATTATTCAGTAATAATGTAAAGTACGGCTGTTAACATATAACAATGTGTATTACTGTCTAAAAAAAGAAAAGAATCACTTAGTGCAAAAAGTTAGTTAGTGAAATATGAAAGGAAATTAATTATTAAATTTGTAATATATGTATGTAAGAGGAAACCGATTTAACAGACATATATTTACACTCGGATATTTCTCCTACAAACAACGAATCGCATACGAATCACCATTCGCAGGACCATACGCGAAACGCACGTTTTGCTATTTCCACGTTAGAATAATGAACAGACATTGTTAACAGTTTCGAGGATACCGCTTACTGGAACGAACTGAATTTATATTACGTTCGCGTTTATGAAGCAATCTTTGCTGATATTAGCAGTAATTTTCTGTTTGCAACCTTCAACTAATATCTGCTTCGAATTCCTTCGATTATACACGTATATGCAAAGATTACGCGTATATTACGAAAGTGAATAATAAAAGTTGATTTTTTTTTTATCCGAATGACTGCTTTCGAAATCTATGTTCGCTTAGATTTGCCTTCTGATAGAACATGTACATTTCAGCAGATACATAAATGATTCTAACATGTGGCTGCAAGTTTGTAATGGAAGAAACGATATTTTTTACATGTTACAAGTTTCTTATCTTCACTTCTAGTTTATTAGAGAATACGATCAATTTCTAAAAGAGTTCAAGTAGAAAAAACTCGAATGTTATACAAGTCTTTCCAGTATCATAAGCGAACTTTTTTTAGAGTATCATAAAAATTTAGAGTAATGTTTATTACAGTCTATATGTACAATTGACAAACTTTTGCAATAAATATCACTACTTCATCTACAAGTTATGTGCGTCACGATATTTTCTGAAAAAAAAAAAACACAAATTTGTTGCGACAATTTTACAAATGGGAAGATATCATCGATTACTGGAAACAGTCTCTTCTCAAACTAAAATATTTAAAATCCCACCACTCGTCTTTGGAGAAAAAGACAAAAGAGGACACTCAGAAATATATCCTTATACACGTACGCCTAGTATCACAAAGCGCGTGTGCGCGCGAAGAGAGGCGCGAGATACCGGTTCACGAATCCCACGCGTTCCACGTAACAGCCTTTCCTCACAAAGGCGCTATACGTTACCATTTAATAACTTAACCCGAAGCGATCGGCTGATCACTGGAAAATGACTCACGGGGCACCGTGTACCACGGAACACGGAGTGATAACCGCGCTATCGTGGTTTCCGCGTCCGCGGTAAAAGGTAAGTCACGATAGAGGCCCATTGTTCCGCGCGCCGCGGCGAAAAATGCTAATGTACGGCCGGGGTGGCGCAGGTGTGAGGTCGCATATTTAAACATCTTATTATATCGTTGGCTATCCGCGATCGGCCAACCTAACACCGCATTAATTTCCACCCACGGGACCAGGCAATGACCCAGGATCGAGCACGCGGCGCGATGCTCATTAAAAGCAACGGGGTGGTGCCGTTTTCCCCCACGTCATGCTCGATCAAATCGCACTCTCGATCAGATCGTACTTTCGATCCTTTCTCCTTCGATCGAGAACCGTTCTACCGTTCTGTTTCTCTGCGTTTGTGTGTGTGTGTGTGTGAAATGCGAAGAGCAGCGATGATCACGGACTGGATTTATAGGAAATTTGAGAATGTAAATAATGCACGAAATGCACAGAATATACAAAATATTGAAAGTACTTGTTACAATGGCAGAGGTACATTTTTGTTTTCTTAATCGAGTTTGCAGAAACACGAAATTGGATAAAGATCTGCAGTCTGACGATGGATCGGGAAAGTATTCGTGACTTGTGATTCTAAATTTGGAGATTAGTTTCATTTGTACTGTTTGTATTTTTTGTTCAATATCATGGTAAATATTGCGATTGTCGGACTGTTGATTTTCATGCAGATTCATGTTTTCGAGAAAATAATTAATTCTACCTGGTTCTTTTGATTTTGACCGTTTTGGCTCAGTAATGTTTTCTTTACGTTAACATTAAAATTATGTTAAAAACTATGTAACGAGTGATATTTGAAAGAGCATAGATTTTAACTAAAATTTATTTATAAAATATTATATATATATATATTTATTTATAAAACACACTGAACAGATTTCGATTAAAATTTAGCAAATTCCTACACTTCCGTTTTCCGTATACCACGAAATATCAACACCAACCGTAAAAAGCTGTTACAGTAGCGAGTTCTAATCGGGGATCACCCAAGATACGATGAAGACTGTTACGCCTCTGAAACGGGAATACTGTTCCGGGCCGTGAATGAATGTGTCTGTCCCAGATGTAAGCCAGATTCGTTAGAATTCTCAATGAATACTTCTTTGACTCGACGGACTTCTGAATGAGTCCTATTATTACCGAAGACCCGCAATTGTCGCTCGGAATCAAAAATATCCCCGCGCTTTCCTAACAGAGCGCTCCCCAAAAGAATTGCAAACTTTTTTATTCAAATCGAAATTTCCTAATCGAGTTTGTCGATTGCAAAAGAGAGAGAGAGAGAGAGAAATCGTTTCCACTCACCAAAAACACCGCGATCGGTGGCCACTTACCTGAAACAGAAAGGAGAAAAGTCAGCGAGGTCGTTAGAAAAGCGCAGCACCATGCTCAACATCCGATGGTTCGACGTATCGTTTTAATTACCGGGCAATTAACACCGTCGTCGTGGCGGCAATAATTCTTCGTCGCTTTCGAAACGAGACGAGGCGAGTCGCGGCGCGAATTCTAGAATATTATGCATTCAGCGCCGCTTCCTCTGCTCGATCACCCCTCTCGCGTCGAGAGAAATCCGGGAGAAATTTTGACGCGAGTCGAGAGCGCGCCGCGACTGTTAAACCGTGTTTAAGTTTAATGGTTCCCGGGAGAGGTGTCAGGCTCCGGCTTGATTGATCGATCGAAGGAATGAAACAAAGTCGAGTCTCGACCTTTTTTTCCCTTCTTCTTTCTTTCTTTTTTTTTTATTTCTTTCCTTCTTCGCTATTAACGAATTCTCTCCGTGGGCAAGGGTAGAAGAAACTCAAGAAGAATTTACGACAGTTTACTGTTCGAATTGTAAATTTAGCTTCGGTATCAATGTTTCGAAGAGTATTTTAAATATTAAAAATGAGAAAGAAGTGTATAGTTGCGTAGATTCTTTGTTGAAAAGTTGCAACGAAAATGTCAGAATGGTACATGGTTGCTTTCTCTATGGTTTGATCATGGTCATATTTACTAAAATTCTTGTCCAAAGTGTAGATAGAAGATTGTATTGAATCCTGGATTTAAACGAACTGATTATTGCACGCGATAAAATATTTCTTTATTTCCACGAGTGAAAATCCATAATAATAAATCTAGTAATACGTACATATATTAGTAATTTATGTTACATACGAGAACTCAAAAGGTTGAGAGAACTTAGGTTGTTTAATCGTTTGAGAATTAATTATCAAAAAGTTTAAAATTGAACTGAGACAAATTAAAAATGTACACATCTTTAAAGCAAAGCAATTATGATTACAAAATTATCTACAGATAAAATAATTATTTATATCTTGTATTTTTCTCCATCTCCAAATTACTGATAAAATTAAATTAAATCTAAATCCCAAACTGTCACAGCAAACAACTTATTTATTCCGTTTCAATATTAAAATGACCCGATAAATAAGCGATAAGCTAAAAAGATCGAGAAGAAAATTCCCAGACAAAAGTGCCAAGATGCAAATATTTTCAATTTCGATCACTTCTTCTCGCATTTGAAAATTGCAGTTCACGTGGTACCGTGAACAAATTTTTTGACAAAATTATCTGCTGCAGTTTGCAGTTTGCAACAACGTGACGAACGCGAGGACGAAGGCAGAGGTCGTGGCGTGTCGTCCACGGAAATACGCAATCAGGACGAAGGGAAGACGACGACGGTTCCTCGGGAGTCGTTACCGCTCCGGAGTCGTTCGCGTTAATCATCGCGAAAGAGCCGAACGATCCGACGGCTGTTAAGTCGCCACGGCTAATGCCCGTAGATCTATTAAGCCGTCGCGTCGGTGAGCGGCGTAACGCGCGCTCGCTGCACGATTAAATTAAAGAATTACAGGGGAACGAGGACTGATGCTGATGAAAAATCGCGAGCCTCGAGAGGCTGGCGTTGAAGTATGCTCGGGGCGCGCTGGAGCGGTCATCGGGATCGAAAACTCGGTTTCGGAACGTAGACGAAGACGATACAACGATCGGAAGATCGATATTTTTGACGCTGCGTCAAACAGTGTCTTTCAGTTAACAGAAATTAAATTAAAAGAATTAAATAATTATATAATTATTTAATTTAGTAATTTCTTTCATTATTATTTAATTAATTATTTTTTAATTAATTTAAAAAATTTAATAATTTCTTTAATTAAAAGAAATTAAATAAAACCTACAGTAAAAAGATACGGCACATATTGTCAAGACTATAGTACTAATTAAGCATTGGCGAGTAAAATCGAATCGATAAAAATCGAGTTGAAGAACAATAGGCCCAGAAATCACGTTTTGAGACGTTTTAGATTTTATGTATCATCAATATTAAGAGAAGAGAGAATCGTGTTTTATGTGTCATCAAGAGAAGATAAATTAGACAGAGTATTACAGTTTGCTAGTATGACTCGTGTCTTTCTCTATGATTATCATGAAAAATCGTATGGCTATCATTAGAAGCTGACAGGTTTCACGACGTGTGAAGATTAAGGAATTAACTAGAATTTTAGAATCAGGTCAAACGTATCGTTACATTGCGATAATGTCACTCATTTTGCTTTGATGTATAATACTACCCTTTTAGCAACTATCGAATTAGTGAGTTGAAGAATAGTACATGTTCAAAAATCGCGTTTGGAGATATTTGGAAGAACAGCTTATTGTCAATATCCATATTTACAATGTTGCTCAAAATTAAAAAAAATCGTGCTAATTTAGATAAACGTTCATATTTGCCTACTCATGATTAAACTCACCAATCTTTCGATCATTAAACTTGCACTGTTTTTTGTAACTCTACTGTCTTTTTTCTCAAGAAATTAAACAAAATAATAAAAGAAAATACAGAAAATACTATAATGTAAAGACTATAGTAAATAGTAAAATCCATAATAATAAAGAATACTATTTTTTAACATATTTTAAATATAATTAAAATAATAATTATTTGAAGAAAATTCAGAATGATTAAAAATATCAGTTATCGTTGTGTAGGTACGTAAATAAGTAAATTTTCTCAAAACAAATTTTTTACCATGTATTATAGTTTTGCGCATTTGAATTTCCATTCAAAACCTTCAACAGGAACAGAAAATTCTGTTTCCTGAATTAATTTTAATACTTTATCTCGTTTTATTAAAATATTCTCGATTTATCGCGTTTTCTTAGGGACTGAAATAAAATTGACTTTCACATTCATAGAAAATTCAGAAAACTCTCTCTAAATTGAGTATTTTTTAAAGTATATTAAATACAACGACAAGCCGAGGTTATAAAGTTTTATCTTATTATCTTAGTTTTAGTTTTTATTTTTTTTTATTTTTTTTTTTTATAGTTAGTAACATATATTTTCCCCTATGTCATTCTCTTCTGTTTCTCTGATCTGATTTCTGGCAGTTTATATTTATTCCACTTACGATCGCCGTGAAACCGGGCTTCGGCTGCTCAATGTCAACCTAATTCTACTTGCTCGCGGTGAAAAGGAAGTCGTAACGACACTTGCTACGGCGTGACGAGTGACGACGTGATTAACAGAGTCCCGAGAAAAACAAGGGACAGGGGACGGACATTTGTCAGCGGGACACGGCGGAAAAACGAGATCGGACAGGTCGCCCGGTTTGCACGAGCACGAAACGAGCGGAGCCGACCAGTTCGACAGTCCTGGACGATCGTTCGGGCCACGCGCAATTTACCGCCGCGCCATTACTCTTCGCGCGTCCCCTCGTGCAACGGGACAGAGTCTAATTGCGTCGAGCCGTGGACGAAAAAAAAAAATAAAAAAATAAAAAGGAATTTGACGAAGCTCGTTAAGCGGCCCGCGATATCGCCAGCCCCGAGGCAACCGGTGTTCCTTCGACGTCGAGCGTCTGTCAGCGACTAGCCCTGACTTTACACTCGCGCAAACCGAAATGTCAATCACCTGTTTCGATGAAATTTCGCATAAATGTAGTTTTCAAAAAAATATTTCACCCGTATCGTTTTTATCACTGGGATAACCCAGAAAATCGGGCCTCTTCAGGTGCAACGCTGATGCAACGAAAATTAGCGATTGGTTGATTTGGGTCACGTGATTCGCGAGGGGGCGTGGGGTAGACCTCGAGTAGGAGTGGCGTTGTCTGGTACTGAGCGATCGCGCCTGTAATTTGTTTTCTATCGATTCAAATGTTTGCGTATCGATAGAAATTTTATGGCCTTTCAATGAGACGAATCGTACTGGGGTACAAGTCATGCGATTTTTTCAATCGTCGATGTTGGAGGGGTAAAAATTATCCTCAAGTGGTATAAAAAGATGGTCAGTTCATTAAAATTTCTCAAAAAGAAAATATATATATATAATAATTATATTTATAATTAAAAGCAAATATGAAAGAATAAATGGAAATATGTGCGAACACATTTATTCTTGCTGTTTTCCCATCTCCCTCTTTCTTTGTTACTATTTCAAAGTATATTCAAGTGAAATTATAATCAAATTAAATGTAACAACTAACAATCAACGTTATCAATCGACTAAACTAATCGCCAATTTTTTAAAAATGGTGATTTTACTTTTACTCGCAATCGGTCGATCAAACTGGAACCTCCCATGATTAATCTTCAACAAACGCTTGAGGTATGAGGTATGAGGTATGGTTAGGACTTCCACTCAGAATAAAAAAATACTAAATCCTAATAATAATATCAAAACCTAGCGTGCAACAATCTCCAACACCCCCACCATGCCACTCTTTCTAGTCGGTCCGCCATCGACCGAGGCGAAACGAGCGAAATCGGCTCGAATGCGTGGAAAGGTGATATTCTCATGACGTGTGGAAAAGCGACGCGGATTAACGCCGCCACAATGGCGGAGAACAATGGCCGGCATTGTCGGTGAACAGTCAAAGGGCGCGGAAATGAGCGAACATGCCCGGTAGAGATCTTCGACGATCGGTGGAGATCGATCCCACGGGCCGATCGCGCTAAAGGTCGCCCATCGAATCTGTCCGCGTAAACGTTAATAGAAGAACCACGCCCTGAGCCTTCCACCCGCGTACAACACCTGCGCTTTCTTCGAAAGTCGAAGAAACATCCTCCGCTGCACCTCGTTAAAGACACACGCCGAACTAGCCCTGGCGGCCACTTTCTCTCTCTCTCGCGCCACGTAGGCGGCGCGATGGATATGGATTGCGCCGATCCACCCCCGGGGCTGTGTTGTTTTTGCAAACCGACACGCTAATTTGCGCATTGTTCGCGAACCATCGCGGAGCAGAGGGGAGGAGGAGAGTTCGAATCGAACGAGAAATAAGACTGCCGGCGGTCTTATCGGTCACGTATCGCGGCACGCTCGCGACTGACAATCGCTCGGGGAGACGCGATGGTTCTTATTCTCTTCAGCGGTGGGAATTTGATTCGCGAATTTTCTTACACAGCCACGTGCTACTCGAGAGGATCGATCTGGTGCCTGACGCGACGAAGAGTGATAAAGTCCCGCTAATACTCTCCAAAATTCCCCGAAAACTGTAGAAGAATGTGATCCAAAAGAGGCAGTCAGCATATTTAAGCTTCAAATTTCTGTCTTCACTTTGTTCGACCTATATAGCTGATACAAGTCGCTATACTCTTTCGTAGCACTATATATCCGTGAATCTTGATTTTTAGAGTTACAATTACTCAGTCATTGAAGGATCACTGGTGAACCTCCGAGCTAATCATTTCCCTCCAACCAGTCGATACTTGGTTACTTACGACTTATAATTCGAAACATATTTACGAACAGAGAACAATTCTAGTATAATGGATTCTTTTACAATGCAAAACTGAAAATCCCATTTTTATCCGTAATTTGTGTTTGAACATATTTCATACGGAAATATTCCAGAAAATGTATTAACGTTTAATTGGAAAAACTTTCGAAAAATACGGTCTTTCCTGATATATTATTTAAACAAAAGGTTTTTCTGCAATATGCATCATTAAATTCGTTGTTAAAAATACACCAGTTTCATCAGTTTGCATCAGAAAAACTGCATCTTCAATAATTTCCGAGATATTTGACAAAATATATTCCCCCAACTTTGAGGGTAGTTTTCACCCCTTCAACGATTATAATTATTTAAAAAAAAATACGGGTGAAATACTTTTTTTTTGAAAACTACCTTTATGCCAAATTTCATCAAAATCGGTGATTGACACTTTGTTAGAAACTCATAGTGTCTCTGCCAACCCTGCCAACTAATTTTCGTCGAAATTGTCGCGCATTCATTTCTTGGGATTCAACGAGACTCTCACCGTAGCTTGCAACTCTAATCGCCGGGCTTGATTTCGCTCGTCAAGGATCGAAGTAGGTTATTAAGTAGTTTCATCCAGGATTAGCCACGACTTTTTCTGGATATGCGAAGACCGAGTATTTTATCAAGAGGCGGCCAATGAACCGCGCTGCGACTCGGACTAACATGAAGCAAACCTGAATGTTTTCACAAATGTTCAAATAACGTTATCTCTAAATTACTTTTCAAAGTTATTTCAGAAATAATCTATTTGCAAAATAACGAAAATTATATATCGTCAAGTATTTCATATTAAAAATTAAATAAATAACGAAATAAATTATTCACCACTTTCTATTTGTTATTTGATTTTGAAGATAGAAATAACTGGTTTTTCAAGGTACGACATCATATGTTTGTATTTACTGTTTCTTATTTTGCGACTGCAAAGTACTATCTACAGACACAAGTTGAAATGAAGGAATAAATGAAAAAATATGCTTCACGACCATACATTTGTAACAAGTATTTGTAAAATATAATACTCGCCTCCCGTCTTCATCATCAATAGAGAGATTATCCTCATTTGTAACTCTGACAAATGTTCCCAAATTTTGTTCATTAAATGTTTGAGGAACGAGTTCTATTAAAAGCTAAGACAAATCTCTCCCATATTAGGACACACTAATATTTTGATTTTCATTGATTATTTTTTTTTTTATCACTGAAAGTGATTTTAGCGGGGGTAAAGAAAATCGGGCCTCTTCAGGTGCAACGCTAATGCAACGAAAATTAGCGATTGGTTGATTTAGGTCACGTGATTCGTGAAGGGGCGTGGGGTAGACCTCGAGTAGGAGTGGCGTTGTCTGATACTGAGCGATCGCGCCTGTAATTTGTTTCGTATCGATTCAAATGTTTGCATAAGTATCAATAAAATTTTATGGCAAGAAAGCCGTCTTCATTTCCTAGTCAGAACAGTTGCTTCTGGGCCTTTCAGTGAGACGAATCGTACTGGGCAACAAGTCGTGCAGTTTTTTCATTTGTTTTGGTTTGATTACTATTGATACCTATTTCGAATGTTATTTTAAAGACAAATTTTCAATTATCAACATTATTTTCTCGAACAATCAGTTCGTCAATTTATTATTTACGCAGCTTCAAATTCCTCTAATTGACCAAGTGAGTTGCATACCATTATTTGCCAAATGCTAAAGAACATTATTTCAAAAATTTTGTTTACAAATTATTATTCGAAAGCAATTTCTGTCCCAGATCTGGCATGAGCTCACGCGGCGCAACGACCGCAGAGAAAATGCATGATAATTGGTATTTAGGATATATTAGCTGGTGAACGCGTAATCGGTACTAACGGATAACTGTATCCGCCGGTGAGCGTAAGCTCTCAGATCGCGCGGTGCATCGTTAGCTAATTTATACAGAGATCAGAAAAATGTCTTTGCCTTGATCATTGACAGTGTCGACTCAAGTGAAATTGACGCAGGATGTAGTTAAGAGCTGTGAGAGACATCGGACCGGTTTGAGGATAGTAAAGTTTCGTGAACTGTGAAGAGGGTTGCTGAACTAAGATTGCAGCTAATATTAAAGTATATAAAAAGCGCTAGCTTTACACAAACAAATACAGATTGAGATTAAGTTAATGATAATAATAATAAGTACAGAGTAAAACTAATAAACAAAAGATAACTTAATCTTCCATATCTTGAGGATATTTGAGAGGAGCGCATTGATTGCTTTTTATAGTACTCGAGGAGATGTGTAAATTGAGCATTTTTCAATTGTTGATTCAATTTTGTTCCAATCAGGTTTCATTCCACTCGATCTTAGTGTATTTGTATAAAAAGATAATTTAATTTTAACTATAACACCGATATATATATATATTAATAAATTCAATTTTTTATTGCTTCCAATCTTGTATCGTCAATAACATTGAATATTTTGCAACAGAGTTGTAACTGAATTATTATGAAACCTTCAAATAATATATATATATATTCATTAGTGCTCCTTTTATACATCATTTTCTTCTTACAATTCCCTACTATGCTCTTAATTACATACAATATGTTCATAGGACACCTTTTTCCTATTTTGAACAAGAATACTATACTATACTATATAATACTATATGGCAAGAAGCAACTGTTCTGATTAGGAAATGAAGACATTTTTGCCATAAAATTTTATTGATATGCAAACATTTGAATCGACAAAACAAATTACAGGCACGATCGCTCAGTACCAAACAACGCCACTCCTACTCGAGGTCTACGCCACGCCCCCTTACGAATCACGTGACCCAAATCGACCAATCGCTAATTTTCGTTGCATTAGCGTTGCACCCCCTAGGGGTTACCCCCGCTAAAATCACTTTCAGTGATAGTACTATAAAATACACTGTCCTCTGTATCAAGTCTGTTCTTCATCGTAGTCTAGTTACACTCTTTACTGTGTTATCATTGCGGAGCAAAGTCAGTAAAAGGCATCGCGATAACCTAATTGTTAGACAATCCGATAACACAGGAATCGAGTGAAACGAAAGACACACACACACACAGAGACGCGACAGAGAAATCCGACCAGCGAGAATTTAATTCGTTAAGAGGGCGAGTGAACGACCCGGCGGTGCTTCGTTAGAATTCTACGCGGGCTATTTGGGTAATAAAAAGCTTGGCTCCCCCCAAGTTTCGACGGGGATGTTGCGAGGACGTAGCCTTTGGCTCGGAAAAGAAAACACCGAGGAAAGAAGAAGGGAAAGGAGAGGAGGAAACGGTCCCCGTCGATATCCTCGAGGTTTCCTCCTCGAGTTTCCACACGACGGCCAACGCGGACCTCGAGAGCGTCTTGAAAGCGCAAACGTTTCGATAGCTCGATAAAAGTTTACAAACTCCCGCCTCCTTGCTTCGTCGAGTATCATCGATGCCCGATGGAAATCCTTTTAAATTCCTCGGAGGAGCCGGGGAGAAGAGATACGAGCGATATCGAGAGGGTCGATCGAGACCCTCGCGGTGCCGCGAGTCGAACACCGACTCTCTCCTACGGTTTCTCTAATTCGCAATCCCAATAAATATCGATATCAATGGCTCGGCCTCTTCATTTTCTCCTTTCACTTTTTCCTGCCGATCTTCTGTTGTACGTGGAACGCAATTAGTAGGCTTGTCTTTGTTCACGGATGTTTTATTTATTTATTTATTCGTGCCTATTATTTTATATCGGGATAAACAATAGTTGCGAGCGCAGTGATCAGTTTCAAATTTATTAACAGACAAATACAGATGAGAGTAATGCAGAAATGTGAAAATAGTGAGAATAATACGTAACACGGAAATTTATACTGAATTAAAGATACCGTTCAAACATCTTCGCAAACCAATCATCAAAGATCATTAAATATTATATTGAACCAATTGAAATGAATAGAATAAATCAATCATTGTCGGCATCAACCTCGAATCTCGAACGAAAAAGAGACAGTAGATTTCGAACGGTATTTTGTTACAATATCGCGAATAAAAGTACCATTTGTGTCACAATACACTAATTAGAGGCAATTGATTGAAATACTTATTACATGACATTATATTAACATAATATAAATTATAAATGATATAACATTCTAATATTGTAATACAATAATAACACCATGTTATATAATAATACTAATAATACAAGTGCAAGTAAAAAACTACACGACTTGTAGCCCAGTACGATTCGTCTCACTGAAAGGCCCAGAAGCAACTGTTCTGACTAAAATGAAGACGACGTTTTTGCTATAAAATTTTATTGATATGCAAACATTTGAATCGATACGAAACAAATTATAGGCGCGATCGCTCAGTACCAGACAACGCCACTCCCACTCGAGGTCTACCCTACGCCCCCTCGTGAATCACGTGTCCCAAATCAACCAATCGCTAATTTTCGTTGCATCAGCGTTGCACCTGAAGAGGCCCGATTTTCTGTGAAATTGTGTGTTTGTGAAAGCATAGTACTTAAATCAAACAACTACAATTTGATCGAAGAACTCGCCAATTCTCATAATTACTTCTCACAGATCCGATTACAAGGATGGTTACTGGCAAAGATCGTTAAATTTCGGAACACTCGTGCGAAGAGTGACTTCGAGTGCGATCGAATCTGCCGGTGTAACGCAGAGCAAAGTCGAAATCACATCGTTACGCAGAGATGTTACGCCGAAATTTCTAAACCCGATCGAGCCAGACCTATCGTTCCGTTACAAGTGACGTTTACCAGCGTTCACCCCTCGCATCTCCACTCGTCGACCTGCGAAACCGATATATACGAAAATATTTTTCCACCGGCTGTCTACGATTTTTACACCGTAGCCACCCCCTACCCCACCCCCTTCCACCGTTGCCTTGCCGTCGTTCCCCCATGCTCAATTTTCGGGAACAAATCAATCGACGGATCCCGTTAACAGAGTGTAAAGGCCCTCGACGCGTATTAAACGCCCGTTACACGAATCTATTTCTATAAAACCGGCGCGCAACATTTTATTCAGCCGTAGGTAGAAAATTTGGACGCCCGAGCGTCCGAGCAAATAAATCAAGGGGTTGGGAAACGCACACCCTTCGAACCCTGTGCCGCCGATACGATTAAGGCTCCGCGATGAAAAAGTCTACGCGCGAAAACGGAGGGGGGAATTTATCCGAAACTCGGGTCTTTTTTCGTTTTTTCTTTTTTTTTTTTTTATTGACGCTACGACGAGTCGAGCCGAGAGGACTTAAAATTGCATTTCGTT
Source organism: Melipona bicolor (assembly GCA_030673865.1). Taxonomy (NCBI): domain Eukaryota; kingdom Metazoa; phylum Arthropoda; class Insecta; order Hymenoptera; family Apidae; genus Melipona; species Melipona bicolor. The sequence goes on along the minus strand of JAHYIQ010000011.1, from coordinate 6,291,489 downwards.
CAACTATCGGTTTCAAATTGTATCAACGTGCTACAATTTGCATTTGAACATTTATCACGGAAGAATTTTTGCACATTACGTACGTACGTGTGTGATGTGAAACATTTCGAGATTTTACTGACGATGATTATTACGTCACTATGTTGGTAAAATTTGGAAAATGCACATATCTTTTTTATAGCTAGTAAGAAATGCTTGAGTCTCAAACTTTTATATTTCAATTTCTTGCTCTCGTTGAAGGGAAATGAATTTGAAAAACAGGGAATTTAATCATCTTTGAGAAACCTTAAACTGTAGTAAGAAACTATTTGACCAAACTTCGGATGTTTTTTTAAATGTTGGAAAAATGCAAGAGGGTAGAAAACGACCGAAAGCGTAGGAGTCCTAATTAGTATTAATAATAAAATATCTCTGGCAATTTTATGTTTCAAGATTTTTTTTTAAACTTGAGGAATACCTCGATCACGATTGTCGCGTAATGTTTTACATAAAATAATGTTTTTATAAGTATCCAAATACTTTTGCGAGCAACTCTACGTATACGTATATACAAATTTATTTATTATTAAACTACGTATTTCCACGCTCTGTATTTTCACACGGAAGACGCGGAAAGAAATTTATTCCGACTCTATTTTCTACATTACGTACAATTCATTTACGCTATTGAAAATCTCGAACGATACAAACTCGCGTGAAAAATCGATCGACTGCTGTTTAAACTCAAATCGGCGCCAAATTCAAACTTCCTCGGGCAAACGACAAAATTACAAAAGTAAACTCGCGGTAAGCGATAAATTTAATAATAAATTAGTCTCCTCTGGCTGGAATCTCGAAATTGCACGAACGTCTCGAGCGAGAATCGACGAGGTACCACGGAGGATCAAAAATGACAGAATCGTCGATGCATCGATAGACCGGGCGAGGGGGGAGGCACTTCTCTCTCCGTAAGAGGTAACTACCGGAGGCTGTGTGCGTCCAAGTCTCGTCCACACGGACGCGAAAGTCACGACCTACTAATGAATGATTATGCTACAATTTGCCCCGGGACGGCAGCTCTGGTAATTTATTAAATTACAGTGATTCATGGCCGGGCTCCGGGCATCCGGTAGTCGCGCGCGTCCTCGTCCGCGGTTATATCCTACCCGCTCCGTCGCTTTTCGATTTCGATTACCAGAGATATCGCCGGCCGATTAGCCCAAGCGACCATTAAACGAATCCCGCCGACGCTCCGGGGAAACTCTGCCCCCCTACCCGCCGCCGCTCTCCAGATCCGGAGCACGACGTGTGTGCACGCGTGAATTTTAATCGAAATATCGATATACGCTCGCGTTGATACTCGAACGCCATGAAAATTTTCTTTCGCTAAGAATATCGCCAAGCTCTGCTAAACGAACAACATCCATCATTTTTCCCCTTACATATGGTTTTGAACATGTTTCCATTAATTGGAAATCTGAAAATACTTCACAATATATTAATATTTATATTATAATATAAATATATTAACACTTATATTCTAATATAAATATATTAACACATATTCTAATATAAATATATTAATACTTATGTTATAATATAAATATATTAAGACTTATATTACAGTATAAATACATTAACACTTATATTATAATACAAATACATTAATACTTATATTATAGTATAAATACATTAACACTTATAATATAAATATATTAAGACTTATATTACAGTATAAATACATTAACACTTATATTATAATACAAATACATTAATACTTATATTATAGTATAAATACATTGACACATATTCTAATATAAATATATTAACATTTATATTATAATATAAATATATTAAGACTTATATTAGAGTATAAATACATTAACACTTATATTATAATACAAATATATTAATATTTATATTATAGTATAAATATATTAGTACTTGTATTATAATATAAATATATTAATACTCATATTATAATATAAATATATTAGTACTCACATTATAATATAAATATATTAATATTATTGATATTATATTAGAGCAATAGTAACAATGTTAATAATTTTGAATTATTTGAGGGTGTTTTGTATATAATTTAATACGTAAAATCTATCATCATCATTTTATATTTTACACACTATATATTAATATATAGAAAATGAAATATATTATCAACTTTCGGAGACACTTTACTTTTCAAAAATACTACGAATGAAGTAACACTATGAATTACACACTGTAAATTTACGCACTGTAAAAAACGTCGTTGAGAGATGGAGAAACTGCAACTGCGAGGAGGAGCAAATGAAAAGGGGGGAAGAATTGCGTCATTATCGAGGGTATTTACGGGAATTCGCGACGGAATCGTTGCGTGTTCCGATGCCGATGCAGTCGTAAACAAAGGGGCCATTAATTTGGGGCCAACGAAGAATGCCCAATATCCTTCGAAAGCTTTTGCGGCGATGCACCGATAGGCAGCCAACGCGCCAGATAAAATAAATTTAGGGCCGTGAAATTGGCAGTAATTTTACAAGCCATAACGATCTACTAAATCTGTAAAATAATTAAGGGCGCGCAGATGTTCCCTCCCTCCCCCTCCCCCCACCGCCCTTCCCCTTTCCCGGAGTGCCAGCCGACGTACCCTATTCCCGCGCCCTTGTGCTTCTTTGTTTCTAACCGTTCGACGATTCCAGTCCGCGGTTCGTTATCTTTTTAACAGGCTGCCTTCGTTCGACGCCGATCGGCACCCTTTGCACTTTGTGTTCGCTACATATTTATGAAAAAAAAAAAGAACAGAAAAGAAAAGAGATACGGGAGGACAGAGGATGGTTTCAAAAAAAGAAGTTCTTGGGTTAGAACAAAATGGGATTGAATTTCTACCTTAGATATTGATTAATGATATAACTTTCAATTTTTTTCGTTGAACTTTAGAAATTGTTTCTTTCAAATATAACGATGACGAAAAGAGGGACGAGAATACTGTAAATACTGTTAAAGTTACTAAATCTATTTCGTACGTGTTGTTATAACAGCAGTAGCTATGGCAACTGCAGTCTATTCTGAAATGTATTTTGCATATACATGTATATGCATTCGTTATGCACTTGTGAAATGTAATTTAAAAGATGAAAAAAAAATGAAATATAAAAAAGACATATATGTACTTATGTACTAATTACTAGTAGATACTTGGATCTACAATTAGATACTTGCTTACCATTTGCCAAACATACTCTTGTATCAGAAACATACCATAGTACACGTGATACGTTATTACAAAACGCGAGACTAAATGCGGCTGACGAGTCCCATAACGAACAAGTTCAAATTTTAATCGATTTTCTGAACCACTCGCTTCTCTTTCTCTCTTGTGCCAAAGCAGAGAGAGTTAACGAGTAATTTCGCGTTTCGCGAAAGGAAGTGATTGCACAGCTCGGAAAAATCGGAGGAGCCCACCCGCCTGGCTCTCGCCCACGACAAGAACGAGTCGTCTTTAAATCGATCGCAATCACTCGCCATCGATCGTAATCACCCCGCCGATAACAAGAAGCAATTTCAAAGTGGCAGTTACCGCGGTTTCACGTTTTTCCGCAGATTAAACCCGAGGATTTACGCTCGCGCGCAAATTTCGCGCGTAATGGGACGACGACGAGTTATCCAGCGCGGAATATAATTTTATCTGTAAAAGAAGCAACGCGAGCCATCTTCCGCGTTCCACCTGTCGGCCCACCGGCCGCGGTAATCGCGAAATCCTAACGGCGAACGAGAGGACAAGGTGAAATCAGTGTTCGTGACGTATCACGACCAATTATCCGTCTATTTGTTTCGATCGTGACGCACGAAAACTTTTTGCGACATGACCAAATCGAAAGATCGAAATTAACAAGTTCTTTCCGTTTTTAAAAAAAAATTTTATATATATATATAATTATTATATATATTATATATATTTTTTATATAAAACTTTTGTATAAATATATAATATATTATAAAATTATTATATGTTATATAATTATATATATTGCATAATTATATATATATTATAAAATTATAAAATTATTATATATTACACAATTATATATATATTATAAAATTATAAAATTATTATATATTACATAATTATATATATATTATAAAATTATTATATATCACACAATTATACATATATTATAAAATTATTATATATTACATAATTATATATATATATATTATAAAATTATTATATATGATATAATTATATATATATTAAAAAAAATTATTTATATTAAATTAATAGTTAAAAAAAATATTATTAATATTTTAATTAAATTTTAAATAATATCTCTAAAAAATATTGAATTAATATTTATAAATTGATAATTAATATTTTTAAAAAATTTATATATATATATATTTCGTATAAAAAGATATCTCTTCTTGTGGAATTTCTTTTTTACAGAGTAAAAAGTATCTAGAAACACTTTTCAGAATCTAATTTTAAAACCTGTTCATAATACAAGTTCCATGGAAACAAGTTATTCTAACACGCTGAAATCGGTGTTCATGGTGCATCAGGAGCAATTATCTATTTGCTTGGACCGTGGCTCGCGAAAACATTGAAACACTTTCATTATAACACACAATTGCGACGAAAGCGATAAAATCAGAGATCGAAATTAACAAGTTCTCTCCGTTATCAAAGAAACATTGTTCGAGCTTACACACGTTTGAATTTTTATAGAAAAAGGCGCGACATTTGGAAATACTTTTGAATACTTCTTTCGTACAACAGATATTTTAGAATATGTATAGCACAAGTTGCACGGAAGCAAGTTAGTTTGGAACATTTAATTGAAAATACACTTTTATCTTCGAGTATAACTTGTTCGTTGAACAGTATTCAATGCCGCAACGGAGGATCTCTCGCCAAGACGAGACCCACGAGCCCATACGCCGCTGCGCCTGGCTTCTTTTTTTCGCAAAACGCGCGCGGCGTGTATTATTAATGGTGTCACGTAGACCGCGCCATACATACCACACCGTCTCATCATGGACAGTAACCCAAGGCGCAGGTAGATGGCGAGATTCCGCGGCGAAGGAGAGGCCCTCCTTCCGCTGATAAGGAACAGGGTGAGGGGGGGGGGATGCACGTCGAAATTACGGGGGCCGGAGCAAATTTAATAAAGCCCGAATTAAACCGCGCACGCCGTTAGGCTAAACAGCGTTTTTCCACCGCATGCCACCGCGCTCGCTCGCTCGCTTTCTCCTCGCTGTCGAAACTGTCCGAAAGGATCCGGGGTCCTGGCCACCCGTTCAATTACGCAATGGCCGCCAGATCTCTCCTCTCTTGTTATTAACCGCGACCTCGATCGGACCCGCGACTCGGCGAGAAAAAGGGTCATTAGCTAAATGCGCCGAGTTTCTTATCGGTGCGTGAACGTGGTCGCACGTGACCAACATGCTCAAAGCGGGCTGTCTCGGTGAATTTCCGGTGACCTTCCGGAGAGGGGTTGCAAGAAGGTGCACGACGATCCTGTTGTCCCTTTCTCTTCAAACACGACTACGTGAATATCTAGTTTCTCCCAATTTTGTCACTGAGAATGATTTTAGCGGGGGTAACCCAGGAAATCGAGCCTCTTCAGGTGCAACGCTGATGCAACGAAAATTAGCGATTGGTTGATTGGGGTCACGTGATTCGCGAGGGGGCGTGGGGTAGACCTCGAGTAGGAGTGGCGTTGTCTGGTACTGAGCGATCGCGCCAAATGTTTGCACATCAATAAAATTTTATGGCAAAAAAGTCGTCTTCATTTGCTTCTGGACTTTTCAGTGAGACGAATCGTACATACTGGAGTACAAGTCGTGCAGTTTTTAGAAAACCTCTGGCTCTTAAAAAAATTAATTATCAGTAAGAGGGAAGAGGAATCTTGTGCTCCAGAATCTGTGAAAGATCGAAGTCATCGGGAAGAAAAGGAAAAAAAAGAGAGAGAGAGCGAAGCGAAATGGCCAAACTAGAAATTTAACAAATTCAGTTTTCCAACACTTTCTCGTCGTTGTTTTGTATTTTCTGAAACAGAGATGGTCAACTGGCGGCCCAACCTCTGGTCCTTTGCCCCTTCTTTCCTGGTCACTGGCGCTACCCCCTCCACTCCATCGATCTCTCCACTTACTTGTGGAGGGGGTAGCGCTGGTAGTAGAGCGCCAGTTAGCCACTTCTGTTCTAAAAACTCGACGTCCGCTCGATTCCAGATTTTTCCAAGCTGCTCCCCGGTACACGTACAATTAAGCTTAGGGCGGCTACACGCGAGTCTCGTAAAACGCGACGTCGCTCGTCGCCGGGCAATCAGCGCGGCTCTTTGCGCTGCGCAGCGTTAGCGACGATTAAGCGCCGGGGGACGATTCACGCAAAAACCGAAACGCGGCTTAATGTCCGCGCTCGTAAATTCGGCTCGTTCTATCTCTCGTTTCAGGATACGGGAGGAGAGGCTTGACCGCGCGTTTCGTTTCTTTCCATTTTCGATCGGACTTGTTTACTCTCGTCGATCGTCAATGTATTCATATTACGCACGTTATCGCGCAAATGTATCAAGATACTATCGCTTACTTTCAGAAAATTTCGTTGTTATTATTCGTTTAATTGGATTGGTCTCGGATAAGATACAGAAATAGATAAATAAATAAAGGGAGGAAATAAAATAGAGAATTCCACGAAACACAGATGGATGCAATAAAGTATTTATATTATTTAATATTATTATTTATCGAGGCACTCGTTTACTCTCGACAGAAAATTTTGTTAATATTATTTTTTTAATTCGATTGATTCCGAAGAGAAGAATTTCCAAGCAACAAGTCTCAAGGCACTTGCAATAAACAAATTCGTTCCGAATCACACCGATAGTTTTCGAAAGTTTAAAACTCCACGATAAAGTTAAAATTAAAAAAAAAATTAGTTACGAATATTTGGCTTTGTCTTGTGGTAATGAGACTGATTCTTTTCGAATAAATTTTCTTTCTTCAAGATTTGTTATTAGCAAGTGTTTCAATCCGTATCCCTAGTTCGTGCACCTCTGGAAACAGGGCAGCGGAAATATTTGCTCGATCAAAAGGGAGTCGTCCTTGGAAAGTGGAAAAGTCCGAGAAGCCCTGATCTACCTCGAGGCGTGGTTGATGCCGACGATAAGACGTCAATGGCAAGTCACGGTCGTCCGCGTGTGTCTCATTAACAAGAATCATCGAACGCGACGCGGCGAGAGCAAGAAAGCGACGAAAGAACCAACCCGCTGCAAGAAAAACCGCTGAACGACGGAAATGAGGAACGCGGGAATACGAAATCCCGTGTCGAAACGTTCTTTCTTACCCTTTATCCGCGGTTCTCGGAAATAATTAACCAACGACGAAGACGACGAAAGGCGACGAAATAACCGGAGGAAGAGGAGACAACGAGGAGATGGAGAGATTGTTTAGTCGTCGGTTTTGTTCGTCGTTCGGACGATGACGACGAACACTGATCGGATGTGTCCAGGTTGATCGTATCGACTGACGAGAACGTTGAACCGGTCGCGGTCACACTGATTGAACTGGCATGCTCAAACTTTCAGAAACGAGCTCCGGAGGAAGAACGCGACCACTAGGTGGATTTATCGCGCTTCTTCAAGGAAAGCAAACAAATCAGACAAACGTAAACTGCCCTTTCAGTTTTCAGAGATCTGACGATTTTCGAAATGTAAGAGTTCACAGAGCTTCTAATTTTTCTGACAAGTTTTTTGCATCGGCATAAAATGGTGTTTCTTTATCTTTGTCATCTTATTTTTTTAGAAATAAGGTACTTAGCTCGAAGGTTTCTTACTACAGTCTCAATGATTTGGCCAGGTTTTAAATCTTGAGTAACATTTGTTCTTGAAATGGACGCAATAAATAAAATTAATTTTGCTTAACTCGAATGGTATCACGGGACCACAAATGACTATGATAATTTGTATTATATTACGAAAATTTCACTTATTATTGTGTGTCAAATATACCTAAAAATCATTCTATCTTGGTAAATGCCCGCGTCAACACAATAAAAGATTTATTGAAAATGAACGATATTTTAAAAGAGGAGCATGCCACGAAAAAAAATGTATATATTACAATATCGACATAAATTAACATAAACGTAACCATATAATTCTTCACTGCTATTAATAAATTAAACAAAACACCCAAAGTTCATTCTTTGATCAAAGATTTCACACTCTTTTCCAGCTAGTTGCAAGAATTATTCTAGTTACAAGCAACTATCCATACTTCTACCAAGTGACAGTACACGTCATCGTCGATAAAATTTGTAAAAAAAGTTATAGCTTTGAATTCAAGGATGACATTTTAACACGATCAACCTCGACGACAATTATCACCAGAACACCACGAGTAATCAAATGACGTGTGTTTTCTCAGCGTAAAATTCGAACAATCGATCAATCACTACCAAGATTCTCGATAAATCCGAAATAACACTGCTTCGTTAAGAACGCAACGTCTTTAATTGAAACTAAGGACACCGGAAGCTCGCAGAAATTTCGAAGATGGCGCGATTTACGGCACCGGGTTCCGAGGATTGCTCGTTAGGAGGCCCGCGTCGCTACGAAATAGAACGAGCGGCGACGATTTGATAGATCGTACTTTTTGTCGAGCGACTCGTCGTTAGGGCTGACGCTCGTCGGTGAAATCACTTCTGCCTTTTTTCCTCTGCTCGGCAACCGGTCGAATAACTAATAAGACGGACGCTGTCGCGTGAGAAAACAGATTGGACACATTCTGTCCCGCGCGGGGAAAAAGCGATGGAATTTATTATCGTGTCGATGAGTGAAACGCTCGGCATGAAATTACAAAATTTCAAAGAGGAGCTGAACTTGAACGAGATTGCGCTTGTGCCTCGCGTGTGTGTATGTGTGTAATAAATTAGAACAAATACAGCGGCGAGCCATTGAATAACGACCGCTTACAATTTTTCACACGTAGCACGCATTTTTTCAGCGTAGAGTTTTCATTCAAGCAAGAGCGAACGATTTAAGTTTTGTTAATCGTTAAAGCACTTCACGCGTGCACACGTTCGCGCAATTAATACGTGATATCTCGCTATTGGATATTAATTCGCGAGATAATTTAATTGCAAGTTTTATTAATCATTAAAGCACCGCGCGTTAATAATTAATACATTACCATGCGCGATATCTTGTTATTGCCAGGCTAATTTGCAAGATAATTAAACTGCAGGTTTTATTAATCGTTCAAAGTATCACGCGCGCGCGTATTAATAATTAATATATTAGCGTTGTTACGTGATATTGTGCTTGTTATTTATCGCTGTGTCGGGTATATTTATTACGAGAGCGTGACGAGCAGAATGGACGTTCAAGATAAAGTATCACTCGCAAGAAACTGCATTTGGATATCGAAAAGCCTCCGTTATTGGTGAAAAGAAAAACACACACGTGTCGTGAATTAGTGAAAGCAAAAGCAAGACTACATTGCGGAAGCAGAACATAGGCTATTGACGCGTATAATGTCTGCAGCACACGTAATTTAGTAACTGATAACCCATATTGATACTTCACTTTGAAACTACTAGTTTGAAAAAATACAAGTATTTTGCAATCGCAGTAAAACCCGGTTGTTTGAACCGAATTTTACGTTATACTGTGTAACGTTACTTTTCTCACAACGTTACTTTGTCACTAGTGACGAACCCCAAAATATTCAAACTACGACAAACTCACGCAAACAACGTTCCACCGTGTTACACTACACTACACCGCAACAGTTACTTTACGTCGCGTTGTTTTGAATTTTACTAAAAAAAAGAGTCGAGTTTTAGTAAAGGAGTCCGGAATTATTATTTTCAGTAAGGTTCGGAAATTTACGAAAAAGGAAATTAAGATTTCCAATTCAGTGAATTCGAAAGACACGATCCTCGCAGATGGAAAAGAGTAAGAGTCCCGAGCGAGTCAACACGAGCGCGCTAAATTTAGCGGCGAAGCGGGATTAACGGGGCAGACGGGGTGAGTTAAGGCTGATCGGTATCGCGAGGACAGGGCAAGTTTGATACGAAGGGCTAGCCGCGCGCGGGACCGCCGGTGCAAACGATCTAATTAAACGTCGGCGCAATTAGCCCGCTTGCACGCCTCCCCCCTCCGCCGTCGCCATCGATACGACAGTCCGACGAAACTTTTCGAAACGCTAATTACTTCGTTTCTACTTACGTTCGTTCCTGCCCGTTCTCCAACGCGAAGGAACATCTCCGCGCCCCAAACCAACGACTGCAGTCGCCCCTCGTGTGATATGTGTATGCGCGTGTATGCGCGTGTATGCGCGTGTGTGTGTGTGTGTGTGTGTTGCATCGCATCGTTGCGATCTACCGTTGTCGATCGGCACGAACACGCTCCTCCGCTTTCGAATTCGACGAAACTTTAACCGGTGGAAAGTTAACACGCGCGGCTAGAGGGAAATTTTCGTTTTCGCAATACTTTCGTCTTAACCTTGTTTGAGGGGGCGACGGATCGATTTCGTACGAAACGTTTCGTAAGACGGATTGTTATTTAAAAATTTTTTAAATTATCAGTAATTATTACCAAAATTATTACATTTTTAAACTATTTTTTGAAAAAAAATGATAAAATTATGTGAATAAATTTAAAATTATTTATACTCAAAATGTTTTATGTTTCTAAAATATGTAGATTTAAACTGTTAAACAAATTTAATGAGTTAAATAATAAATGTAATAATGGTAAAGAAAGTACTAAATAAGATGGTCAACTGAACCTAAATTCACCATAACTTCATTCTATGAAGTAATGTAAAAAATTATTAATAAACTTGATTCAAATATAAAATAATATTAAATTTATTGAGAAAAAAAACTATAAATATTAAATATATTAAAATTAAATTCAATATTAAATGATTCTTTATATAAGATTTCTATATTTAAATATATTAAAATTAAATTCAATATTAAATGATTCTTTATATAAGATTTCTATATTTAAATTTATAATAATATAAGAATTAGATAAACCTTAATAATTTAAGATTCCTATATTTAAATTTATAATAATAATTGAAATTATTATAATAATTAATCCATTTAAATAATAATTAAGACCAAAATTTAAAAAAACTATTCTTCAATTTAGTCAATTAAAATTAAAAAGAAAATAAATTTGTAACATTTATATAACATTAAAATAAAAAATAATAATAATAACTAATTCTTTAATCATAAAAAATTTTGTTTCCGTGGTCCGGCTACAATGAACGAAAATTACTTTGACAAATGTTACTATTTATAATATTCGATACTCGTTATTATTACTGTAATAAATACTATGATATATAAATAATATTGCAGACTATATATATAAGTATATATAATAATTCTACAATATTACTAATTCAATTATCAGATATACATAAGCTAGAAGCTCCTTCTTCAATTTCAATTTTACTCTCGTTTGAAGAACCTACAATTATCTTTTCTCAGGAAATATTTAACTAATTTTGCTAATTTTGCTAACTGTACTAACATTAAAATAAGGATTTTATAAAAACTTGTTTAGACACTGTAGATTTTTTTACATTCGTGAGAGATCTGAAGAGATTGTATGCCCACAATGCACACAATAGACAAATCTATGTCAAATAACCAAAGTATAATATTTATTGCAACGCGTAATTTAAATTCTATTTCTTTAAAGAGTTTAACAATCAAGTTACTTCTCAGAAGTTCGAAAAGGAGGATACAACACATTGCAAAACACGAATAAATATGTTAAAAGGTACATGTACTATAGATATAACAATCGTACATTCAGAAATTTGGTGCATGTTCCTCGTTCTATCAAACTTTTAGACTTTCGACAATTTTAAGCAAGCGTTTAACAGTTGATGTATATTTCCCAGAATTTTGCATTTCAGAAAAATACAAACAGGGTGGAGGTGCAATGACGAAAAAAGAACATCAGCATAACCTTGGACCTTTTCTCTGCCAAACTACATATTTGACAAATTTGATCAATTTTTTCGCAAATAGAATAATTCCTAGAAATATTCCTCGCATTCAACTCAACTTACTCGTTCTTTTTAAAAAACAACTAACTTCTGTTTCGCTTGCTCTCCTTATTCCCGTTCACGTACACGTACACGTGCGTCGAGGAATTCATTCACCGTGCAAGCGAGTTAAACGTGCAACGAAAAAAAAAAAAAAAAATGCTCGAACGGTCGGAGGACTCGCGGAAATGATTTTTAAAAATCAAACGCGACCCGCAACGAGGCGAGTTCCAATCGAATAAATTCTTCCCCCGAGGGGAGGAGGAGGGTGGTCGATTCGATTTTTCGCGGCGAGTCGAAATATAAAACGCGAGGCGACGCGAGGACGGCTCGTAATCCGCGCGTAAAATATATATATACGTACGCATACATACACACATGCACACATGCGCAGACGGAAGCGGCGATCGGCAGCGGCCAGCGAAATATTTTCATAATAACCGTAATTAGAGATCGCGTCGTTGGCCACGGAACTCGGTGAAAAGTGGCCAGCAGGCAGATTGAAAAAAAAAAGAAAGAAAAGAAAAAAGAAGAAAAAAAAAGAAAAGAAAAGAAGCTGGGCAAAAAGTCATCGTCATTAGCGGTTGGTCACCGGTCGTCTCGATGCCTCGTCACCGCGTCGGTGGCTCTTTGAATCTCTCCTCGCGATCGGTAAACGGTTACATTTAACGATTAGTTAATGATTTCTTTTTTTTTTCTTCCTCTTCTTCTTCTTCTTCCCTCTCCACGGCCTTATTACGGACGATGTTTCTTGGTAGTTCCCCGCCGGTAGCCGTACGTCGCCGAGTTGCTCCCCATGAAATCGTAATTGACATCGTGTAACGTGAATTTAAGCGGCAATTAGGGTCGAAAGTAGGCGAACGAGTAGCGAAACGAGCGGTGATCGAATCTTTCGGGATCGGATTGAAGAGCGGGGCAGGTTATCGTTTTTGATCGGAGGGGGTCGGCAGGTTCTGCTCTCGTTGAAAAGGGCGCCTCGAGTGATCGGTATTTTTATTTCGTTGGGAAAGGGCGCTTTTCTTTCGTTTTTATTCCGATGGTGAAAATGGCGAGAGTCGAAGATGCATCTATTAATACAAAATTCCACCTCGGGAAAAAGAGAAAGAGACTTCGCGTTGCGGATCTTCAGCCAGTCTGTCATAACCTGGAATTTCCGGCTGTTGGCCTTCGAAATGAGCATGAGCTGAGTGACGATCGATGTTTGAATTTCAAGTACTGAACATCTGCTGAAGATCTGCCGTGCCAAGTGTCATATTAATGTCCTTTTGCTGATGTTTTCTGGCGAAATATAGCGCGTTATTTCAACACTTTCACGGCGGGCGTCGCGTGCATGTGTCTGTATAATACTTGATTTTGGTTGTCCGAAAATATTAATATAAATAAATAAATGTATTAATATAAATATAAAAATATAATCTAAATAAATAAATGTATTAATATAAACATAAAAATATATAAATAAATAAATGTATTAATATAAATATAAAAATATAAAAGAAAGAAAGAAATGTATTAATATAAATATAAAAATATAAAATAAACAAATAAATGTATTGATATAAATATAAAAATATAATATAAATAAATAAATAATATATTTTACACATAAATCACTATAATTTAAACGACAACTAAAATAAGTAGATTTATACACCCTGTGTTGTCTGTCCAAACGGAAATAAATATTAATTTTGACGAGAACAACCATATCTTTTGAGTAGTTCAAACGATAGTCTGAAATCAGTCATCGATCAGGGTTCGATTGTTACACTACAGATATTTGTATTGAATTGTACAGCATTTTAATAAAATTACAACAGTTAAATGTACTGTTATTTTTACGAAACATACATGAAAATAATATTTCTTACACGCGACTGTCGTTTCAAATATCCCGCCGGGAAAATGTTAATAGCACATTTTCTTAATAAAGGATGTATTACAGTTGATTTTTCTAATGAATCTTCTAAATGATATCAAGCACGGTGATAATTCCAATTTTTTGTTTTTGATAGTTTCTCTTTGATAGTTCTCCGTGTAGAAATATTTTTAGTTTATGATACAGTATTATATAATATTATGTTTATTATATATGTTTATATTATTATGTTTATTATATATAATATTATAAAATACAATGTTATATTTATACTAATGTTTGTAAGTAAAATTCTGTCAAAATACAACACGAATGTTATTTTAATTTTCACATTTTCTTAACGAGGTAGATATTATTATATTTGAATTTCGCTCATATACTAAGCACAGTGACACAATTCTCTGTATTTTTGCAATTTTATGTAAAACATAATGCATACTAATAACGCATACTAATGTTTGTAAATAGAATCCTGTTAAAAATAGCACGAATTTAATAGCGTACTATTTTAACAAGGGATAACTTTATATTTGATTTTTCTAATGAATCTTCTAAACGCTCATACAATATCAAGCAAGACATTTTAGCACGGATATTTTAAAAATGCCGATTTCTGTTCTTGTTAAACGTGTTATATATAACAATATTATTGATTTGCACTAACGTTTGTAAATAAAATTCTGTTGAAATATAGCACGAACGTTGTTTCAATAACACGTTTTCTCAATAAAGGATACACCGTGTTTGAATTTCCTGATGAATCTTCTAAACAATATCAAATACTATCTTAAAAATGCCAACTTCTGTTCTTGTCGGTTGCTTTCGTGTTTTTGCAGATGCAGAAATATTTATATATCATTGATTTGTTATTAGATATTAGAACAAGTATCAAAGCCGCTACTAAATTAGAGACGATATTCGCGAGGCAATCGTACGAAAAACAAAAAACAAAAAAGAAAAAAGACGTTCTAAAAGTACTTGGTCTAGCCAGTTTTAGCTAACCGTGCATGGCAATTACCCGCCTTCACTTGCTCTTATCATTATTATTATTATTATTATTAGATTGCCAACTAAAAACGACTCGATCTTCCTTATCTCTATCCTCTTTCGCCAAGCGGAAACAGCTGGCAGTTTTTTTCATGGATCGCTAAATTCGCCCGATCAAGCTGATACATTACTCATTGCGTGTTTGTTCGTTAGCTCGCGCAACCGGTGGCGTTGTTTACGCAACTCGCCGCGGAGCTTAAGCTTCCTTCGTCTGACGCGCTTCTTACGCGTCAATCGCAATTAGGCTACCGCTGGTCGGCCGTTGGGCAACGTCAAATTTGCCATTTTTCGCGTAGGCGTCGCTCGCTGGAACTAGCGTGAAACTGTATGTTCTCTCGACGTATGCTGCACGCATGAGCGAGATCATGGTACGTTCAAAAATAAGTGGAGAAAAGAGAGTAACTTTCATTTGTTATTACTACATTAACGTTCAATATCAAATTTTATTATCATTATTCAGTTAGAAAGAAAGAATAATTGTTTTTCCATTTGATTTCTCGAGAAAATCGTGCTCGAAAATTCGTCGTTGCAACGCTAATGTTTAATGCAACGATATCAAATATATCTTATTATTATTATTTTTAAGATGTGTTTAATATTGACTGCGAAATCATTAACGCTAGATCGATTATATTTTGATGGACAATTTTTGAGAAAGTTTAACGTGTTTGCTGTGTCTTCTTGTTGAGAGGATTGAATGGGATAATGAGCAGTACAACCTTAATATGATATTAATGCGAACAATTATTAAATTTAACAAGTATTATAGCAGTACTAATAGCAATGGTAATGATAACTGCAATGAGGCACAGAGTATTTTCTTGATTCATTGACTATAGTTAAATTTATAGTTAATTATGAACCAGCCAGGAACGAACAATAAACGGGAGATCGTTCTATTATATTTATGGAAACAAATCAAATGCGTAAAGTACGATTATCTAATTTGAGGAAATCAAATTTGAAAAAATTTACCGAGCACACAAATCTCAATTAAATCTATCCAAATAATTTTCTGGAAAATTCCATCCTGAATTATCGTACGTAGAATCATCGCTGAATCGTACTGTGATCACGAGAACACCCTATGAACACTTTTCAGATTCTCGAAAGCTTTCGCTCGAATAGGCGCGTAAAAGTGAAATAAGGAACAGGGAACAGGTAACCTAAACCTAGCCTATGACCCACGGGATACCTGTTGAGGATTAAAATGCGAAAGATTGGACGCGAGGAAGGGAGCAACAGACAGCGTGGAACGCGAGGATGAGATTTACGGGGCGCGACTGGGGTGGCAGGGTGGCAAATTACGAAGACCAGTCGGAAGGTTTCGACGAGGAACGAGAGAGATTTGTCCATAAACCCGTTAACGCACGCGTTACACGCAAACGGAATCGAAGGCGAGACGAAGGAACGATGTAAATCGTCTTACGTGCTCGCTAATAAACGACTGAGCCGCGGATAAACACCAGATGCATGGACGCGAGTAAAGTGGATTATCTGGAAAAATAAAAACCGTGGATATCCCAGTCGCTGGTCCGCTCGTAAACGCTCGAACGCCAACGAATAATGAGCCTGACAGTGTAGCTATGTGCGTCTTAGAGACTGAGACGAATTTTGAAGAAACTTCTTAATATTCAACGATATTTTTTCCACTTCTTGGTGTATAATATTAAACACGATACGGTGTTAATAAGCAATTAAATAATTAAATACTAGCAACTAAACAAGTATATTGTAATCTAAAAACTACACGACTTGTACCCCAGTACGATTCGTCTCACTGAAAGGCCCAGAAGCAACTGTTCTGACTAGGGAATGAAGACGACTTTTTTGCCATAAAATTTTATCGATACGCAAACATTTGAATCGATACGAAACAAATTACAGGCGCGATCGCTCAGTACCAGACAACGCCACTCCTACTCGAGGTCTACCCCACGCCCCTTTGCGAATCACGTGACCCAAATCAACCAATCGCTAATTTTCGTTGCATCAGCGTTGCACCTGAAGAGGCCCGATTTTCTGAGTTACCACTGCTAAAATCACTTTCAGTGATAAAATTATACCTAATATTAAATACGATACAATATTAATAGCAATTAAATAATTAAATACTAGTATTTCTAGTAACTTTGGTATATTTCAGTAATTAAATTAGTACATTTTAAGTAAACGCTCGTTTAATTTATAAAAATTAGTATATTTTAATGATTTTTATTTAAAAAAATGTGCGTCATCAACGCATTTGTATGGCGAAACTTATGCGTCACTATTTTTATGTGAAGGTAAAAAGTCAATTAGTGTAAATTATTTTTCATTATAAAGGTATATCGCACAAGTACATTTTTCTTATCAAAATCTTCAGTCTATGCTACAATATATCGCCATAATTTTATTCATGCTGTTCAACAATTTTTAACAACGACAAGGATATTTGTAGAGCATAAATTATTGGTAAGTAATGAGTGGTAAGTTACACTGATTTTGAAGCCATCCATAAGTTAAAGACACAGCTTGAATACAATAGTTTTATAGACTGTACTTTACAATTAATTTCATTAACAGAACAATGTTAATCTTTCAGTTGTAATTCAAAAATTACAATAATAATATCAAATTCAGTGAATGCATTTCTAGCTATTGAACAACACAATGATTGTATCATTATATTCTGAATAATATTAAAATATTAAATAATATATCATATTCTGCATAATATTAAAATATTAAAAGACAAGCAGTTTATATTTCAAGAGAACTGAATTATTCTCATCTTATGCTGACGTGATCTATTGTTTGAAGTTAATCTCTCATTTCAATTTCCCCAATGCTACTAACAAAGAAATACAGAGAGAGTTTCGCTAAATTTTGCAAAATTATTCTCCACGCTGTTCGATCTCGACTGACAAGAAAGCCTGGCTGTGCAAAATATACCGCAAAAAACATCCAAACGAACGCGACAGAATACACACCGTGATTACGCGTAAAGTTCAGCCAATACGTCAAAATTTCCCGAGAGTCGAATACCTTACGGAACGAGCAACGAACTCTCATAAATCAATGACAAATTAGAGTCAAGGCATAAACGTTCGCGATCGTAAATGGTGATGGGGAACCGAGCGGACAGAGTATCGTGCGTGTCCGCCTCTGTACAAGTGCACGCATAGTTATAACACGTGGAAAGGTCAAACGAACCGTTTCTCACTCGCAAACGATCGAGCTCGAGTTTTTCTCGAAACAAACCGACCCGGAGAGTCGATCGACTACGTTCGTGGACTCTGACACTTACCTGTCACAATAGCCACCAGTTTCTCCGTCTCTGTGTATCCGGTGAACCAGCGAAGTGAACACCGCCATTTTGACTTTCAATTACGGTCGCGGGAACGAGCATAAATAAAACACGGACAACCGTGGTCCATCAAAAAACAATTAATCTGCGGGGCAATTATTTGCCTTGATCAGACCCGAGGTTTAACATTAATCAAACTCGAAGAGCGGATATGGGATGCACGCGCTTCCTTTTTTCTTGCGCTGCGCGCTTCTTCTTTTTTCCATCCCCTATCGGATTAATGGGAATTAGCGATCCACAGATCAAGCCAGAAAAGCTAATACTGTCAGTGGAAGTTGAACCGAGACAGCCGTCGTACACGTAATGGCGGTATCGTTGCTAATCGTTGGTTCACCGCTGGTTTATCGTTCGAGATTCCTTTGATTTACAGGGGGAACTTAACTTTGTGACTCTTTATCCATCATCCATCGCAGGCACTTACTTTTATATTACCGAACAGAAGTTCAATGTTGGACAGATGTACTTATTTATTACGTTTGTTAGTTTAGTTTAGTTTGGTATTTCGGTGTAATTTTTATCATTTCGATACACGTTCGCTTATTGTATACAGCGTACTCTGTATAAATACTCTAGACAGGGAAACCACTATTAGACGATCTATACTGCGATTTAGGTACGTTTATGGGAATCTCGCGTATGTTGTATAAAACATTTTGACACTTCTTTTAACATTTAGCGAGAACCACAATTCTGAAGATGTAGATAATCAGAAGTTACAGAATATGTATTTATCACGAATATAAATATATCTCGCGAAGATCGCAGCAGTCACGACGTAATCCATTCAGTGGAACTACCTTTGATATTTAAACATGCATGAGACGGCTGTTTGAATTTGAATAGTATATTAAATTCTTGCCAAATATATTCACAGTTGTATGTTCTATTACTGTTACTAGATACGTCAAGTTTTATAAATGTATAGCCGTTGCACTCAATTGCAATTTCAATGACATTTCAAAACGTTTTATATTGATAGAGAGTTTGGGTACTTTCGTCAGTCAGTATATTTAAAAGGCAGCTATTTATACTGCATACTAATGTTTTGGCAAATGTATATTTGCAGTAATGCAACTCCCATACATTTTATAAATTAGTAGTGGTATCATAAGACGAATTTTAGTTAGTGGTAACAAAAGACGATTATTATATGTATATCATATAACAATTCATCATAATAATAATATATAATAATTATCCCTAATTGCAGTATTAATGAAATTTCAAAATTTATAATATTACAAATTTGCAAGATGTGTAATATTGTGCATTTATTATAATAAATAAAAATATATTTATTTATTATATTAAATGCACAGTATATTCTACTATGTATATTATAAATATAGTATATTAGTATAAATACATTATAATATAATATTAATACATTAGTACACTATTAATATACTATGTATTATATTATACCATATTAATAGTTTACTACTGTATTAATATTATATTATAATATATAATGTACTATGTATAATATATATAATATATAACATAATATACTATGTATAATGTATATATAATATAAATAATAACATACTATGAATATGTATATTATACTATGAACCAGTGTGTACTATGTATTTCAAGATATACACAGAACACTCATAGGAAACTATCCTATATTTAGAAAACACTCCTTCCCAATTTCAGCTTCTCAAAATTATTTCTCCTAACAAAAACGACCCGCAAGGGTCTCTCGACAAATCGTCTCTCGTCCTCGCTCGTTACACAAACAGTCGCTGAATGAACGCAACGATGCAAATACAAGCGGAAATTTAGTCAAAACGAAAACGCACCATTACACGACCGTTGGCAAACGATCGATCAACCAGCCGCGAATCGACTGTGCAACTTTCCAAGTCCGCGGCCCTT
Organism: Melipona bicolor; assembly: GCA_030673865.1. NCBI lineage: Eukaryota > Metazoa > Arthropoda > Insecta > Hymenoptera > Apidae > Melipona > Melipona bicolor. The sequence goes on along the minus strand of JAHYIQ010000011.1, from coordinate 6,271,273 downwards.
TTTCCCAGAGAAGCGTCGCCGCTGCCATTCACCGCCACGCAGAAGGACAGCGATCTCGTTCGAGTTGCTCACGTGGGTAGCCGCGGATATAAATTATTCTTCGGCCGCGCCGTTGCGGCGCATTTAATTGTGACAACGAGATTGATCGCTGCCGCGACTGCTCGCCCCGCACGCTCGCCATTAATATCGCGGGACACGATTTACACGCGAGACGCGGGATAATAACAACGGAGAAACAAAAGTGGCCGGCGCATTGAATACACCCCCGATGCCACGCGTTATTAAGTATTATATTTAAATCATTTGTTGCCGGCGCATCGCCCGCTAACGAGGCGGCCACGACAGCCTCCTAACGAGCCTCCTCGCGAGCACGCCCACGCCGTTTCGTCGCATCGCTGCGTTTTCTTTCCATCCTGACGAATGAGCCGAACGCTCCCTTGCATCGACGAACCGCCGTCGCTATCGCCGTTTTGTCGCAAAACTGTAAATCTGAATATCGATCGAGAGGGTGTCGTTAAATCAACCCTACCCGAGAGAACGTAAATGAGTCGCGCGAGGTTGCTCGAGGTTGAAGCTTCTTTCGACGTGTCACGAAACGACATGAATTTTTACGATACAGTTGATAAGTCTAGCAATTGTCAAAGTGACGAGGAATTTGTTAAATATAGTATCTTTCGATCTTTCACGATTGTTAAAACCATAGTTTCGTTTCAGATTAGAATTAAAATTAAACTTGAATAGTATGAATCTAGAATTCTTTGTGTTGCACGATTTTTTTTTTTAAAACTGTAACTTTGTTTCAGGTTAAAATTAAAATCGTTAAAATTGTTGAACAATATCAGTCTTTTGTATTGTGTAATTTTTAAAACCATAGTGTCACTTCAGGTTCAAACTAAAATTGGACGATATCTAAAATATAAAATCTTTTATGTTGTACGATTTTTAAAACTACAGTTTTATTTTCAGGTTAAAATTAAAATTGTTAACGCCATACTTTCATTGAAGGTTAAAACTAAAATTATTGAACAATGTCAATCCAGATAGAATCTTTTGTATTGTAGTGTCACTTCAGGTTCAAACTAAAATTGAACAATATCAATCTAAAATCTTTTATGTTGTACGATTTTTAAAACTATAGTTTTATTTTCAGGTTAAAATTAAAACTGTTAACACCGTAGTTTCATTGAAGGTTAAAACTAAATTGTTGAACAATATTAATCTAGAATCTCTTGTATGATAACTATGATTTTTGAAACCATAGTTTCATTTCGGGTTAAGAATTATTGCACAATATCGATGTAGGACAATATTTATAAATTTAAAATGAAATTTAAAATAAAATCAGTACACTACCAAACTAAATTTACTCGTCTCAAATTATTGAGAGTTGGTAGCTTTCTTAATCTCGGCCAATTGATAATTTTAGACGTTTCTTGCCTAAGTTCCAAACACCCAAGAGTGTTTTCCTTTTTTCCATCTTACATCATCTGCCGACGAAAGATCTGCAATCCGACTGTACTAAAACGATCTACGAACATGAAGAATTCACTCTATTAACCCAATTTGTTTCATTTATTTAATTTTGATCAAAATACGCGACATAGCATATATTATTCGTGGGAGACAAAAAAAGAAGACAGATTAAATTAAATTATTTATATGGCACTTCTCGATATGAATTTCGGCGGCAACAATCGTCATAAATCGACGACAAATAAAGAGAAATTCTCTCGGTCGAGCATCTTTCTGAAAGGCAAGCAGGCAAGCGTCACGTTGCGTCGCAAAAATGTTTTACAAAAAAAAAAAAAAAAACAGCCAGCAATCAATCAGCCGATAATTTCAACGCAGGTGACAGCGTCCCAGGTGGAATTTTAATAACGACATCGTAACGAGATTCACTCGCTCCTTCTTCCCGGCCGCCATGGGCAGCCTATTATCGATCACAGGATCGCGCTGAATGCAACGTTTCAATCCATCCGCTCGCGGTACACCGCTTCGACAACTTAATTTGCCGCTCGGTCGTGCGCGCAACCCGCGCGCGACATTCACGTACCTCGCGCATATTTTATATTTGAAATATCCTCCGCGCGCTGGGGAGAATATTTAAAGAGGGAGCCAAGCGCGAAGCGTTTCACTTTGATATATAAATATATATAAAAGTATAAAATAAAGTATAAATATATATAAATATATATATATAAGTATTATATAAATATATATAAATGTAAATAATATATAAATATAAATAATATAATAAAATATAAATATATATATAAATTTATATAAATATAAATAAATATATATAAATGTATACAAATATATATATATATATACACACAAAGAAATATATATATATAAATATATATAAAAGTTTCTACGAGTGACATAGCAATTACTTTCTTCAAAAAATGGCAAAGATTTTAGAGAGAATAGATATTGAATTTATCAAATGTTAATTTAAAATATATAATTTTGAATTGTAAGAATTTAATTTTTATTTTCTTATTCAGAGAAATTTACGGCACACAAAAGTTTACTCGTGACTTTTTAAGCGACGTAGTAAGTAACTACTTTCTTCGAAAAAAGATGTCAGAGATAATAAATCGAATAATATTGAATTGAATTTATTGAAAAAATTGTCAAATCAGTAATATAATCGGATCGATCGAATTCGAATTGTCGAATCAATAACAATTGATTATGAATGTAAAATATAAAATATTAATTTTTGTAAATTTTATAAAATAACATCGAACATCTTACCGTGCATATTGTCGGAGTTTGCCCGTGAATTTTGCTGCCATCGAGGAAATCAGGAGCCTTGGGCGCCTCCGGTTGCGAGTGACTTCTGGAGCACAAAGGCGACGAAGTGGGAACGTGGCTGGCAGGCAGTGACGCGCCGAGAGGGAAATCCGGCCGGTAGAACCACGTTGGCCACTGCAACGTTAATTTACACATTCGATCATAGTAAGTAATTCAATACATTTTGTAAGAATCGTTGTAAAAAAATACTCGTAAGTGCATCCAAATATATTTTCAATATTTTCCTCAGTTTCCAAATCTCGATAAAGCTCAAGCCACGAGGAACACAGTGTCACCATTCAGACCCCACAGTCGTGAACAATCCTCGTAAATCTGGCAAACGTCGATACCCTCGCGATAAAAAGTGCCGATTTATCTCGCCAGAACCGACTATCCTAAATCCCATAATGAAACTAAACCGAAGGGAAAGAGAGAGAGAAAAAGAGAAAGAAAAAAAAAGAGGAGATACAATTCAGAGGCAACTATCCTCAATTTTATTTACAGTTTTACCAAGTTAAGGATTTATCGCCTTACCGAGATAGTCGGCCAAGATGTCGCTCGACTTTATCAAACTCTTTCCAAACAATGCAAGAACCTAAACCTTCGAAAAAAAAACTGCCTCTTCGACGAAGTTCGACCGTTTGACTGTCATCGAGAGCAGCTCGTTGGGCCTTGGAAAAGAAGAAGAAGAAGAAAAAAGGAGAAAAAAAAAGAACGTGTCGCGCATGTTCGGCGAGATAAAGCTCCTCCTGGCACGGAGCGGAGAGCATTAGTGTCACCGAGTGAATGTGAAACCTCCCCAAGACGGATGACGTATGCTCGTGACCCTGTAAGAAGCGCACTCGCTCCGGGGTCACCGGTATGCGTGTGGTCCATTGTACGTGTTCTTATAAAGGAGCCCGGGGACGAGACTGGAATGAAGCGGGCGAGAATGGAATGAAAAGGAGCCACCGGTGTGTTTCGTTCACCGTGGTACGTGAAGAGCTTTTGATCGTCGCGCGGACGACACGAATTCCGCGCGATTCTTCCCATTGACGCGTCTCGACAAAATGGCCGACCTCGCGCGATCGGGCCGCGATACAACGTCGCGCCAAGTGGTCGCCCTTTGTCGAGGGAGCGCCCCTTTTGCCTCGATCCGAGACGCGTTTCGTGCTCTTCGGGCACGAGTGGAGCAGCGGGGAATTGATTCTGCGAATGTCGATTGTTGGGTGATTAAGGTTAAGGTTTCGCTCGCGGTCTCGAGAGGTTATGTGACAAAGCAGATTTCTTAGAGAAAGCTACTTTTCAACCGTCTGCGTAACACACGTGGATGCTGTACTATCAGTGCGTATTTTATTGCGAAATTAGTTCAGTTTTTTTCAAAGTTTGAACAAATGGTTTAGGTTAGGTTTAGGTTAGGTTTGGTTTAGGTTAGGTTTTGTTCGCAAAATGACGCATGCTATTAAATTGTAGTCGTTAAAGAATGTTAATTTCATCAATTTACAGAAAAACTATATCTCTAGTAATTTTTTGGGGGGATATTTGACAAAATATGTTCCTCATCTCCAACTTTGAGGATAGTTTTTTTTTTCATTTCTTTAAGAGAAAAATACGTGTCAAATATTTTTGTTGGAAACTACATTTATGGCGAGTTTCATCAAAATCGGTGATTGACACTATGTTAGAGGAATTAATGAACGATCAAGAGGATACGACACGAAGGAATTAACGAGTGATAGTATTCGGATGCTCCGAAATATGGCTAGAAAATGCAATATTCATTTAATTCCTCGCGAAAGAAGAATTACTCGTCATAAAATAACGTAATATATAAAATAACATTGGTAATTAATATATTATAAGAGCGCAATAATTAATGAATAATCGCCACCAGCATAAACACTTTAGGGATGACACTCGATGTTACTATAATCTGTTGCTATCATCGTTGCTATTTTTAATTCTAGTGATAGTGAATGAATCGGTAATTTATTGTAGTATTATATGAATTTTGACTAGCAGTGTCTGAAATTTTATCGATAATAAATAAAAATAAATTCTGTTGATAGTAATTAAAGATTGATCAATAAAAATAATATCACGACAAACAATTTTCAATGATCACACAACGCATATTGCTGATTTTGTTAAAATTCGGCACGGTTTTGATTAGAAGGTTCCTAAAGAATTTATTGTAATTTAAAGAATAATATTTTAACACAACTTAAAGAATTATATTTAATATAATTTAAAGAAATGTGTATTTTTATTAAAGAATTGCTGTTCACTGCACGCTTTGCTTCTTTTCACCCTAGCTACTATCTCTATCGACATCTTTCTTCTCTCTCGACTAAACCCAACTCGTTACACCCGTTTACAGTTCCAAGTAACCAAATCACGAACGATACGAAACGTGACGAACAAGTCTGTCGCGAAGCCTGCCTATCCAGGAATCTCGCTGTGTCCACGGAGAATCAATTATTCAACGCGACACGTCCCACGCGATGGGACACGGAGAATCAATTATTCGCGGAGCGCGACCGATGCATCGAGGATCCGGCGTCGGATCGATGTCGCTTGCGGAGATGTTGGAAATCCGCAAGAGCCACGAGGATCTTGCGTCACGCGCGGTGCGGTAATCACCGCGCGTTTCGGTTATTTTCGAGCGCGAGGATAGCGCGAGGGGGTGGACTCGACTCGCGATGACGACACGAGCGGAAAGTCGGCAACTATCGGTCGGGGGCGGGAGGGCGGTGAAGGCGGATGGATCGTTCCGCGGTGGTCTGGCGAATGTCTCTTGTCGTTGGGCTGCGTGAGTTAACGGCAAAACCGGAATAACAAACTCCTAAAGTTAGTGAGTTAACGCTACTTCGCCCGAGGTTTCGACGCTTCTGTTATTTTCTGTTTACCGGCGGCCCATTCTGTGCGCCGCGCGAATCGTTTCCACCGCGTGGACGCGGCTCGTCCAGCGGAAGTCGTTCGGCCGACCTTGCTCGAAACGGATCCGACCGACGAAGACACCGAGGAACCGCATCCGCTTCGCCCGACGCTTCCAACTGCGAGATGAAATTACAGCCAACTTTCGAAACGAGTTGCGACATTTCCAAATTGAGCAGTCTTTCACGTCCAAACGTTAATATCAAAAACGATATTTCTAAATTTTAGATTCTTATTATACAAATCCTCTTAAATAATTTATAAATAATTTAAAATATAATTGTTAATATTTATATTTGTAATAGTAAATAATTTATAATAATCTATAATATAATTGTTAATATTTATATCTGTAATAGTAAATAATTCATAAGATAATTATAATATTTATATTTATAATAGTAAATAATTTATAAGATAATTATAATATTTATATTTATGATAGTAAATAATTTATAAGATAATTATAATATTCATATTTATAATAGTAAATAATTTGTAAATAATTTATAATAATTTATAACATAATTGTTAATATTTACATTTATAATAGTAAATAATTTATAATATAGTTGTTAATATTTATATTTGTAATAGTAAATAATTTGTAAATAATTTATAATAATCTATAATATAATTGTTAATATTTATATTTATAATAGTAGATAATTTATAATATAATTGTTAATATTTATATTTATAATATTATTATAATATTTATATTATATTAAAAAATTAATATACTTTTGCGTTGTTTATTGCACACTTTTATCGATTGCCTCACTTCTCTACTATTCTAAATTATAGCAAACACATAAAAGACAATTCAGATGAATCTTTTTTAATTTAATCTCACTTCTTCGTTATTTCTTTTTAACCAATAACCTAAACCAATAACCTATAACCAATAATCTAAACCTAACCTAAGCTTAACTTAAACCAATAAAGAATTCCAAATTATTGCCTCTATACTAACAATACATGTTATACTTTTAAACATTATTACACAGATACCAAAATTACGCGATATTAAATAAGCTTTAATATCTTTGAACTGACTACACAGTAGTGACTGTTTATACTTAATCGAATTCCTGTTACGAAATCACATTTCGATGCAACAGATGAATTTCAATCTGATGTTTTTGTATTTGCCATCGAGTCACGATATCGTTTACGGACGAAAGAGTACGAGTTTGATCAAAAGTTCGCAGGTTCGTCTAAACGTGTCATTATTTCGATGCCAGCGCGAGAATTCGAATTACCAGAGAGAGCTAAACGCGTAACAATGGCCCAACCGGAACGTCCTCCTATGTACCACCCAGCTTTTATACGACGCAGTAAAGACGTCATTAAATCCTACCATACCGTTTCTAATTTTAGCCAAACGAGACAACAATGATATCATGACAACGCGTCAGCTTTTTTTTACCGACCGTATTTCACCGTGCTGGATCCTGGCCGATGCTCGGAAGACGAGCGTCTTTAGCACGTCGTTAGCGGGGACCGACACGGACCGATACGTACTTGCGTCGCCGATATCGCTCGGTGCCACGTGTAATATCGACGCGGCCTATTTTCGTGTTTCGAGTCGACGGCGGGGGAGGGAACCGTGGCGCGGGATTTTTCAGATTCCAGGGCCGCGAGTCAGCGGAGAACGGCCGTAACCAAAGTAGACGCGGATCGCGTGGATCGTATCTCGAGCAACGCGCGGAGAAATATTTATCCACCGATTAATCAGCGCACCCTCTGCTCGACGCGATCGCGATCGTGATCTACGAACATAATGCCCCGAAAATAGTGCGTAACGTCGCGACGTTAAAAATCGTCGATCCGCTCTTTGGTAAAGAGCAACAAATCGGGGCGCGACAGGGCCCGAGAGATCGATTTAAAGAAGAAAACTGCACAAAAAGCTCAGAAGCAACTGTTTTGACTGAAGAAACGAAGACGACTTTTTTGCTATAAAATTTTATTGACATGCAAACGTTTGACTCGACCGGACAACGTCACTCCTACTCGAGGTCTACGCCACGCCCCCTCGCGAATCACGTGAGCCAAATCAACCAATCGCTAATTTTCGTTGCACCTGAAGAGGCCTGATTTTCTGGGTTACCCCCGCTAAAATCACTTTTAGTAATAAAAAAAGAAAAAAAGAAAACAGGAAATTAATGGGTCAAATTGTTCGATGATTTATCCCGCTGGCTCGGCCGGCAATTTGACCCCTCGCTCCCCGCGTGATCGATATTCGTCGCTTAAGAATTTATCATTAAACGGGCTCACGGCATAATTACACGGCAGGACAGATTGCACGTTCCGCGAGCGAGCGGTTATCGATCGCGATCGGGCAAATTGATTCGTGCGGCCGAATGGATATCATTTCGATCGGGGAAACGGGGACACGTTCGACGACGTCGGCTCGATGGCCACGAGGAGAGTAAATAGGCCCCCATCCGTTTCATACGTACGTTGTTTCAGCTAGACCGTGAACGATTCGGATAAAATCAATTGAATGTCGATCAAGCGAGCTGCTTGATTTCACGCATTTTTTTGTGTTAATTTAAAAAAGAGCCGAATCAATGTTTTGACCATGGGTGTTATTAAACCTCTGTCTTTGTTGTTCCGTTCATTCTTTGTAATTGTTTATATGTATATACGTGTATATGTATATGTTATAAAGAAATGCCTGTGTAATATAAAATAATATAATATAAAGTAGTAATAATAAAAATAATAATACATTTTTCTCTTGTTCTTCCAACGCTGAAACGTGTCTCTGACAGTTAAACATTGCAGAAAGCAAATTGAGAGAATTTAAGGTCAATTTCTAAGATTTTTGTTTTACAAATTTAACTAATCATTAAGCGCCATATACTATAATTATCATTTATACCATTAGTATGGTAATTACAGTTCATTTATGAGCAGATTTAATATCTATCCAATTAACATAAGAAAACGCTACTCTCCTTTATAAAATCGTCCATGATTGCATTAACAATATTGAATTTATGAGTCCAATTAACCCTTCATGACTCAACTTATTCTTCAACGTAATCTTTCTTGTATCAAATTTAAATTTGACCGCAACAATATCGCCAACAAAATATGTACTTTAACCATATTGGTTATTAATCCATTTCTATTAATACACATATTTAGATCTTAACGTTCAGTCTGAAGCTAATAGTCATTGGAACCCACGAGCTGAAACAGATAATTAACTTTACAAAATTCTTATTACGAAAGTTTATACACTGCATATACACTTGTAATATACAAGGAACATAATAGAAAGCTGTTTACATTACTTGACCAATTACAAGAATTGAAACGAGTATTGATTATGTGAAAATTGTTTTATTAATATTTAATTTTCAGTTCAGACAGAATAATTAAAAAATTCAATCGTTTCTCGAATATAGTTCTGCTATATAATATAATATTATAATATTATAATATAATATATTATATTTATATATATTATATTATAATATATTATCTCCTATATAATATATTCATATTATAATATATATAATATATATATTTATTTCTCGTTATCAAAGATTTTCCCTGCTCGTTCCAACCGATAACGTTATTAATCGTCTTGTAAAAAAAGTTACTTGGAATATTTTGAATAAATGAAATAAAAAATGGAACTAAAAACTGATGACTTTATTAATAAATGAAATAGGTTTCTATATTAATATAGTAACTCTTCCTCAAAAATTAAATTTTTGTCTTGGCACCCGTCGTCCAAGAATTAAAACCAAAACCCAAATTCCCCAACACTCGAACGGAAAATCCAACTCCACGTGCCTTTGCACTCCCGTTTCTTTAACTTCAACTCGAATCCACGAGAAACTCGTCGATCTGACAGGGAGAGTCGAGGAATTCGCTCGTTGGGCTCGATTTCACAGGACATCAAGCCTACCGCACGCGTCTTTCCGTGCTATTCGCACAGCTATTCTCTCTCTAATCCTCGGAAAACCGACAAAGAAACGCGCGAGCCACCGAACAAAAAGTCCAGATTCCGTTCGTGTGCCGATTTCTCCGATTTTCATGCGTAATTGAGGTTATCGGGCGAGGAGGGAACCGGAGGTGATTAGGGGACTGTCCAGTGGCAATTCGAAAGGAATTAAGAGAGACTATCGGGACGAGGCAGTGCGAAATCAGTTTTTCTTTTTTTCGACGATGCCAGTTGATCGCGAGATCGTTATTACAATGACTAGACCAGGGAAGGATTGATGACGGGAACGGTGATTTAGAGACGGCAGCTGGCCGACGCGTTGCCACGAAAAATTTCCAACCGCGGTCGCATCGGAGATAATGACAAAGCGAGGATGGCCCGGCGAGATAAACGCGAGCCAAACTACTTCATCGACTAACGATCTTGAAAACGGGGGGACGATGCACGGTGTGTTTAGCCTTTTAGCTGTGAAAAAAGTTTCTTCAAGATGCGAGAACAGTAATTACAATTTGTTGCTTGCAATAAGTTGAATTCTTTTATGGAAAATAAAATATATTTGTAAGTTTTAGAATGAAACATATTGCAATGTTTTGAGACTAGACTCGACTAGTTCTTTCTCGTTTTTAAATACTTTTTTCCTATTGATATTAATTGATTGATTATATATTAGTTTAATTCGACAATAAAATTCCCGATTTAAAAAAAAAACTATGAATGACGAGTATATGATGAATATATATTCGTCGTGCGAGAACAGTAATTACAATTTGTTGCTTACAATAAGTTGAATTCTTTTATGGAAAATAAAATATATTTGTAAGTTTTAGAATAAAACGTATTTGCAATATTTTGAGTCCTTTTTCGTTTTTAAATATTTTTCTACTATTAATATTAATTGATTGATTGATATTAGTTTAGTTCAACAATAAAATTACCGATTTAGAAAAAAAGAAACTATGAATGACGAGTATATAATGAATATATACTCTTCGCGCGAGAAAAATAATTAAAATTTGTTATTGAAATCAAATTTTTCTTGGAAAAAAAACATATTTGTAAATATGCAGATGGTTAAATAAGTCGAACGCTTATTTGAAATTCTAAGAAAGCGATCCTCCGTTTCGCTGCGGTTCCTCTTTAACACCGGAACTACCAAAATGGTCAAAATGACCAATTTATAATTTTTGTTAAACGTTTAATTAACTCAATTAATTTCTGTTATACTGCAGGCGTGAAACAGTGTGTTTTCAAACATTTAAATAATTTTTCGTAAACTGAATTTCCATCGTATTATAAAGTTTTTCTACTTTTCTGATCTCAATGTCCCTAAATTGATAAAAATTTTATGCCTCAATCGTCGGTAGTTCTAGCAAGACACGAGATATCTTCGTAACATTTATAGATACACGTCGTGGCTTTTCATTCGACGTTCTCGCCGTTTGACGAAATCCGAATTTGGAAAATCAAAGGAACAATCGAGGTATGAAACCAGAGTTCGGTCTTGTCCTTTCGTCGAGGGAAGACTTCCCCGCAGAAACTGTTCGACTGGAACGTCACGACGTTGATCACACGTTGCGTCCTAGCCGTACGTGAAAATTACAGGCTTCCCTCCCTTTTCTACGTAAGCAGCCGAGAACACCGACACTCCATCCGATCGTGGCATCCTGCGGTTCGAGGACAGCGCCGACTAATTGCGAGCTTTATCGAACATTACGCGGCCACAATGATGCCATCTTGCAATTTCCATCCGACAATTTCGATGAGACACGCTACCATCGGGCACAACTTCATACAGAGTGCAAATCTTTCGATCCGTCCCGAACACCGAATCACCGATCGATCTCGCGGATCGATAACTGTGTTTCACGGATATTTCCCCTATCGTGCGTCAATCACGAGACATTGTGTAGATTGTTCTTTTATGTAAAGCCAGTTTCGAGGAAATTTTACGCCAACTGGGGGACGAGAAGATAGCGAATGACACTTTGTCAATTGTTATTATTGATTGAAATTGAACAGTGTGATTTGAAAAAAGTTTGTTCTGTGTGAACAAAATTGAAATAAGTAGGAACTCGGCAATTCTAAGATTGTTAGTATCGAAGAATAAAATGGATATGAAAGAGATTGTGATAATTTGAAATTTCATTAAAAAAGGAAAAAAGGAGGAATGGAAATATTAGAGAATATTCAAGACGTATGCTTTAAAACGCGATTAAGGTATTTGACGTAAAACATTAAATTGCTTTTTAAATACAAAAACTACCATCTGTCGAAAATGATACATTGTACATGTGGTAAGTTTGTTATTATTTTAGCAGAAACATGTATGTATTTAATAATAAAGAAAACAACACCGAGAATCAATTGACTTTCAAGAAATCCTCCAATGTTACAATTACATTACAATGTACAATATAACTAATACAAAAATCCGAAACATTAAATTTCTTTTTAACACGTTGACTGCCACGCAGAAAATTCAAGTTCCTTTCTCCACATTTTGTTTTTTTTTTTTGTGGAATAATTTTCAAAAAATAAAATGTTAAGTTCTGTGAATACCGATAAACTTGTGATTTTAGCCAGAAAATCGGGTCTCTTCAGATGCAACGCTAATGCAACGAAAATTAGCGATTGGTTGATTTGGGTCACGTGATTCGCGAGGGAGCGTGAGGTAGATCTCGAGTAGGAGTGGCGTTGTCTGGTACCGAGCGATCGCGTCTGTAATTTGTTTTGTATCGATCCAAATGTCTGCATATAAATTCAATAAAATTTTATGGCAAAAAAGTCGTTTTCATTTGCTTCTGGGCCTTTCAGTGAGACGAATCGTACTGGGGAACAAGTCGTGCAGTTTTTCTACCCCTCTGTGGATTTACGAGCGTGAAATCAAATTTCAAAAATCACGAACGTTGTACGTCGACAGACGCGTTGAAAGTGCGTGCGTTGGACGCTCGTAGGAAATCCCGCGTTAAGCGGGGTTTATCTGATGCAAAGCGCGCGAGGACGTGTCGCCGCGTCACGCTTGGCGCGCGCCTCGCGCCGAACGAAACGGGAGCGGACTCGCGGGACAACGTGCGTGCGACACGCCATGCGCCGCGCCGCCCACCACCGTGCCCTGTAATTACTGGCGACAAAACGACCAAGCCATCGGCCGTGACGGGACCGACAACGAGACGAGCTCGTCTCGCCGGCACGCACCGCGACCACGAATTAATTCGAGGCGGCTGTGCGCCGGCGTAGATTATCATCATCGGCCGAGATTCTTTCTTCTTTCCCTTTTTTCTCGCTCGCGTGCCGGTAGCTGGATTGTTTTCGACGTCTGAAGCGTAATTGAAATAGGCTGTTGCGACGACGGACAAGAGAGGGTCGCGCCAACGCGTCGAAATTATTCACCGAACAACCAATCGCGGACACAGTCGTCGCAGTCGGTCACGATCGAAAAAATTATCGCAGTTCTTCTTCAAAAGCGATAAAAACGAAAAACTGCAAACTTATACCTTATCGATCGCTCAGTACCAAACAACGCCACTCCTACTCGAGGTCTACGCCACGCCCCCTTATGAGTCACGTGATCCAAATCAACCAATCGCTAATTTTCGTTGCATCAGCGTTGCACTTGAAGAGGCCCTATTTTCTGAGTTATCCCCGCTAAAATCACTCTCAGTGATAAAATAACTCGCGGGAGGTAAGTTCAAAGTAACGACGAAAGCGACGTGGTCGACGCCAACGTCTACCCACCCCCTGCCGGCTGTTGCGCTCGTCGATCCTCCGATCCGCGGAGACGTGCAAATTACCCGGTTCGAGAAAACGCAATAATAATTCAAGACGTGTCCGCGGCGGAGAGGAAAAAGAAATGAAAAGAGAGAGAGAGAGAGAGGGAGAGATAGAGGGAGAGATTGACGTTTCCCAACGCGTGAAACGTAATTATTATCCTCGGCGAGGCAATATCCTTCGCGGCTTTGCCTCCTCCTCGTCACCTGCGATCGATCGAGCACAAGCCGGTCCCGATCGCGCTTGTTTTCGTCACGGCTGGGGAAAACGGAAGAATTTTCTTCGGGGAGAGCCGGAGGAACGGGTCAGCTCGCGCTTATTGCCTATTAACGCGCTGGTCGCTGGATATATTACCGCTATTAAAGCTCGCGAGCATATAAATGACCGTTTACGCGAGAAAGGTACCGCGATACGTGGAATACTCTCGATGCTTGGTTACGAGAACGCACGCTGGCTAGTCTACCTCGCCGTCTTCCCGAATGAAAGTCACCTCGCTGGAGGTGAATCGAACCGTTTCCGCTTCCGCGAATCTCCGCGATGTTGCAAGGTTTCAGCATCGTGGGAAAAAAGCTCGTGCGTGTCGCGCAAGAAAAAGACGGCACGCTCTAGAAATTATTAAACTTCTCTCTGTCGGACAAATGACACGAGTACTTTGTGCTTTCGTCGACATGTACGAGTAACGTGAATCATACCTTTGTGTTATTAAGAAAAGCGCGTTTCGCGAAGAACAGCGAATAGGAACAAAAGAAACGAGTTTAGTAAATGATCTTCTTTGTCATATTATGACAACAACGACAGCCATTATCTGTGACAAAGATTTACACATGTATGATTTATTGGCTTGGTTCAATTCATTGACATTTGCAAGATGTCTTCCATTTTTGTGTACGATCCTCGCCAAATTCGGCCAAACAATAATATTCGATGTTTTATAATATTCAAGTCCGAAGACTCGGCTGATTATTCCAAAAGGCGAGTTCTTTTTGTTTACAAAGTACACGGCCACGAAAACAATAGAAAGACGTAGAGCAATTTTACTTTTTCACTTTGAAAAACTCATTTCTGGCAATTCGATACAATTTTTTTGCTGTAATTAATTTTATTTCCATCTTACCATAGTAACCATGAGTCGATGACTCGGAAGTTGTTGCTCCTTTCGTAAATCGTCACAATAGCAACAGAGGCCATCAAACGATCTATCTAAATTGATCTATCTTTGTATAACCACGTTTCTCTGCTATTACAAATAGCTCGTGCTTTAACCAATTTTCGTCGTTTCAGATGTTCACACAGTTCTTTAAAAAACGTTGAACATTCGTTGTAACTCCAGCTTTCTCTGTAATTTATTATCAAGCTTGAATCTGATATATATTACAGCACGTGTATCTTGAGCTGTTAGACACTGCAGTCGTCCACAACATTATCGGGTCTTTTAGTAAATTTATCGCTTCACAACTTCTGTTAATTACTTTGGCTATTTACGTCGTTATACGAAATAACGTTCTTCGTTTAATTTCAATATCGGATTTAACTTTTTTCTGCCCATTTTTACCAAATGTTAGTGCACATTTAACCGACTGTATTTCACACGAACGTTACGCTTCCGATAGCTCCCGTACGACTGGGGACAATAAATACTCGAACTTGTCTGCCTCGAGGCTCCGGACGATATTTACATTTTCGTTTTTTGTATTTCTGAGAAGCTGCCTTTTTGAGAAATTGTCTCGATAACAACATTCGACGTGATACACGTCGTGTGGCAGGATTCATGCCCAAGGATACCGATGTTGTGATCTACGCATTCTCTCTACTTTACGGTACATAATGTAAGAAAATACAGCGCGTGCTATCTTTTTGATGCTGGGTGTACGTGTTTTCAGTGATTCGTGGACAAATTTTACGTGAAACTCTTTAAAATTTTTATCAACACTGTAACAAGAGGCGATCGTGTTATGATCATAAAAATGAAATAAAATTTAAAATCAATCTGAAAATTCGTGTAAAAGTTACGAGATGTAGTAAATTATTTAGTAAGAAAACTATAGTAAATTGTTTAGTAAGAAAACATTGCAAGCATGTACACCCGCGCCCTCAAAAACTTTAGGACAACTGCTGTATCTGTATAATAAAAATAGTGCAACAAGTATAAATATGCACAATGTACAATATAAATTACTGCGGTTGAAACAAATACAATACATACAATATTTCATTACACTGTATCTGTATAATAAAAATAGTACAACAAATAATTGTATACACAATATACAATATAAATTACTGCATTTGAAATATAAATACTTTGAAATATAAATTACTGCGTTTGAAACAAACACAATACATACAATATTTCATTACACTGTATCTGTATAATAAAAATAGTACAACAAGTAATTGTATACACAATATACAATGTAAATTACTGCATTTGAAATATAAATACTTTGAAATATAAATTACTGCAGTTGAAACAAACACAATACATACAATATTTCATTACACTGTATCTGTATAACAAAAATAGTGCAACAAGTAATTGTATACACAATATACAATATAAATTACTGCATTTGAAATATAAATACTTTGAAATATAAATTACTGCGTTTGAAAGAAATACAATATTTTATTATACTGTGCCTGTATAATAAAAATAATACAATAAGTAATTATATATACAATGTACAATATAAATTACTGCATTGCACATAAATACAATACAACAAGTATAAATATGCACAATGTACAATATAAATTACTGCGTTGGAAATAAATACAATACATACATAATATTATTAAACACAACAAATATTTTTATATTGTGTTATATTGTATATATTGTATTATTATATAATATTATCGTATATCTTATTAGTCTATTATTATGAGATATATTGCACTGTAAAATATGTATATTCATACTGAATATTAAAAATAAAAAAGTCCCAAGATCTCTGAACAGAAGTGTCAAATATTAAAATTGAATATCAAGACTTGTTGATACAGTAAACTGTGGCTGTTAAAACGCTTTTCTAATTTCTGTGAAATATACACTCATATGAAGAATATTTTAATTCTTATAAATATCTTTTAGATTTGTTTCAAATACATTTACAAAAATTCCTCTACCTATTCCCGAGCAGTTGCACGCACGTATTAATCAATACACTCGCTAAACTATTGAAAATAAAAACTGACTACGTCGTACCAACAACAAGAGTCGTAGCAAGTGAGAGGGAGAGGGCGAAGAAAGCAGAGATACCACGACCGTCGAAACGGTCTTAGGGAGAGACTCGCGTGCAACGTCGTCGTCGACGTATTTATTAAACGCACGTCCACGCGAGAGGGACCGCTTTCGATGGGCTTTCAGGAGAATCTCGGCGGTCGTTATTACCGCGAGAGCGGTCATTATCCTCGACGAAGACGAGCCACCTCTTCTTTCCAGCTCGCTGCTATCGGCGACCTATCGTACGAACCGCGGCCATTGCGTGGCGTACACGCTTCGACTTGAATAAGAGATGCGATAATGCAACGGCGGGACGAAGGAGGAGAGACAGAGGGAAAAGGGAAAATCACCGATCCGGAGATTCGCGTCGTTATTCATTCGTTCGTTTCGTTCGTTATCCTTTGGTGGACGCGCGAGCGCGTGGGGTAGTTCACTCCGGGAATTTTCTCTCCGCGTTTTAGCACGCCACGCGAACGCGTGCATTAATATTGCAGCCCGCGTGAAACACACGGCGCGGCTCGCAGCCAAGGGTCGAGCAGGCGGCGCGTGAATTAAACAGCGAAATTGTATCAATGTTTCGCTGTTTACAGTGTTCCCGCTTTAACCGGGGTTCGACGCTGCTTTCTCTCCTTTAACGAGGCTTCTTTCGCTTCTCTTCCGGCAATCGGGGGTGTGACGTTTGAACAAAAATGGCACGTTCGCGCTTAAATTCTCTCTAGAATTTAGAATTTTTGTTGGATTTTGCGGTGTGTTTCTAAAAATTTAAACAATTTTTTTTGTAAAATATACAAACAAAAGCTTGTATATTCTTTATTGTATTACAAAGTTTTTCTATTTTTCTGGACCTTAACGTCACTAATAAAAAATGACTAATTTATAATTTTAGACATAAAAAGGTGTGTTTCTAAAAATTTAAACAATTTTTTTGTAAAATATAAGCTTGTATACTCTCCGTTGTATTACAAAGTTTCTCTATTTTTCTGGACTGATGAAAAATTACCAATTTATAATTTTAGACATAAAAAAGTGTATTTTCAAAGATTTAAATAATTTTTCCGTAAAATATACAAACAAAAGCTTGTATACTCTCCGTTGTATTACAAACTTTCTCTATTTTTCTGGACTGATGAAAAATTACCAATTTATAATTTTAGACGTAAAACAGTGTATTTTCAAAGATTTAAATAATTTTTCCGTAAAATATACAAACAAAAGCTTGTATACTCTCCGTTGTATTACAAAGTCTCTCTATTTTTTTGGACTGATGAAAAATTACCAATTTATAATTTTAGACGTAAAACAGTGTGTTTTCAAAGATTTAAATAATTTTTCCGTAAAATATACAAACAAAAGCTTGTATACTCTCCGTTGTATTACAAAGTTCCTCTATTTTTCTGGACTGGTGAAAAATTAATAATTTATAATTTTAGACGTAAAACAGTGTGTTTTCAAAGATTTAAATAATTTTTCCGTAAAATATACAAACAAAAGCTTGTATACTCTCCGTTGTATTACAAAGTTCCTCTATTTTTCTGGACTGGTGAAAAATTAATAATTTATAATTTTAGACGTAAAAAAGTGTGTTTTCAAAGATTTAAATAATTTTTCCGTAAAATATACAAACAAAAGCTTGTATACTCTCCGTTGTATTACAAACTTTCTCTATTTTTCTGGACTGATGAAAAATTACCAATTTATAATTTTAGACATAAAAAAGTGTATTTTCAAAGATTTAAATAATTTTTCCGTAAAATGTACAAACAAAAACTTGTATACTCTCCGTTGTATTACAAAGTTTCTCTGTTTTTCTGGACTGGTGAAAAATTACCAATTTATAATTTTAGACGTAAAACAGTGTGTTTTCAAAGATTTAAATAATTTTTCCGTAAAATATACAAACAAAAGCTTGTATACTCTCCGTTGTATTACAAAGTTTCTCTATTTTTCTGGACTGATGAAAAATTACCAATTTATAATTTTAGACGTAAAAGAGTGTGTTTTCAGAGATTTAAATAATTTGTCGTATAAAAGTTTGTACGCTCTTTCCTTGTTTTCTGGAAATTTCAATGTCTCTGCCGAGAATGTTGCGCTTTAATCGTCCCAGTAACAGTTTCAACGAAACTCTAGAAACAATTAGAAAAGAAAATACCAGGGCGCGAACGAAAGTTCGCTATTCGAAAGTTCGGTTCCCCCCGTAAAGCTTGCGTTGCGTAATTCAAAGAGAATGACATTAGCTGAAAAAAGAATCAAAGGGGGAAGTGAACATAACAGGACCTCCTAGGAAACTGAAACGTTCCAGCTCTATTGTTACGTCCGCGCTGCAGGCTGTAACGCCGCTCTCGCAACGTTTCCCGAGCATCAGAAAATTTCTTTAGCAGAAACCAGTTCCTACGCGTTGCTGTATCTTCGTTTGTGTTATTAGCCACTTTTGTTTGCTATCAAACAGCAGTTTATTTATATCAGATTTATCTGTGTCACCAGCATCCGCTGTCATTCACATCGAAAGTGCATCTTTTCTCTTTCGATTGATCGAACGTTGACATTTGAAGAAAATAAAATTGAAATACAAATTGAAATACCGAATATTAGATAAATATTAAATAATATTAAATAAATGATATTAAATTATATTAAATAAATATTCAATATTAAATAATATTAAATAAATGATATTAAATTATATTAAATAAATATTCAATATTAAATAATATTAAATAAATGATATTAAATTATATTAAATAAATATTCAATATTAAATAATATTAGATAAATATTAAATAATATTAAATAAATATTCAATATTAAATAATATTAAATGAATATCCAATATTAAATAATATTAAATAAATACTTAATATAAAATAATATTAAATAAATACTTAATATTAAATAATATTAAATAAATATTAAAATAACGAATATTAAACGTTCGAACTGCTGTTAGAATTTATTAAAAATTATAACGTTTCGACCGAAAACTGTTTTCTCGATCGCGAAGAACATAATTTTTCTTATTTGTTGTCGTACTAATCAAGCCGCTTTTCCACGCATAATTGACTCTGCGTTTCCACGATTACGTAATAATTATTTCATTCTCTCACTCTCAAGTCGTTGATTCAACTGCAACAAACTGTACCTTGCGTCGCATTTTCGAGAATTTCCAAATTACACGCTCTCGTTTAAAAAGTCTGACTTCACCGGTGAAAAAAGAGAAAAAAACGACGTAGCGGAGGAGCAAACCGAATAATTTCAAATTCGACGAATTCGCACGACGCGCGCGCGCGACGTAATCGCGGATCTCGCGAACGCCCCCAGGGGCGCACGTCGCGACCACACACAACACACATTAATTTTCCCATTACGGGCACCGGCGGTGGACGTACGGGCCATTGTAACCGCGACGTGAACGCCCACGGACGGGCCGTTGTCGGGCCATCGAACGTCGCGACATCGCTACAACCCCGCTAACGAGCTGTCGTCGCTGTTCTCTCTTCGCCAGTATCCTCCTGATACCGGTACGCGCGTACCTACATCCCCCTCGTGTAATCACCGTACCCGCGCGTAACAAACTTTCCACCTACCCGTACACCCCCGCTGGGGCGCGCGGATTCGCTCGAGGAACACGTATCGCGTGTATTTTCTCCCCGTGTAAATTTGACGAAGCCCTCCCCCGTTTCTTTCCGCTTCTTCAGCCGTGGCGAACGTTAGACGGATAGCCGAGTGTATGTATATACTTGTTGGTATACTAGATAGGGGAGAGAACGAATAAACGTAACGGTGTAATTATCGAACACTGTCTTTGTCGTGAATAATTGAATCGAGATGCGGTGATATGTTTCCAAGATTTTTTCTTTCCAAGACGTTTTGCTTGCATTATTAACGCGACACTGGCTTATGCGATATTCACTGAAACGTGGATCTTATATACTGCGTCATTCGTGTATGGAGGATTTCTGAGCCAGCTTTTCAACTGTTAATTATGTGACATTGTAATGATTGAACGTTTGATGATTTTAACAACGGAAGGACATTTTCTTGACTCTGATTATTTTTAATGAGGAATGAACTCTGCGTGGAAACAATTACAAATAATGATAGCTGCTTTGACATCACCAAGGAAATGTTTTCCAGGTGACAATGAATGAAGTTCTTTTTCTTAATGTTGAGAAACTTTTGTGCAATACTTTATGATAAATTAAGAGCAGAGTGTAACTGAATTCCTGAAGGAAATGAAACGAAAGAATGGCAATTTCGATGATAATATAACTTGAAAGCTACAAGCTAATAGTAAGATAACCAATAATCAAGTGTCATTATTTATTTATGATGCACAAAACAAAATACAAAATACACAATGTTTCTGTAACAAACTCATTTCAGCTAATTTTGGGCTTGCGACACCCTCCCGTTTCTTTAAACAAACTTTCACTTATATTTCTACTGTGACAAACGTATCTCACAATTCTCCAAGACATTTTTCTCTTCATCGGAGAAGCGTGCAACCTGTTGAGAACCGTCGTTCGGGAGCCAACGGGTAGAAGCTCGCCAGCCGAGTATGGACCAGAAACGGGAAACCCAATTAAAGCACCGAACGCGTCCTAATTAACTCCTCAATTACGCGGTTCCCCTCTGATTTCGGGGCAAACAAAGAAGGTGAGCTGGTTTCAAGAAGCGGGGTCACCGGCAGCAACCGCGACGCGTCCTTCGCCCCCCTGACCTAGCCCATCCTATCATCCCCCGAGAACCCTCTGAGTACACATTATAATTGCGCATATTAAAATGGCGTCACGACTCCGCCGCCCATCCATCCAGCCAGCCATCTTTGATCAATAATGGAGCATCAGGGACCATGACAACAGATACC
The DNA here is from genome assembly GCA_030673865.1 of Melipona bicolor. Classification (NCBI taxonomy): domain Eukaryota; kingdom Metazoa; phylum Arthropoda; class Insecta; order Hymenoptera; family Apidae; genus Melipona; species Melipona bicolor. The sequence goes on along the minus strand of JAHYIQ010000011.1, from coordinate 6,249,730 downwards.
CTTTCCCGGGCCTCTCCGCCACCCTGTCGTGACCGACCGAACCTGCAAGGGTTGCCTGCCTTTCTCTGGACCTGGAGTTTCGCCAGTCCCCGCATCGTGTTACATCGTCGGCCGAGCGTTCAAGAAATTCTGGCTGTTCTCTCGCTTGACCCCCCGACAAGCTACAAGGCTTCCTTGGGTCGTTTTGTGAAAAATGCGAGTGCAACAGAGAAGAGTGAAAATTTCTTCTGTTATCTGCCAAATATTTTCTTTATTTACCCACTGTAAATATATAATTCTTTATACGTACTGCAAGGAGAGTAAGTATAATACAGAGAAAAAAATTAAAAGATACAATAATACACATGCATACAATTCTATCGTTTGATATAATATCAAGTTACAAAATTGACGAGATTGCTATTAATTGCGAGCGCAAGTGTCCTCTTGATAGGATACTTCAGGAACTAGAACTTTCTTCTCGCCCCAAATTCAATTTTTAAAATGAGCTCTTGGTCGCAATCTGGTTGAAAACCGTGCAGCAGAACGCAGGTAGGCGAAAGCACACAGAGAGAATCCCAACCCGATGCGTTGGTCACGAATATCGAGCAAACTCATCGGCGAATTGGTGTTTTCGCAGGAACTGCGCCCGAGCAATCGGTCGCGCGTCCAGTCGGCGAATCCGTCGGAGGGCCGCAAGACGCGATACAGCGACCGGCATTCGCGCTTCCGATCGAAGGAGGCCCCCCGCTGCCAAGAGCTTTCCAAGCGTAACGGCGCGCGCGTGCCACGTGGCAGTACGCGCGTTTCCCTGCACGCGTTTATCGGCCGCGGGCGCTCGCGTGCGTGTCCGCGACGCGCGGAAACACCAGCGACCGGCCACGAGCACCTGTCAACCCGCGTCGTTACGTGTCTCGCCGTGTTTCTGTTTCGGCCCGTGAACTCGCCGGGCCACAGAAAAACCGAGAGGTCACGACTCGTTCGTTTTATCTTCGATCTTTTTTATCTTCTGTTTTTTCGTAGGTTGTAGAAAAAAATACCACTAACTGTATTTTCAAATGAAATGGTAAAAAATTTAAAAAACACGTGTTTGTAAAAGTTATTTTCGTTTTGTGTCGTTCTTTCAGTCTTTCAGCGACCACCTTATCCTCAACAGCGTCATCCATGTCTGGGTGGAAACGCGACGACCTTACTTTTAAATCTCAAGACAAGAAGTATTTATAGTAGAAATATTTAGCAAGTGATGTTACATAGTAGAAAAACGAGTTTTTAATCATTTCTAAATCAGCAATTTCAATTAAATTCGATAATACAGTTATTTAAATAATTTTTGAATTATTTCAAAGTAGTCACAATTGCATTATTTACAGAAAAATACATGACACTATAATAGTTGTAATAGTTTGTGATACCTTGGGAAACATTATGGGATTTAGTTGCAAGTTCTCCAAATTTCTAGTCTACATTTAAAACGTGTAAAAACTTTTAACTTTGACAAGCTAATACTGAAGAGCAGGTACATGTCATAAACTTAAGCAAAAGGAGTAAAAAACAAAAACATAAAAAAGAAGCATAAAAAGAACAGAATGCCTGAGGATTTTGCTGGAAAGCAAAATAGTGTATACTTCACTTTTAAAAACTACAAAAATTATATTCTTCTTTGTTATTAAATACTCAAGTCTTCAGAGTATAATCTCACACAGAGGGAATTAAAAATTGAAAAAAAATAGATCTACTGCTTCGAGATACCTATGATTCCAAAGGAAACAATTAAAAGTAATGGTTACTCTCGCGTGTCGTCGTAAATTCCCAAAGTTCCGCGACCGATCGCAAAGAGCATTTACGACCGGCGGTATGTTGTATCGCGAAGCGCGAAAGAAATCGAGAACTTTCACGAGGAGAGCTCCACCCAGTACCGGACGACGTCTCTCGTTTGCGAGAGGAGCGACTTTTAATCCAGCCGGCGCGGCACGGCGTTCGACGAATTAATTTCCCATCGAGGCTTCTAATTACAGCGGGATCAAGACGGAAAGCGAGAGATAAACGAGTCAATCGAAAAACACGGCGCAGCGGCGCGGCGAGGGACACGAAATTAATAGTATCCATGCCCGAGAACAAGACCGGCCCGTTTAAGTCGCGAGGGTTACAACGTCACACGCAACGCCCGTGATCATTTCGCGTAATAATTATGTACCTCTCTCTCTCCCCGACGAAGCGATTCGCGCAACATTATTAATGAAATTTATTGCCCGGCAAAAGGCAGCCAGGCAGACGGAAATTTTAATCTAGCCCGTGTTAACGAGTCGAGGGGGGGGGGATGAGCTGAGCGAGTGCCGGATTAATCACAGTTACTACCTAGATTTTAAATACTGAAACTGGTGCTACACACAGGCGTCCTGCTGCTTTCGCGTTTAGGCGTTAGTGTTACCTTACTTTGAAATATCAGCTGGTTGAATTCTTATTTAACCACAAGTATTTCAGCTTTTCCTTTGCGCGCGCATTTAAACTAGAACTACCGACGACCAAAGTCCGTATTTGTGGCAAAGAAATTAAAGCGCAAGATACAAGAAGAGATTAACGATACGATAAAGAACACAAACTTTTGTTCTGATATATTTTACTCGAGTATCTAAAAATACGCTCTTACAAACATCCGTAGAAATATAGATATCCGCTATGTAAAATTTCCATAGAAAATTATAAATTGGTCATTTTGGTCTGGTAGTTTTAGCGTTAATAACTTGTATTACAATATACAATGTACTACGTAAGTAACGTATACTGATATTGAACTCGTAAATTTAAAAATGATTTTTAGAATTTAATAACAATAATTTGTAAATAAAGAAAGAAACGTTAAAAGAAAAAATGTATCCCCATCTGCCGAAACCCGGGATTGAACCGGGGACATTTAGATCTTCAGTCTAACGCTCTCCCAGCTGAGCTATTTCGGCGTGCTAAGCTAATTTTATCTGACAGTTATTAAACTAATTATTTATTTACTTTTTAAAATTTTTTAAATTTAACAACATCGGAAAAAAATTTGCGAATAACGGAGAAAAAATACAATTGCCAGAAAAAAAAAGAAAAAAAATACAATTGCCGAAACCCGGGATTGAACCGGGGACATTTAGATCTTCAGTCTAACGCTCTCCCAACTGAGCTATTTCGGCGTGACAGGTTGTGTGTGTAATCAGATATAACTAGTCAATGTATATAAAGAAGATTAAAAACTAACGTCAAAACTAATTGTAATGTACAAACTGGATATTTACTTTAATTTAATACAAACTACTGATTCTTAATAAAATAATAATAAAAAGAAGAAAACAAAAAGGAAGATATTTAAATACCTGAAACAATACGGTCAAATCAACACTATTGCTAGATTACTCTGCCCGCGCGGGACTGGAAAAAGTCAGACATCTTACACAAGGAAAGATCGATAATGCGCATCTCGAACCGTCCACAAATTCGTCCGTCCGACGATGGACCGATCGCAACAGCGGCGAATAGGCCGTAAAACTCATTAAAACGCATTACCCGCCTCTGATCGGCAGAAATTTAAATTCCAATCGCCTCACCACCGGCAGAACCTTCGCGAACTGGACGCCTTAGGTAGATGCGGTGTCTACGCCGGAATTACCCGGCATTACGTACGCAATTTCCAGCGGTTAGAGGACGTTAATGGCGTCGAAGGGAGGCTTGCTAACCTCGCGGGATCGCGGACGTTAAAAAGGTGACGACGGTGTGTATATTATATCGAGAGGAACGAGTCAATCGAACTTTCCGTGTTAAAGACCGCGAAACGGGTCGTGCGGACGCGTGCACGCGGCCGAGGGATATATGCACGAAATTAATAGTGTCTATGCGCGGGAACAAGACGAGAGCGAGGCATTATCGTCCCTCGTTTGGGCATTGGGAGCGTGTAAAGGCATGATGCAGAGCCGAAGCGGCGCGGTTCGACTCAAAGCGACGATCCACCATTGCCGGACACGCCAGGGGCGCAACAGCTTGATACATCGTTACACGCCGTTCCTTCCATGTGCCCTTCGATCCTCTCTCTCTCTCTCTCGTTTCTTTGCCTACTCTCGTCTTTCTTCAATCTATTTCACCGTCTCTTCCATCAACTCTACATTTCTCTTTCTTTCTTTCTTTATCGTGTATATTTATATATATATATATGTATGATCGTCCGCTCCGATTTCTTTGTCCCTTTCCTTCCTACACACCGCGGGGGGGAAGAGCACCACAATTCTCGGCCCCTCGACACACAGCATCGGACCTAAAGCCAAACTCGGCGCCGACGCGCCTCTCTAATACGATTTCACGATCGACGGGGCCACGAGCGCCGTAAAGCTCCGTTTACACCGAGCCGTAGGCAGCCGCCCACGCGATATCCACCCGCTCCTTAAATCCTCCGGGTTACAGAGAGCGCCTCCGCGGGGTAGACAATGTCGCGATAAACACCGGCCCCGGCGGGGGGAGATGAAGTCGTTCCGACCGCCTCGCGCGGGGGATCACGAATTATTATTTCGCGCCAACTCCGCCGGCGGAACGTTTCAACCTCCTGCTATACGACCCCCGCGTGTCTTACGGCGTGATACTTTTCGTGTTTCAAAGTGAGAGACTCGCCATGTTTTTAAATCTGAGATTATCCTCGAACGTCGATTTAAGGGGTCAGGACAGTTTAAAATTTTTTTTTTTTTAATTGATTTTTTTGTTTTGTTTTTGTTTTAAATAGTAGTTTGAAGTCTTGGAAATAAGGTACAAAAGGTCCTAGTCTTTAAAACGACTTATTCTGATGAATGGTGAGTAAAGGATACACGTGAAAAATGACGTTCTGAAAGTTTGAACTAGGATTTTAGATACGGCGTGCAAGATATCTCTAACCATTTTTTAATTTTTAACAATTTCGGAAAATATAAACAAAAAACGTAGAAATGTTTGGCACAAGTTCGATACATCGAAAACAAGTAGCTGCTATTTTCACAATTTTCACAAAAATGTTGGATCGTCAATCCCCAGAGAATATTGTCTACTTTTGAACTTTTTTTCCAGCTAATCCCGTTTGGCTGGAATCATGTAAAAGAATGCCGTCTTTTGCTGCTTTTTGCTGCTTTTTCATAATGTGTTAAAATAAACCACAAAAGCTCGTGTCAATCAAATACGTGCTGTTCTTTTTCACTAGTCCTCCAAGGTATTCGTAATATTTAGGCCCGTCAAACTGCCCCCTTAAATTATCGTGCGATCAGCGATTCGTGATATTTTGAAGTCAGCGTTCGAGAGAAGAAAAAACCAAGTAAATTGCGCAACGACGATCGGTGAAAAACGTTATAGCCTCGGAGAGGGTATCGGCGGCGGCGTAGCTTCCACTTTATCCGGCGAGGGGTTAATCGACGTCCATATACGACGAGCGAGCACGTTTGACGCCAACAAAGAGCCCCTCGGACACGCCGAGAAGAATGAACTCCGTAGGGAGAATCCGTCTTCTAAATATAGCAGCCACGGTAGCGGCCAAAAGGAGTTATGAGAGTAGGTGCACGGCTAACGACAACCACGCACATATATATATATACACCGGAAGTGGAAGAATTAAATTTATTGGTTTGTATGATTGAACATGCAGTAGAGTATCGATTATCAACACTGCACCAATTATTTTTGCGAATCACACGAGAAAAGATCCAAGATCAATCAATGTATTTTATTTTTGTTGATAAATTGCATTCTATATTACCTATGCTCGTTTTTATCATTGAAAGTGATTTTAGCGGGGATAACCCAGAAAATCGGGCCTCTTCAGGTGCAACGCTAATGCAACGAAAATTAGCGATTGGTTGATTTAAATCACGTGATTCGCGAGGGGCCGTTGTCTGGTACTGTAATTTGTTTCGTATCGATTCAAATGTTTGCATGTCAATAAAATTTTATGGCAAAAAAGTCGTCTTCGTTTCCCAGTTTTTTGTGTTATTTTCGCTTCGCAAGTGCGATCCAATTGTGCTTGACTGTACGACACTGCGGAATTCTGCCGTGTTAAATCTATTTTGCTGTTCAAATACTCGATGTTGGAACGAAGTAATTACCATCGACATCTGGAAAATCATAAAACTCAGCTGACCGGAGAATGATCGGAGAACGAACGAAGAAGATCTTGGAGCGAGTAATAACACGGCGTTTAGCCGTGAAACGAGCGTCGACGTGAATCAGGTTCCGCGAAAGGCTCGGGAAAAATATCGATGCCTTAAATCGAACTCCGCCGGGCAGAGACACCGCTGCCTCGTGTTTTATGGTGGCATCAATTACTTTAATATTCGAGCTCGTAATATCGGCGAGAGATCGCGCGCGCGGGGCTAAGGTGTCAGGCGATCGTAAAGCGGAATCGCGACCCTAAAGCAGTCGCCTTTGTAAAGTAATCGGCACGGCCCTGCGCCGCGCTAGTCCGATTATAATAATGTTTGCCATGCGACTATGACTCCGAGCGCGTTTAACGGCGCCATAAAGAATCACCGGGTCGTGTTTGACCAGTCACCATATCTGCTCGTTATGGTGAGAAGCGGACGCTGTCGTGGCATACAGAATCGAGACCCTGCTCGTGCGTTCAGTTAACAACTCGAATTGCTCGCTGAAAATTGATTTTATTTCTGGGAAGAAATTGGAAATTTTGGAAATTCGGTGAAACAGATAATTTTGAAAATCCAATTTAGTGTTGCTTGCGTTATGTTCCATCAATCTTATCTACTAACCGGTTTGGATCGTTAATCGATAATAAATATTCTAAACGTGTTTACACTTGCTATCGTGGGATAGCAAGATTTTATAAGTGCTTTGTAATTATTGTTACAAAAAAAAAAAGAACAGAGTTTGCAATTATTATTACAACAATATTACGAAAAGCAAACAAAGATTCATTTTCAATCTCGTGGAGATTCGAATGTGGTCCAACATCAGTCATACAGTTATTGTTGTCCGATTTTTTTCGAAATTACGAAACAATCGAGAACAATTCAACAGAAGCATACATGTTTAAAAACAAACAGAATCGAACGCGGAACCTTTGGTTCGTTTCGTATTCGATCGAATGATCCTTGGTGGAAATTGTTTAAATGGAAATGATTCGCGCGACGCGGTGCTCGATGTCACGGGGGTCATGCTCGTACGAGAAGCGTATCTCCTCTAAATAGCGTCAATTACTTTAATAGCCGTGATCATAATACCGCCGATCGCTGGCGGGTCGGTAGGTGTCAGCGATCGTAAAGCGTGGTAGTGGCTAAGCCGGTAAGCGATCGTTCCCTGTCTTTGTAACATAATCGGTGTGTGTGTGTGTGTGTGTGCGTGTGTGTGTGTGTGTGCAACGTTACCCGCATTACAATAACGTTCAACACGCGCTTACAGCGCCGCCGCTATCTAAGTGGCCTCGTAAAGAATCAATGTAACGTGCATTGTCCATGGTGCTCGGACGCGCAACCCCCTTTTCCAAGGCGAACGCCGTCTCGCGGAAGAGGATAAGCCTCCATTAACTTCTTCCTTCGGACAAATTTATTTAAAATTATAAAAAGACTATTTTCTTTCTTTTTTCCGGGTGATTTTAAATAAATATCTAAATATCCAACGTCATTTTCTTAAAACGACAGTTTATTTATAACGTAAGATCCAATGTTTCCTACGACTCAGCTTCAACAAATCCATTTCCAATGATTTTGCTATCGTTCAACTGCGCTTGCAATTTTTCGTCATTGAATCAAAATTGAATTTTGTCTTTGTTCTGTAAATATTAACTTCGATATCTATCGCACATGAGGCTTGATTTCTCAGATAGGAAAACGATTATAAAAATAATACTGTGGGATTGCAAAATTTCGAAATTATTCAATTTCATTCTCACGTAAGGTTTCATTCTGCCGAAAGAGTCTGATTGATATTCAAGCTGATGTTAGAAAAACGGAAGGATACGTTCCACCATACGAGCCTTCCACGTTATTAACTGTAAATGAAATTATATATATAAATCCGCGGAGAGAAAGAAAGTCGATGGGCAAAGTCTCTAGAACAGGCTTTTCCAACCGCGAAAGCCGGCGTTTTCATTTCTACCGTGATCCATGACAGTGATCGATAAGACGTTGGTTTTTACCCATGTTCTATTGAGATTTTATACATCTCTGCCGTTCCCGAAGCGAGCGGATAATGCGCTCGATGTAAGTGATAGCTCGCTGATCCGCCGATACATATCTACTTCTCTAAAAATAGAAAAATTACGAAACACCGAAAAAAAAAAAAAGAAAAAAAATGCAAAAGTCCACGAAGAAGGGGGGAAAAAATATCGCGATTCGCTGTCAAAACGCAGCCTGTCGCCGCGGACAGGCACTCGTCCCTGAAGAGGAGCATTTAAACGCGGTTGAAGCATCGAGACACGCGTTCGCGTGACCCCGTGCACGACGTCGCGGCGTTCGTCAATGCCGGGCACGATAGACAGGCACGATAGAATTCTCCGCGTTGTGTGAAAATATTCGTGCGTGTCGATCGATCCTCGGAGGAATGCGCCGGTCCTCACGGAACCTTTCCGCGAGGTCTCGCCTCGACGCAGCGAACCGTCCAGCCCGCGTAGGGGGAGAGAACGTTTGCCCACGTTCGGCTGGGAAGAAGCTCCCAGCGAGGAAGGGAAGGAAGGAATTATAATTGAGAAAGACACATATGGGAAAATGCAGCGGCCGATCTCGCGCGCATGAGCGTATCGACGCGTTTCTTCAGTCGCGAGCTCGGAACAAAAACTTAATTGCTATTTGCTGCCGATGAATTAACGGTAATTACCGTGAATAATGACTGGCAGAAGGATATACCGAGGATTTTGAAATCTAATTCGACGATATTGAGATGTAATTACGCGCGTGGTGTGTATTCTTCTCGACGGGGGATTAGCTACGAGCCCGGCCGATCCGCCGACGAATCGGGGAGAACAATCGATCCGGTTGCGGCGATTTCCAACGTAACGACGCGTCGCTATTTGCATGAAGCTGCGTTTATCCTTTACTTTACCTTTTTTCCTCGCGATTACGCGCAGTCATCGCCGCCTATCGCGCCTTTAAATAAACTAGAATTAATCGAAACGCGAGAGTCATTCACGGACGATGTCGTTTGATGCTACAAAAATTATTGTTCAACCCGTGTCATTGTTCATATAATCTTCATGTGCGTAAATTATCAAAAAATCTAAATCAGGCATCCTCGAGGGGTCAACGTTTGTACAAATAATCAACTAAATGACAAATAGCAACTGGTAATATTTAAAGGAACAAATATTTGAAGCTCCAAACTTATCATCGTTATTATTAATATAATTTTGATGTGTGTAAAATTATCAAAAAATCTAAATCATCGACATCAAACATCTTTAAAGGGCCAACGTTTGTACAAATGATCAAATAAATGACAAATAGCAACTGGTAATATTTAAAGGAACAAATATTTGAAGCTACAAAAATTATCTTCGTTATTATTAACATAATTTTGATGTGTGTAAAATTATTAAAAAATCTAAATCATCGACATCAAACATCTTCAAAGGGCCAACGTTTGTACAAATAATCAAATAAATGACAAATAGCAACTGGCAATATTTAGAGAAACAAATATTTGAAGCTACAAAAATTATCTTCGTTATTATGAATATAATTTTGATGTGTGTAAAATTATCAAAAAATCTAAATCAGGCATCCTCAAAGGGTCAACGTTTGTACAAATAATCAACTAAACGACAAATAGCAACTGATAGTATTTAGAAGAACTAATAATATCACGACAACTTGTACGCGAAAAATGCATCATCAGGTACACGTTTCCAATAATCCACGAAATAACTGATAAAATACGAAAAATGAATGACCAACTGCGTCCAACGTCTGTTCTCGAGAACCGAAGAGGGGGGAGAGACGCTCGTTTGGTAATCTCGGTTTGGAAAGAGGAGCCAACGACAACTGGCCTCCGAGCGGCGGAGCGAAACCGAGCTGCGAAACCGAAAAGTGGAGGCGAGTCGTACGTGGCGACAGGAGGAGGAAAGAAGGAGAGTCGTCACGCGAAAAAGTAAGGCGGAACGAAGAATAAATAATTAGCGTGCGGCTTCGGAGGGTTGCGGTTTCTCCGCGCACGCGCCCTGTCTACAACCTGTCTACGGCCAGCGTCGTCTCGTCCTTTAATAACCACGCGGGGGCTGTTGTCCACCCCATTTTTCGGCCACCGCGCGAGCTCTGCAACGGACGATATCCCTTCGAGAGGCGGGCGTATTTCCTCAAGAATCGCTCCGTTTTTTTCATCAACTGCACTTAAACGTGCCGGTTGTTTGCAGAAAGGGTGGCGATGGGATCTTCCAGGGGAGGAATAATATCCACCGGCCAAATAAATTCCGGACGAGTCGTCCTCTACCCGTAGGATGCAATTTTAGATAAGATTAACTCGCAAGTTGCTTTTTACTATACATTCTCTCTCGAGGCGGACGTTTACGACAGATGCGCCTGTTACTCGACAAAAGTCTGTGTAATTACGAGAACGGTGCGCTTTGGTACTTTCACCGAAGCTCCCTTCACCTTGCCCGATATCCCGCCCCACCGTTGCGTTTTAATTGTCCGACGCGAATCTCCCGGATCTTTGCACGAGTGTGTAAAGATCAAACTGCTCCAATTTTTTTTTTTTTTTTGGCTTCTGGTTTTTGGACGGTTTTGGATTTTCTCGATTTTTTAGATAAATATTTAAAAAACTCTGTTACCCATTGAATTTTATTGTATTGAATATACACAGTATAATGGTGTAGATACATTTTCCTTTTATCAAGATTGAAAACATCTTTCGGTAATGAAATTTACCGAAGGAGCTAATTATCATCAAACGCCTATCAAATTGAATTTATCGTAGGAAATCCATTACAAATTAATAACACGTATCGAGATAATTGGCGTAATGAAGGCAGAGAGTCCACGTGAAATGAAATTATGGCAATTACACGAAGGCGATCAGGCGTATTAGCATCGCATTTTTCTGCATTTTTTTCAGATCAGGCCTGTCGTTTGATCCGGAAAAAAAAAAAAAACGTTCGCCGGAGGCCGGGGAGGAAAATGAAAAACGCGGCGCGAGATATAAACGGTGGCCATTAATAATTCATGCGCTGCAAAGTGACACATAAAGAATCGCGATTGCGTACTATCGGAGAGCGTAAACTGGCTGCTCCCCGCATCGTATCATCGGTTAATACCCGACTTCGCGTTGATACTCGCTGCTGCGCGCTTTTCGCTGCGACTCTCGATGTTACGAAACAAGGTCGTAAATACCTCTGCGCCAGATTGCGGCCTGATTTTGCGATAACCAACACTGCAAAATTTATAATTGACTCGTTGAGAGGCAACGTTGATGCATCGTTACGTTCGCGGTTTATACTTTCAAATTTTAGTTATCGCTCGTTGACTCTGACGTTGCGCGAGAAAATTCCAAAGACACACGGAATTTTTGTCAGTTTGAACTCGTCAGTTTTTCACTTAAAAAAAATTTAATTTGATTGGTCGAATGGCAAGAAAGCTCGACCTGTTAAAAATCAAACTTACTCGAATTTATCCTAAATATTTCCATTCTTTGTAGAATTTTTACAAAATTGTAGAATCCAGCTGAAGAACGTGTATGATGAAAAAATGTTATGCGAGTAGCCTTCATGCAATTTCATTGCACAAGCCTGATATAATATTACAAGATAAAGTTTGGCAACATAAATTGATGGTAAGAAATAAAATAAACGTTGGCTGAATGATGACTTCGAACCTAACTTTGTGTCTTCAACAACATCCAAAACGACTGTAATTTGCCAATATATAATTACGCAAAGTAACCTAACTTTGTGTCTTCTACATTCAAAGCGACTGTAATTCGTCGATATATAATTTCGTCTAGTTAACGAATGCATTGTTCAGTCTAGCTCTGAGTGCTTTTACCCTGAAAAATACGAAAATCGGCAAATAAACTGAACGTCTATCCACGTTCCTGCCGCAAGTTCCAGCGGCAGCTGAATTTACATTGAAAAACAGAAAGTCTCGTTTCGTGGGCTCGATGGAAGCTCGCGCTTAAATCGATTCACGATCGAGAAAAGCCGGGGCGGCTCGCAATTCCGGACTCTTCCGGGGATCGTCACGGCAGAAAAGTTGCGGCGCGCTCCCCGAGGAGCGGAGTGGAGGCGAACAAACGTTGTCTAGCATGCTTGTTAACGATGAAAAGCGTGGAGCCGCCGACGCCGGAGGCCGGCACAATGGGACCCGCAGCCGCGGCATCATTTTTTACGTCGGAATCACGGCCCGACTGTGAATCAACCGGTATAGAGCACGAAATTACCGTGGACATAGTTGATTAGCTTCCATGTCGCGGTTAGGGCGTTGCGAGAAGAACGAAATGGTTCGACTATTAGGTAGCATAATACAGAAATGATTGCAAAACACAGGCCAAGACTGTTGGATACAAAGCCAATCATGTTTAAAAGATAAATATTTCTGTAATGAAGTTATTGAAGAGTAGTTTAGTACTTCTTCTTTTTGAGGTACCTTCTTTTGTACCAAAGTTTTGCTTGAAAAGCAAAGGTCTGAGTGTCCTGAGTTTGAGATTGTTCTTGCATCCAACAGTACCTAATTTCACTCCAGAGTGAATTGTTAGCAATGGTACTGTCTCTTTTCATTCACATCCACGGCGGTCAAAAAATTACCACATCTGTATAATATAAATTGTAAATTACGTACAATAAATATATAACATACAATATTTACGATATAAATTACATATACAGTATGCAAAATTAACAATAAATACAATACATGCAATATAATTAAATATAATAAAATATAATAAATATAAAATACATTTTATATAATAAAGACTGTCAACATATCGTATTATATATTGTATTATTGTATCATTATAAAGTTAAATTATCATATTATAAAACATGCATACACGATAATTCACACGAGTACTGAATATTAAAAATAAAAGTGTCCCGAGACTCTCGAGCGTCAGTACATCAGTGAAACGATACAAGTATAACGCAGGATACTATTGTACCTGCATCTAAAGTCCATTTGATAAACTTTCAATCGGCGTCAAACACCTCGAGAGTGCTCTAATTGAACAAAAGTAAGGTAGATTGAAGAACCTTGGCGTTCGGCTTTAATATTTTCAAAATATTATCCGTCTTTGTGACTTTGTGATTTCTACGTCGTTAGTCTATAAATCTCTTGCTCGACTACCCATCTGTTTAATATTCCCCGCATACAACGAACAACAGCGTCAAACTTGCACACAGTACCCTTTAGACTAAAGAATCAGTCCTTTCCCATCCGTCTATTGAAGAACAAAACGACTACCTAACTTCTATCATCATCTATCACACGCAACGCGTTAGACGCTCGTCTAACTGTATCCAAACGTTGACCAGCGTTTGTACAAACCCGTTACTCGCGTCTAGTTCAATACATGTCCAATTCACTCTCGAAATGTCCCATGTAAACGAAACGATTTCAAAAGTTGGAAGCTTTGAAACGACTTTCCAAATTTTAGTCAGCAGACTATCCTCTTTATTATTCGTTTCTTTTTTGTTTCCCCCTAGAGAGACGTCTGTTTTTCGTCGACTTGATTAAAGCGCGTTGCAAGAGCTCGTTCTCGCGTGGATGCGGGACGAGATGAATGGGCGCATCACGGCAGCGCCATGTGTTCGGATCGATCGGACAGGGTCCAGGTAGAAAAACGTGTTGCGTTCGGGGCCCGTGGCTCGTGAAACGCATCTGGCGAGCGGAATCGCCCCGGGCCCCGACCCATCCGCGCAAACCTACGCGATTCCTTCCTCGTTTCAACCCACATCGGTTGCAACGTTACTCGCAATTTCACGCTACGTAGCCGCACAGCTGATTCCTGCTCCTACGTCTGAGCAAACACGCTCGAACGTAACAAACGTGACGAGGCGCGCGGGCATTTCAACCGCGATAAATAAGAAAATTAAGGAAATTATGCGTGATGAAATTACACGATGTAGCAGTCAGTGACAAATCAACTCGGGTAACGCAGCTTAGCGACGATTTATTATTGCGCCGATCGCGTGATTACGCGACGCCCGATGAATATTTACGCGATGCAAATCGCGCGAGTTACGCGGATGTTATGAGCCGCGAGAATAGACGGTTTAATTACGTACGCGCGTATCGACTTGCCCGTTCGATTCATCCGCGGAGCACAATGTTTTACAGTTAGTCGCGCCTAGTCAAATGCGTACGATCGTAGAAATCGGCTACGGCCAAGATCGAGGCCGAGTGTCTGGCCGGAGGTGAAAAAGAACGAGCGTTGTCAAGTTCCAGGTGTACGCTGCCACTTCCGTGTAATCCTCCTTATTGACGGCACAATAGTTGAGATCGAATGTAACACAGGTTCCCCCTCGGCCGTAACGAAATTATTAAGCGGGCGTCCCGTGCCCCGTAACGGGATCGATAGGGAACAACGGTAATACCCGGCGACTCGTGATCGATTCCAATTGATACTGTATAACTCATCTCCGGCAGCCTTTAACCTTTTCGGTGCGCGCCGACTGACAAGTTGTTGGTCGCACCGCGTAAATGTACGCTGGCGTCGCTCTCTGAAGAAGCGTGTGCCTCCATTTTTACATGGATCCGTTCGAATCTTTTTTCCCATCGGTGATTCACTTTGCGCGTAACCCACGTGCCTATATTCCTCTCGTTGTTGTAAAATTTAAAAAAACGACACTCCAGCTTCGTAATTGTACTGTAAATTTTCTACAACGCAGAACGAAAAATTACTGCCTGGTGAACGTAATTTTTAGTTGGAAAGTGTGTCGCGACGCGATAATTATCAATGGTTTTATGCGTTATATAAGATCGTATCTCTCGGGTGCAATAACAACCGATGAAGCTAAAATAGCCATCGATAAAGCGTTATACGCGCGATGCATGGTCGCCGCGCGAGTTTGAAATTAACCGTGTTTGCTAATTAGTCGCGTATTTTGGTCAAACTTTGCGGAAAGTATCCAAATACAAACAAACGAGCCAACACGCGTGCAAAGTGTAGAACAAAAAATTAAAAATGAAAAATAAAGGATCTGTTTCTTTCTCATTATATCATACGATGCAATTCTTTTTTTCTTACAATTCCAAAGGAAAACGTAGGAAAAGAAAAAAAAGAGTTCCACGATCCCGCGGATCGTTAGAACCGATCCCACCTCGATCTCGATCGATTCGGGAGAGTCCGGGCGCAGGTGCGCGATTTCCCGGCGCGAAATTTATAGACCGATCCGCGGCAATCCGCGGAGCAAGCTAGCCCGAGGAAAGCCGAAGGGATCGGCTTCGATTCAATGCCCTTATTCGCCGCGGGTATACGTTACGCCGCGTTATCTCGATACAGGTGCGTGCGTCCCGGCGCGGAAGATGAATGGTCGTTAGGGAGAGGAAACGATATGCAGATGAGGGAACCCCTGGATGCATCCACTCTGGACACTTTCGGCGCGGAAACGGTCGACAGAGCGGCCAGAGGAGGCCCGATTTGGCGCGATTTCGCGATCATCGGACACCTAAACGGACGACAGCTCGCGGTTCGTTCCTGTTTTTCCCCCCCGAGGGCCTCGGCTGTAATTTCTCTCCGCGTCGGGGAACACGCCGGTCTGATCGCGTGATAAACTCGGAGACCAATTAAAACTGGTAAAAAATGAAAACGCCTGGGATACAGCGTGGGGCATCTGAGTTAGCGCAGATTGAGTAATTCGATTCTTTTCTCCTCTTCCCCCTTTTTTTTTTTCCACGCGAGAGTACAAGATAAAATTTTCACGAGCAAGCAAAGCAACGAACGAACGGTGGATGTTGCACGGCCACGTCGATTCGGCCGTCCCGTGACCCAGAGACGCGTTTGATCGCGACCCACTTCTCCCAGTCACGTTCCCTTCACGGATTACGCGGGTTTCGCAGGTCTCAATTAGGCGGAAGAAAAGGAACACGCCGAGATAATTCATGCGGGGCGAGCGCGCGGGCAATTTGAATTAATCGAAGCGTGCGGTAGCCGGAGCCCGCTGTTGCCGTAATTTGTAAAGTAACCACGCGCTCCGTACGCATTATATAACCATAGAATACGTAATGCGCTCGGCTGGCGGATCGGCGACCAGAGCAGAAGTTGCCGAACGAAACACGTCCGCCGCCACACGCGCATCTATTTTAATCCACCGATATTATAATAATCGTTGTGCAAACCGTTCCGCGTTTCCCGGCGTTCGCGATCGACGCGGTCGCCGCCGAACGGGCCGCGCCGCATCCCGATTCGCGCGCTCCGCCGCCAGAGTCCACCCCTCGAGGGGCCAAACCGACACGCCGCGCCGTAATCACTGTAATTTCGACCGCGGACCGGCGTAATTTTTTTGGCCGAGCGATATCGCGCGCTTTCATTCGATTTCATTAAAACCGGCGTGCAACCCGGGGCAGTCTTCGCAGGTCGTGCGACGATAACGATTGGCTCCTCCGGAACCAACTCGTACGCCACTTTCGTCTCATCGCGTGGGGATATGAGACGAATCGTTCGTTTTCTCCCAAAGTTCAATATCTTCAAAACTATTATCCTTTAGCGTTTTTCTTCAATATTTGAAAAAAGTACTCTGATATTATTTACAAAAGATTTAAATTTATCGACTATCCTTTTTTTTTAGTTATTTAAAATATTTTTCTTCGAACAGTATAAAACTCAAAGAATTAAAATTATTAAAAATTAAAATTAATAAAATTATTATTAATATTCTGTTTAGTCTTTTGGGTTCTAATCGTTCTAACCTACAATCACCAAGAAATTATTAGACACGGTGTGACAAGTTCGTTACAAAGATAACATTGTACTACGTTGTTACGTCATTTTCACAAAAAAAGTCATTTGTATAATATGGTTGGATAGCCACGTTAAAATTAGGTAGCGCGAAAATTGGGTGTGTGCCAACAAGCCGCAACTCTATCTCGCGTACGTGTAAAATATCCGCGGATTCGATTAAACGCGCTTCTCTTACGTAACGCGACGCGCTTTTGTTTACAGTGCGTTGAACAGAAGAAAGCGGCGTTCAATGCATCATTAACACCCGAATGCAATTAAAAATGATTCGCCAGTGAAATTGCAGCCGCTTCCGCGTCTCGAACAAAAGATATTCTTTGGCTGCGTGTCGATATTAACGAGTTGCATTTCGGATCGCGGTGCCAGTAACCAAGTGGATGCAACGATAATGCAGGTATCTCCCGTTTTACACTTATCCACCAAGAATTAAATTTAAAGCGTTTCCTTTTCGAAATTAAACTAAAAAGGATTCAACGTAGAATTCCTTTTACTTTCTATCAAATCTGCTTTGTAGGAACGATACAAGTACCAAATACAACAAGAACATCTTTATTATTGATTACAGCGACATGTGAGAAAGTACGAAAGTATGTAACATAACCTCTATTAAAACTGCACGTACCTACATATCCGCAAGTTGTCAATTTTTGCATCAAACTCGCATCGAGCGGTACAATGTGCTCAACTTTACATACAGTGTGAGAAATATCTATCAACCACGTCCATTTCAAACAATAGAAAAAGCAACAAGAAGAAGAAGAAAAAAAAAGAAACTCACAGGCATCGACGGTGGCATTCCGCGTAGTGCAGCACCGCTCCATTTGCGCTTCCTGTTGTGATACTGCGCAGCCGTGTAGCCACTGTTGTTATGATGACTGGAGTACACCGCTGTACGCTGCTGCATCGAGGGCCGAAACGCGGCGTAAGACATTCCCGAATAACCTTTCCCATGATAATCACCAATCTCGTATCTGTGCGAGTCGTGAAGATAAACACTGTCACTGGTGGCGACACTGGACACCGGCACTCGGTAACGTTCCTGTTCGTGCTCGTGCTCGTCAATCTTTCCGATTGGTCGGTCCGGTCTGGCGCCATGAAACGACGCGGGCAGCATCGCCGATGGTCCATAAAAATGCGGGAATCCGTAAGAGTTGGAAAGCCCGGTTGTTACCGGTCGCGGCGGGTAGCTTTGATGCGGCGGCTGACACTGGCTAATGATCTCGATATTTCCATCGAGCTTCGCCGGAGGAGGACCGCCGATCGGTTTCTTGTCGTAATGGTACTCATGGTGAACAGCAGCGTGGTACTCGTCTTGAGGCTCTCGTTTCACGTCGAACACCTCCGTCGACTCGGGCGCCTCGACTTTGACTCTAACCTGACCGTCGGCGTCGCTCGAGCAGGGATTTCTCGGCGAATTCTTCGGGGCTGAATCCCCGTCACCTACGCTACCCTGCTGCATCTTCCGAATGACGTTTTCACGGTGACGCGACGACTCGCGTCAGACTGCGAATTCGACCGCGTCGGATGTCGATCGAATCATCGGCAAACTACGAACCGCGAATGTACTGCGACGATCGGCGATTCCAACGAGCATCATATGCACGTAAACGGAAACAGCGAACTAAGGATGTCGAAAAAACGAACTTGAGTCGAACGAGTAACGAGAACACCGCGTCGTCGAGAATTTCCGTTACTGCGAGTTACGATCGAACGCCGTTCGAATATTATCATAATTCTCAATAATCCTCCTAGATGTCACGCGGTTGGACAATAGACAGCTGTCAATATAGTGACAAACACCATTATCGACATCGTCGCGATTCCCATTTTTTCTCGTGTCACGAAATGTCGTACAGGCATTTCAGTATCACATTTAGGCGTATGTACCTGTCTGTCGATTGTTTCAAAGTGTCGTTAAAACTGCTTTCGGTGCGTCATTGGCAAAATTCTAAACGCAGCGGGCGTGGAGGAACGAGATGGCGGCGTTCGAATGCATGCGTTTGTAGAAGAGCATCGGGATCGTAGAGGATTGTGCGCTTGCATATCCAGTGTGAAAAGAATTAATCGACGGAGCGGATAATCGAGACAAAGAAGCAAAGAGTCGACGAGTCGTCGAACAGAAGCGTTTGGCGGCACGCTGTCGGTTGGTAGAAGCGACGCTCGTATAGCTGGCTCGGAGCTTTTCGGTCGAGTGGAGGGGGTGAGAGAGGGGAGGACAAGGGCGGCGTGACAGTTTCCGTGTCACGTGTCCCCCGACCTTAGGCCCCGCCTACGACTCCGATTTTCCTTCGGTCGGATCGTTACCTGGCCCTATCGGAGGCCCTTTGCTTCTCGTCATTCGTCGAGTGTCGCTCGTACGAGTCACACGGCACCTACAGCGAGCGTCGGTCGACAGGAAAGCGATGAGCTTTCCCTTCAGAGGGTTGTGTCACTTGCAGCTAGCTCACGGCGCGAACGAACGAACAAACGGACAGGGTGACAACATGGTATATAGACACGCTTCGAGGCTTCTCTTTCTTCTCTCTTTCTCCCTCTCCGACAGGCGGGAGGCGATGAAACGTCGTCGAGCGTGAAACACCGTATACGTACGTACGTACGTACGCGCGCGACGAACAGACGACTCGTGTCTTCACCGTATTCCGCGAACTTTTTACGGTACACTGCTTCGAGAATCCAGCGGCAACCGACGTGCTCGCTTCTCGTTCAGTCACAGACAAGCGAAGAGGGGGGAGGAGGTCGAACCGTCCGTGGATCGAACTCGGCTCTCTCTTCACGTGACACGTTTTTGTTCTCACGATCGGCTCTATCTCGCGATCAGGGTCACCAGTTACGGGGAGAAAAACACCATATCGGTCAAGAACGCAACGAGCATACGTAAGGATGCCGGATTGCCTCGGTCGAGCTGATCGCGTACGAGTTTCGTTCCACGCAGCGTGAAACTTGGCGGAGGTGCGCGGCCACCACCAGCCAGCGGGAACGCACGAGCCTGCCCGAACACGCCCGAGCTCCGATATATCTCTACCTACGGAGTTGGCCGGCTACCTCCCGCCTTTCGCAGACCTACTACTATAGCTGCTAGATCCACTTTGTGGGCTCACCTTTTGTTGAATCTAGCAGTACACTTCTATTCATGGCTTACTACTTCTTCCCGCGATGTGTCTACGCATTCGCCCGCAGTGTTTTCGCCCATTTACCGAGCCCCGACAAACCGTACCCCTTTAAGCCAATTCCATTCGAACTCGCCTATCTTACCAAGCCCTCGGTTCTTTCACTCCTCCTCGTCATTGATATTCCCGTTCCTTTGAGTATATGTGAGTATATCTTTGTTTTTATTTCTTACGTTTCGCATCATGTTGGAAAATAACTATCTAAATAGGAAATATCAACGAATAATATAAATTTATTATCACTATCAATTTTTTAATATTTTTCTATCCAACCTAAATGTTACATAATAAAGATCGATAATGTAATAAAGAAATTACCGATCTATATCGATAAGAAAGAATACGCAATTATCTGTCTGTGAATAACTTCAGAGCTAGTAGGTACCCAAGTATACAAGTACGTACATTCAGCGTGTAAATTATTAGATATTAGGTTAGGTATACGTTAGAATCATTTCAAATCTAACACAGCAAGTGAGATAGTGTTTTTTGTTTCCTGTTCTTATTGTATTTTTACTGATTCGAAATATAAAAGGTTTGTATCATTTCTTACTTCCTTCTGTTAACCAATTCACGTCGGTATAAAATTATTGGATACTAACTTTTGACATTGACGATGGATTGATAGTTGAACTGCATTAAATGACGAATAAATTCAATAACTGCTTTATTTGACGAGTTTGTCCGCTTGCAATTACTTACCGAGTGGCACTAACTTAACCGAAAGAAATATCGAGCGTGAGAGGTTAACGAACACTTCCGTTCCATTAAAGCATCATTAATATATGGCAAACACGGCGAGCAAAAAGAAGAGCAATTTGCTCGAAATAAACGAGAGGCAGGCAACTTTGAAGCTCGCTGCTAATAAATGCCGCTTATTCGAATACTACTTTAACGTAATTCATTTACCGACACTCTGCTTCTTTCGCGTTTCATTCTCTGCGATAATGAAATCGTTAATAAAGAACTGAACGGGCATATCTGTAAAACGACGCGTAGAATGGACACGTTAAAAATAACGTTACGGCGAGCATTCGACGCGGGTAGTCGATAAGGAAAGCACCTACAATTGTGGCACGTAAAAGGGGGAAATTTATCATTTCCGATTCTGCGTTACCCTCGGCGTCTATTTCGATGAGAACCGCCATTCGCGATTCTGGTGCGCGCCGTTACACGATATATCAGATTACGTATCCGTTGCGTCATGTAAATTGATACTTGTACATGGCTGAGCACCACCAGCGAACATTTATTTGAGTGATAAATTATCGTAATGTCGAACAGTCACGCTTTCAATTCCAATTTCACTAACTAGATCACCGGGCATCACTCGACAGCCTAGTGGATGGGAGTTTAATCCACGTTAAGTAGTCGCCAAGACTCGCACACTCGTTAACGCAACCGGATAAAAAAGACTCGACGAAATCCAACAGTCCCTTTCCTCGCGCTTTTACGTTTATGCTTAAAAAAGTGCTTTCAATTGCTGCGTACCTTGTAGATATAAATCTTTGATATCGTTTCTCGGCTTGTGAAAAGAAATTAACGTAAAAGTTAGATTTTTTCACGATTTTCATTCTAGGTCAAACGATTATTCTCCACCATGGGTGTCTACCTGCGCTTCGGTTTCGAGACGATAGAGGCAGAACTCTCGACTCCCTTTTCTCGACGTCGATCGCCCAACGGTCCGCGTACATATGCACTTTCACAACGGAATGACTGGTAAGAGAATTCAATTTCTATCGCAGTGGTTATCGCAGTCGCATCTTCCGTTCACTTTGCCCGTCTGTTTCTTTTTTTCTTCTCGACGTATATCGAGTCTTATACCAATCGAAGAAAGAACGTAATATCGATCTATCGTCTTTTATCAAAGTTAAAAATCTTAATCCCTTACGTACTTTGTCACAGACTTGCACTTATCCATCTATATTCCTTTCCTCACGTTAGGAATATTAAAGTTGACGATTAACTTACTTTTAACAA
This sequence comes from Melipona bicolor, assembly GCA_030673865.1. NCBI lineage: Eukaryota > Metazoa > Arthropoda > Insecta > Hymenoptera > Apidae > Melipona > Melipona bicolor. Next base: position 6,227,726 of record JAHYIQ010000011.1, on the reverse strand, counting down.
TTCCGACGTAACTTTATTCCACGCTTCTGTCGACGTTCAACGAGACTCATCTATCGTAATTACGGCACAAAAGAAAAAAATCCATGGCGATTGGCGATGCAAACACGTCAGCGCGGCCGATACCAGTTGACAGTGACATATCGGGATCAAAAAATATCCGAGATGAAATCGGCCGCGACCTTTAAGCGTGGTTGCCAATTTTTCAGCCGCGTTTCTGCAGCCGAGTCGGGCGATACAGCGCGGTTTCCCGCGCGATAGCCAGCCACTGTATCGAGCGAGAACGATGATATTTCACGGGCCGGAGAACGCCGGGTCCTCGTTACGCAATCGGGCCACGCTTCTCAGCTGTCCGATTACAACTCGAAGGGGAGGAATGGAGGGGCCACGTATCGTAGGGCAAAGAAAAACAAGCCCACGTCAAACGCACGCATCGATTACCGGCTTGTTTAGGTTATACGATGATACGCCCAGCTGTAACGAAGATCCTCGGAAAATTAGACCTATTTCCGGGACTGTTGCGTGCGAATTTAGAGACTGCTCCGTCGTTGTATCAACATCAACAGCAGTTGTATACGTAATATATAATAGTTTCCAGAGTGGTTGGAACATTTCTGCGTTGTAGGAATTAATTACACGAGGATAGCAATAGTATAGTACCTGTCTTATTTTATATTTCAATCAAAAATGTCCGAGATATCGGAGTAAAATAAAGTGGAAACTATATAAAAGAAACGACACATCGTAATGCTCTCTGGGCATGGTGAAAGTGTCCAACGTCATTTTTATATATCTTTTCGATAAAAAGTCGATATAGCGCGACATGTTTCGTGTTACACGATACGTCGAGAAAGATAGAAAATACGTATACACGCAGTCGGTCAAGAGTTATCCGTAGCCACCGATGCTATTCGCGGCACGACGGATTCTCGAGCCTGCGTTTCTCAATCTCCCCCCGACGATACCCAGCAGAGCAGTACCGCGGTGTACGAGCATCGAGTTGTTCCCCGAGTAATCTAATTTCCAATTTCCGCCCGGAGGACGGTTTGCGCGATAAAATAATTCCGAGTTCCCGGCGTGTATACGCTGGGTACCACCCTTCTCCGTTCCCCTCTCTACCACCCCGCCCCCCCCCGGTTCCTCTTCCGTGAAAACCAGTAATTACCGGCGCGGTCAAAGGATGTCGGACGAAACGCCGCGCCGGTGAAATACGTGCAATCTCGCGAAGAATTTTCACCGAGGAGCACCGAGTCGATCCTGGCGAGCGTTTCCTGGAGAACGATCGCGAATGGGCGTGTGTCACCAGAGAGCCCGGGGACAGATCGAGCCAATGGGAAGGTGGGAAGGCGTGGATCCCCGGTGCCAGAGGACAGCAAGCGGACGACACGGGAAAGAAGGGGACTCTCGAGCGACGCGAGCCGTCCCTCTGTCCCTCTCGACTCCACCGGTGCGTCTGTGTCGGTGATCGCGGTCGCACGGTCGGTCGGCCGCGTGGTGGGGAGAGCGTCGGAGGGGTCGTAGGGGAGTGCGCCGCGTGGTGGGGACGCCCGGCCCCGCCCACTCGATCGCCGTCAGGGGGAACACTTCGAGTGCGCCGTCCACCGCGCATGTGGCTTCGCGTCCGTTGCCGTACGCGGCACACGAGCGACGTGTAGCAGACCCGGACTCTCGGCTAGCAATGATTCCACGCCGTTGGCTATTTTAGATGCTGAATCGGCAACTGAATTAGAGGCCAAATAGAAAGGAATTTCTTTGTTTGTTTGCTTCGCCAAGCTTCAAAGGAGAAGAAGCGTGTCCAGCCTCCTTGGATTAACGCACTCGCTTTTGCGCGGTGGTATACCTCCGAGACTTTATCGCGCTGCTGCACCGTTCACCATCGTCGCGTTCACCGTTTCCGAGTTCTGTTCAATTTCACACGAGGTACGTCCGCTTTTCGCGCGATGTCCGACTGAAATACTTGGCAATTCGTTCCAGCGTTCAGAGAGATCGACTCACTGCGCGAGTTGCGCAACGCCGGGGGTTCCAAGCTTACGGACGCAACGTCTGCGTAGGTAACTGCGCATATCTGCTTTAAAGTTTCTACGCCTCTCGACACTTTTCGTGCAAAAATATGAATCGCTTCGTCGTTTGTTGGCGTCAGTGAAATATTCGATTGTACCTAAAATCGAATTCCCCAAATTTGGAATTTATTATTATAGCCTTGGGTACTTATTCTCAATGTTAATTACAACTAGGTACATTATAAAAAATTGTAAACGTGAGTAGAAAAAATATTGTCACAACGCAGATATGTAGGTGTGAAAGATTCTAGAGCGATCCGATTTTTTCGCGTTAGTTCGTCTTTTGCGGAACATCGTTCGACGATTGTAGTCGGTAGCTCGGGGTATACACCTTCGTGGCTATGCGCATAAATTTCCTTACGGGGCTTCTTCGTCACGGATCGTGACCACGCGGACGTCTACTCGAACAAAATGACCGCTCGCCGAAGGAAAAGTGCGGCCACCGCGGGTGAGACGGGGCGAGAGGGCCGGAGGAATCGGCGCGCTGAAATTGCCTTTTAAAAATGCACGAGCTCTCGTAAAACTTGGACTGGAAAAATTATGCATAGTTGCGCTTTTTTTTATGCGAATCGAACGTCCCGCGTTTCTTTTCCCTTTTGGATCGTGGCAATCTCGGCGAGTCCTGCTTGCTCGTAATTTGCCAACGAAAATCGTCTCGAGCGTCTTATCTATCTTAGCAATCTTAATCTTGCGTAATGTAATTTCAATAGAGTTTTCTGTCTTTGAAGTAAAATATTAACATTACACAATCAAAATGAAAAGAAAATTCTGGTATCGAAGTAATCTCTACTTCTGAAAGCGTGGATATTAAACGAGTTCGTTTTTGCGATTCGTTCTCACTCTTTAAATCAAGAGTCGATTGTCAGTCAACAAATTTTTCAACAGCCTACATAAGAGTGGTTTTGGCTTGTTAATTCTAGACCGAAAACTCGATTCTTTGTTTCGTTCATAAAAATCTTAACAGGGAGTTTATCTCTGTAGTAAATCGTATCAAAGCTGATCGTTATCTGGCAGCTTTCTTATTGTGATCCTGGATGCGGTTATAAACTCGCCTCTATAATCCCTGAAGAATTAAACTTATCAAGAACCTCGACACAAAAGTCTTTATTCTGAAAAACTAATTCTGATTCTGAAAAAAAATATCGTACGTCCCAAATAGGAGAAACGCTGTGCGAAGGTTGAGCAAACTTGTCGAAAAGTCTGGAATTTCAGAACGTAGAATTTCAGAGTCGATCAAAAGGCAGCAAAGTCGACCGACCGATGCTCGATCAATGAACCCGGCGTGTTTCTCGAGCGATTGACGTCTCTTAATTGTGGCTTTGCTCTTATCTACTGTCACCTTATCCCGTTGCTCGCACGAACTGCGCTAAGTCCCTGAGATTAGTGTCTCTATCGGCGACGACCCACGTCGAGCGCCTAATCTTTCCCTCGATAGCCATTCGCGGCCGGGGCTTATTGCGTATCGACCGGATCGGTCGCTGCTCGATACATTCCGGCCGGTCGCTGTTCGATACATTCCGCTTGGCGGAATTCTCTCGACAAACATCGTCGTATCCGTATCCGCGGTGCACGGCACGCGGATTTACCAAATGTATACCATTCCGTGATCGCTAATTAATCACTGCTGCCTGTGTGTTACGGGTTATCGATCGGCGGATTAACGCGGTAATAGGTACCGGCCGTTAAATTCGAATTTGTGTTTAAACAGGTTCTGCCCATCGATTCATCGAGTACTTGCAGATTTTGGGCGTACGGCTGCCCAGGGTAAGTGCACAGGGCGCGAGGATGTAGGCAGCTGTGTTTCTGTTGCGCAGCGATCGAAACAAAGGATCCCAGGGATTGCAACGATAGCTCGTATTACTCTCGGTTTTAAAGTTAAAACTTTCAGTTCGTTTGTTTTACATCAGTTTTGCAATTTCAGAACAGACGTGACACAGTAGGTACAGTAGGAAGATCGAACGTAGGTAGCCGAATGGCGGAGGCCTGCTCACGTAGACGAAAGTTGGTCCAGCCTTATAGTTGGCAGCGAGTTTTCTTTTGACGCTTGACATTAAAAGTCACGGCGTTCGTGCAACTACGTCCCCGTCACGTCAGGTTGACGGATCGGCGTGCGCACTCAGGAAATTAGGCAATTTCCGGCCTGTGCTCGCTCGTGTCTGCATTTAATAGCGGCAGCAGTTACCAGCTCTCGCTGGAGGAGGCGAGGTCGCCTACTCTTTCGCGTACGGTGCGGTACACTCTTCCACCGCCATACGGACGTCCCATGGCCCCCGAATCGATCGATAGGAACCTCGTGCTCTCCTCGCCGCTTTCGAACGCGTCGCATCGCGCTCTGCTCGATGCTTTTCGAAACACGCTTTTCGTGCGGCCCCCGACAAATTGCCGCGTGCCTTCTGCCTCGCGAATTTCCGCTCCGCCGTTTCTTCGCTTTGCAGCACACGACAGCCGTCCGGTGTCAGAACTGTTATTATTTGGTCTTCAGCTTACGTGATTTGCTCTTCTTGCTTTAAATTGTGATCACTGAGACTTTGAATTTTCGTGTCGAATCTTGTTAATTTGTTTAAACGCTAAATTCATTTGGTTCTTTAAGATTGGTTTACGAGGGTGTAGGTATACAAGTTTGGTCGAACGAACGTCTGTTTGTTTGGTACGTACAAATGATAAATTGCAACTCACGATACCCACTACACTTTTCAATTCTACATTCAGTAAATGGGTACTTGCAACTTTGCAATTGCTACTTGTTCCGTTATCGATACAAACGGAAGATAAAATCTTTCGAAAAGATGGACTTTTTTTACGGATTCTTGGCACTTGGATCGAAGCTTGAGAAACTGGTAGCGCTTTCGGCGAACGTAGAGGCCCTAGGTTCCAGCCTCAGGAGTGCAAGAAACAATTCCGCCGCAACATATCCTGCCATTACCTCGGCAACACGTGATAAAACGTAAGGGGAACCTCGTACTATTCGCGTCCGTGGCGAGTAACTATAATCTGCGACAGTGTGTCGTGCAGGCAGGATCGTTAGAAAAGGCGTAATGGAGCCCTGTGCGCACGGTGGTCGGTGTTGATAGCCCGGTATGGTGAGAGCGAATCCCGGGGTCACCCCGAGGGTCACTAATGACATACGCAGCCCCGTACACACACGCACGTGCAACACTCTCTCGCACTTGCTCCTTCACACATACACACACACGTACGGATCTCTTCGGCAAACCAGTCCCAAGCTTCGCCGATCCTCCTCTCCTGCAGCTCTGTCATAGACAATCCAATATCGCGCTGCGTTTAGCTCTTATTTTTCTGTTCCGCAGGACGCTTCGAATTTTCGTGTATTTCTTAACCCCTTGAGCGTTCGTGTCGAGTATACACGAGTATGTCACGTAGAAAACAAATTTGCTTTTGCTATTTATTGTGAAATTTAGGTAAAAAGATTATGCATATTTGTAATTTTAGAATATTTCACGGCAACAAAGCAAAATGAAAACAAAGAACAAAATAAAATCAAAGAAACGCCAAAATAATTTGTCATTTTGTTACAATTTAACTCAACCTTAGAGCAAGTGCGTTTACTGTGTTTTCGCCTAGAAATAAAGCACACCAACGCTTAAGGGGTTAATTTACATACTATTTTAATTTATCGAGAACCGAGCAATATTAATTTTTGTTGATAGAAATTATAGAATCTGGACAAACTCTTGGAATTTTCTTCCACAGCATGGCTTTGGACCAAGGATTCGACAGTGTAAATTGATCAAAAACAGTTGCGAATTTTGCGAATTTTTGACGTCAACGCAATCGTTGGTCCTTAAAACCTTAACACGTTTACGAGTAAATCATAAAATCGCGGAATAATTCGCGAACAGCGATTAAGAATCTAACATTTGTTCATATATGGAAGGCTCAGAAGTCAATTAGTCTAAGTGACACTTTATCAAAATCTACTTGTATTGTACAAATATCTTCTAAAAAAACTATCAATCGATGGAACCAAGTTTAGTTATCATTTCTGGTAATTTATATAATTTATTAACTGTTGTTTTAACAATATTTTTCATAGTTTCAGCTACTCTAATAATTACGCTACAGTGACTAAACTCTAAGCTCTGTTGATTGAAGATTTTGTCAAAAAAAAAACGAACTGTTCTTGTATCAAAAGTAACTCTGATTAGATCATGAGCTCTCAATATTCACTTTAGAGAATGACAAATTACACTACACGTGGACACGCGTATGTCAAATTCAAGTGACAAAGTCTAGGTCGTGGTACAGATCGTCCAACAGCGATCTCCGCGGCCTCTGGTCCTGCAAAAAGGAAAAGAAGTTGAAAAAAACGCGGCATCTCCCGATCCGCGAAACCGTAGCGATAGTCACCCCTTTTTTTCCAGGTCATTTAGCGGCCGGTTGAAGCGGGCAGGGCCGACAGTCGGGTAAATGGAAACCGCGTTACACGATGCCGCGGCGACTCTGCCGGCCGCGTGCGCGTGTTTCGAATTTCCGAAACAATGGTGCAGAAGCGCTGGGGTCGCCCACCTCGGCTCGCACCACACGCCGGATACCACCACGCACCCCCGTGTGTGCACCGTGTTTGCACCGGTTGTTGCACGGCGTACGAGCGAGAGCCTCCGCGCACACACGCACACACTGGCTGTACGAATAAATGCCGACGGCCGGGATCGTGCGCGCATATCGTACGAAACGCGAACGCAAAAGCGAAACGCGAATTGGCCTCATCAAAGCGAGCAAACAATGCTGGATGCCGCCGATGGCTCAACAACGTGTGGTTAGCCAAATCACCGTACGGCACGTAGCACACCGATGCGCATCGAATGCCGAACAATGCCCGATCCCTCTACCAATGCGTCCTTGTCTCCTCGATCTCCCTACCGACTCGCTCGATCCTCGTCCCTCGATCTTCCTTCCCGCTACAGTCGCACACACGCGTTCGGACCCGTACGAGACCTGTTCGAGCTCACGAGCGATGCAACGCTCTCTCTGCCCCCCCTCCCCCCCATCCCTCTTCGGTGGACGATAACCCCCTTGTTTGTTTCTCACCTCGCCATGGCACCGGACACCTAGCTAGCTATCCGCCGGATAATCATAATCTCGGCAAGGCGCGAAAGAGTATCTCGCGCGGGTTTTTCGAGAGCCTGGCCGGATTCGCAGGGGCCGCCGGTGAACCGTGACTCTTCCGGAGCCGTAACTCGCGAGCCGATAATCTTCCTTTTGTTTGTTTCGTTAAGCGCTTTATGGGATCCAGCGCCGATAGGCGAGCCGTGTGCCCGCCTAGCGGGAGGATTCGAGGTTTGACCCCTTCGTTCCACTCGTGCGAGAGTCGTACTCCGTTATTTCTCTGTGTATCTCGAACCCTCGTGAACCGCGACGTCGAAAAGCACAGGGTGGCGAGCTGAAAAAAGCCGGGGGGTTTGCAAAAGTCGCAACACGCGACTTATTTTTTATAAATGTTGTTTTTCACCCGCGATACTGGAAAAAAAGTCCATGAATTGCATTTCTAAATAAAGCGGTAAAAAAATTAAAGAAACTTGCGTTTGCGACAGTTACTTTTGTCGTTTCGTGTCATTGCTCTTACTCTTGACCAACATTTGACTCGCGCGCGATTATTTGGAAGAAGGAACGGAGGAAATCAGGTTTGGATCGAGGGAGTTGGAATTCGCTGCACGTTGCGAAGATGTAACGGAACGGCGATGTATTGTAATTACAGCGGAACTCTATATTCCGACGTATTCTGTTACAATGACCAGAGTTCAGTAATTTTCTCCTCCGGCGGCTTTTGCTCGCTCGAATATAATAAGAGCTGATACGCCTATAATTGGATTTCAACTCGCCTGTTCGCGGATATTTAGAAGGAAGCTCCGCACAGTGCATCGGGCCGAACGAAACGGACTCGCGTAATTGGCGGACTCGGATAACAAAAGATGAACGATATGATAAGCATCGTGTCAGACATTGCGCAAAATTCGTCGGCGTAAGAGAAATATCGTAGAAAATCTAATAGTACGGGTCCTACGACTGGTTATTTATCTAGCAAAGTGTTTGTTATGACTTTGTGAACTTTTATAGTAACGTATATCTATATATATATAGTAATATATATATAGATATATATTGGATATAATATATATCTATATATACGTAGTAAGATATCTTAGTATATATATAGATATATATTATATCCAATATATATCTATATATATATTACTATATATATATAGATATACTATATAGGTATAGATATACTGTATAGATATAGATATACACAGTAATATATATATATAGATATACTATATAGATATAGATATACCGTATAGATATAGATATACCGTATAGATATAGATATACACAGTAATATATATATAGATATCTATATGTCTGTCTACGAAGGCACGTATTTAATTTTCATTTTATGCGCAATTCGCTCAAATATTTAGAATCCATTAAAATTTCTCACTTACTTCTTCCATCTATATAATAAATACTTTATTCACAGTATCGAAATTTTGATCAATCGTATCTAAAAAATCGTAACATTTTAACAGCGTTAATGTAATTCGCAAAGCAAAAAGCGCTTCAAACTTCTCTGGAAGCGTCTGAAATTTCCGAAGACGTCGGCAATTCCTCGCCGTTTCCTCTCGTTTTGTTTTTCCAATGGCTGACCCAACGCGCTCGAACGACGAACAGTAATGCAGTGCATGTACTTTCTAGAAGCAATATGTTGCGAGGGACCCGTTCTGAGAAGTTCAGAGCCGAAGCCACGAGTTTCAATTAATTTCGCAGATGGAAGGAAGCGGTTCCGTGTCGTCCGCGTGGTATCGACGCGCATGTGGAGCACCCAGCCGATCGGCACGGAGGAACCGTCTAATAAAAATGTTAATTGCACGGCTCGTTAGAAGACCCCCCGCGACGACTGCTAGAAGTTCACCCGGGGTCGCCTCGCGGGGAGTCCACGGGTATTTGCCTTTAACCGGTTTTTTTTTCCCACTGTGTCTTCTTCTTTTCTTTTCTTTTTTTTCCTTTTTTCACTGTCCCGTCGTCTTCTTTTTCCGCGAATCCCCGTTCGATTATTTATTATCCGGGAACGACTCGTGCTCGCGGAATCTGGATTACGTTTTCTCTACTCTCGCTTCGTCGATCGGAGGAAACTTGACCCGCGTCGATGCAGGTCAATGATCGGTTCGTAACATTGTGTCAGACTTGCATTGGTTCAACGTTTGGGCGCCGATTTATCCGGTTGCTATTCTTTCATTGAAGATTAATTTTTGGAGAAGCTTGTTACATTCGAATTTTGAGTTTTATTTCGATTAATGCGAATTCGTACATCTCTCTATTAACTCTAGTGGAGAAAATTGTGACACCTTACAAAATTACCGGTGCAAAGGTTTTCGCTGTGTTTATTCTAATCACTGCTAAATCAAAGTAATTTTAATTAATATTTCCATAAATTGAACGAACGTTTCAACAAATTTCACTTGGACCAAATTGCAGGACACTAACTAAGGAAACAAAAGTAGTTTTCGCAATTGAACGAAATTTTTATTGTTAACAGTGGATTGATCCTCCTTCATTTCAATTTCGATCACTCGATTTGGTAGATTTCCGAATAATTTTTTCAGGCATACAAAATTGCTTGTTGCACCGAATTTTACCTCTCCTCGAGCCTCATTTGTTTCGAACGAAGCTGGTTCTAATCCGGAGAAAGGTCAACCACCATCGCTCCGGCTGGGAAAAAAAAAAGGAAAGGCGCAGACGGCCCGCCCTCGATGCTCACAAAAGCGCAGTTTTTCGCAGTTCGTTCTACTTCCTTGCGGATCCGGCCAGAGGTAAAAAGGAACCGGCCGCGCGTTTCTCGCGGACCTTTTTTTCGGCGGCGGTCTACGGAAAACCCCCCGACCACGCGTATCGTCCCGCTGCGCGCACGCCGACCATCCACCGCTCGTCGAATCCTCGAACGAAGAAGCCTGGACTTTTTGCGACTTGGCGAACAGAAGTGGCTCGACAGAGGCGGCAGCTCGGCCTCTCGGAAAAAGAGCTTGGTTCGATCTTTCCAACCCCCCTGCTGAAAGGGGGGGAGGTTACCTCCGCTTTCAGACTCCGCGGCAGGGGGCGGGAAGTGAAAGGAAGGAAAAGGGAAGGAAGGGCTCCGGCAACGGGCTGCAACCGATTTTGTTTTTAAGCATTCAGACGCGCGCGTAGATAGACCGCGGCCGACTTAGGCGCCGCGCACACACGAGGAAATCTCGCGAGGACCGGCGCGGAGCGAGAGCGAGCACGAGGGAGAGTGCTCTCCCATTCAGCCATTGAAGCGGCCCGCGAGCAACCCTCGGGCAGCGCTCGAGCAGCCCTTCCTTTATACATGTTATATTCGCCGGGTTTTAGGCGCAGAAAACTAAAAAGCTAATTTACTTTAAAAGTATCCGAGCGGGCAGCGCCAGCGCGCCAGCGCCGCCCCGGTTCATCAAACGTGGCCTTTTGAAAAGGCAACCCCCCTCCGGGCTAATGCAGCCAGCGACAGATTGGCGGTGGCCGATTCTCTGTTTCCTCTCCCTCTCTCTCCCTCTCTCTCCCTCTCTCTCTCTCTCTTTCTCTCTCGTTCGTTCGTTTCGCTCCGATCCGCTGTGCGTTCGTGCACAGCCCACGGATCGGCGAATGGTCATTTCGCTGATAGCTCAAACCGATAGCGAAAATGTCCAAACGTATCGCGTGGCCCCCGTCCGCGTTTATAAAGACGTTCCTCCGCGCGTAGTGTCTGGCGGCGCGTTGCGACCCGATCCACACGACCGACCGGATGGGCGCGGATTCGAAACCAAAAGCCGAACCCTGAATGAATGCTCTCGAGTGACTCTGGCTTGTTCGTTAATTAACGAACCGTTCGGGGGAGGGCGGCTGAAACCTCTGCCGCGCGAGACCTCGACGTAACTGTCGTTTTAGGGTGTGCAGGAACTGAAAATCTTCAAACGAATTTGTTGCTATTAAATTAACACTGTTTTCTTGCGTGAAAAATTGTCAAAGCTTGGTTGAATGTAATTAATGAAATTGTGACACAGTGGTATAGCGGATATAACGATCATTCGATAGAAACTGAAACTCCTGAGGGATTCTTCAAACCCACGAATCTGTCGATATCAAATTAACACCCTTTCCGTGAAAAATTGTCAAAGCTTGGTTGAATAACATATGAATATAATTATATAATAAATAAATATAAAAATAAATATAAATAAATATAATATAATGAAATTGTAACATAGCAGATATGACAATCATTCGATAGAAATTGAAAATCCTAAGGGACTCTTCAGACCTACGAATCTGTTGATGTTAAATTAACACTGTTTTCTTCCGTAAAAAATTGTCAAAGCTTGGTTGAATAATATATGAATATAATTAATAAAATTGTAACACAATAGTATAGCGGATATAACGATCATTCGATAGAAACTGAAAATCCTGAGGGATTCTTCAAACCCACGAATCTGTCGATATCAAATTAACACCGTTTTCTTCCGTGAAAAATTGTCAAAATTCATTCATTGTCGTATACACCATTAGGCTTGATATTTTAAAGTGCTCATTATAATACACGAAGAAGGAGTCGAAGAAGAATTTCTAGGACGAATGACGATTCTTCAGATTTCCAATTCTTTTGAAGAACCATTTCCATTTCACAAGCGATGGCAACGTTTAAAAATGTAAATCGAAGTAGGTTCGAAAACATTGACACTTTACTTTCCGCTCCCAGGTACATCAGAAGCGATCAAACATCGACAAACGCGAGGTTTGTCGATCGCGATTTCTCGATCTCCCAGCGCGCGCTTCTTTAGCAACGAATCTCCGAGACTGACCAGACACGCGACGACGTTTAAAAATCGACAAACGCGAGTTAACAACCGATGTTCACTCTCAGCGGAAAGTAAAGGAGGAAGGAAGATCGATAGGAGTTCCGGCATTGGGGTCCCCGTGGAAACGCGGAAGGAGGTCGATTCGCGTCGCGAGTCGCGGATATTTTTTCCTTTTTTCTTTTTCGCTCGGCGAGCGAGCAGACACAGGATTTGCAGTTGCCTGCGGGACGACAAGACGATTCCATTCACTCTCTCTCTCTCTCTTTATCTTCCACTCACTCACGGCCGTTACATAGCCGACGCGTTAAACGCGCCATTATACTTGTAAATTCCGAACAATTAGCCGTAATCAAGCACAGGAAATCATCGCAACTGGGTACGCAATTATTTTTAAATAAGATTCCGCCGGACTGTTTCGTAGGACTCGGAACGGCCGTGATTATTAATCCCGGTGTGTTGCAGATCGTTAGGCAGATTAGACACCGGACGCGGTTGCGCGCGGCTCGTCGCCTCCTCCGGGTAGACACCGCCGCCTCACTGTCACGCCACCGTAGCCTCAAAGTTTACAGGGATTTCCTATAAGTGTCGAACATTGTTTTCTTTTTCGATCGGAATAATATTTAAACACGATTTTTATTCTCTTAAAAGTATATATATATACTGCATACATTGTATTACAGTTTGACTTTTATGTAGGTATTTGAATCGTTCATTGATCATCATCATCATAAATTTAAAAAGCAACAAAATCTGACGATATTGAAAATTTTGGAATTTTTATTTTCCATATTATATATGTGTATATATATACTGCATACATTGTATTATAGTTTGTCTTTTTTATGTAGGTATTTGAATCGTTCATTGAATCATCATCATCATAAATTTAAAAAGCAACAAAATCTGACGATATTGAAAATTTTATTTTCCATTCATTCATGCTTTTCCTCTTTCACGCATTTCTTCATGCTACAGGCCATCTGATATAACTAAACGAACTGCAACTAAAATAATTAAACCTACGACTATAGTTGGATAATTAAATCTATAGATCTTGAACCTACGATTACCTACATTGTTACAAGAGGTATTGCTTATGTTCAAAAGGACAAATATCTACGAAAACCTACAATTAGGTTTATAGAAAGAAATCCAGAAATCCGCAAAAATGACCGAATCGATCGAGAAATCGCAATGTCTAAGTAGGGCTTGAATTTAACTGTAAACTTTTATAAATATAAGTTATTTAGCAAACTTTTAACTTCTAAATTTCTTTCTCTGTTTTAAATTAATTTTTACGCAAAAATGTTTTACGCAGACAACGTCGCTCCTACTCGAGGCCTACCCCGCGCCCTCTCACGAATCACGTGACCCAAATCAACCAATAGCTAATTTTCGTTGCATCAGCGTTGCACCTGAAGAGGCCCGATTTTCTGGGTTACCGCCGCTAAAATCACTTTCAGTGATAAAATGATGGCGAGTAATAGCATCCTACCGACGCGAGCGGTCCGCTTCAACGCAATTCGTCCAGAAATATTGACGCTAATTACAACCGATGATCCATCGAATTATCCGCCTGTGCGACTGGCCGCCGGATTTTTTGCACGAGCCCATCGCCTGTTAATTCCCGTTCATTTGTGCCGACAGCAGCTTCTAATGATTTTTGATCGTTCCATTACGGCCCGCTCTTGGCGGTCGTTTTGTCGCGTGGCCGGTGTACACGCGTGTAGACACGCCGAAGGTATAGCATCGCTCTAGAGCTCGAGGTGAGCCCTGCAGCGCTGTACGCACGCTCGACACGCTGCTCGGCCACGCCATGGTAATGAATTACGCTGGAATATTTTAATCGAACAACCTGACACACACACACACACACACACAGAGGAGTTTGGCGCGCCACATCGGCGTTTTTTTTTTTTTCTTTGGACTGCGATTATAAGACGCACCGGCTGCGTACATCGCGACACCACGTGTTCTTGGGAATGAGCTTATTACCATTGCTCGCTCTCACGGTGCTCGCATAGTTGATTTTTAGCAAGTTGTAGCGACGCTCGTTTGTTTACGTGTTTCTAAAGAAACGGCGATAAATGTAAGGACTATAGGTCTCTGTGCACTTTCACGGACGAGCTGTCACTGTCGTTCGCTCTCACGATGCTCTAGCAAGTTGCAACTTGTTTGCAAATTGTAGTAATTGAACTGTGCATTCTCGTGAATGTGACTAAAGAAAAGGGATTTACTTAGTAGCTTGTTTCATTCATCATAGTTAATTAGATAAATGTATTAAAATAAATATTAATTAAAATAAAATTAATTAAAATAAATATTAAATAAAAGTTAATTAGATAAATATTAAATGTGAAGTAAATATTATAGTAAATTAATTAGAGACTTATGTAAGAGTGTAACGAGATTTTGAATATTTTTACATCTATAGGCATTATCTATATTCCGTAGAATGTTTTTTTTAATTTTTTTTGAATTTCCTAAAAGTAGACGATTGTACTGTAATGTTACGTTTATTGTGACAAATACAAATTGAAGATCATGTTGCACACTTGAATGAATTTCCAAGAGAAACAAGAGAAAGTGCAGATCAGAATTGTTAATCGAAGAAAGAACGCAAGTTGAAGTACTTGATTTTTATCTTGTTAATGTACACCTGTTCACAATGATAGGACAAAAATTCCTATCTAAATAGAAGCACGTAAGAAAGTAGCTAGGGCTTAATATCCAAGCGACGTTTCATTTATTAAATATTATAATTATGTCAAATGCTTATTTAATATTTATTTTAATAGATGAAAATGTATATTCGTAGTAAAACGCATTGCTCAAATGAAGAGTGATATCTATAATGAAGAATCATATATACATATAATTGCTTTCTATCAGTTAAATTATGAAGATAAACGAATGAGATTGTCATAATTAATCGAAAAATTAATTTGTCTCTTTTAATTCGAAAATCGCATATTTCAAGGTTGTGCCACTTTCAATAAAAACTTAATATAATTTTGGAAACTTCCTTCAAGTCATGTTCACGAATTCACACTTGCAACAATTATAAACGTGCAACTCCGAATTTTCATGTTTAAGCAATTTCTAAATTTTTACGAACACGATTGGAAAGGTAGAGCATGAAAGGAAATTTATATCCCCTAGCAACTATTATAATAAATACTCAGGTTTGGATGTCGTGTATATTTTCGCATATTACACATAGGGTGGTACGATGTTGATAATTGATTCAATTAACGTGCTACAAATAGTTATAATAATATTAATGATAATGATAATAACTCTGAATCTAACAGTTAATAAAATATATTTAATATTTTAATAAATTACAAAGATGAATAACACACTATTCTTGATGAATACCAAATAAGGAATGCTTTTCAACTGCTTCTTATTGCTACATATACAATGGTATAAACATCCAAATTCTCTATGGCAACGAAACAATCGAAATACCAATTTGCGAATTTTCTACTGTTTTATGAGTTGGCGCTGTCGATCTCTCGAAATCGCACCTCTCGACGGAACGAACGTAGGTGGCGCTGACTTCTCTCTCTCTGAGGTAACAGTCGCTACAGCATCACTGAAAGACTGAATGATATAAAACAAAAAGTAACTTTTACAAACACGTGTTTTTTAAATTTTCCATTATTTTATTTGGAAATATAATAAATTTTTTCTATAACCTACAAAAAAGGGAAATAAAAAAGCCCTTTCAGTTTTTCAGTGTTTCGTGTTTTGGTTATAAAACTCGGAAAAATAGATACGGTGTAATTTGTTACCAACACACGTGTAATCGAACGAGTCGTCCCAGAGTCCAATCAAAGAAAGTACGTCGCGCTCGATCTTGGAAGCGTCTCCCTGGCGTTGAAAAAAAAGAAAGGAGAAAAAGAAGAAGCGAACGGAAGGAAGCGAACTTCGCCCGGTCAATCCCGCTATCGGCTTAGTCGCGAGAAAAAGTCAGAGGAAAAAGCCGCGAACGGACGGAACTCTGTCACTGTTGTCTGCCGTCGAATCGGCCAATGAGCCGGAGCGTCGAAAACTTTTAATCGACGCTCCGGCTCCGCCGTCTCGGCGTCTCCTCCTCCCCCCCTCCGTGGGATGACGAAGTGACTGCCCCTCTCCTCTTCCGCGGATCAGCAACTTTGATCCCTCGAATCGGGGCTAATTTCACAAAAACGCCTTTCGTCCTTTCGCGAAATTGAAATCGTCCAAAGACGCCGAGATCTTTTTGATCTTCCCGCTCGGAGGGGCGCAGGGATAACGCATGCTTGATTATTGGCTGGGCTATTTATTGCGGATCGAGGGTTGCTTTAGTTAAATACAGGAGGATTGAAAATTGTTTATTTAGGTTAATTATTAATACAAATTTAGGTTAATTATTAATGCAAATTATCTAGGATTCAACTTGGGTTTCTTTGTGGTTGGAATTTCAATAAAACTGTCGTTTCTTATATTATTGTAATTTCTTTATTAATAATATTTCTTTTATCAAAAACATCTCTTTCAACGATATCGGATAAAAATGAAATCATAAAACACTGTGATGAAAATAGATTGGCAATGAAAGAAATGATTTTTTATTTGAGTTAGTTTTAGGTTAGGTTTAGGTTAGGTTTGGGGAGAAACAATTTTACATTTTTGATATTAAATACCAAAGCATTGTAATTCGTTGTACGTATTTTCATGGTGCAACTGGTGATGGAGGCACTTTTTATAGACAAAAAATTATTTACTCGTGCTTTCTTTCGCTTCATTCCTCAAGAAAGCCAATTTCGAGCATTTCCCAAATGCACACTTGGACAGGAGTGAATAATCGACACGCGGAAATAGATAAAAAATGCGAAATAAGATTTTTTTCACAAAGCGCTTTGCTTCCGAGGAAATTGAATTTAAAAATTTACCAAGCCAAGTCTCAATTAAACACGTTCAAAAACTCTACTTTCTTGGAAACGGGACTTTAAGCTGAAAAATTTGTCTAATTCTTGAAGTTTAAGTACATGTACCTACCTAATCAATTTTGAAGCTTCGTATTCTCGAGAACAGAGAATATTCTTGAATGAAATAAAATATTATTCCTTCCTTTTGGCTTATTTTCGCATGTAGAATCACCCTGTATGAGTGACGTTTCATCCATGTCACGACCGACATTAACTGCAACCCAAGTAAAGCAACCTTCACGACTGATTGACTTTTTACCAAATGAAATATACATTAAAGGGGTAATTTTCAATATTGATAATGTTTTATTAACACTGAAACTACCAACGAAGTCAAAAGAAACTTTATAACGCAATGAAAAATTATCTAAATCTTTAAAAATACGTTGCTTGGCGTTTACAAAATATCTAACAAAAGTCACAAATTGGTCGTTTTGACCATTTTGGTAGTTCTAGCGTTGAGGTTCAGTGTTCTTTCTTGGATACTTGGTTTCCAAGTCACAGTGCTTTCCTCCCAAAATCATTTTGGAAAAAGATTGACATCTCTTGCTATATGAACAAGGTTCCGTTGATAGACGTCTTTTCCTCTTTAATGTCGACGGACCCCATGGACCGAAATATCGATCCTACCAGCGAGTATACCCCACAGTTCTAAATTACCCCTACGTAGGAAAGCAGCATGACGTCACGCCACATATCCCTTTTCTAGGTCAGTATGTCGGTTTTCGAATTTCAGTTTTCGTTTTTCACACCTGCCCTCGCAAAATCGAAAGGCACTGCTAATTGCATCTTGTTTTCAATTTCTGACTCCCTGGGTTTGATTTTTCAAAGTCTTTCCTAGTATGTGTATCATCTTATCGTTAGGAAAATCAAATGTGTTATATTTCCAATCTATGTCATTAGCTCAAATCTGTTAATTGCAATGATTTTTTTTTCACTGAAAAAGTAGTGAAAATATTTCGCAAGAATGGCATCTTTTGTTATCTCTATGTTCAATAATCATTAACTTTTGATTTCCTTGGGAAATTAATGATTCCAATATAAATTGAATTCATTAATTTCTAAAATTTCTTTAGCCCTCTATCGTAATGCATATAATACAAATACTTCAATTTCTTTAAATTTTAGAATAGTGGCAGAAAAGAATCGACCTGGTCTGGAGAAATAAATTTTCCTTCTTCTTGCTGGCATCAGTATGTCATTATAAGTTCTAGAAGACTTTTTTAATATCAATGTAACGTTTCTATAAATCTCAGAACTCGTTTAAAAATGGGACGAAATCTTTTTGCTACGTCTTCGAATGTGGAAAAGTCAAAATTTAGTAGTGCAGATCGAAATTTCAAACGCGCGACAGCACACTCTATATTTTCTTACACTGTGTATCGTAAAGTAGAGAGATGACAACATGGGCGTGGATTATCCTGCTGCGTGTGTCACGTCGAACGTTGTTACCGAGACACGCAATTTCTCAAATACAAAAACGAAAATAAATATTGTCCGTAGTCGGACAAGTCTAATATTTACGCTCCTCAGTCGTTCGGAAGCTATCAGAAGCGTAACATTCGTGTGAAACACAGTCAGTTAAATGTGTATATTAATATTCGTAAGAATGAGTCGTGGGAAGAAGTTAAATGCAACTGCAAAATACACACGCGATATCGAAATTAAACGAAGAACGTAATTCCGTGACATAAATAGCCAAAGTAATTAACAGAAGTTGCGAAGCGGTAATAAATTTAAATTTGAAAAAGGAAAAGTTGTGCAACGACTATAGTGTTTAACAGCTGAAGATAAACTTGCTATCATAATTTAAGGAATTGTGAATACTTTAAACGACGAAAGTGTTCCCAGAGAACAGTGGCTGTTGTTAAATCGTTCCTTTGTTCTTCACGAAATGTGCTGTCATTTTGACATCCGCTAAATATTACCATATTTCTATTTTTTCTTTCTTTTTCTTTAATAACACAAAATGTGTCGTAAAAAGCATAATTGATGTTACTTACACGTGTCATTTGTTCGACAGAAAGAAATTTAATTAAGTTGTGCTATCTTTTTGTCTCAGACGTGTGCATTTCTACAACAGAATGAACCTACTGAAAAGAAAAAAACTGCACGACTTTCTCACTAAAAGACCCAAAAGCAATTGTTCCGATTAGGAAACGAAGACGACTTTTTTGCCATAAAATTTTATCGATGTACAAACATTTGAATCGATAGAAAACAAATTACAGCCGTGATCACTCAGTACCAGACAACGCCACGCCCCCTCATGAATCACGTGACCCAAATCAACCAATCGCTAATTTTCGTTGCATCAGCGTTGCACCTGAAGAGAAGTAAAATCACTTTCACTGATAAAAAAAAAAAAAAGAAACGAAATTACGAGTCACTTGCGAATCGGTGATCCGTTTCGAAGAATACGAATACCCAAGTCGCGTCGCTTGAATCCTCTCGTTCGCGACATTATCGAGGCACGATCGAGTCCGGGAAGGAGGGAGAGATACCTGGAGGCTGTCCAACGAATCCCAGCCAACGCACGATCTTCATCGTCTTACGACACGTCGTCGGCACGAGCAAATAAATTCCCTGCCGAATCCGGCTACCGAAAAAGAGAAGAAACACGATCCCCACGGTGTTTGTTCCGGCCGATTTCGAGGAATCGACCGGGCCGCGCAATCACATTCACGACGAAGAGAGTCCCGCGGCGAGTCACGAGTCCTCGATGCTTTCTGGTTGATTTCGGTTTCGCGGAACGGCGACGATATCACCGCTTTGGCTTTTCGCTCGGTCTCGACAGTTATGAAAACGAGACGATCGATCTCCACTTCGTAGGGTTTAATCGACGTGCGGAGATCGATCTTCACGATCGACGGTGCGAAGGGGGAATGAACGTGGCCAATTTGTGCTTAATTCCGCTTCGAGGCAAGAATTATCGGCGAACCTTTATAGCGCGAGACCGAGGAACAAAGTATCGTTGCTGCTCGTTTCGCTTATTTTCATGGTACCCGTGTAAGACGGTAGAGGTTTCAACGATAACCGGTTTCAAGGAGATGTACGCGGCGGATCAGACGAGAGAACACGGCGTTGAAGTTTATCCTCGGGACGATTCCGGAACGTAGACTGTGCCAGACGATAGTTGTTCAAATTACTTCATTCGAACATTTCGAAGCCTCGTTTAGCGATCGATGTGCACGTATACATTTACATTTACATATTTTTGTCTCGCGCGCGTTCCCGTTTGTTGCAATTTGCGCTGTGAACGTGAATCAACCGGCGACAAATTTGTTTTAAGCGGCTTAAGAAACGAAATCGAAGATAAAAAATGAATTGTATAGATGTTTATGTATCATTCCAAGTGTCTGTAAATGTTCAGATACTTTAGTTGGTTTGATGATGTTTAGATATATGTATAAACGAACGACAAATTAGTATATATATAATTGGAGCACTTCTTATCTTTTTTAATAAGTAGACTGTATTTTATATTTCATTCAATACATTAGTATAATATATTATCAGATACAATTTTAAGTAAATATAATACATCACTACGTGTATTAACTTTGAATCAATTTTGAGCAAGTTTGTCAATCTGGCTTGCAATTGCAAGAAAGAAAGTATTTGGAGATAAAGAATGTGTTAATTAATAAAATAGTTTTGTCCATTTATAATTGTACAGAATAGGTTATACAATTTTAAGTAAATACATCACTACATGTATTAACTTTGAATCAATTTTGAGCAAGTTTGTCAATGTGGCTTGCAATTGCAACAGAGAAAATATTTGGAGATAAAGAATGTGTTAGTTAATAAAATAGTTTTGTCCATTTATAATTGTATAGAGTAGGTTGTAGTAATTTTTATAATTATAAAGTTTCATTCTACTACATAATGGTTGTTGAAAATCAACAGAGATCACAGTATCCTCTGATGATTGTAAAAGACAAAATTATTACAGTTCAAGTTGCTCGTAACTTTGCAAGTAAAATACTTTTTGTCATAAATAAATCATCTAGACATTAGTCTCTAGTAGAATTGTGTAATATATATCTAAAAATTTCAATGAACAAATGTTATATTCTTTGATAAAAAAATTCCATAACTTTGGTACATTCAAAATTTCCGGATTTTGAAAGGATTCATTCTACTTACAGTAGAATAGATAACAATTAAATTTATTCTGAAGCAAGATGATATTTTATATTTCAGTATGATTTTTGCTGAAGAAATGTCACAATGCATGCTATACTCTACTATAAAAATTCATGATATGTATGAAAATTTGACAGACTTTCTCAGTTTGATACACTGCTGGTATGTGTCAATAGTTTTACATTCCTTTATTACTATGTAACGTCAAAACTGATTATACAATTATACAATACTCTAGGAATCGCATTATACACTTCACTCTGTTAATAGAATAAGATTTTCAGTTCTAATCCAAGAACTAAGCAGTAATGTTGCGTCTTTGACTATTAACAATAAGTAGAAATATTAATCCATTTCAGTTAACACAATATTAGAGCTGTAAAAGAAAATTTCAAAGATCCCTACAATAATTGTTCACCGTTATGATATTTTGTCACGTCCTCAATGGCTTTTAATTGTCGTCATTGGTCTCGAATTTCTCAAAGAAATCCAATTTCTACCCCTTCTTCGTCAAAGACTGCTACTTCTCCTTGAATCCAAACTTCTCCCACACGAAATTACCATCTAAACAAACCCCACGGCCACCCCATCGACGGGTCTCGCGCGATGCGAAAAGCATCGCCGGGATCGCGAAAACAGTCGGTATTGTATCGTGAAATAATCGTCGAGCGATAGGAAGGAGAGGCAGGGTCCGCGAGCAGACATTTCTTATCCCGGATATCGATTGCTCGCTTCCCAGCGGGAACCCTCGAGCGTCGACGAAGAGTCGGGGAGGGAAGAAGGGTGTTCTTCGAGCAAGGGCGGTGTGTATCGCGGGGCATTACTTTCATTCCGTGTCATTTGAGCCCACACTCGCCCCTCGCGTTCAACACGACCCACGGATGCAATAGATTTCTTTCGAAGTGGTTCCCAGCCCCCGAAGCTTTCTCAGCCTCACGACAACCGGAGTTTCTCTCACCGCGTCCGTGTCCTTTTATCCCGTCGATACACACCGCGCCGCGGTCCTCCTCGTCGACTTCCCTTTGTCGTCGTAAATTCGAAGCTAACGACCTTCGTTGTTTCAGCCTTACGCCAGCGAAATTATCGAGTCTGTACGCTTCTTACCTTGGCGAAACTTGGTAATTATAATTTCATTATTTCGCGACGTGCATCTTTTCATTATATTTGTTATACTTTCAATAGACGAAGGATGTAGAAATAATTAAATTTGAGTACAGTGCTTCTATTAAATGACTATTTGAATACAATGCTCTTGTTATAATACGAACTGCATCTGATTAAAGAATTATAGACTGGTTACTTACTATCGCGCGTTACAGTTTCGGAGCATTCGATTAGTCATCAAGGGATAATGTTGATATAATTCGAAATATTAGAATATTCTAATTATCGTCAAAATTATAATGATATATTATTATAATAAACGTCAGAATTATCGTCAAAATTATAATGATATATTATTATAATCAACGTCAGAATTATCGTCAGAATTATAATAATATATTATTATAATAAACGTCAGAATTATCGTCAAAATTATAATGATACATTATTATAATAAACGTCAGAATTATCGTCAAAATTATAATGATATATTATTATAATAAACGTCAGAATTATCGTCAGAATTATAATAATATATTATTATAATATTGTATTAATAATATATTATTATAATATTGTATTATTATATTTTCGGTGTATGTATTGATGTGACGAATTAGCGATAACAGTTAAATTAATTTTATAATAATTGGGAAATATCATTTTTATCTACTTTATAGAATTAAAATTTTTATCGCATATAGGTTGCATTTGTCAAATACAAGATTCTAACGGAGTTTACACAGTATGACTTTAAATATAAAAAGTCTTTTTTGAACGAAATAGACCATCAAAGATGACCATCAGTGCATTATCGATGATGTATCGTTACAGAAATGCACAGAGATTACAATGATATATCAGTGACGATTACTTGAACAAATAAACAATTCGCAGCACAATCGCGAAGGGAGTAATTCTACATTTCGTAACATTTTCAGAAGGAGCATACTCCTTTTGATGCGAAGGAACTCTTTAAAAATTAACTTTGTCCGACAATCCTTTTTGCTCTTTGCGTTAGTTTATCGTTCTCTGGTATCCATCAAAGTTTATATTTCTAGCTGCCTTAGCGTGCCATTATCAACGATAATGCCGCAACACTGCACGTTGAACGTGGTTTTCCTCTCCCCGTTGGTAATACAACGGAAAAGGAGAAAAAGAACGATACGGTTCCGCTTAAAGATGTGAAGGCACCCTTGTGCATAATAAAAGGAACGCCTTGAAAATTCCAGCAAGACCAACTTATCAAGAGTTAACCGTTCATTAATTTTTTAAACCGTCGTGAGGGAGTCGGGATTAAAAGTTCAATCATTATTCCTCTTAAAACTTCATTTCACGTGGAATATTGCGTAACAGGTATAAATTGAGGGGTTCGGTACAAGAAGTAGCTCACAATAATGACATTACGAGATGTGTTTTGAGGATCTTGTGAAAAGCAACGTTGCAACAGAACCTTTCTGTAATTAGGATCGCTGTTTCTTTTTTTTATTCATCTGTAAATTAAATATTAATAACTGAATATCGCAGACAGAGAAAACAGAATTGTTTCAAAATTTGTTGCAAATTTTTTATCTGTTTTAATATCTGTTTTCCAAGCTGTTAGTAAAATACAGTAAAAGATGTTGTAAAAGTGACATTACATTTTATTTTTTTATTAAGTACACCTATTTTTTTTAAGCATGAATACGGAAAAATGGGTATATCTGTAATGAATTTAAACAGTTCCTCCAATTTTAATATTTCCAATAATTTCCTCTCAATCTTTTCAATATGCACATGTATCATTTAATTTTAAACAACGAGTGGTTATATACTACAAGCATATAATATGCATTATACAGTCCAATTTAATTAGCAGAACCCTGCGGCGTTCGATTATCGATTATCCTTAACAATTACGTCTATACTAAAGTTGTTGGCTATTGAACGTGTTAATGAAAATCTCATTCTTGCGCTGAACTCTTCAATAAATGAATGACGACCTCGTGTAAAGCTCTGTTCTCATTTACATTTCAGATAATGCGGTTCAAAGTTATACAGTTAATTATGTAACATAAAGTTATATCGTATATTTCCGATAATATAGATTATACAATTTATTAATATAAATTGTAGTCGAAACAATCAAGACTGCACGTGACATTAGCATGACATACATACATCTTATTTATACTTCCTTCATAAGTCTGAAACACATAAACTGCTCCTTTTCTTTCGTTTCTATCAATAATCACAAACAAAGTAAAAGTATAAAATAAAATTATATTCTTTTTTATTGTATATTTTCAAATCAGTTACTTATATTCAATATTCTCATTTATACACACTCCTACTAACAATCACAAACAAAATAAGAGTATAATACAATATCTTTATTATTAAGTTAATTATATTTATTAGTTATTAAAGTAGTATTTTCATTTTTGAAAATAAAATTAATATTATAATAAGGGGGTGATAAGTTACATTTATGGTAAGTTGAACTCTATAGTTTCTAGATTGTTTTAGTATACATATGGTATTATACAGGGTGGTCACTGAAAGACTGAATGATATAAAATAAAAATAACTTTTACAAACAGATATTTTTTCACTTTTTTATTATTCTATTTGGAAATATAATTAGGGCATATATTTTTCAGTATTATGTATGAAAAACAACGTCTCTCAAATGACCAGTATGTCATAGTATTTTATAATATGGTATAGCATGGTGTATTTTGTTATATTCTTAATCTATAATATATGGCATAATATGGCATAGTGTGCTATAATATGATATGATATTGATGTATGATATATGATATCATGCTATAATATAGAATATTATATTATTAATATTGTATGATATTGATTTATGATGTATGATATCATGCTATAATATTATATAATATTCTCACTCTATAATATATGGCATAATATGGCACAGTGTGGTATATTATGATATTATATTGATATTATATGATATTGATGTGTAATGTATGATATCATGCTATAATATAGAGTAAGAATATTATATAATATTCTCACTCTACAATATATGGCATGATATGACACAGTATGGTATAATCTGATATAATATAACGTAATATTGTATAAGATGTTATAATAAATAACCCCTAGTAACGTTCGTCGAGACGCGTGCATGCTAATTAGCCTCGCGGATGAGTCGCGGTAGCCTCGTAAAAGTCGCGGTACGCAAATACGGGGGGGTAGAGGAGAGAGGGAGGAACGAAGAGGACGACGGAACGGGGTCCCACCGGTGGCAAATCTCGTAACGAGAGGCGGTATCTCGGCCGGATCTTTATAGCCGGCAATTACGGCCGGTTCCGGGCCGCGCGCGCGCGCGCGCGGCCCGGAAAAAGCAGCAGGCAAGGAGGAGGCAGCACGAGCCGCAGCTCGTACGAGCGTGGAATTATATAAAGATGAAAAGTTAATGGACGCTGAGGGACGGCGCGCGGTATCGGCCTGTCCCGCCCTAACCTTCAATCACAGAAGACTCTCTTATGACCAGGGAACCGCGCCCGTCCGCCGGGAGATGCTCGCTCGATCGCGGACCACGCGACATCAAATATGCACCAAGCCCGAATCTACGATTATGCCCGCCCACACACGGCCCTGGAAAACGACCGGTGGCTGCTTATGGCCCGCGGTTTGTCAAGCGGGCGCGGCGCTCGTTCCTCTCGACTTCTCGTTTGGGGAATACCTAGTGAAAAGAAAGCTGCGAGCACATTTCGCGACGCGTCGTATGACTGTTGTGCTACTTTCTCTGTGTGTTTGTTTCTTTTCTTCTTCTTTTCTAGCGGTGGGGGAGAGAGTAGGTTATATTTTCATGAAAATGCCGAGTGGAACATGTTTTTCACTGTAACGAGTCCTCTTTACGGACAATTCTATCGCGTTATCGGGAAACGTATCTCGAGCGCAGAAACGATTAGTTGAATAAATTAATCAGGGTAATTCATATGTTCTGTTGATGGAGGTACGTCATTTTTTTTTTGTTCCAAGAACGATGACAGAGTATAAACGATATTGAAGAAAGAATCAAATGGATTTGTTATAAGTTAACGCCCCTGTAACTTATAACTGGTTCGCGGACCATAACGAGTGACCAAATATGTATACAATAATTTGCCTTCTTTTTTGAATTCATCGGTATATTACTGGATAAAAATTACTAAGAAGTAATAAGTTTATCATTTGTTTTCCCTTATAATACAAAATATTGCAATTTTGAGCCAAATATTCTCGAAATGCTCATTAATTTCTTTTTTCGTACGTATCGGTACTCTTTCTTGCTTCGTTGCCTGTTTGATTGTGTAAAAAAAGAAATCGCGATGAAAATTTATGGTGGCACCTACGTGCACGTAACGTATAGATTCAAAACTCTTGACCAGTAGCGATGAACCTACCGATCCACCTCTTCTCTTCGATTTCTCACATTCCCGGCATTACAAATCCGATTACAGCCACACTTCGTGAAATTCGCACTGTTATCGGGAGAAGCTATCACCCAGGTGTCGATCGCGTCTCACGTAATCACGCGCTCGCCCTTCTTTCATAGCCCCTCGGCCTCCGGTTAATTGCGACTCCCACACGGATAAAATTGCGCGCTTTTCCGCGAGGCAACGCGTCAATTCTCCACGACGTTTAATGGAACAACGTGACGGTCGGAGAGTCAGACAAGAGAGAGAGAGAGAGAGAGAGTTCCATGTAAGTACCAGCCGCCATGACAGCTAACCTATCGGAGCAGTGAATAATAAATACGCGGGGCAGGACCGGTCACGCTACCAAGGAACACTCGGCTTGTCACTCGAAATGTCAGACGAGAGACGTCCGTGGGCTCGTGGACTGCTGCCAGCCTATTAATTAATGAACCCGTCCGCCATTGTTGTCCAAGTAACGAACGTCCAACCCGAACGGTTTCCGCGAAGACGTTCCGCGCTATTGTACCGATTTGCCATCGGTCGCTAATTGCGCGGGAATTACCATTCGGACCTGGGAACTGAAGCTCGCGGGCCGAGCCGCGCGTTGGGAAGAATCGTCTTGGGATTTTCAATTACCGGCTCGATTCGTCCAGGAAGCAACGCTGGTATTCGTTCGCTCGGCCGTAATTCGCCAGTAATTCGCGAGCCAGTTTTCTACCTCCGCGAGGCAACCGACGCACACGCGTCGTAGAAATTTTGTGGATTCGGACTGTGGGAATTGTCGGGTGAAAGCTTGCTCTTGGATAGCAATTTCTGCATTATTTTATTTTTGTAATAATTTCAGTGTATCCTGATCGAAAGATGGTCTGACGAACAAACATTTTTACATTCGAAATTTTACATCGTATGAATTGTTGTGCTTTCAATTGCAATACAATGTAACAGCTTATGATATGGATAAATTATTTTATTTTGAGCGAAAGTTGCAGACACGCCCTTTTGATTTAAAAGGTTGAGAGCAGAGTTGTTGTGTTACGTGGAAAGTGAGACTCCTTTGCTCCGGGAAGATCGTGATTTTACTGGAGCAGTCGTTAAAGGTGAAGCGAAATTGACGCCATAAAATTTGTGGAAGTTGAAGGAATCGTGTCACGTGATTTGCAATCGGGACAATGATTTCTACTTTGGCAAGGTTCCCGTTTAAATTCCGTATTTGTCATTACTTTTTCCCATTACATAATTCAGATACGACAAATTTTATCATTCGTACCAACCTGCAATGAAAACAAGTAATAAAAAGATTTTGAACTTTTGTTCGGAACGAATTTAAGAAATTTTTCTGCTTTAAAGAAATTTTTCTTATTACAAATACATTCGGTACAACAATAAGCGATAATCTGAAAATTATCGTGAATAGCCAAGAATTAATCTTTCGCACAACAAATAGACAACAAAACTCTTTTTCCCGATCGCACTAGCTAATGGTTAGCGGGAAAGAGAGACGAACAAAGGAAAGGATCAATTTCCATCGTCCAGCCCCCTTGAATCGCAGCTCCACTTCGCGTCCATCGAAAGGAAAAACACCGCAAGCATCCATGGTCGGAACGGGGGACCGACAGAGAAATGTCGAACAAAACGTCGCTCGCGATTTCAATTACGCTTTCGACTCGCGTAGCCGGCTAGATCGCATCTAATCAGAAATTCTTCCGCCATTAGCTGTCGGCGGTGCAAGGGTAAACGGCACCGGAAACCGGATGGCTCCGCTGCAATTCCTAGGGTGCTGGTGCGCGCGCGCGCGCGCGGGCCGATTCCTCCAGCCAACCGGCTTATTCAATGAGACCTTGGGACCGTCATGCGTCTCGAGTCAGCTTCCGTGAGAAACGCCGAGGACAGAGCGCTTCTACCTCGATCAACAAAGCGAGAGAAAGAAAGAAAGAGGGAGAGAGAGAAAGAGAGAGAGAGAGAGAGAGATGGAATCGACTCGCTACTTCACGTACGTTGCTGTAATATATGCAGATTGCGCCGGTGCTATTATATGTCTTTTTCGCGCGTGCATCCACGACTCTGCCTTCGTTCGCGGTGCTTGTCGCTCTTTTCCGTCGCGCTCACGTGATTTTCACGGGGAGCGGTATGGTTCGTACGTGACGCGATCCGCTTCCGAGGAAAGCGTATCACGATCCCGCGATAATTAGTCTTTGAATTGCGAAATAATCGTTGATTGTATCTTCGGCCGAAGGTGAGACTCTTGCGAGGATCCGAGACGAAGAGGCTCGCGCAGTCTGTGAAACGGGAGTATTCTTCGGCTGAGATTCGATCGTTCGTCCCGACTATACTTGCAGGGACGAAATTTTGATCGGTGTTGGATCGATTAAAGTTTCACTGGTTGAATTCATTCGCATATCGGAATTTGCGAGCTCGTTCGATTTATTTACGTAAAAAAATTTCTGTAATATCATATGAACTCCAATTGCGTAAATTGCCTGTCCACTGACAAGTTCCGTGAATTCTGGAATTTTTTAGCGATCAAAGTTGTAGACTTTGAATATAATAACTTATGCAATACAAAACTTCGTTTGTACGAGCTCGTTGGGAGACAAACAGTTTGTGCTGTATAATTGAAACTCAAATAACAAGAATTCACTGATTCTTTCTTTTACTTGGTCTGAATGACCAGTGAGAGTCCATTTAATCTGGAAAAAATTTGGTTTAAACTGAAAACTGCACGACTTGTACCCCAGTACGATTCGTCTCACTGAAAGGCCCAGAAGCAACTGTTCCGATTAGGAAATGAAGACGACATTTTGGCCATAAAATTTTATTGATATGCAAACATTTGAGTCGATACAAAACAAATTACAGGCGCGATCGCTCAGTACTAGACACGCCCCCTCACGAATCACGTGACTCAAATCAATCAATCGCTAATTTTCGTTGCACCAGCGTTGCACCTGAAGAGGCCCGATTTTCTGGGTTACTCCCGCTAAAATCACAGTGATAATAAATAACTAATAAACTAAGGATTTTGCCGTTTCAATCCCGGACGAGCCCCCACTTTTGTGGAAATTAATAGAAAAAAAGTCCCAACAAGGCGATAACAAAAAATACCAAAACTCTAGCTATTCGCTATAACATTCCCGATTCACTCTCGCTACTCTCTATCGAATTCTTTCACGATATAGTTCTTGAAACCTTCGTCTCTCGCGCACAAACACAACCATACCCTGATATTTCAAGCCATACCCTAGATTTGGGCGGCTAAAACAAACATTCCCAAGGCTAGCCTTCGTTGCAACAATTGCAAACGACATTCACAATCAGCAGGCGACGATTGCCTCGTTCTTGGACCACACAGGAGAAAGTTTCGTCCTAGGTTCCTTCATCCCATACAAATTCTACAAATATTACTCACTTTTATTAATTTTTATCTCCTCCTTACAAAAATATCCTCGCTTTCATCGTCGGGCGCGCTCGCGCTCGATGTCCATCACCGAAACCGCTGCGAGGGGCAAACACGGCAAAGAGGACCGGGTCTTCTTACGTCCACGACGAAGGAACGCATGACCGGCGGCGTACGACGGTCGTTGGTCGTTTAAAGCGGCAGCGGGGTATAATGTCCCGCGTTTGTCAGAGGCGAGCCCCGAAACGTGGAGCGGCGTTCGCCCGTGGGCTAGACGAAGCCTGGGACGAGGCAGGCCGGATACCGCTGAAGGAGAGCGGTGGCAAGTCGCGGGGACAGAGACAGAGGCCCCGAGCCGCTGCAGATTACTTAGGTAATTGGTAAATACGAGGGTTCACCTTCCAGTTTTCACCGAGGGGCGGGCGGCCGAGCTCGTACTAAGATGCCTCGCGGCGTCTCTTCCCCTCGGCGCCCTCTCTCTCGACGCCCTCTCCTTTTCTAGCTCGCTGGCTCGGGTCATTGGGGTGATTCTTGCTGTCCTCGTGCAGTCTCCTCCGCGCAGGATATTCGCTTTAAGGGGGGAAATGAGCCTTAAAATTGTTTAAAGCGGTCGGAAGAAGGGTCCCGAATTCCCCTCGGCGGTCTGTTGAGCAAAAGCCTCGGAGAAACCTCGACACTTGCCGCCACGCGGAACTCTTCCCGATCTGACGACCAACATCTCCGCGCGCGACAGCGAGTCGATCGATCGTTTGATTTCTGGATTGGGGAGTTTTTGTACCTAATTTTGCTTGTAGTGGTAACTTCTCGTGTGATCTCTCTCAGTAAATGTGGATGTCTATGCATTTGCGGGAGATTTGAAAATATTCGAATTACTCGTTAATAAAAATTTATTGTAATATTTACTAATATACGAGGACCATTTGATATAATAAATTTTTGCTTGAGTTTCATCGATCAAAAGTATGAATTTGCATAAAAATTCGCATCTAGTGAACGACAAAAGTAATCGTCGAACTTAAAAGTTACGCTACCAAACCTGTCAATTGCCAACAACATACCCAAAATTGATATCAAATTAATATTGCTTCGATAGATAGAGACATGATCGCCCAGATCTATTGTTTTAAATTATTAAAATCATTACTGCAAATATTTTGTGTTTATCAAAACTTGAGTTTATCAAAACTGCAAGTTCTAGCGTCAAGTTAAATATTACAAATAAATCCAAACCTCTGTCAAAGAGAGCAAGCTCGATGTCACTATGAATATCAGACCTTTCACAATCGATCCCCTATAGCACAAAGTAGACGGATTAATTTCACTTAATATTTTACTATCGAAAATCGGCTATCGCATATTTTTAAAAGCTAGAGGTTATCGACGTTTGTTACCGTGGACAACGCGCGGCTTCGATCGATCGGATTATCGGCAAACATTGAGACCCGGGGGGAACGCCTCTGATATAACTATCGAATATTGGTGGTATCGTGGAATATTGGATACGTCAGGACATTGTTTCACCGATCTAAATAGTGGATACATTCATACTTGCGTTGTTTCGTTGTTACATCGTGTTAAATGCGAATTGATATCTGCGCGAGTGACTTTTTTGTGGAAGCAGTGTAGAACGAGGACAGAAATTGAAGCAACTTTATTACATTATCATAAAGAGATTCTAGAGATTAAAATAAATAATGCCGAAAATAATACATATTTACATATTTAATAATTTTCTTTCACACGACAAGATTCAAAACATAAGGGTACCTAACCTAAAATTTTCACCCCGGAAAAATAAAGTAAAGTAAAGTATTTATGCGTCAGAAAAGATATTTTGGATGGTCATAAACAAATACCAAATGTTGCAATAAACATCCCCTTTTATGGCGTGAAACAGGTTTATGAAAGTTAAAGTTTCTACTGAAGCACAATACAAAGACTTATTGTTGTCATGTCACAAACTAAAATGGAAAGTGTGAAAAACTCTGCTACTTTTTTCTTTTATGAAAAAAAACCTTCGTTGCAATGTATATAGAATTTTCAATATTTGCTTCCCTGACAATTACACGATACGAGTGTATTTTAAGGTTAGAATTGGAATCACAAAAATCCATCAATGGCTGCTAACCTCAATTTTACGAATGGCGCGCAATTTCTACTGAAGCACAATACAAAGACTTATTGTTGTCATGTCACAAACTAAAATGGAAAGTGTGAAAAACTCTGCTACTTTTCTCTTTTATGAAAAAACCTTCGTTGGAATGTGTATAGAATTTTCAATATCCATTTCCCTGACAATTACACGATACGAGTATATTTTAAGGTTAGAATTGGAATCACAAAAATCCATCAATGGCTGCTAACCTCAATTTTACGAATGACGCGCAATGACAGTGCCTGTACAGTGAAACGATACTCAAAGTCCTGCGATTCATCTCGAGTTCGAGTCGAATCGAAACTTCTCAGTCAGCGAATGATCGGACAAAGGACGTGCAAAGGGGGAGATCGGAGGCGAGTTTGGCGCGCTACGGTTACGGTTCTCGGCGGAAAGGAAGACGCGGCGGTCGGCTTGTAATTTCGTTTTCCTCGTCTCGGGGCTTCCGGCTCGGCCTCTTAATGAATAGTGATTAATTGCCGGTGCTCTGAGACCGACTAGCTGCCATTAAGCCCGTCAGAGCCGATTCCGTCGAAATAATTACCGGCACTCAGCGCGAGCTGGCTGGCTATGCACACGCGCGCGCGTACACCCGGACAAATCGCGGCAACCGCTCTTCCTACGCCGTTCCCGAGCGTGGCTAATTTTTTAATTGCTCCCGGAGCGGCCTCGGCACGCTCGTGTGAACACCGAGCGACCCGCTCTCCGATCGTTCTCCTCGACAATGTATTGCCTTTGCAAACACGCGGCAACCGAGCGCTTGTGATACCTCCCGTCTGTGATTACTGTCAGCCGAACCTCCTGGCCACTTCCGCCAACGTGGCAACCCCCGTCGATCTGATACCGTTTCAGATACTCCGCTGATTTAGATACGAAAGTGCGAACACGCGACGAAGGAGCTATTAACGCTGCGGCGAGATCGTGCCAGATGCGACAATAGCGTGGAAAATACCTTCTTTTTTCCTTTTTTTTTCCTTTTTTTTTTTGAGCAGAGGTCGCACGTGTTGGCAGAGAGTAGTCTTTGTGGCGGTTGTGTAAATGGAACTGACAATTACGCGCTCGTTGTGTTCTGAGATACGAGCATCTAAATTTGACTCGAAATGCTGCTAATGCTGCTGGTAATAATAATAAGTTTGTAATACAAGCGTTTTGAGGTGGTTTCAACGTCCAAGAATATATATTAAGAAGATTTATATCTAAAAACGTTTCGACGCCTTTAGATCAAATATATGACAGCATAACGTGTAATTTTTAATACCCTACTACTTTATTTGAAACGTTTCTTTGTTAGTTTCATTAAACGTAATAATTGTGAGATGTATATCATATATAATGTAATTATACCTGTTAATGTTACACTTGTTATATTTGATATTATAATTAGATTGCACGATCAAGAGTGATAAAAATTCTGAAGCACTACAGACGTCTATATCTTCTAAGAGATGAAGTATGATTTGGGAATTGTAATAATTAGGCATTGTAATTATAATGCATAATTAATAATTCTGATTATATATTATAATACATGATAATTAATTACGTGTTGTAATACATAAGAATTAGAATTATTATCACGTATAATGTAATAATTATGCAGTGTAATTATAATTATGTACCATCTTTTATCTTACATTGTATTATATCATCGAATGGGAACATCCGTGTTACATGTTAATCACATGTGAATCATTTTACACGGGCTGCAAGTATGAAGTTAACAGTTGCACGCAGCGCTGTTTAAACTGCGTTACCTCGGACCGTGACAAATGTATCAAACATAGATTGCATCTTAGTCGAGACTTCCATTCAATTCTAAATTTCATCTGAACATGGCTCACAAAACTGAACGATGTACTTTCCGATTACTGAAAATTGCTAAACGTTTGAAAGTTCAATATCGAGTGAGGAGCGTATAACAAAATTAAGAATGTGCTCTTTGAATGTGTACCTTTTTATATTTATTAACACATTGTGCTGTCTTCGAACTTTTGCCAATTGCAAGTAAACCAATTATCTCACTACTGATTATTTTATTATAAATTATATTTATTATATATTGTATTTATTATAATTATTATAATATATTTATTATAATAAAAATATGTAATATAATTATATATTTTATTATCATATACTGAGCATTATCCGTATAATACTTATTATAATATTTATTATAATTATATTTATTTTATTATATATTTTGTTACTGAGCATTATCCGTATATTACTCTAGTATTAATAATAAATAGCAAACGTAAGACCTCGAACCGAAGAGACCAGACAGGCCGTAAAATTTCTCTCGGAAAATCTCGAGTACCATGTGCCATTGTAATTCGCGGAACACTCGAGCAGCGGACAAGGATCGCTGGAACGTAAACACTTCTAAAGCGAGCTTCAACCATATGCAACGGGGTTTGCCGAGACGACGCTCCGCTCGACAGTGGTCTGGAGGCCAGGTTTTCGCGGCCAAAATTATTTTAGCGTTGTTTCAAGATTTCGGATCATAGTGTGGTAGGTCGTGGGATTCGTCTTGGCGTCAGCTTGAACGCTGTCAAGTCAAAAACACACGGACGTTCGAAAAACAGAGGCGACCTCGAGCTTTTCTGCGAGAACAAGAATTTCCTTTGAAACTTGCAGAAGACCGAGTGCTGATTAATTTCCATTCGAAACATTTGTTTCGTCACGTCATTGGAATAACGTGGAAACATTGTGGCGATGGTTGCTCGTTCAAGGTTCGAGCGTAACCTTCTATTTCTTAAAATCTGTGTCTATTTAAAGATTGCGCTTAAAATTTCTACTCTCCTTAACGATTATTTAAACTTTCTCGTAACACAAGTCGATCATTTTTTTTTTTTAAATCACTGTGAAAGTTCAAATTGCTACAAACAGAACAGTCTGCTTGTACATGGATTACAATATTAAAACAATTGAATATTTACAATAATTTAAACCCAATACAATATTATTCACAATAGTTATTTACAATAATTTCTGTAATTAGCAATTCAAAAAATCAGCTTCTCCTTGATTTTCAGAATTTTGATTCCAGCAGCTGTACACTCGTTCGTGTAATTATCTCAAGTATATAATAACATTTCTCGGTCCTCGGTTTCAAAAGGAACAAATTTCGTCGAAATGTGAAAATTGAAAGATCGATTTTTAGTCTCGACAATGCGAGGGAAGGAAGTTAGAGGGGCTGCGAACAACGAGAGCCCGTTTATGCTCCTCGATTGCTGAACAGTCGGACTTTCACGAAGGCTGTGGCTTTGTAACGAAGCAATTAATCCGACGAACGAGCTTTATCAGCTGGTCGTTTTCGCGTAAAGTCAACAGGTCCGAACGGTTTACAGTAAGCAGGGTAAGCGAGTAATCAGATTTTTTAAAAAGGCAATTATGGCCGATTGTTATGCCCGAGGCGCGTTACATGTGTATTATTAACGACGTTGTCGGACGAAACGGAACAATTTCATCGTTCAGGATGCAGGAATCACTACCGTGAACGGACTTTTGTGTTATTGTGTCTGATACGCTCGAGCGTCGTCGTTAATTGCCATCGCGTCGCGGAGGAGAGGAAGCAGAGATTCTGTTCAAGAGCACTGCGAGGACTGATATTTTCACGAGAGAGTACGACCGGAAGTGGCCGCGCGCGTGCCATTCTGTGGCCTCTTTCGTTACTTTCGTGCAACGAGACGCCAAATTGGCGTGATATTATGAACACAAGAATATCGTCTCTGTTTTTTCTTGCAAATTTGACAGAATTAAAATGTCTCCTTTCTGACATATTGTTTAATGGTTTTCTATAGAGAATTACGAATCGATTAATGAGTGGAGGAAACATCGTCTCACCTAAACCTAACTTAAACCTAACCTAAACCTAAACTAAACCTAAACCTAACGTAAACCTAACCTAAACCTAACCTAAATCTAAGCCTAACCTAAATCTAACCAAAACCTAACCTAAACCTGAGCTAAACCAAAACCGAAGATAACCTTCGCATCTGAATGAGAAAGAAGAAATGACAACGATACGATTATGGTGTTACATGTCCCTCTGGAAATCGTGCAACGTGTTGTTTGAAACAGCAGAGCAACTTAATAAATTATTTCAAGTCGTCGTGCTTTCACGAGCTCGTTTTCCGCGAGAACGAATCATCTCTGACCTATGGTTCCTTTGAGACGTTTGCTCCTCTCGAGTCGAGCAGAATGTAACGCAATGGTGAAAAAATTATATCTTGAAATTCAGGATCGAGATTAGTTCTTTGTATCAATCTCCACCAAAGTGAGGGTGTAGATTCGTAACGTATAATTTCCTTGCATACGAAATATTTGATTTTGCATAAAATTATTTATAATAATTATTTAAAATAATTATTTAAAATTGTTTATAATAATGTTTAACGGTCGTTAAATTGGAATTTTATCCATCATTTTATTGGAAAATCAGTTATGTATTAAAATGATTCATGGATTGATATTGAATACATTGTTTAGGAAATTTCAAACGTTGTTCTTTTCCAGTGAAATTAATCGCAATATTAACGTCGAATTCCAAAAAGCTACTTGAAGAGAACGTAATATATGTCACGGGCGACTGAACAGAAATTTATTCTATTTATTCTATTGTATTTTCTTGTCCGTTGTATATATTATATATTATACCAAAAAAAAATCTTCGTTTATTTTTTCTAATGCAATGAAACTAAAACTAATCGTAATTAATCTCAAATTCCAAAAAACTACTTTAAGAGAACTATAAGATTAATAAGTATATAGTGTTATATACGTCATACGCAATTGAACAGAAATTTATTCTATTTATTATCTATTATAACAAAAAAATTATTTTTTCTTTATGCAACTTGACGTTAACAAACAAATTCAATTGGGAGAGTGAGGAACCAAAGTTAACAAATTGAGATTAGAATTATCCGACATAGAATATCTACGACCGCAAGTGTCGCAGTAGAAACGGACGATGTTGGACAGACGGCGCGGTGTTTGAAGATGTCAAAACTGCGAAAAAAGGAATAAAAATAAAAAATAGCGTTGGGGCAAAGTTCGCGGTGGCGTGAATCGTAAATAGCTTGATAGGGAGCGAGAAAGCGGCTCACGTGATCGGACGGAGCCGCACGATCGAACGGTATTTTATTTACGAGATGCAGCAGCGATGATGCAGCGGCTGACCGGCCGCATGGGTCGTTTTCCAGTCGAGCGGTCGGCCGCGAGTACGAGAACGCTGCCAACGATCGGCTCTCTAAATAACGCGCTGGTAATAAAAGGATAATGACCAAAGAGAGCGAACTGGTACGTATCTCGCGAGCCGTGGCCACACAGCTGAGAACACCGTCCGTATCGCTAACCCCCCCCACCCCCTCCCACCCGACAAATTTATAATACATCACGGCGTGGTTTGTAGTTTTTGCTAAAATCGACCAGGCTTTGCGGCTGTGATCCTCCTGGAATTATCCGCGATGTCCTCGCGAGTCTTGCGACAGGAAGACAATCCTGTTGCATTTGCTTTTGATATTACTGATAGTAGAATTGATGTTTATCAAAAATGTTCTTATACAAAAGAGTCGATTCTTTTTGGATATTTACTTAGGTGTAGTTACTCGCTAAATGTTTAAATCAATTAGTCGAAATAAAATCGTACAACAATGATACCTTCGTTCCAAAACTTGGAGCCTTTGCTTTCGAACCACATAGTTCAATTTATTCTAAAGTGAAAGTCTTTGTATCACTTGAGGAACTTTTCTTTTCGAAAATGCTACAATTTTTTTTATCGACTGAATTTACAATGACCATCTAAAACTTGAGGTACGATTTCTTTTTTTTTTACTGTTTTATTGAATTTTGATTCGATTTTCAGAATTTTGGCTTTAGCACGTTCACTCGTTCAACATAATTGTCTAAAATGAATAATATTTCGTTTTAAAAGAGTAAAAAATTTCATTGAAAAATTGACATTTGTCAGACCACATAGACAGTTAGCACGCGCGAACAAAGCATTCGATCGCGCTCGTTGGAGTTATAAATAGAGAACAGATTAGAGAAACGGAGTAAATAAACGGCGGATCGGACCCGGTTTTTCCTAAGTGGACCCGTGTCTGTGGTTATCGGCCCCGTTGCCGCGAATTGCAATTTCCTCGTTAAAAATAATAAATACCTGTTGCGCGCCGGTGTAATGGAAAGCAAAAATGGAAGAAGAACGGTGGAAGAAAGGCTGGAAAAGAGAGTGGGAGGGAGGGAGGGGGGCACCTGTTAGGCGGCCGCTCTCCTTTCGGCCGGCGCGGTCGATCGCCGGAAAAATGGCGATCCTAGACGGAGGATAACGGGATCCGGCCGCGTTTTCTCATTATCGCCCGGCTATTGCGAGGCCGTTCATTCAAATTTACTCCGATTCCTGCCGGGGATATAAACTCGCATACCGCCGCATACTGCCCCGAGTGAATCGTGAAATTATGGCGACTCAATTAACCTCGCCGCGCGTAAATCCGCGGCTGCGTCCGCATCGAGCGCGAGCGGACAGGGAAAAACACGGAGCGTTTCTTTCAGCACGTTCCCCATTTCTATCCGTCAGCGACGAGACGCTCGAGTGGAATTCGACGCGGCGCGTAAATTGGCGGACGAGTCGTCGTTTCTCGTTCGAATCGATATCGTGAATCGAGATTAGTCATAACCGGAATAAGCGGCGATGAATAGGCTGGTCTGAAAGTGCAGCGAATTCGGTGAAACATGAATTCTTTGGGTGTGTCGAATGTAACGCTCTCTGAAGTATCGTTGACGCGCGTTGAATGACAAAGACTGGATAATCGAAGATTTATTATAATGTAGATGGGGAGGAAAAAACTGTTTCAGTAGAAAGATTCAAACCAGATGTAAGCAACAAAC
The DNA here is from genome assembly GCA_030673865.1 of Melipona bicolor. Taxonomy (NCBI): domain Eukaryota; kingdom Metazoa; phylum Arthropoda; class Insecta; order Hymenoptera; family Apidae; genus Melipona; species Melipona bicolor. The sequence continues at coordinate 6,188,737 of JAHYIQ010000011.1, read as the reverse complement.
AATAAACAGGACTCAAAAGGGAAAGAATTACATACGCTCCAAATACTAAATTGAAGGGGGTATTTTCAAAAGCGAGTTTAACAGCGGCTGATTTGAAATGAAGAGAGAAGAAAATAAAATGGTAGGAAATATATTGCATTCTCGGTAGTTGATCAACCAAAGCAAACAGTCGTCGTATAAATTTTGTTATACATATACAAATAATATTTAATATAAAAAAAAATAAAAAACAGATTAGAGACACTTTTCGATTGCAACTAGAGCAACAAACTCCTTCGAACGAGAAATCGACCACCGATACCAGCCTCGTATATTCCGCGAAGGCAACTTCTGAAGCTCTATTAGCCGCGAGATTCCATGGGACTCGTAAAAATTTGACGATGCTGCGGCGTCGCGGATACGTAGAAACGCGTGCGTCGTGCCCGGGTATCACGCGATCCCTCTCGCTGTCCGCTGCGCGCGGTCTCGGAGCGGAATTTTTCCGCGGCGCGACGTTATTGCCTCGAAAGCAATTACAAGTACGGTAGCCCCGGACAGAATTGCATACTGTGGCACACCCCGTTCGTTCATCCTACGTCCTATAATTGTTCCGACGATTCTTCGTTCACCTTCGAGCGGAAAGTGAGACAGACTAAGGGGACAGAGAAAGAGATAAAAAGAGAGAGAGAGAGAGAGTCGGCAGCAATTGCACCTGCTTCGATTTTGCTCGCTTTTTGTGGGAGGGGCGAATCGCCTTATTCCCATCCATCTCCGTGACCCCAAGCACGCAAACTCCGGCTCCGATTGATAGGACCCCACCAGCCGCCCCTGGAAATCGTTTCCTCTGGATCCTTCGGAATTTCGCTAACTCTTGTTAACTCTTTCTTCCTTCTCGCGAATATCTCGTCCTGATTGTCCGGCGAAAATTTGGAAAAATATCATCTCGATTTCTCGACGTCGAATCTCGAAGCAGCTACGGTTTCTAAGAACTTCCGTTTTCTCTTATTGTTTCGAACAGGTAAGAACCGTACTAGATTATTCGAACGGCCGTGTTCTCCGCTGTACCTAGATTTCTTGGCGCCGGTCGTTATCCACGCGACGATAGTTTCACCAGCCTTTCACAAATCAGCTCTCGAACTCGCCGAAATTAGAAAATCGTGACATCGATCTACCCAGATATCCTATCGGAATCGGATCCGATTCTGTTCACAGTTAGACAATTCCTGTCCTTTTCTCTCCCTCGAGAAAACGTCGCGGTCTCGGGTTTCGCAGCTCACGTTCCAGCGATTACCGAGGAATCCGCGGAAAATAAAGCAGCTGGAGCGTTTAGCAACCGGCGCGAAAAAAACCGGCAACGTCCGCGGTACAATGTAGCAGAGAGAGGGAACGCCGAGCCGAGCCGGAGCAATTACAGGGGCCTGGCCAGGCCCCCGGTTTACGTCTATTCAACGACGGCGGCCGCGTCGAGGGAACGTGTCCCGGGAGGGAAGAGGTCGCGCGCACCGAGAAAGATGATCGTGCGCAGCGTGCGAAAAAATCCCCGGGACGGCCTGGCCGCTACCGATCTGAAAATCGTCCGGTAATCGCAGGTTGCGCGGCGTGCACCAGAGCGGCGGAGAGTGCGTGCACCTCGAAACCAGTCGGCCACGAGAGCGACAATCGCCGGTTCCCAGCGGCCCCTCCGGACCGACCTCTCGGCCTCTGGAGAACGGTCGCGCCCACCGCCGCCGCCGCCGCCGCCGCCGCCGCCGCCGCCGACAATTGCGTTGTTCCACCCGGGCCGATCCGCCACCGACCACCGCATCATCCGCGCGGCCTTCGTTTAACGTCCTACCCGCGTGACCATCGCTCGTCCGAGAGACCGATCCTGCAACTACTGCAACGGAGCTGTTGAACCCGGTATACGTACATTGATGCATATTAACCTCTTGCGCTGGATTGACGTGCCACGCACGTCGAGAATTTTTTATCCCAATATTGCAATATTTTCTCAGTTTTAAGTATATTGAAATATAACCGAGGCAACAACAAATAATAAATTTATTAGTATCTGTTAGTAATTTCTATCTAGTGATGTCGTACCGACGAGTTCAAAAGAAAAAGAAAGCGACGAATTATTGTATACAATTTGGTCACTCGTTATGGTCCGCAAACCAGTTGCCAGAAGCGAGAAGCATTTGATTTTTTTTTTTTATTAAACAAGAACAGCTTTCTTTACTGTCTGATGTTTTTGTTTAAAATCAAATGCTTCTTTTTTTTATCGCTTCATATTCATTTTGAAATATCCCCTAATTTTTGTGAGCAGTGTATTAACCTCTTGCGCTGGCAATTGGTTTGCGGACCATAACGAGTGACCGAACCGTATATTACGAATCATATATCGTACTGATACGCTAATCTTGTATAAATTATACATTGAATTAATATTTTATACTAATATATTGATGTATTATGCTACTACATTGATATATTGTACGAATTGTATATATACATGTGTGTAGACCCATTTAAATGATGCCAGCTAAATATCTTTGCGAATTGTGATGATACGAAAAATATTTCTTACTCAACATGACCTGACGTGGTATCCGAAAGGTCAATAACTAGTAGGAATACTTCTTTCAAAGTCTTTTCATAGTCATTGATGTTTTTTTCTTCATATAATTGTATATTTTTTTTTTTTTTTTTTGTAGCGCATAGAAAAATAGTTCAGATATGTAAAGAACGTGACTTTGAAAATTTAAGTTTCACGTAAATTTAAATTTACCTCTATCAGGATTGCAATCGCAAGAGAAATTACAGATTGCCCATATTGGCCATTTTGATAGTTGCAGCGTCAAGACGATTCAAGTAGCTTTTGAAATTTCGAATTTCGTGGAACCGTTACAGCGGGTCGAGCTGCCGGGGGAACACGATGCCCATCGAATCGAGGGGCACAGTGTTGCAGCCAGCGGCCGATTGTGCACGTCGACGCGATGCAATTTTCAAGATCTCCGTGCGCGCTTGTCGAACAAGATACCCGCGATTCATTATCGACGCTCGGTCGCCGCTCCTTCTTTTGCTCCGTTTCAACGTTAACGATCGTAATTTGAGATTAAGTATCGGAAAATATATTCCTTTGGGGAATTGCCATTTACCCGGCGCAATTTCACCGCGGGAAAAATGCCCGTGAATCTGCGGATTAACAATCTAGGGAGACCTACCGCGCGGACTACCGTCACGAAAACCGATTTCGAAAATTATTTGTACAGATATACTTTCTCTCTCTTTTTGTTTTTTGTTTTCTTTCGCTTATGTATCGCAGCTTGTTGGTTTCGAGTCAACGTTGAGACGAGTTGTAATTAGAACCAGGGACCGTAATTATTGTAGCTAGAACGAAGAAAGTTGTGAAATGTTTTGGAATTATTTTTTCGAGTACAAAAGTTTTTTAGTCATGCAAGTAACAATTACAGGTGACCAAAAATTTGTTTCATTGTTTACAAGATACGCAAGATATGCAAAAATATGCAAAGTATAATGTCTACTATCGGAAACAAATTTCTTCTTTGGTCCTACTTTTTAAATTATGTTCACATAAATATGTAATTGCATCAACATCCACTGTTTACTTGCAATATTTATTTATACATGTTACTGTAATATGTTTGCATTCGACAAAACAATTTTTTGTAAATCACTAAAATATTTCAAAAACCATAGAGTCGCTTTTGAACGAAGAAAAAACTCCTTCACCGATAATTTTCCCTCATCGGTAATTATTACGATAAATTGAAATAGAGTTTCCCTCATTGATAACTGTTCCGAATAATTATTGGCAACGAAACAAGTTCTTGTTACTCGTAATCGCTGAGAAAATAATAATCGACATTTTTCATTTCGATTAGATTCAATTCAAACTTTCTCGTTTCTCCAGGAAAAACGTATCTTATTATCGTGCGATATTTTCTCTCGCAGCGAGCGACTTATCCACTGGAGAAAATTGCGGAAAAGGCAAGGAAAATCCAATTCCGTGAGAACGGCGCGAGTTTCCGGCCGTGCGCGATTCACCGGTTGAAATCACAGTCGCGCGTTTCGAAACTCGCCGGCCGATTTGACCGATCGATACTTTTACGCAAGTGAGCGCCGCGAGAGATAAAGTAATTTTGAGTTGTGTTATTATTTTCGTCGAACGTTCCTATTTACTATGGCGCAACCATCTACCTTACGATTCCCGTGTAAATTGCGTAGAAACAGTCTACGCCGATCCGAGAGATCGACTCGCGCAATCGGAACACGAATTTCGCAACGCGACTGATAAAATACAGTTTTCTGTGAACGAACGAAACAAAGAACGTCCAGAGTCAGAACCTCTGTCTGTAATTTATTGGTTTTAAAAAAAACCAAGACTCGTTCGAGGATACCTTTTCATCCCTTTGGAAGAATGTCGTGATCTACTCTGACTAAAATCGTAAGTAATTTCCAAAATTATCCGACATAGTGTAACCACGTGGCACGACCTTTCAATTCCAGCGTTGGACATTAAAAAAAAGATATCGAACGAAATAAAATTGTTATTAAAATGAACATCAAAATTTGTCCAAAGATCTGGTGCAACATGGTAAATCGACTGAAGAATTGGCAGACTGCTAACTAGTTGGCGAACTGCGTACCAACTGCAGAATTTGTGCGCAGTGGTCGAGCATTTTTCCCCGGAAGCAAAGAGACCGAAAAGTTCAGCCATGCCGCAGACGTCCAGTGAAAGCCGTGCGAACGATGTGAGCGCAAAATGGCACGAACGATGCGGTCGGCGTCCTTTGCCGGGATTTCTCTTTCACTTTGAAGGAGCTTCTTCAGCGGATTTGCTTCGCGGTCCCGTCTCGCGGCTAGTTTAGCTTCCAGTTGAACTCCGGCTGTGCACGATCGCCAATGGGGAACGCCTTTAAATGCCCTCCGGCACAAACTACCATTTACTCTGGATCTAGCGTAGGCCCTGCTGAAAAACGACAATCTCACCGGGGGAATTTACATTTTTTCCAGCGTGTGCAGTCGATCGCGATTGATTGTCGAAGGAACTGTGAAAATGTTTAGTTCGATTTTCGAGAAATACAGTTGCATTTTGTTGTCGGTATTGGTGTGATCGGTAAAATTCAGAGAAATTAATGGTGATAATCAATATATAATATAAATAATTATAAAATTATAATACAAATAATTATAAAGTATAAAATTTAATTTATATAAAATATAAAATTAGTTATAAAACATATATATGTACGTATAAACAAATGATAAAGTTATTAATTAAAATATTCGGTGAAACTTTGTCGATAAAGAGCAATTAACTTTGCTGCTCTTCGTACTTTTTATGTTCTCTACGTTCCCCTTCTGACACAACGTTTTCACAAATTTTAGAAATTTTATTCACGAGTGAAATAATAAAATTAAGACGCGTCCTGAAACACTGAACCAAATGAAAATTATCTACATTTTTAATTCATAGATTCTTTTTAACTATATTTTTACTTGTCGATTCAAATTTTTGTAGATTCTTATTAATTATTCATATTTTTATTTCATAAATTCTTTTGTAAATGTATAATGTATAATATTATACTGGATAATATATGATATAATTTCAAATTTTACGGACCTAAAAGAAACACCGAGATTAAATGAATTCCTGCTGGTTAAATACAATAGGAAAAATCATTAGACTTCTATCATTATGTATAATATAATTCGTATAATATATTAATATGAAATGTATATAGTAATACATTAATATATTAATATATTAACACAATATATAATTCATATAATATATTATTATTATTATATATACATATATATTACTGTTATTGTTATATTATGATATTAATATTGTTATATTACACATATTAATATTAATATTAATAAACATTAATTCGATAATTTGGATTACTTACGTCAAACAACTTCAGCCGCATAATTTATCACAAACGAACGTATCACGATTTCAAATTGCATTTTCTCGCCAATCATTCAAGTCACCAACATCGTCCAACCTCCACCATCCAAAGTATCCATCACCGTACGTGCCGCACATTTCTCCGCGCTCGGCAATGACACGGAGACGCGGAACAGAAACCTCCTCGAGGAAGCACGGATAGGAGGGTCCCGGTCAGTTTTTCCAGAGAGTAGAATGGTTCGGGGGGGGGGGGCTAACGACGGACCGGCGGTCATTTCAACTTTATTGCAAGGGCGTTCTCTCCTCGCTCGAAGAGACGAGGGAGAACCGCGCCGTACTAATGCATCGTCAAGTGCTAATTACAGGCTGCGTCGTGTTTTTCCCGGTAGTGGCAGAGGAATTTTATGAAGGCTACAGCGCGCACTATCGCCCCGTCGTCGTCGTTTCCCCATCGGGAGGGGAGGGGAGGGGATCCCTGTGCCTCTTTTCTTTCCCTTTGGCTTCTCTTCGGTTTCTTCGTTTCGTGAGACGATGATGTAACGTGGAGAGAAGAATGGAACTCGAGTAAAAGTTTGTTTCTTTTCTTTATTTCGGATGAGAACGCCGTTCGTGCAAATTTGGTTTGATAAAATTCTTGTGGCAGAATGTTTAAATAATACGAATATATTAATATATATATATATTTTTTTCCTCTTTTTCTTTTTTTCAGATGAGAACATCGTTCTGCAAATTTGGTTTGACAAAATTCTTGTGGCGCGATGTTTAATATATATGATAAATAAATCTTTTGAGAGTTCGTGATTTCATTCCAATACGGTATTCTAAAGCACCGAGCAAATAAATAAAGAAGGGAGCAACTGTCGCGCGTAGAATCGCTCCGTCAAGAAGAAAACAGCCCGTGGAATCCCGACCGACCAGCAGTTAATACCAGCGGTATCCTCTGTAAACACAAACGCGATTCCTGGGTGGCTTCGGAATTATCGACTCTCCCGAAAGGATCTGAAAGTGACGGGTGTCCGAGACGGGGTGTAAATCCGAGCGGCGCGCGGTCGTCCGAGGGGAACGCGTTCTAGGAGATGGCCTGGCATTCGGCGAAGGGTTTCAAGCCGCTCCGTGCTGACCGTACTTCATTACCCGGGAGGGCCAGCGTGCCTCACGGGTCATCCGTTATCATTTTTACAACTGCCGCCATTCAACAATGTCGAATAAACTCCGTTAGGTATTGCGGGCCGAAGTCGGGCCGGGCCGGCCCGCAAGGGGATCCAGAAGAGAGCAGCCAGCCGCTTTTAAACCTATCGATCTGACCGCGAATTCGACGATTCCGTCCGCTCGTCGAATTTATCGCGCTGTGCCTCACGCTTCATTCTCGTTTGATTCTCGCGTCGCGAACGTTTGGAGATTTTCGTCGTACGAGACTTTCACTGGACAGCGAGTCAACTGAGAAAGTGAATTTGTCAGTATATCGTTGCGAATGTCACGAGGTTTCAAAAATTTCGTTGCAACTTTCAATTAAATTGCAATTTTATCACTAAAAGTGATTTTAGCAGGGCTAATCCAGAAAATCGGGCCTTTTCAGGTGCAACGCTAATGCAACGAAAATTAGCGATTGGTTCATTTGGGTCACGTGATTCATGAGGGGGCGTGGGGTAGACTTTTGATCTAGTGATAAGTCAACGTTTCGTTTATGAGTGATAAAAACGTCATGGATGTAACAAAATTCTACTATAAAAAAAGCAATATACAACATATCATAATATTATATAATATAGTGTATAATAATATACAATACAGTATACAACATATAACAAGCTATATTAATTATGTTTAATTCTGTGATTAAGAAGAATTTTACGGAATTATATTCACAGAAAATAAATCGTAAAAATCCGCAGGGTACACCTAATATGCAAAACTGTGTAAAATATGCGTTACTTATTATAATTTTTACCAAATTCTATTTCTTCATACGTATATCCCATGAAAATGACAACTGACTAGTAATAATAGTAAGAGAAAAGCGAAAGTAGCACAAAATATAGCACATAAAAGCGAAATACAAAATATACAAAATATAGTACACAAAATCAAAGGTAATACATAGTATAGTACATAAAAGCAAAGGTAATGCATAATACAGTACACAATATCTTCAGTTTCTCCAAACATTTGGAAATGCTGGACAGACCGTTTCAACCAACCATCAATTAAAAGCGTCCACTCACGTGGCAGCAGCTGGTATCGCAAAGTGTTAACAAACGTCTAGGTAACCGCCGCCGCGCCGTGACACGCCGTGAATTCCAACGTTCGTTCTCGATCGCGCCCTCCGACCCCGGAAACCAATAACCGAAGGCGCGACGAAGACAGCGTCGCGCGGCGTACAGATCGAAGACGACCGAGAAAGAGAGAGAGAAAGAAAGAAAGACAGAGACAGAGAGAGAGAGAGAGAGAGAAAGAGAGAGAGAGCCAGAGATCGGTCAGCGAACGAAACGCGGCCCCGGGGTTAAACGAGTTCCACTAACGAGTTGACAAATCGAGTCTCGGGGGGGTCGTGGCGAAGTAGACCTATAAAGCGAAGGTCGGAGAGGGGCCGGGGTTCACCCGTCGTACGTATCACCCGTTACTGCACTCCGACACGTTTATTGCTCTTGTTCGCGGCCTCGTAACGAATGACTCGACGCCGGCAGCCAGCCACGCCGCGTACCACCGGACGGGGCGAAAGCGAAAGGGGGAGGGAAACGGCCCCGGAGTCACGGGAGAGACGGATGAGGGAGTAAAGACGAGAGCGAGGTTCGTTGTTCTCGTTAGTGTGCAAGTACGCGCCGCGTCTTTGTTCCGAGAACGTAAGCGTCCTTCGAGGATCTTCCACGGAACAGTTTCACCTTCTTCTTCTTCGAAGGATATTTCGAGATATGAGACGAGAGAGGACGTGACAGAATGTTCGCCGGTGTAAAGGCGGATGTCGTCGTGTATTTTGTTGAGACAAACAGACACGTTACGTAGGTATATGTATGTGTGTACGTATTATTAAATACAAAAGCTCGATACTCGTATCGAATATAAATTTCAAGTATTAAACTATCGATATTAAAAATTAAAAAAAGTAAATTTATATTGATAAAGGATTTATATCAACAAATCATAAAAATAGTGGAATTTCAAATGTAATTTTTGCTTTATGATCTGGAATTATTGGATCATCTTTTAGAATATTAATTCGAATAACATAGACCAGGGATATGAATTAATAATGATCAAATTTATAATTCAGTTATTACTAGATACATGCTTTCCTAATAACTTTTTTTATATAGTTATATCATTTATAATTGGAGGATTTGGAAATTTTTTAATTCCATTAATATTAGGGAAATAATATTAGATTTTGATTATTACCTCTACCCCTATTATTATTATTATTATTATTATTATTATTTATTTTTTCCAAATTCAGCAATATAAATGTCTAATCGATATTATTAAAAAACTACTTTAACAAACATAATGTTAAATTCTTGTCAAAACAAAGGATTTGTATTTAGGCAAACTCTACTATTACAATCACCTCCTTTTTGTATTTCGATAGTCATTATAAAGATATATGAAGTTCTTCCAAAAAGTTATCTTACTCTGTCATTTTGGCCTTACGTCAATATTTCTACCTATCAGTATACTATCTATTGTCATAATGGCGATCGTTTTGCTCCAATTTTGTGACAATATTGCTTTACATCACAAACTTATAAAACGAATGCTCGAACAACTGCAAGTGTTGATATTTACTTTGTAAGCCGGAGTCTTTTATGTCAAATTTCGAAAGTTCTTTCCCTCCTTAAAGAAAGATAAAAGATATACGATTTTGATGGTACAAGGTGAATTATTTTATATATTACAAGTTTGTTTAGATGCTTAGGCAAGCAAGTCTTTGTTGCTTGAATCTTTCATTTTGATCTTATTGTTAATTTGGAAAATGCTACGTTCACGAAGACAGAATTGATGAGATTTTTATTTTGTTCCAAATATCGATTACAGATATTTCGAACAAAGTGTTGAAAATTTTACCAATCTCCTCTGTGGAAGATACACGAAGGTTTGACTCAAGTCCCGATGGCTGTCGAATTAATCTTAGGCAACTGGTTTGATCCGATGAGTAATGGACTGGTTTCCAATGATCGACAATTAACTCGACCGCTTAATTCAAGGTCTGTCTTAAAAATAATCGAACTTTTTACCAACATAATAAAATACAAATAATTCTTTTACGGAAAATGTATTATTTGAAATATGCTCCTTCTGAGGTGATACACTAATTCCATCAACTAATGTATCAAATGATCGTTCTACGTCATTTCATGGAATTCTGTTAAGAATGCTCTGCTGAGGTTTTTCTTTTGCAATTACTTTAATGCATGAAAATAAAAAATAACCGCAGAGCCAAATCTAATGAATACACAGTGAATGATGTAATGCTTAAATTTGTGTTTTTCTTTTTTTTTATGAAAAAAAAGAATACTGACAGCAGATACACGAAGTGAAATTCATTTTATTCATACAAAACACATATCAAAATAATACACAAAGTAAATAAAGTGTTTCTCAATAGCGTTATATAATATTTTTTTTCGTTTCTTAAGATTCTTTAGATAGACATTGCATATAATCACGTAAACATTGTAATAGAGTAAATTTATAATTACTGATTTACTAGTCACAGACGAGATATACGAATAGATCTCTTATACAACGTATTTTTTTGGCCTGCATTGGGGGATCTCAGAACCCCCTACCACTTTCGTGTCACATTCCGTTGTTCAGGCAAGTGTTGTTGTTCATGCATTGCAGCACAACTAGTGATGAAAATTCATATGTCGACCTCCATAACATATTCAAAAATCATACAAATCAGTCAAAAAATAGTCAGTCTATACATTCACCCAATTGCCTTCGTTGACCAAATGAGAAGCAAATTAAAGGAACACAGGCAAGCTTCCGATAACCTGACGAAAGCCTATGAGCAAAAACATAAAAGTCTCACGTGATTGCATTACATCTGTTACTGTTCTGTCTACCGACTCGAAATTCTTAAGTGGGAACATCTAGAGACCAAAAAGGTATTTCTCGCACAGATTGCGAATATTGAATCAGAAGAACATGAATCTCGAAGAGGTAGCACAATTTTCATAAAATATCTCAGCTGGAATATCTCGTGAACGAGAAGGAATTTCTGCTTGAAAATTCAAATGATGTATCACGAGGACATGAATTTCGAGGAGGTACCACGCTATAGACCGCCGCTGAGCGATACAGAGGTTTTTCGAAAAATCATTAAACTGGAATATCTCGGGAACGACGAGGAATTTGTGGCTGGAAATTCGGATTTTGTATCAGGAGAACATGGAACTCGAGGAGGTGGCACGACATATCCCGGCCATGGGTGGTTTTCCTGATACAGCAGTTTTTTGAAAACTGTTTCAGCTGGAATTTCTCGAAACGAGTAGGAATTTGTGGCTGAAAATTCGGATTTGAAATCAGGAAAACGTGAGACTCGAGGAGGTGGCATGACATATCCTACCCATGGGTGGTTCTCCTGATACAGCGATTCTGTAGTGATATTGATAGTGATAGTGATAGTAATATTGTGTACTGTGTTCAAACACATACACATGTTGACGTGATTTTGAAAAGCAGAAGCTTCAGTGGATTCAAGGATTTCGGGGACATCCAACATAATCAAATCCAGCGCAACCAAAGCTTCTTAATCTATAATTCTGTCTTCAAGGATCGCTAAGTTGCATGGTTTGGTTTCTTTGGTGTTGAATTAATACTCGATCATTATTTAAACCTTGAATACGAGTCAATTGCCGTGACTTGTATCGTTGTCGTACAAGGTGTACTTTGATAATTACCATTCTTTAATAATTACCATAATATTTCTGCAGAATTAAATGCCACGTTTCTTCCCTCGATCCTATCCCAAAGCCATCATCTTCCTCCTCGATCTTTCCCCGTAAATCGAAAGGAGTTCCCTCTGTCGCCGGGGAATGCACGAAGGACCGTGGACCGGGGTCTCTAAAGCGGGGTGTGCTCCAGTTATAACGGCCTCGGGTGCCACGGTGACGGATGTCGGAGCGCGGCCCATTACACGGAATAGAGAGCCATTGGTCACTCCGGCGGAGCGTAGGTCAAATTGACGAATGGTAATGAGTCCGCCTTGTTAAAGCGACTCCACTCGCCGCCGTTGCTCCGGTTTCGTTGCCTTTACCCCGTCGCCGCCACCCTCTGGGCCCGACTCTCTCCTCGTCCTGGAATGAAACCTCGATACGGCCGCACCTGCCTGCCTGCGAAGGGTTGCAACGACGATTCATCGCCGATGCAGAGATTAACGAGTCTTCGGTGAAACGTAGGATTCGCGACCGGCGGAAAACTGGCCGGGTCGATTTCCCGGGAATTACCGCCGCTACAACGCCGCTGTTTTTTAATTGAGGCGGGAGAGCTGGCTCGCCGCGTGCCCTGTCGCTCCTTTTTTCTCATTCCGAATGGCTTCCGAGTGCAGTGAGAAATTTGGACGAGGGGAAATTGGCGGATGAGGGAGAGAGTTTGGATCGATCGATCGTTTTTCATTGATTTTCTTTCTTTCGCTACTTTATAGTAATATATATCTTTATATAGTATTATTATTTCACATTATTATTTATATCTTTATAGTATAATATATATGTTTATAGTTTTATTTTATATTTTTATTTATATACTAGTATTATTTTACATATCATTTATAGTATTATAACACAATTATTATATTATAGTATTATATAGTATATTATTATAGTATTATTTCTACATATAGTGCTTTTGTATTTTATTAGCTCAAATTTATCATCGACCAATAAATAATAACAATTATTAAAACGCAACAACAGAAACATACAACATTCTCTTGCTGTGCGAGTGCGAATTGCTCCTGTTGCAGCTTCCGCCAATAAGAAAACTGGATTAGTCAGTCACATTCAACTTGCCAGTTTCTGTCTCACTCGTCTCCATCGTGGTACCATTTTTCTTACTTCCAATAAAGAACTTGCATCAATAATATCAACGCTTCACAGTTCTTTCTCAACACTGTTTCCTCGAATATTGGAATACTCAAAGTTTTTTCGCATCGGTATACCGAGCATTCTGAAGCTGGCCAAAATCCTCTTCCCACGCCTCTTCCCACAGCAGCTCCGTCTCTCCGGAGGTAACCGAGAAATCGCTGGCCAAAAAACGCCGATACGCCGTTGCCTCGCTCTCGCTCTCTTTGTTTCCACGGGGGCATCGGTATGTAAGTGGAAACCGTACGCAGAAACGGCAGAAGGTCCGGCCAACAGTGTTCGCTGCTCGACGTCCCTGCGCCACCCTGTTATTTTCTCGGGGGCAAATTATCCCGGGGCGGGAGGGGGCTCTCGATGCACTTGCCGCGGCGGTGGTGGCCGCTGGTCCCGAGCATTACCCGTAGTTGCACGGAAGAAGAGGTAGTAGCGTCTCTTGGCGCACGTACCTCGAGCCAGCACGGCGCATCAAGGCACGTCCTACTGGATTGCGGCTCGAACGATCACGCCGTGCTGCTACCTGCTCTACGTACATCCCGCGTTGCTCCTCTTTTCCAGTTGCACGATCCCTCGCCTCGGCGTTCCTTCGCCGAGCTCTCGCGCTCGGCGTTCTCCGGGGCTCGATTTCGTGTCGATCGTGGATCGTGTGTCTCTGGCGGAGCCGTTTCGTTGGACGAAGACGACCGTGCCTCGCGGGAGGGCGAAGTTGAGCGAAGTTCGAGATGGTGTTGAGAGTATACGCGTATACACAGGGTGGGAAGAAGTTCACGCTAGATCCACGGACGATATACCGAAGCATGAAGTTTGTAGCGGAGGAATGAAAATGAAGGGGAGGAGGAAATTTCTGTGCAAGAGCACAAACTTCTGTTTGTATATTTTTTTAAAGTTTGAGTCTCCGAAAATACACTGTTATAAATATACAAAATTTCCGCGAAACTGCATAAGTTGGTCGTTTTGACTGATTTTATATTTTCGTAGTTTTAGTGTTAGATGGTAAAACAACCTTTTTGCCATTTTTCGAGAGAAAAATTCACCTTCGTTAATCAGTAGAATGCAATTTACGAACGAGAAACATTTTGACCCTGAAATTCAAAGTCAAGGTCAGCTTTAAATCAAAGTATAGAATTCTTCATCTACAAAACCCATTATTCTTTCAAGACATGGTATCATTTCCACAAAATAAGAAATAAATTGTAATAATTTATTTATAAATTACAAAATGGTAATTATCATAATTGCACCAACAACAATTAATAATTAACGTGCGATTAAATCATAACAACGATAATTACACCAGAATCAACCTAACGGGGCCTAAACTTCTTTTATCCGTTCGCCATTACAGACACGCACGCGAGTTGATTCAAACAAATTAAAACAAGAATCAATCAATAACTCGGCGATCGACGTTGAAAAACACTTTGATTCGCCTTGCGAACCGTGTGTGTTCCCGCGTCGCGGGAAGAACGTTCCCTGATAAAGCCACTCCAGACGAGATTTGAAGATGATTTCAAATCATCTACCCGGAAGATTCCCAACCGCAATCCATACAAAATAGAAAACCGCGGTAGTTCCTTATTACTATCGGTATCCGTCGTTACTCGTTCTTTCTACGCATTAAGAAAGCCTCCCGAGCGCTCGCCACGGATACACGATTAGAGACAGAGAGAGAGAGAAAGAGAGAGAGAGGGAGAGCTACGTAGCTACCTGGAACGATCGCGAGGCCTTCCGATAGGGAATTATTATCCTCCCCGGTATTAATTTCTGGTTGGTTGTTCTTGTTAGAGAGCCTGATTAGCCCTGGCCGATCGCGATCGAGCCTCAGACGCTGATACCATTGAGTCTTGATTAATAGCGGGCTCGGTCGTCGGATTCTTTGGCCATCGCGCTTCGCGGAAAACGGGGGAGGCGAATTATCAACTCCTCCGTCCGACTGGATCACTCGGGTCGTTTGTCAGAATTTTTCTTTTTATCTTCCTCCAAAGTGACGTCTTTGCAACGGAGATCGCGCTCGAGTCTGCGTTCCCTCGGGCAATTTTTGAAAAGTAATTCACAGTGTGATAATTATTTTTGTTTTAAGTGACTAGGATCGTGGGAGAGCACGAGATTTATAAATTTATTTTTTTTCTATTTTGTTTTACGAACTATCAAACTGGAAGGGTGTAATTTATCATGTGTATTTCTATATTTATCTTTAATAATTATTCATCTATTTTAACTTTTGTTATATATTATAATTGTATTTCTATAATTACATTTATAGCATTTCTATTTTAACATCTGTTTATGTAAATTCAATGAGTATCTACTATATTTAGCTACTATATTATTCTATATTTTCTAAAATTTAAATTACTATCATCCTAATTTTCAAAAAAATGGTTTAACACGTGAAGTTTTATACACTTCGTCTTAAGAATCGTGAATCACAATATAACGCTCAATTTCCACAAAATACTATATCGTATATAGTAATTTGGCACCTTTTATCTGACAATATTATCTTAAACATCATTCATATTACAAATTTGTATAAGTTTAATTAGTTAAAAGTAACAATGTGAAAATGACGATTAATAATAGCTTACATACATTAATAAATATAAACTTAAACATTAAACTTATTAATAATATTGTTAACATATTATAATTAATTATACTTATTATGAATAATATTAAACTTGCATTAAATAATTAATATTATGTTTTATGTATATAATATGTTAGCTTTATCGTTTGAAAAAGAAATGTTAATCGTTGATAATTACTATGTCAGTCTCAAAATGAAATAAAAACATGAGTATATATACATATATACTCATTTTTTTATTTTATATATATATATACACTCATTTTTTTATTATATAAATATATATAATAAAAGATATTCATTTTTTTTAAATTTTACTCATTTTTTTATTATATATATATATATACATATATTTAAGGGCTGTAAACGACAGATAATCACATTTATACGCACATACGTAGTAGAGACATTTTTCTTCGATCGAGTATTTTTACACGTTTCGAAATATCGAGACCTGGCGTTGCCCGAGACAGAGACTCGGTTTCCATCAACAGATTCCATTAAGTCATCGTGTCCCGAAGCTACTTGGATACGATTTCGATGCAGAAACGCGCGTGTAGCTCGGGCGTAGTGGGTGTATCTGTTTATTTCTGGCGGAAAGAGCGGACGTTGATTATCGGCGACGGACGGTCGCGGGTCTGACACGTTTCTGCAGCCTCTTACGAACATCCTACGTTCGATTTCTTTTTATTCTTCGTCGAGCAGTTGAATATTTAGACGTGATCGAACTCGATAACAATTTCTGCTTCTACGCGATCGTTGATCTTTCGGAGAAAACCGACGAATCGCAAGTGTTTTTCGGTAAAATAAAAATCAGCATTCGCACGATTTATCGCAGACACGTTGCACGGAATTTAATATAAATTCCGAGTTTTAAGTAAATAATGGATGCAAAACTGAGTATAATGAGTCTTTGATAAGCAGACTGCTGATTTTTACTTTATTAAGTGATACATTTTGTTTTCAATACTAAATATACTATAGTTCCAGCCCAGACATCAAATTTAAAGTGAAAAATTTAGATACAGAAAACATTTAAAACTGTATGCGATAAGTTAGTCTCTTCTCAGTACCGAGTCACCGAAGGAAATGCATGGAATAGAAGGCTCACAATCAGTAGAATATACCTATGCCTGTACAGACATGTAGACATGTATCCTTAATTGGTGTCGTTTAAATCAGGCTGTTTCATTCCAGATATTCAATCTCATTCTCTGTTTCATACTTCACAGAATAAATATCACGAACAATTTATTTTCTATAAATTGCAGAACATGTATTAAAAAATAATTAAAATTAAATGACGAAACTGTAGTAGAGGATTTGATATCTCTATCAACTTCACTGCAGTTGGGTATATTTTATTTCTCGTTTCCATTTTACAGCCAGTTTTTTAATCGTTTGTTTAACAGTGAGTAGTACAGATAGTACAATAGACTATAGTAACATAGTAAGTCTCTACAATAGACTATAGTAACATAGTAAGTCTCTAGACAAGTCCAGAATAGAACTAGTTTATATAGAACAGTACGACATAAGCAACATCTGCAAAATAGAGATTAGAAAATTACAGAATTGCGAAACAGATTACAAAATTCTAATTATAGAAAAATTACGATTAACTTTTTCTCATTTTGAGGGGAGGTTTCCTAAATGTAACTCGACCCAATCGCACATACTACCGATATAAACTGCGGATATACGAGTGCAGGATGCACTTGAAGCACTCGGTAAAAAAAAAAATAAAAAAAAAAATCGGGACGACGAAGCGTCCCCGTTTTGGTTGTCGGACGTCGCCTCTTGACGTCACGACGCGTTTCGTGAAGTGGCGGCCGATCTCTGCTCCCCTCTGGATCGAGCGAGAGATCGAGCGACGCCTCGTCCCGTCACTCGAGATTGACAGCCCTCGAGAGCGAAGACACCGAGCCAGAACGGCCACCGACGAAGACCACGAGCTTGCGACTCGTGCACGACGGAGACTCGTGCAGAGATAGCGGAGGTCAGATAGCGAGGAGGTCGGTCGAGAGACCGCTGCGCGAGAGCGAGGAATTAAGCTGATACGAGCCAGAAGCTCGCTAGGCGGACGCTCACTTGGACCCGCTTTATCATCTCGTCTTAATTCGGGACTTCAAATATTTATACCGACCACGGGGTGACCTCACGACATCTCTCTCTCTCTCTCTCTCTTCGTTTTTGCTATTTTTTCCTCTGGCTGAGGGACGAGGGAGAGAGAGGGAAATTCGGTGGCGAGTGATTTACGCCGGCTGCATTTTTAACAAATGCCGCGGATAGACTCTACTCTCAACGATTTTTCGAGCTACGACCTCGGAATTTTTAGAAACTCCAAGTGTGTGAGCAGGAGTAATTTTTGTCCCAGTAAATTTGCTATAAAAAATGTATGACTATACGTATAAAAGAAAAGAGAAGGAAGAGAGAAACGTTCATTTTTTTATGTCTTTTGTACACGTAATCAGTTTTTGGAGTAGATATAAATTAGTTTTATTGAAAAATGCAGTTGTCCATTTTCGTTCCAATGTACTTGCCACGGAAAATTCATTTTCTTACATCCTTTATACACATTCCACATATATCAAACATCACGATTTTAGGGAAAGTTTGAACGTTTTTCTCGTTGGAATTTTGTTACAGCATACACGCATCACACAAATTCTTATAATAATATTTCGAACGTGTACATTATTAGTAACAATTGTATTTTTTTATCAATAACTCAAGAAATGTAAATTATAAATTATATCGTTGTGAAAATGAGCGATGTAATCATTTCTTGAAGTAAAAAATTATTTTTATTAAAAATGTAAAATTTTTCATTCCTGGAAATGAATTTTCATTTGAATATATTTACTACAAAAAATTCACTTCTTTTTATATCTTTTATTTTACTATTGAGTGCTGATAACCATGTGTTTTTCAAGTATGTAACATATTTGTGTCGGTATTTTTCTTACAAATTCATTGTCGTATTAAGCTTGAGAACGTTGTATTATTTGCAACAACGAAGCTATCGTTCGTGAAATGTCTTTCAACAGTGATCGTTTAACGATCGGAAAAGAACATTGAAGGTCTGCCATAATTTCCTTCTATTTCTCGCGAAAGGTTGCTAATTACACTTTGCAATCTGTGTCTAACACCTGCAATTTCTCAATGCGACATACTACCACGTCCCAGACCAAACATCCGCTGCTAGTCTATTTCTGGAGATTCTTGACACGTTCTTTGGCATTTTTATAATTTATACAAGAATATAAATGATATTATTTTAATTACATCATTATTTTATTATTTATTTAATTATATCATTATAGCAATTTTACAATTTATACAAGAATATAAATGATATTATTTTAATTATAATTATATCAATTTTCAGAACATGAATATGAACACTATTATTTATAATTCAACAAAAATACGAACGACGTTATTTATAATTCAATAAAAATACGACTTACAATTCAATGTTACGAAAATGAAACTGAAAACTTTTTGTAAATAAGTCATTTTCTACTACCTAATGGAGAAACGATATGTCCTAAGGGTTGTGAAAAAAATTATCTTTTACAATTCATTTTCCTATTCACAAAACATTACAGAAATTTATGACTACAACTGTATGCAACTCTGTAAATGCATTTAATTGATTGCAAACAATTTATCGTGAATCATCGTCAAATATTTTTTAGTTTAGCCTACTTATATAGTTATAATTAGTCACAGTTCTTTTTAAATATATCACGTGTGTATAATTCTAATTGTAGAAGCAATTATTTTTCTTGTTCTGACTTCTTTGCAACTATTATCTGCAAATCGCTGAATGAAACCATGTTCAAATTCAACTTCGTTGATTCAAAAATTCTTAAAACTTTCGTTGAAATTAATTATCATTGGGCTGAGGATTTTTACAAGAAACTCTTAATCTGAAAAATTATACAAAACGCGCGTGTGAAAAAATGTATAAAAAACATATATAATACTGTATACAATATTTTGTTTCAATTCATAATTTAGTCAACTACATATTTAAATGTACTTATTAATAACTTTTGCATCTTTTCTAGTACGAGAACAACAGAATTATAAAAAACGAAAGTGACGTGACAACGATGTAACCTGAAATCAACGAATAAATATATAAACAAATAATAGTGAAATAAATATAAATAAGAAAATAATAATAAATAATAAATAAAATATAATTGAGCAAATATAAATAAATAATAGTAAAATAAATATAAATAAGTAAATAATAATAAATAAAATATAATTAAACAAATATAAATAAATAATAGTAAAATATATAAATATGTTAAGTATAAACTACAATGTTATAACATATAGAACAATTCTTTACCAATTGCGTTCAGAAATGTGATTTTACGTAAAAATCCTCAGTCCAATTATTACTGAAGAATAGACAGTTCTGACACTTCTTGTGTTGTATCACACCAAGTGTCACTGGTTTCGAATTAGGTCGACGCTGCTCGATCCAAGTTCTGCAACTTTGCGAACTACCCTCTGTTTTGTCTTCTCGTTCTCGTGGCGTAAGAACGCCGGAAACGTATTGGTGAATATGAATGCTCGACGCGAGGATGTGTTGATTTCCTTGTATCTACAACGGTGGTTAGAAGGGGACAAAATCGCATAAGGGATTCCGTCTGTAGACGATACGCTTTGGGGCATTAACCTCCGACCCTAGTTGTATGATAAGCAATGCTACGCGCGATGATCTCGAGCGTTACATTACTTCTGTGTATTTAATTATTAACGATGTCGTTCGTTAACCCTTTGTGCCCTCAAGAACTGTTACATTTTCCTCACTCGATGATTACGTGGCTGCAATTTGAAATGTAGGATTATTAAGGTCCCAAGGCTTCTTTCTTTGAATGAATTTAGTTTCGCATATTTATATATAGCAATGTTCCATTGCCGTGCTATTCTCTGAAAAATTGACATTGCAAAACGTAGTCACATTTACATTTTATCACTGAAAGTGATTTTAGCAGGGGTAACTCAGAAAATCGGACCTCTTCAGGTGCAACGCTGATGCAACGAAAATTAGCGATTGGTTGATTTGGGTCACGTGACTCGCGAGGGGGCGTGGGGTAGACCTCGAGTAGGAGTGGCGTTGTCTGGTACTGAGCGATCGCACCTGTAATTTATTTTGTATCGAGTATACAAAGCTAATCATATTGGAATAACTAAAAAATTCTTGATTCTAGCAACTGATTCTATTTCTAATTCTAACAAATTATTATCAATAATTATATATTGTTATTATTATTATTATTATAGTAATAAAAATAAAATTATTATTATAGTAAATATATCGTAAGATTGTGGAATTTACGTGAAGATACAACGATAAACGAGAAAATATTAATACTTGAAATTTCTTTTACATAAGATTATACGCAAATGTTACAAAAATATAGTTCGGCGACGTAAATTGATTAAAAAGAATCGCGTCAAAACAAAGCGTTGAAACCTCGATCGCGTTGGTCCTTGATGAATTAAAATCGAGACGTATGAAAGAGAGCATCGTTCATCAGGAACCTACTAACGAGCTCCGAGGAGAGAGAGAGCAGAGAGAGACGAGATCGACGCTCGGGCCACGGGTTTTTCTGTTTACCCGCACGTCCGCGTGTCCAGTCGAGCGGCTGGAGGAATTCCATCGGGTGGGCCACTTTCGCGAACAATGGGGCCATTCGTGGCCGCCCCTTAAATCCTTACGTCCTTACGTCCTTTCGGAACCCCTTCTCGATTCCCGGAGGGTCGCGGACGTGCGATGAAATCAACAAGAACAACAACCACCCGCCACGATCCCGAGCGCCTCGAGTGACATCGGTGAAAGGGTTGCCAGCCTCCTCCAAACCCCTCCCCTTCCACCAAAGTCTTCCCCCCGAACAACCGTTCTTCCTTTCGGTTTCGGAGTTTCTTCGAGGGGGAGGCGAAAGGGTTCTTGCCGCACGAGCAGAGGGCAGACGTCGTCGTCTGATTGCCAGCCTGTTATTGCCTGTCAATTGCTCGCGTTCCGTGTTATTAAATTAATATGACGGGGACGAGTAAACTGGATGGGACACGCGGACGGGCCGAGTTTTTCCTTTATTTCCAAGGAATTTCCCAGGGGGATTTCGGAAACCCCTTCCGCGCCCTGTGTCAGCCTCCATCCGGTCAGCTGCGAATCCAAACGACAATCTCGATCGACGGGTCAACGGGCTGACCCTTTGATCGATCATTGTTTGCGAGCAGAGGGTGTTTGTGTTCGCGCTTGCGACGGAAAAGGGTGGCGATGGAAATCGCTGGCGCGTCTCTCTTTAGAGGTTAATGAATGGTTTTGTATAGTTTCGTTTGGAAAAGTAGATCGGTTTATCTAGGAGATCGGAACGAACGAATATTATTAATCCGACAGTACGACTCGCGAATTAGATGAAACAAAATTTAGAATTTTATGTAAATCAATAACGACGTAGGAAGAAATAGTGTTTAAGAAATAATAACGACGCACGAGGAATGTCACATTGTTGAGTTTGATATTTGACAATTAAGCCGGTAGTAAATAAAATTTAATAGATGAATTTAGAATTTTATATAAATCAGTGTCGCCAATCTCGTGTAATAATGTAGAAATGAATAGTGTTTAATAAGTAATTTTATAAGTAATAACTAACAGTAGAATTGAGTTTGACATGCAACTGATAAGTGTTTGACACTTGTTACAAGTTGACGACTGTTTTAGTCTAGTTGAAATCTATTAATTATGATCTATTTCTACGGCAATCATTGATGGAAATTAGTTATTGGACTCGTATTCTACGGAAGCAATACAGTTTAAAGTTTCATTCACAGCAACCATCGATTGTCTAAATTAACCCCCTTTGGGGTTTGACATTTACAAAAGTATACCAAGTTACTAAGACTGATCTTATAAAAACTAAAACTTTATTTTCAATTGTCTTTAAACGTACGCACCTGAGTGATCTATCTTATTATTTACCTAAATTTTTAAAAGTTGCGAATGACACGAGTCCCCAGAAGGTTAAATTTATATAATAATAAGTCAAATTAAACTCGCGTCTCACTAAAATCGACCAATTGAGATTTCGTTGAAACACGATTGCGATGTCGTTGTTCGGCCCAGGGACGACAGTTTTCTTCGACACTGATCAAATTAACAGGAGGAGTCCCTGTTCTTACGTGTAGCTGCAGCCGCGAGTGGTTGCTGCTCTCTCGGTCCCGGCGAAATATCGCTCACGGCTAAGACACGCGGCAAGGGGAGACACAGAGCTTCCGTTGTCAAACGCATTTAGTTACTACAAACGGGAACTTGAGAGCAGCCCCTCGGGCTGTGTCGTCGAGACTCGCGGAGCTTAATTACACGAGCCAGATGTAACGACACCGAAACGAATCGAGCTCGTTCGCGTTCTTTTCGAGAGGACGTTGGCAAGCTGTGATCTCTTGTAATTGTTTCGTGTAATAAATCTCGTGTCGATGAGACATCTGTTTTAGTAAACTTCGACGAGTATAATTCCGTAAAAACTCAATCTGTTAGGACATTTTTTTGGACAAACATTGACTAATATTATTTTATGTTGTTTTATATAAAAAGTAAATCTTCCAAGACTGGTTAGTATTAATTGTAAGTTGATGTATAGTTGCAAAAAATATATATAGTATACTGGCATTGATGTTGTATATATTTTATTTATTATCTGAAAGTGATTTTAGCGGAGGTAACCCAAAGGTGCAACGCTGATGCAACGAAAATTAGCGATTGGTTGATTTGAGTCACGTGATTCGTGAGGGGGCGTGTCTAATACTGAGCGATTCCGTCTGTAATTTGTTTTCTATCGATTCAAATGTTTGCATGTCAATAAAATTTTATGGCAAAAAGTCCATATTTTCTAGTCAGAACAGTTGTTTCTGGACCTTTCAATGAGACGAATCGTACTGAGCTGCAAGTCGTGCATATGTTCAAATAAGGAAAACGCTCTGTCACATCTCTTCAAGTCGAGTTGAAACCTCGAAAAAATATTAAACTTGGCACAAAAATTATCGACTGTGCGATACTGATTTCCTCATATTTGGATAATCCGTCGAAAGACAGTTTTCAATTGTAAGGTTGCTCCGTTGATTCGTTCTGAGCCCGAAAGTGTGGTGGTTCAGAACGATTTTGGGGATCGAACGAAGGGCCGAACGATAACGACAAGGGCCGTACACAAGTGGCGAGAGAGAAGGGAGGCGAGAATCGAGGAGAAAAGAGTTACTAATGTCAGTCACGAACGCGCCGCGGAATCTCGTCCAGCTGGCAGCCGTCTTTCAGAGACGTGTCCGCTCGCCCGTGAGATCTTCGTCCCCGAAATTAATGGCATCGCATTTTTCTGGCTGAACCGAGATAGTTACACGCCTCGTCCGACAAGCGCCGGATGTGACCGGCTAGGCGGATCGTAAATATAACAAGAAGTTATCGTCGCCGAACTTCTATTCGTTCGTAATTTTTTGTAACTTGTACGTGGACTGCGGACTTTTATACAAATTTTACATTCTGAAATAATAAATAAAAACAAAATTAATGATAGAAATGACAATTCAATAGTAACAGAATGAGACAAAGTAATTCAAGAATGATAAATTAAACAATCTCGATGGAAAATTTTGTTTTACGTACCAAATATTGTAAAGTAATAGTATACAGTATCTTTCATATTATTCGTATATTAAAAAAAATTGATGATTATGATGATTCGATAGTTAAATGATTGAGAAAGAAAGTAACGATAAAATAATGATATTAAGACTTATTAACAGAAATTATCAATATACGACCAATTACACGTGAAAATATCAAACTGTAATATAAAGTATATTATATATAAATATAATTAATATATAATATACATATAATATAATATAATATATAAATATTAACCTCTTAACATATAAACAAACAAAGACTGGATGTGTGCTACTAAAATACAATTTGATCTAGCTGAATTTAAAGTGAAAGCAAAGCTACACTACAGAAAGTAAATTACATTAATAATGTAACAATTCATATTTATTATGAATATATATTTTGTTATATAAAATTATTACTTTATATAATATTATATAATTATTATATATTCTGTATAATAAAAAATTACATGTTTTATTATGTTTTATATAACAATTGTTACGCAATATGAATTGTTATCACAAGTAAGATTATCAAATTAATAATGTTGCATATGTTATACGTAATATGCATACATAATACACAATGATATTTTCATAACACGCAATATAACGAATATTCGCAATATTTAATAAAAATCACAAGGAAATGTTGATAGACAACATTAACAGAGCAACAAATTAACAAATAAACTCGCAACTACGGATTCTCGTCTCGAACGTCTGAAACGAACGACATCCCTCCACGTCAGAAGATCGACTCTGACGTTATCTATTTTTCAGCAGGAAACCAGTTGCCAAAAGCAACAAAACACGCTGGCCCCGTCTCACCCTCGCGCCCCGAAAGGAAGCTGCGAAACGGACTCCAACTTCCTCCGAGCCGGGTGAATTACAAATTTCGCGAAAACGAATGCTCGCCCGCCCGTAGTTGCCCGCAGTTTTTAGCAGAGCGAGCGCTGGAAACGTTTAATTAGAAACAAAACGGGACTGGTGGCGCGAGGAGGATCGGAGAGCCGAGCGCTTGGGACATCCGGCGGAAAGGAATTTACGAGACGGCCGAGTTGCTCGCGCGATTCTAATAAAATATATCGGCAATTAACTCCCTAAATATTCGCGCCGCGAAGCTCGGTGATTTATTGGGGATGGGTGGGGGGCGGGGGGCACCGGCTAAGGGTAAATTACTTTGAATCGCCATTTTTCAGAGGTCCCGGCAATTGCCTCTGCGGTTGCCAATTATCGCGACTTTTCTCTCCTTTTTTTTATTTCTCTCTCTCTTACGAGGTTTACTCTTTAATTGACCGATTTTTAGTGTAGAATTAGAATCGTACTGTTACGTTGAATGTTTTTGCAAATTTTATGTGATAACACGTTAATATGCTAGTATAGTGTAATTAAACTGGCAACGAATAATCAGATCGATTGAAATGTTTTGGTATTACTATTGTGATCCTTGAGTTTATCGCGTGTATAGATACGAATAATGTACGAATACTTTTCTTCTGGTAAAAAAAATTATTGTCCACGTAAGATTTCATCGTTGATTTTTTTCTTTCGGTTAAATTGATAATAATATTACAAATTTACAAATTTATACATTCATATGAATTAGTACGTATGTTTACAAGAATTTATTTTAATTTGCATTTAATTATGTATATTATTATTGGACGTTGTTTTATATTAATATACATACATGTTAAATAATTAATTTATTTAATTTTTCGACGTGCAAATTTACTTAATCCATATATCGAGTCTTCAATTTAAGACTGAAATCAAAATAAGTAGTAAATATGAATTTTATGAATTATGCAAACTAACTGGATTTGATCAATTAAAACAACTAAATGTGACTTTTTACGCAAACTAATCTGATCAATTAAAATAAGTGACATGAATTTTTATGCAAACTAAACTTCATTCTCTTAACTAAATTGATTTGATCAATTGAAACAAGTAAATATGACTAACTCGATTACTGTATATAAATACTAGCTCGATTAACTAAAATAAGTAGCAAGCATGAATTTTCTGTACAAACATAAATTCGTCGAAACATGAATTTACGTAAATGTCCACGGTAACGAACAGATAACGAACGTTCATTATTCACCAAAGTACCCAGCACGATCGCTTTGAAAATACAATAATCGATCGTAACGAATCGGTCTGGAAGAAACTTTGCGATCTTCCAACTCTCACAATCTACCTCTCCGCCACGAGGTAACTCATTTTTCTAATTACTTCCCCTCTGTCCTGCATCCAGCATGGGCAAACAGACACGAGCGACGCGGCGGAGAAGAGCCTTAGAGAAAGAAACTTAGGTGTCGAACGTGCCCTACGCGAGGATATTCCTCTCTCGCGTCGGGGGACGTGTATCCGCGCGGGAAAGGGTGGAGGGGGACGTTGGAGGGGCCAGACCCTTTGGTAGATCAAAGCGCCCCCAAAGATCAATACGCTTCTGAGACGCAGGAGCTGCTGCCGCTGCCGCTGCTTCGATTGAAGAGAAAAGAGAGAAAAATAGCCAGAGAGAGAGAGAGAGAGAGAGGCTGGTGTGTCGCTCGTGGTTGATCGAGGATACAGGGCATTAGTGGACTGCGGGCTATCTGTCTCTCTTCTGATTCCTGGCCAGTCTCTCTGCTTTTCTCTTCGCAAACACGTCACGTAGTACTTTTCGGCTGGCCGGAAGCAAAGGGGCATAAATAGGCGCAATTAAGGGAGTCGAGAGAGGCACGCGCTCTCCTCGGGAAATTCCCCGCGACCGGCACGATCTGGCGGAAGCAATTTAGCCTGCTTGTGCTTCGACTCCGTTTTCTCCTTGTTCTTTCGAAGGGATTTTCGCAACGACTCGCTATGTGTGTGCGCGTGTGTGTAGATACGCTTAGGTTTGTCGAGTCGCTGTAGCTTGCTCTGATTTTCCTTACGGAGAATGCAAACTGCCATGGGTTCTTTCTTCCTCCTGTTTGCATGATTTTCGCGCATTTCTTTTTACAATATCCACCGTGAGCGATTTAATTTTCTTTATTTATATATCTATGTGGTAGATTCGTCGCGATGCATCGTTGGTTTGTTACATTCGATTGATCAACGCGAATATTGTTGTATCACAGGGAAAAGCGATGAGAATGATATATTCCTCCTGTGACGAGTGGCACAAGTACAAAATTACACTCGCTTCATTTGCCAGTTTACCTTGCGTGTATTTTGTTTCACGTTAATAAAAGATGAGGCGTCGTGAGGAAGTCGTGTCAGTATGAGTGGTACGTGTCTATAATAAACGAGACGTGTGTGGAATGTTCTTAATAGGGAACATTGATGTGGACCTAAAATTAGGTTGACTGATAGGGATGTAGTAAAGAATCTTGAAGTTTGCTTGTCTTGAGTCTGACTTCAATTACAATCTCACAGTCCATACTTCATAATTTCAAAAAGCTGTGGGATTCAACAAATGAAATAAGAGTAAAAAGTTGCAAGTATTTGATACTTACTTTACCTATTACATTTATTACCTATTTATACTTACTTTGGTTATGCAATGATTAGGCTGGATCTTGCAACTTTACATTTTTTTATGAACGGCAAATATTATACTTCAATGGACATTAAAATATATGTGTAGTTTTTAAACATTTGTATATTGTTTAATGTCTTCAGGTATTTTAATATTCAACGTAATTTTACAAATGAGATAAGAAAGTGACAGGGTCGAAAGATTTTCGCTATTAAATGTTACAACAAATATTTGACGTGTCCTATATTTTTCTTATAGTTTTGACCCATTAAGAGGATCAAGCAATAATTTCTCGTAATATTAAAAATACTTCAGTTACTCAAGATTTCACAAAATTATACAGTAGAAAACACAATAATAAAAGACATAAAATATTTACTATTATCCATCAACGATGCAACTATTCAATTGATCATTAAACGAAAATAAAAAGAGGTAGGAAAAAAGTCGACAACAGAGTAACGTTGCTCTGTGAAAAATTACTAATCATCGATTCCATTATTAATTTAATATAAATAATATATAATAATAATAATTTAATAATATATATAAATACAATAATAATATATAATAATGTACAATATGTAATATAAAATATGAAGACTCGCTTGGAAACTTAACAAAACAATTTTCGAAAGAATCGTAATTAATTCATAGTTGCACGGATCCCTACGAATTTGTGAAAATTTACAGCCTGGTAATAACCGGTGTACACCGGCGGACGCTAATTGTTAATATCACCCCATTCTGCCGCCATCCACGTCCGCGTTTATAAACGCAAGGACGATCCGGACCGATATAACCGTGAATTTCGTCACGGTTCCGAAGAATTAGGTAAATCGTGTGCAAACGGGGGCTGCAGCGCACGGGCCCGGGTCACGCAACACGCCAGATATTTGGTTAAATATTAACGACGTCGTTAAAACAACGCATTTGCGGTTCGTTAAGCCGAAGGGGCGCGTCTAACGACTGGCCGTCCGAGGGCTAGCTTTCACGAGCCATTCCGGAGCCGTAGACCGGCCACGCGATACTCACCACCGCGTTTGTTCTCCTCGTCGTCCAGGGATCTCGTGCCTCTTCCTTCGCCTCGTGTAAACCGGGCTACTTCCTCCTGCAACCGCCGCGATAAAAGTTCTGATTAATTCAGGTATTACTCGGTAGTCGTGTTCAAGCGGCGGAACGTTCGGATTTGCTCGCAACGCCTTGTTTCGGAGGTGCGTATTTTGACGTTGTTCAAATTTCATTTAACGCCAATTTGAAAGAACGAGTCATTTCTACCAGTTAAAACCAGGTAAATAACTTGGGATGAATTTAATAGGAATTAAATTTAAAGATACAAGATTTCTATCAATTTCGAGAAATAACTTGGGACAAGTTTCATAGAAGTTGAAGTTCGAACTTTATCTTGGGTTGGACAAATTGGACAAATCGTTTGCAAATGGTCTTTTGTTTGGGTTGGTTGAAATAAAATGACAAATGTCGTACAATTTCGTAAGAAGAAATACAATAAAATAGAATTAAAAATGTTAATAGAAATAGAATAGAGTTAAAAAACAATATAAAATAATTATTTCACTCGACAGCTGAATAGTTAAATAATTTGGAGAAGGACCGTTTGCCTGTTTGAATGAACAAACGTAGGACAATTTTGGGAGGTGAAAGTAAATTCAGTTGCTCGATCCCGAATTTTTTTTGGAAAAGAAGGAAAGTGGATGCACGGGGATCATCCAGAGAGGAGGAGCGAAGTTAGATAAAAAGTTGGAGAAGAACTCGCGTCAAATGAAAAGCTATTGCCCTAGCGATGGAGTTTCGAAAGTCTCTCGATTTGCATCTGCTTCGCGGGGAACGACCATAAATTCGTCTATCTAAATCCACGCGAACTTACTATGTTTCCCCTGTTCCACCCTCTCTCGTTCCACTAGAAATTTCAAATTCTGGCTCCCCCTCTCGACGTTTCTCGAACTAGCAGCCTTTCAATACTTAGATGTAATGATGTTCCAGATGTAAAGTTAATTTTTAGACTGGTATCATTAGCCTTAAAAATTCACGTTTTACGTTGCTTACTCTTTGATTTGGTTTATTGGAAGAAATGTAAAATAAAATTGAATAAATTAAATTACTATAGTCGTCTGTGACTATTCATGTCTGTTAATATACACAATATCACTTGAGGATATTGGATAAGGATAAGGTAGTATTAGTAACAGAGTAATAATAATTAGTGGTAAAAGACACGTCGCAAATAAAAAATTTAATACGTACCTATCAAATTATTAAATTAAACGTGTGTCGGTTTCTTCAACTATTTTATGTTTATTTGTTCCCTGGTGTTGTAAGAGCTAGACAAACGTTGGAAAATGTTAAAATATATTATCCAATATTTGTTATATATTAAAATATAAATGTTTAATATGTAACATAAATGTCTTTAAACATACAACATTTAATACAGATTATTTTCTGTAAATTTCTACCAGGTGAATGAATTATTTGATTATTAATTATAAGATAATCTGCACAACAATACGAATTAAATACTTGGA
Source organism: Melipona bicolor (assembly GCA_030673865.1). Classification (NCBI taxonomy): domain Eukaryota; kingdom Metazoa; phylum Arthropoda; class Insecta; order Hymenoptera; family Apidae; genus Melipona; species Melipona bicolor. The sequence goes on along the minus strand of JAHYIQ010000011.1, from coordinate 6,158,412 downwards.
AAGTTATAGATACAAAAATACATAGAACACATTCTACACTATTGACTGAAAATCAAAAATTTAGATGCACTTTTACTGCATTTGTATTTTATACTTACTTATTATACATTTTTGTATTTCAATAGTTAGTTAGTTAAATTAGTATTTCATATTAAATTATAATGACAAATATGATCTTTTCCTATACATACATTCGATGTATTATACTAAAGTGTTCAGTGTACACTCGTATACTATAGTATACTTTAGTACACTCGACGTTTAGTATACATTCGATATACTAAAACAGTTCAGGCAAGAAATATTGACGTGAGGTCTAATCGGTAGTAGATATGCATTAAACATAATCACCGTCCTTTCAATTGAGTTCTATTAACCATTGGACGTACATACGTACATACGTACTCAGTTTCATTAACTCAAAACTAAACCCCGTTCTAAAAAAAAAAAAAGAGGGAAAAAAACTGAAGAGAGAGCTCCAAAGAAGAGAGAGGGGAGAGGGGACCGGCGATAAAAGGCGAGCTTAAAAGTCACGAACTTAAGGGTTGAGCATCCCCCCGTAAAAGGCAATCACGTTAAAAACATCGGCCGGCCCCTGAAAAGCCACCGGTCCCGATCGAAACCTCGCCACTAAATTCGAAAGCTAATCTCGAGAGCAAGAGTCCACTCGGCGGCTAGATCCCCCTTCCCTCCCTCCTCTCCTGAGAGAAAAACCCGGGGGTGTAGGTTCGCCGGCGATAAAACGAGGTTCGCCGCTATGTAAATGCAGCGTTCGTCGCCTCTCGATAGGCGAGAGGAACAGCGCGAGAGCTTCTCTAGGAGAAGAAATAAGGAAAAGAGAGAGAGAGAGAGAGAGAGAGCGAGGAGAGAAAGAAAGGAGAGAAAAAGAAGTATAGAGAAAGAGAGCAAAGGATGGGCGTCCAAGGCCGATAAAATCGAGCGAAGGGCAGAGAGGCGATATTTCAAGGGTGGCCCGCCCCCTCCCGCTCCCATACCCCTGAACAGAGAGCACGCCAAGTTCCTTAGGTCCGTGAGTAAGTGAGCGAGTGGACTAGTTTGGACGGACTGCTAGGGACAACCGGCATAAATTCTCCAGCTACACGAGGGATGACCGGCCTGCACGCAAAGTCCCATGATCTTTTTCCAACCCCGCGCCGCCCTGTGTCCACCTAATCGCGATTCCTTCTTATCCGCCACGACCCGAGCGATCCTCTGCGAGATTCTTCGATCCGCTCCGTTTCTTCGTTTGGAGTCCTCGTTGAACTCGTTTCGTTTCGCGAAATCGATCTTACCCACTAACCTAACAGTCGTAACGAAAGAGGAAGAAAAAGGGAGGACGATTTCGTGTTTTAAGAAAGAATGTACATTAGTATGTTTGTAGTATTTGTAGAACTATTTCGTTCGTAGCGCGTAAGTTAAAAATTCTTCTTTTGTATGATTATTATTGAGTTAGGTTACGAAGCGATTTTACAAACGTATTTTATAAAGTCATTGAGAATTTGGTGATCAAAATTGACATTGACCCAATTTGGCACCGTGTTCAAACGTCGTGCGGACAATCTTACAATCGATGATAAAACAATTTGGTTTGTTTAAAGATTCGATAAGTCTATCAAAAGATGAATGCATTCTTAATTTGCTGTATGCTCTTCGTTTTTGGTAATTTCTTTTCATCCGCGTGACCGAAAAAGGAAAAATTCCAAAGGAAGCAATTTTACCTCGCCCCGGCAAATATCTACGATCGCGGGGTTGAAAAGAGTGAAAATAAAGTCGATCGAAATCAAATTGTTCCCGGCAGAAGTAGCCTTAAATTCGCAGCACTTTCCTCGGGAAAGCTCCGTCCGCCGACGTTATCGTTTCCACCCACGAACTCGGTGTCCATTGAGCGGCTTGAAAGCGGCGAATCGAAGCTTAACGAGTGGCCTTTTCCCGCAATTAATGTTCCAAGACGCTCGGACGTTCCAAGACCCCGGGCCGGAGGAATGTCTCGGGGGATGTTCTCGGCACGCAAAGGTCGACAGGGCGACAGGGGGGCGTTGGAACGTCACACGGTGGACATTCCCGACACATACCGATCGACTTCGAAATGCCAACCGGCACCTCCTCGAACGTAGTCGTCGCGCGGTCCTTTCGTCGTCGGACATATTTAGAATTCCAAGGCGACGCTTTCGCTGTCAAGATTTGGCCCTCGTCCTTCCTTCCGCCTCGTCGCTGAGATTCGGCCATGACTGATCACCTCGGCCGGTCGATAAATCTCCCGCGATAGCGAGTTTTTCCTGCATTTCGCTCGTGTCGGAAACTTTGGCGTGTATTGTATCAGTGGAAAAGAAGAAAAATATTTGTCATTATAGACACTTTATGCTAACTTTCGTTTGGCTTATAACAGAAGTAGAGTCTGTCGATCGATTCAGACTTTCAATTCTTTGAAGTCTCGTGAAATTGTAGAATTCAGATGAAAGAAATAATATAACTATTTCATTAATATTCGTTAATCTTTTGGATGCTTAAAATTATCAAAATTCTAAAATCAGAAGATCATATTATAAAAAATTAAGAATGCATTGATTTTCAAATATACACGTTTTGATACATGTATCGTAATATGTTACCTCTTTGAATCTCTAACAAGTAAACAAATTACTTTATTGCTAATTATAAAATTATCCGTACAGGCTAGACACTCAAACAGTTAATTTGTTTATTTAGAATATCAGAGATCGTTGATTTTGTCTAGTACTAAATTTCATAATTATGTATATATAACGAAACGTGGTCATTTACTGCTGCCATTTAAAGTTACATTGTTACCAAACCTGCAATAATTGTTATTACTCACCGGTGAAAATTAGAATTTATTCTAATTCTCACCAGAGAATCTAACGTCAACGTCAGAAATATTCGAAAATCTAGGAATTTGCTCCAATTTCTCTTTGAAAAAGGGGTCGGTTGAGCAGCCGCCGAAGGAAGTCGCCGGTTTTCGGGCGATAAATTTGATCCGCGACAGACGGTCCGTGACTGGAAGTTATTACGAACGAAAACGTAGCCCGGGACTGTCATAGAATAATACGGGAATGCCATTGTAAACGTCAGTCGGCGACGCGGCCGACGTTGATCGATGGCCACCCGTCAGTTGGCACCACTTTTAATTAAACCGCCCTCACGATTAGCTCCCCTCTTCTTCTTCTTCTTCTTCTTCTTCCGCCTCTTCTCCTTCTTCTGACGCCGGTTTCGCCTCGACGCCTTGTAATTGTTTTAAATCTCACCCCCTGCCCGCCGATTCTCCTTCAACTCTCCGCCCTCGCCACTTAAAATTCACGAGAGAAAAAAACCGCAGGTTGTCAGGGGTGACGGATTCACCGGCTTCGCTGACATTTATAAGCTCGTGCAACAAAAGGGGTTGCATCCTGTCCACCCCTCCCTTCCGATCTTCCTGACGGATTACTTCTTTATTTATCTTCTTAATTTGCGGTGGGTTTGGAGATTCGGACTTTTTTTTTTTTTCTCTTTTTGAAAGGGTAGAGCAGTCTTTCAGGAGAGGGGGTCGGCGGGGTGACCCACTTGCGGATGAAGTATCGATCTTTGCGGAGAATGGAAACGCACTTTGGCTCGTTTGTGGAGCAATTAAGTCCGAGACGGGAATCACGGTCGAGTCGGTTTGATGCATCGATGGTAATCGGTGGACTGCGAATTTATATTTTTATTTCTGGGAATGCGATTGAAGAGATGGAACTTTGGGTGAAAGTTGTTACAGAGAACACCATTTCGTATCGTGCGCGTTGTGTATAATTTTAAAATTTTCTACGAGTATATGAAAATCCGCAGTCTGATGGCTAATTTTTATACTGTAATAAAATGATAGGATGATAGATTACAGGAATGAACGAAAATGTGTGTATTATTAGTAATGTACTATAGTCAAAAATTTAGAATACCCATCAATTTCATATATATAATTATTATAATAAATATTCTTAAAATATACTAATGTTAATTAAAACGTCTGTTTAATGATTATAGACTATAGGCAAAAAATTACTCTGTTGCAGCATGATAATTGTTCATTACATTGGTAGAACCTGATTTGTTTACAATCTTTCACTGAACTAAATAATAAACTAAATATATTCTGTTATTTTGTATATTCCCACCTGTTTTTGAGCTAAGTGCTCATTTTATTTTAAAAAAATTAACAATAACATTGACTAACTAGGTTAGACCTGACAATCAATGCTTTTTCGTGTTCCACGTTTTGGGGGCACCCGATCCCTGTATCATTTTCGTATCATATTCTACCATATCGATTAGGGCAGGTTCTGCACCATAGCGCTACTAAATTTTAACTAATAATTTGTAACAATCGACTTCAGCGATGTATTTAAAACAAATGACGTGAATCATTGAATAAAATAATTAACTTAATTGTTTAATCGTAGAAAGATTGCGAAAATTATTTTAAATAATGTTATAGTATATATATCGTACTCGTACATGATATATTTTAATAGTTACACTTCTTTAGTGATTATAATATACTTAATCTTTCTTCGCACGCACATACGTAATATTTATACATACAAGTTTAACAATGTTATTACTATTAAACACTATTAAATATATGTTATATATTTGTTATTACTATTATATACTGTTAGATATATTAAATGTTTCTTCTTGAATTTATAATTAGGAAAGTAATTTTGTCTCTTACTACCAATGTGTTAAACGAGAATATCGGTTTTCTTTTTTAATAAATTGCTTAAACTCAATAAAAGTATAAATCGTATAAAAAAGTACTGATTTACGACACACTATAACAAGACCCATGTCTAATTCATTTCTAGAGCAAACGAAATTTCGATTTCTCCGAATGTTACTATTTGTAAAACGATATCAAACTAAGGACTACGCGATCTGCAGTCCAGTTTAGAACACGATGCCACGTATAGATGATTAAACCATCGACCGTTGCGCGCATCTTTTCGCATCTTACTTGGTCTAACCACCTCGTCAGAACCACCGGTGCCCTCCCCTCTTTTCGCCGTTTCTCCGGAGAAGTTTCTCCGCCCGAGCGTCGGTTGTACGCACCTATCCGTAACATTCGTCGAAACGTTGTAACGGCAGCGCCAGTCGAAATGTATGGTAATTGTACGTGGCTAACTTACAGACTCGGAATGGCCCCGGGGCGCGAAGTATCATCCGGTTGTATCACTGACGCAACATCCGGCCGCAGACAGCGAACTCGCTACGAAAACCACCCGCCGATCCTCGCCATCCCACCCGCCCCTTTTGCTCGCTGGGGCTGCGAGCTACACCTAGACAGGGTTCGAAGTAGTTCGATCGTCTGGCTTCGAGAGACTTTGCCCGATGGGTATACTCGTCCCCGTCGACTACCTTGAATTTCCACCCGATTTTCGGATCCTGTTCGTTCCGTTTCACGCTGTTTCGCTGCCGCGTGCGTGTTTTGTGTTGTGAAAAGTGGACTTTTCTTTTCTTAGAAGAGAAAAATTGTGTTTGTTTAATTGTTCTTTGAATTATTTGTTCCTTTTCAGCTATTTTAGCTATAAACAGAAATTTGTGCTCGTTCTTCCTGTTGGTGGGGAAAATTAATTTCGAAAGAATAGGTTGCTTGATGAAAATCCTTTCCTTTTCTAAATAAAAATCTCTCTTTCTAAGAAAACGGTTGAGCCCAGAAGAATAAAAGTTTAAACTATTATGTAAAAGGAAATTTGTTAGTATTTCTGGGTCGAAAAGTATTTTTCAAACACAGGTGTCTCACTCCCATGTATCTTAAAACCTCCGAAAAGTTGCATTATACAACTTTCATTAACAAAGTTTTCTTTCATATTTCCCAAAATAACAAAGATCCATTCTGCACATTGCAGAATATAAATATAAATTCGTCTAATTTTACGAAATTCTTCAAACCGAAAGGAGCAATCTCGATATCCCACATTTTCCATTCACCGACTGCCCCCCCCCACTCGTTCCAAAGTGAATCCCCAAAAATAAACCGCCTGGCGAGAGTACCACGCGTCTAGTTCGATCTTCTTTCATCGGAAACGCGATCGCCAGCAGTCCGTATGCTCCACTAACCCGAAGGCACTCTCCGGTCGCGGTGGCTTCTCATCCATCGAGTCACACAATCGCAAAGAGCCCCCGTCGTATCTAAACGACCGGCGATACCTTGCCGAAGCACGTGCAACCATGTAAATAGAACAAGCCAAATCGAGCACCGGCGAAGCCCGCGGGGTCCTCTGAGAGACTCGGAGATGAAAGCAGCGGGGCGATAGCGCGTTTTTCGCGGCGCGCTCGAGTGGCGTGTTTATCGGTTAGCCGGAGGACGTTGGCCAGACGCCGCGGTCTATTTTCGCCGGTCTGTTCTCTGCCACTGCGCTTCGTGTTGCCTTACCTGTCTCGTGTTTTCTCGCGTCTCACCAGCCAGAGAGAGAGAGAGAGCCCCGGCCGATCGCCTCCGAACAATAAACACGGGCTCGGCCCGGATTCCCTGGAATTCCAGCCGGCAATTGGCCCCCGGATCCCGCGCGACTGCTCCCAAGACGCCACTTCCGGCCTCCATCCTCCGCCATCCTCACGACCCGTTGTTCCACCCGTTGCCGCGAATTGTTCGCGGTTTATGCACGTCAGGCTGCGGCAATTCGATGCACCGGTACCAGCCAGCAATTCGTGGCACGCAGTAATGTTAACTCTCTCTCTCTCTATTTATCTATCTATCTGTCTGTCTCTCTTTCTATCCTTGACTCCTCAGAGGAGAGGAGTGCTGGTTTGGTATTTTTAGGGGAGAATGCGGGTTCCAGAATGGCTGCCCCGACATCTCGAGCGATGATTGCTCGAGCTGCTCGAGCTTTCGGACCGGAAGATAGGTGGCGGTTGAATTGAGTCTTCCGTTCGAGAGTTTCTTGGATTTACTCGGATCGGCGGTGACGGAAGAAGGCTGCGGACGCTCGTGAGTAACTGAGAAAGTAGAGAAAAGTAGATTTGTTTCACTCGTTAAATACATATAATGACGAGTGCCGTACTTTATATATATTTTTATACATATATTACGTATTTTAAATTTCTCTCAAGGGAACATGGCCGGAATCGTCGATTTTGATGAAATTTGGCACGAATGTAGTTTTCAAAAAAATATTCGACCCGTAAAAAGTAAAGGTTCAAGCAGACAACGCTATGTACAACACTTGTAAAATAATATAATATTTGTTAAAAAAAATATGAACAATTTGGATTTAACTGTTGATTGAAGATGAGCAGAGTAGAAATCGCATAGGATTGAGTAGACACCGTGTAACAGAAAATCAATCCAGCTCAATTTAATTAAATATTAAATCTACAATTAATAAATTAAGCATACATATCTTCAACGTACGCGTCTCCAAATCCTGCAATATTAATTCGACTAACTAAATAGTGTTGCAACTAAAGTAACTAAATAATATTGATCACTATGATTTCTAATCTAGAGCTTTAGTACCGTCAGAAATTCACTCGTGATCAAAAATAGTCATCGTTGATTCTAAAAAAATCTGTTCTTTCTCGAGACTCTAATAAAATTTCAACATATTTGTATATTTCAAAAAACAAATCGTTGCTTGTTCTTAAATTACGCATACACCCTCGACGCGGTGAATGGACTTCCGGTCGCTGGCCGGCGCACAACGTGAATTTCAGATCGACTGAAAAAGAAAAGGAAAAAGAAATTAATATTCAGTAGCTGGATAGAGGCCAGGTGTCGCATAATGTATCGAGCGAGTCCGTGCCGCCGATGATAATTTACACTCGTGTAAATGTAGCATGTAAATCGCTTGCAACGACCGCCGATGTCCACCATCAAATAACTGTAACGCCGTCGATGATACGCTTTAATCCACGATGATCGTCATGAATCGTGCACGCATGGGTAATTGGTCGTTTCGCGTTCGGCGATCGTCCGGCGAAATTATAGCGTCAAACCGACTGGTTTTCACGGATTTTCGTGTGAACCAATGATCGTTTAAAATTGTGTATCACTGTTTCGTGACGACGAAAGAGGCAAGAAGTTTTTAGAAGATTATAGAAAATTAAAATAGTGCATCGTGCATTGTTATTGCGATAAGATCTGACAGGTGCTTATTTTTGCTTTATAAATTATTTCTACATTTATCGTTGGTATGTCAATAATATTATTAATACGACAAGCTAACAACGAATGTAATAACATCATACGTGGAGAATATAATGTATCGTAAACATTTATCACAAATGTTTCGACTAATAAATTCAATAATAAACCAAATATACCTTCGAATTTCATCGATCATGTTTGTTCACAAGACGAAATATTTCTGTCGTTAAATAAAAGGAATTGTATTTTTAATTCACGTTGTCAGTTTCATGAATATTTAGTAATCACTTTATACTCGCGGATATCCAAATCATTTAAAGTTGAAAAGAATTCGGGTTTACCCAGGAACGTGAAAAAGATGTTCAAGAATATTTGTGTAATTATAGAAAATTTTGCACTTTGAACGGTGGATAAAAATTTCGATAAATGCATATGTTTTTCAATAGGAAATTTCGTGTAATTGTTCGACTAAATCTGCATGAAAAACAATAAACCGTTCACAACTTTTTTCGCGCTCGACCGAGACGCGCTTCCGTTTGAAAAATGATGCCGCCATTGAGCGGTGGAATTTTAGGCTGTCCACGTAAAGTGCCTTCGAAACTGGAAAACTTTGCATGCGAAACGCGGCCTACTTTTTTCTCAAAATTAATCTTTCAAATCTCACGTAAATTCGTGGCTTTCCAAATTCCACGGAAACCTTTCATTTTTCAAAGCCTGTCGAAGTCCCTCGTCTTGAAACTCCAAATTTCTTGAAAATTCCTCTAGCGTCTCTGATTTTTTAACCATTCGAAATCCATGCTCGGTTTTTCAACCCTTTCATTGATTCAATAAGAATTAGCACTCGAACATCTGCATTGTTTTGAAGATATGAGACAACTTGATTGAAAATAAATATACGTCTCTTGTTTCAAAAGTCAAATTTAGCAGAGAATGCGTTCTCACTTGTGGTAAATTGTAGGAAATGTAACGTTTCACCGCGAAAACACGAAAACTCTGGCCAATTCTCAGCTAACAGCCCGGAAATATTAAGTCGGCCGTTTCACTTTGTCATCTCCGGTTCATCTCGACTGTCAACGGGGCTGCATTATGAATGCCGGGCAATTTAAAATTCATTAGAAGACGCGGGCCGCTCCCTTAGCTGTCACTTCGCCTGGTTTTCGTTCCCTAAACCCGCGAGAGGGGTGGGGATAATTGTTCGTCACCCGACCGGCGGAAGAAGAGCGAGAGACGCCAGCCAATCTACCCCGGGCCCGATCTCTTGTTTATTTAAATAATACACCGGAGGGGGTGAGCTTGAGAATGGATGACTACAAAGCCCGGAGATCCGAGCTACGCCGAGCAACGGAGAGAAAGAGCCGGAGAGACGGAGAGAATATCCCGTGACAAGCGTGAAGGGAATCCACCTGCCACCTTGCGGAACATTAGCCGCCACTTTTCCATCGTTTGAGTGCCTCTCGAGACGAGATTTCTCTTTTCTTTGCCCAATTTCATTTTTTTCCTTCTTTTTTCCCTTCCAACGAGGACAATCATTGTGCAATGCTTGCTGTTGCTCGCTTCGAACACCTTTTAATTCCTTTAAAACCTTTCGTCACGGTCGTCTCTCTCTCTCTCTCTCTCTCTCTCTCTGATGAGAAGCGAGAGTTTAACGCGATTAACGCGAGGCGCGCGATGTACGCGGTTAATTAACCGTCGATGTTACTAGCGTGTGTACAGGATGCTCCAAAGTTTGGGTGCTCGAACTTTCAAAACTTCTCGTCGATAGTGCAAACGATATTATTCCGCGAACGACGACCAATCCATTAAATCGAAGGAAATAAGTGGAGATACGTGCGCGTATTTGATCCACTCTGACGCCGCAAATTAATCTCCGAAATTGCTGCCGCGACCCGGTCGCGCATCCAATCACGAGTAAACCTAACCTCTATTTACATGGAACTCTGCACGACCCCGGTCGCCGTGCCGGTTTTCGTCGAAAGAACGGAATAACAGAGAGCGGCAGCAAGGGCGGCACCGAGAGGTGGGAAGCGGAGGCAGCGAGACGCTGGCTCAAGGGTGGATCAATCGCACCTCCCGTCCCCGGATAGCCTGTTCTTTATAAATGAGAGAGAGAGAGAGAGAGAGCGAAGGGGGTGGACCGGAGGACGCGAGGCGGTGCGAGGCAGCAGGAGTTTCGATGCTGCAGTTTAGATATTCACCGGTTGATTACCGTCCCGGTGGGGTAGGCCCACGGAAAAGGGGAATCCCCCGGAGGACGCTAACTCGACAACTGACAAATTAGCCCGCCGCCACGACGACACTTGCAAAATGGGTCGACAAGATGCTGGCCGGCTCGCCACCGTCGACGGTGGGATTCGAAACTGGTCTCGCGCCAGTCCAATCTTCTTCGTTCGACAGATTGAACGATCGCAGTTGGAATTGTTACGGGTCGCCTTGGATTAATTTCCCCGGCCCCTAAAATCTGATGGTTTTACCGTGCGCGCTTGCTGTGTACTTGTGTGTCTGTCTGACGACACTACTTGTACAGGAGATGGGTAATTATTAATCTGATTTAGTAGTTCTTTTAAATAGAAATACTTCAATTTCTTGTGATGTATGTATTTACAAAAATAAAAGGAAATAAAAATTCTTCAAAACGATGAAAAGAGATATCAACATTTGTCTTGAAAAGTAATTCAAGATTATTTTATCACCTTTCTCTGTCGTAGAGAAATTTGTATGTATAAAATAACGTATTATATTCAATTGATCAATGACATTAATAATTATTAATAATAATTGTATTATTAATAATGTTAATGACATTAATTAATGTAGCATTGGAAATATTTCACATTTCATATTATATCATTCAAGTGGTATTTAACGCGAAATTTTATTATATCTTTTTAACATGTGATATCGTTTAAATATAAAGCAATCAATGTGCATTGCGGGTTTGCAAAAATAATAATATACAAAAGTTAATGATACATAGTTTTAATCACTGGAAAAATAATATTCTCTGCCATTTTTTGAACTTTCGTAAGAAGCAGTAAGAAGTCTATTAGTGAATTTCATTCCAAATTACGTGAATTATTCCAATGTATGTCAATTCAGAAATTTCTTCTTATATACTTTTGTTCTTTTACATCATTATTACAGTTTTCACTCTAGGCTATTCGGATATTATATTATTATACAACACTAAACGTGTAATAATTATCAGGAAATTATAAAAAAAGCAAAATCCGGGGTTAAATTTACCGATTCTTCTAGCAACAAATATTACTGCTTGTGCAAATAGAACGGAAAACAATTATCCCGAAATGTCCCGAGCATCGGTCGAAATCAGAAGCGACGTCTCGAGTTCGCGGCCCTTGGGGGTTGATTTCGAGGCCTGGCAGACCCCTTTAAAACCCAGGAAATTCCTCGTTCGCTCCTAAGTGAATTGAAAATAAAAAAAGAAGAGGAGAGGACGCCGCGTAAATAATGTCCAGGGACCGGCGGAGGGTTAGGCGGTGTCGCAGGGCCAATACTTTTCGCATCGGGATCGGTGGGGTGGCACCGGGCGATTGTTATTCGTGCGGCGTACGGGCACGGTGTCGCTTTCACTAGAGTCGGTTACTGATAAACGAGCGGTTTCACCCCCCTCAATGTAAACTCACCCTTGCCCCGCCGACACGCTCCGAGCGAGGCTCCGGTGTAAATCGTTCGCCGACTTAAACGATTGTCGACGACAGACCTGGGATTAATCGTCGTGATTCCGATCTAAAGATCGGCGACAACTCACTGGTTAAATTGTCCTCCGGCGGATTAGCAGGTTTGTTGTTTCATTTCGTGCCTCTCGAGTGTTTAGTCGCTTGATCGATGGGGTCGTTGTAATTAGATGTGATTTTATGTGAATTTAGTTTATTATATAGAATATTCTATTTTATGCATCTTGTATATTTTTTGAGTATTAGATAGGTGCATTTTTTGCATTATGTTTAAAATTCGTACAAAAATCGATAATCTTAATAACACACATGAGAAATGGTTCGTAATAAATTTTGCTGTTTGCATTTTAGCACTGTTTTATAACTTTGTAACATCTTGTTTAGAAATTTAAAAAGTATAACAAAATTTCTGTAACATCAAGTTTGCTGACTATTGGAGGATTGAAATTTGTAATATTCTACTTTACGTATCTTATATATTTTTGAGTATTAATTAGGTGCATTTTTTATATTATGTTTAAAATATTTCTTATATTATGTAAAAATCGATAATCTTAATAACACACAATGAGAAATGGTTCGTAATAAATTTTGCTGTTTGCATTTTTAGCACTGTTTTATAACTTTGTAACATCTTGTTTAGAAATTTAAAAAGTATAACAAAATTTCTGTGACAGCAAGTTTGCTGACTATTGGAGGATTGAAATTTGTAAACTTAAAAGAAAGATTTCAAACGTTTTGGAATTGATACTTTCTTCTGGAAATCTTATTGGAGATGTAAAAGTAAAAATAAGTATTCAAGTTTAAAAATTCCACTTGGTAACGATTTATCCGAGTTTTGTAAATGTTGGTTTTAATATTAATTACTAGAGTAGGCATGTTTGTACGGACCAATGTTATTTTATTCAGACAAATTAATTTACTTAGGTTGATTAATTATTGACCGTTGCGCGCCGATATACCGAGCCGATCGACCAATTCTTTTCCCTCTTATCGCTTTTGCGCACATAATTAACTTATTTAAATAAAATAATATTGGATCGTATAAACGGACCAAATAATTTCAAAATCAACATTTACGAAATTAAAGTGTTACCGTATGTTTCAAGTGTATTACTGCTTATAGCAAATATGTTGACCCGCGAGGTACGATCGCAATATTGTAAGCAGAGCGTGATTCGATGCGCTGTAAATTATTGCGAAATATTTTGACAAACAGGAAAAGATTTAAGTTTTTATCAACTATGACGCTACTCGTGCAAGCACTTTAATAATAATCACATCTCACATTTCTACAGTGGATTAAAGAAATTTTGGTGCTTCTTTCTTGGAAATATCTTTATACATCTTTTTCACAAATTAACTGTTAATGATCTCATAAATTATTTTTATCGATTCAGTGAGAACTGGATTGAAAGAATGTTCGATCAACTATGAAACGGTAATGGTTTGAAGATGTCTATTACACGATGGAATAATTAAATTAAAAATTAATAATATAAGAATGGTTTTATTCGAAATGCTTGTGGACTTCAATTTACGCAATATTTTACGCAATCGTGATGAAAGTGGTAAAAAATTATTCTTCGAAAATGGAACTCGGCGCACTGGAATGAAAATTGGATATTTATCAATAATAAAATGAACACTCGGTTGAATCAAGCATAAGTAATTATTTTGCTTTTAACGTAGCCTTGATGTATTGTGTACCAAATATGATTTCTCATCATATCGAGAAAAAGTAAAAATTCAGCAAAATTCAACAAAAATTTAAACACGGTTGTCAGGATGTTTTGAAGAAAAGAGACCAAATTGCTTTTGAAAATGTCCAACTCTATGCGTCTGTTTCAACTGTTCAATTATTATTTTTTTATCAATTTTATCACTTTCGAACGACGGCGGTTTGGCAATCGATATAAACCGAATGAAAATTCCCGATCGGGCCCACGGCGCGCCGTGGCCGAACGGTTTGCACGAGGCGGAAAGGTCGTACGCGACGAATCGCGGGACAAAAGCGGCGCGTACGTGCGCGGTCGGAGGTGGAACGTCACGTTCCCCGTTAGACCTCCGGGGAACGATGTCTCAAACGAGCACGAGGGAACCCGGCATCGTGACGCACCTGCACCGAATTCCGTCCGACGTGGAAGTATCGACCCCGTGGACGGCGAGCAAATAAACGAGAAGACGGAGAAAAAGAGAGAGAAAGAGAGAGAGAGAAGGAGAGAGAGAGAGAGAGAGAGGCCTGGCGACTTAGGTGGATGGCTGCGACGCGCATGTACGCACGCACGCATGCCTGCGGGACGATAAGTTTGTCATAGCCAATTTATACAATTGGCACGCTGGCTTCTCCTCTATTCGCCACTGGGGACCTACGAATTTATGGCTAATGTCCCTCCCTCCGTTGCCGTACGTCTTTCCGTCTGTCTCGCGCCCCGTGAAAAAATAACCGCTATTCCCGCGCGGGGGAATGATGGCACGTCGCGACCGCCACCGGTTGCGATGTTTCAAAGTGACCCCGGATGTGCCTCTCCGTGTCATCCTATCAATACCGTGATTAACTACGCGAATTCTGGGGAAATTGGATGTAACTGAAATTTTTCGATCGATGTAGAATGTACGTAGTTGGAAAGGAATTTAGGGTGTATTTAAACTAAACAATTTGTTGTGTATTTAATAATATACTAATAAAATAAATAATAAAGTAATAAATCAGGGTGTATTTAAATTTAACAATTTGTTGTGTATTTACTAATATACCAATAAAATAAATAATAAAGTAATAAATAATAAAATAATAAAATTTAATAATATACTAATAAAATAAATAATAAAGTAATCAATAATAAAATAATAAAATTTAATAATATACTAATAAAATAAATAATAAAATAATAAATAATAAAATAATAAAATTTAATAATATACTAATAAAATAAATAATAAAGTAATAAATAATAAAATAATAAAATTTAATAATATACTAATAAAATAAATAATAAAGTAATAAATTATAAAATAATAAAATTTAATAATATACTAATAAAATAAATAATAAAGTAATAAATTATAAAATAATAAAATTTAATAATATACTAATAAAATAAATAATAAATAATAAAATAATAAAATTCAATAATATACTAATAAAATAATAATAAAATAAATAATATAATAATATATTAATAATATATAGGGTACATTTATTAATATATTAATAATTTAATAACATATTAATGCGTACTGCATTGTATATAATAGTACATTATAATAATATATTGTAGTATTTATAGTATTATAGTATTGTGTATTTATATATGTATATGAACATATTATATATAGTATTACAATAATATACTGTTGTGTAATTATACAAATATGTTGTATATAATAGTGTGCTATGTATTATGTATGAATCTGATTACTACAATAAAGATCTACATTATTTCTAATAAGTTAGAAAACAGAAGAAAATTTAGTGGATATATCTAAGTATCTACAAGATTGTTTTAGCCCCTTGCCAATTCCTGTAGACCGAAATTTAGTTTCCGAGAAGAGGTTGAAAATTTGTTTAATATATATGAATTCGGGTAATTATTGACTCGGTGCGAGTAAACATCAGCAGAAGCTTGTTCTGTATGAGTAAATAACTGAAAAATGTAGAATAAAGTTCTTCCATTTAAGGGCTTGTTTTTACAAAAATGGAGCCTGAATACGTTCCTTTCAAGAATTTGCACATGTGTACTGAATAAATATTTAAATTTAATTTTGTCGAAAATCAAGCGTTTTGTGGAACAGTTTTGTTACGCATTTTCGATCTACTTTCGGCAGAATTCATTTTATGTTATATTATATTATATTAATACAAGTCCATTGTTAAAATTGCAACAAGTAAAACATTCGCTCTATCCCCTAAAAGTACAGAAGAAACGAAAACGTTGAGGCTGCGAGGTTGGAAATTTACCAAGAGCGTGCAAATTTACAAACAGCCGACCCAGAATGGTTAATTCGTCCGATAGATAGGAAGACCGACGGAATAATAAGCCGGATTGATGTTACAGGACGTGGGACGTTTGTTTTGATTGGGCAAAAGGACAAGTCCCCGGAGCAGAAGTTTCACCCTTTGGCACGGTCCCCTCGCGATTGGTATTCAGCCGGGCGGATCCCTTGGATCCGTGTTACGGCGCCGGGGACATGTGTCACCGTGAACGATAGGTGGCGGCGGCCGGAAATAGCTGTTTAAAATTGCATCGAGGGTCCACCGTTAGAGGCACGTGCGCTTTTTAATGTCCGGACGAATGCTTACGATAATGCCCTTTAAGCTTTTATTAACGGTTAGCGCCGGTACGTGGCCCGAATCGCCATGGCCATTCGCATGCGACATCACGAACGACCATACGGATCTCCGCCGAGAGATCTGATAACACGTAAGACATTTATTTTTCCACGGGAGTCGCCGATTCATTTCGCGTGTAATCTTTTTTTTTTCACGGGCTTTTTCCCGTGTTTTTCCTTGCATTTTGCCGTCTTCGAATTCTGTTTGATTAGGATGTTATCTAGTTCTTTAATTATGCAAGTTTTGATTTGTAAGTCTTAACTCTTGAGTTTTTTGTACATTTCTTCTTAAATAAAAATTTATTTATTTATTTATTTTTTTTTTTGTTTAACAGCTGCTCAGGATCTCTATACTTTTGTGTGGAAAAAATTTATGCAAGATGTGTATCTAAGCTTCAAACTTATCGCATAATTGGAGCTGTCGGATATTCGTATAGGACAAATTATAGTTAGACGAAGTATGAGTTATACGGAATTAAAATTCTTACTGATATATATGACCATAATCTTACAATTTTTCTTCTTCTACTTGCATCTAATGATGACAATTACGCAGAATTGAAACAAACGTATATATATGTAATTAGTATACCCATTGTCTGTTGCTAATTTAATTATAAAATATTACATTATTTGGATATTTGAATGTCTTTAAATGTTTAAAATATACCAACTATGATTAGAATACCAATGACAGAAAGTGTCAATAAGATTTCTCCACATTTTTAATCTTTCCTCTTCTGCACCTTTTTTTTAGAAAAAGTCTATGGAAAACATTTTTACAAAATCATCTCTATTTTATGAGACAAATGACAGAAGATTTATTATAGGATTTGTTCTAAACCTAAATACATACGTTCAACTTTTGATTATTTAGAAATGTATCATATTTTGGAATAAGTCACTCAAAATACTGACCTATTATCATTTATATATCATTTAGTGTATCATTCATTCCATATAAAAACTCCATATTAAAATCTATGATTTGAAAGATAATAAAGTAGTAATAAAATAATTATTGTGTTAAAGAATATATATCACAAAACTTTAACACAATGATTATATATATATATATATCTTTAACATGATCATATCACAAAATATAATAATATAATAATTTAAAATATCACAAAACTTTACCACAATGATTATATATATATATCTTTAACATCTATTATATACATATCTTTAACACAATGATTTTATATATGTATATATATACATCACAAATACTAGAAATTATCAGGAGTAAAAATCTGCGACTCTTAAGAAGGGAATTTCACTCTTGCACGAACATCTGGGGGTCAAAAGTTGGAACAATCTACGAGCAACGAACCTATCACGCGGCACACGAGTTTAGTGGTTTTGGATCAATAGGGCGGCAATCGAAAAGAGAGAGAGACAGAAGTGTCCATTATGGCATTAAGCGTGCGAGAGGGTCTCTGGTCTCATGGGGAGAAAAGTTTTGGCAATGATTAACCAGACTCCGGGCTGTGGCTTCGATGAGTCGATGGAACTCGCCAGGGTTGATTTACCCCGAATAATTATGTCTCGTTTCGCCAAGTTCCCGTGGCGAAAGTTACAGCCACCACTGCTCAGGAGTTGGCTAAGATTTCTTCTTTACTTTCCGTGCGACGCATACGCGATGCTGTCTGCCACTCACGAAATTCATTTTGTACGACTTTTTATTGATTTTTATAAGAACTTCTTCCTTGTAGAGTAAAACATGTGTGCGACAGTGAAAAGGTTAAGAAGACGTGTAACTGTATGTGAATATTTTTGTATGAGTTGTAAATGGTACGTTCTCTAAATTTTTTACAAATTACCAAATTATTTTTTTGCAATTTTCTAAAATTTTTACAAAATAGGTTTGTGTTTAAATAGATCCTATGGATGGAAATTGTCACTATGGAAATTTTATAAAAATGGGAGACAAAAGAATATAAAATAATTTCCTATTTTTATCTAATATGTATAACTATTTAATTTTGATATTTTTTAATAATGAAAAGAACAGGCAGAGTATTATTCGTAATGAATCAATATCTTGATACCTCATTGAAAATTTTCTAAATATCTCTAAAATGAATTAAAACAAATTTTAGTTATTTTGCAGTTCCTATTAAAGACTCAAAATATCTGATCGTTAGATCTTCTCAGCTTGTGTAAATATACCGATCAGACAATTTTTATACAAAGTTCAAAAAAATTGAACGGAACAATTCACCGAATGAATTGATGCAACGTCGTTCGCGCTTGCGTTTGTTAATCGAAGTTGGCGAAAAGCAAAGAAGCGAAATCGAAAAAGCAGACAGTCTAACGAACCTATTAACAAACCATCGAAAAACCAATCGAGAGCAAAGATTTCAGCAAATTCCGGGAAGTTCCGGAAATACAACAACATCCGGTTTATCGACAAAATTCGCCCAGTAACTGTAATTGCGTAGACTTTCATCGACTTTGGGAAACATCATGCTACGAGGACATCTCAGCTCTGTCGAACTGTTACGAGGGTTCTTCAACCCCTCTCTCAGAAGGAATCTAACAGTAGGCAAGTCATTTCGAACATTATCACTATTATATTTAACATTGCGTTCTTATTGTCAATTGACATTAATTTTGACCTTGATATTAACCTCCATTTTTGTTAAAAAATGTGTTATTAACCTCTGATTCATTTTTATCAGAAAAAACATGAAATTTAGAAATGAATCATCGAATAATAAAGTCTAGGGGGCTAAGTATTGAGTATGAATGTGCATGTATCTAACAAGATAGGTTTAAGATTGTTAAGTATTGAACAAGAATATAAAATAAAATATGGACACATATATACGTGTCATTACTAATCATCACTAATGTTACAACTAAGCAATTTTACGTGCAAATGAGAGAAGAACAAAGAACAACATTTTTTCATTCGAGAAAATCGAGTTTTTAACATTTTTCAAGCATACCTGAGTTTTGACTTATTTTGACACGTGTATCGAGTCAAGCTTTAAATAAGCACGTTCAATGATCCTTTTTTGTTCAAAACGAAATCTCAAATGAAAAAATGTTGCTCACTTTTGCATGCAGAATCGTTTCAAACTAGCAATTAACTTTTAATACATATATAAAATATAATTTTGAATAACATTTCCTATAACGAGTATTGACTTAACAGTATCAGTCAGATATGCTGAGGAGAAAGAAGTACGAAAAGCAGATGGAATGTTCTCCTGGCTAAAGGATATCTTCAAACCAGGTGACAAATCAAAATTTTACTTGAGCCACTCATTTGTCAAATTGATCAATTCTCCACGAAATAAATACAAATAAGAGGCGTGAATGAAATAGCATATGCCTCCTTTTTTAAATTTAAACTCAAACAAACGTTTTAGAATGTACCATTACAAGCGTGGCTTTTATTTAACAATATACAAAATGCATAAAATTGTAATTAATTTATTTACTATTCTGCAACCAAAGAAAAATTTTTTTCGTTAATTATCGAGTAAATTTATGTTAAACATGCAAAGTTAACTATTAATTATGCGCTAAAATTCAAAAACTAGAGTTAATCACTTTGACTGGAGCGAACGTAACAACTAAATCAAATCGCTCATCGGACGTTTTCGAAACCACAGTCGGGATAGTCGGCGCTAATGTAACGCTTTGTAGACTGTAGGATCGACGAAGCAGTAAGCGCGATCAGTCACGATGCGATATTGCCCGAGTGTTCGAGGGCTAAACGAGTGACAATTAATTTCAAACTCGAGAACGTGGACAGTCGAAAGATCGATGCCATCGAGAGGTCGCGTAAAAGTCCACGTCTTCGTGAGTCTTCGACGGAGATCGTCGACGAGGGTAATTCGGGGTTGAAACTCGACGAAGGCAAAGAATCCGACTCTACGTGGGCAGCATGGAACGACGTTGTCGACAATGCGAAATCCAAGCGAAATTATCAATCGCCTTTCGCGCGTCGCGATCTTTTAACCCTGACCGATCTTCTGAGTTGTCCGAATCGGAGGATCGTGAGCTACGCCCCTAGGAACACGAAACCGCCCATTAGAGAGCCGAACATGCCGGAGAAACGGGAGAAGAAGGACGACAAGAAAGACAAGAAAAAGAAGAAGCCGGTGATACGCATGGAGAGCGGATCCTCGGCGGACTATCAGAACGAAGGCAACGCGAAAGTCATGGACCTGCATGACAACTTGGACGTGAACTTCCGATGGGACGTCCGAGTCCCCGAGGAATCGAACACGAATCGTCAGTCGGCGTTGAAGGAGAATTCCGTCGTTGGAAACTCGAATTATCCAAACGCCGTCCAAGCAATGAAGAACTTGCAGTTGATGATGAGCTCCGCGAAAGACCCCGAAAAGAAGAAGGGCGACACTACGAAATTATCCGGCGAGAAGGCGAATAAACCTTTGGAAACGACTCCGACAGACGCATCGAAGAACACCGACGAAGCAGCGAACCTGGACCCTCTAAAGAAGATACTGAAGACGTCCCCGACGTTGATGAAGGAAACCAGTGTCGACGAGGATTACAACGTTCCGAGCAACGGGAGCTTCGACGCGGAGATCAACGCGTGGAAGGATCTCGTTTTGAAGTCCAAGATGCCTCTGGATCCCCCCAAGGACGAGATTGTCAGCTCGGAAAGACAGTCGTTGTCGATCAGACCGGAACCTCCCGAGCCTAAATTGGACGTGCAGGTTGTGCCGAGTTCCAGCGACGAGGCCGCGGCTGAGGAAGAGGACCCGGAGCATGCCAGAGAGTTTAAAGGCAACGTGGCCGGGATGGACGTGAAAAGAGCCAGCAATCCCACGGACTTTCAGAAGGTCGACAGCAAGAAATTGCACACCGGACCATCCTGCTTTTTGGGGAGAAAATCGAGATCGCCTGGTTTCTCGTGGATTCTCAACTCGTTGGACAACGACGTGAACTCGAGGTCGTCGGACTTTTCGACGGACGCCGAAAGTGGTTGGGGAAACATCCAGCAGACTGTTTCAGAAGGGATTAATCGAGAACAGTTGAAAAACCTCGAGAAGAGCGAGGGCGCGGAGGAGAATGTCGCAAACGTAGGAAGCTCGAACGAGAACGCTGTGGTTTCGGAACGGCAACGAGAAACGAGGAATTTCGAATCGCAGGAACAGTCAGACAGAGAAATGGAAGTTTCTTTGAATCGGCCGCAATCGACGAATCAGGATACGAACGAGGATTCCGTGTCCGCGTCTTCTCAGAGTGATTCGAGGAAGTACGAGACTGATGACTACTTGAAGGCTCAGACAGATAATTATCAGTCGAATTTTGATTATGCCAATCCGTACGAGGACGACTTCTATCCCGGTTACGAGTCCACGTCGTTGGAATCGACGGCAGGTAAATCTTTTTTTCACATTTGTGAGATACTAATTTATTACAATTTTACGAAAATTCAAATTTCAATATCTGCCTTTGAGTTTCTTACAGTTTTTTAACTCTTCCACCATTAGATCCTTTTTCATAATTATTTAACTAATAATTGTCATAAATAATTTTTAAGGGTACGAGATCTTAATTTAATAATGAATTAAAAACACATTATGAATGTACTTAGAGAAATATCATATTATTGGAATCTTGGCTACTGAATCCACTGATGCTAAAAAATTTTTTATTATTTGAACCAAAATTGTTCTTTTGAAGGATACAGAATCTTTTCGTTCCGATAGTCCCAAAAATTGCTAAACTTTTGTTCAATATTCAATTGAATAAATATCAAACAAAATGGAAAAGAAGTGAAACTCAGTCTTACATTATAGGGCCATAATACTTTTGATTCGAACGCTGGGATATTTTAATTTTGACAGCAACGGTAGTTGGACAATTATGGGAGTTGTAATTAAAATAATGAAACTATTTTTTTACCCGCGAATATGTTTGTTCCAGAACAATCCTTCGAACGCAACGAAAAATCATCCGTTGCAAACGAACCACAAATCAGCAACGACAAAGAAGTGAAATTTGTCAAGGAAATGGAACAACAGGAAAACAGAGGAGAACATACCACGGACGATAATTACATAAAGGTACCCGGTGATCCTTATCCATACAGTCGAGAACACTTCAATAAATGGCGTTGGCACGAGAATTATGGTATCGGTCCCCCCAAAACGAAGGTTTCGAATTCGCCGATCGACAACTCCAACACAAGCGTAGAAGTCGATACTGAGCAGCCTATTCAAAAAATGTCGTAGTGCTCTCGCTTTCAAGAGAAAAGCTAAGGTTATCCTTGAAAAGATGAAACAAGCAACGTAAGAATATTTGGATTTCGTGGGATTGAACAGGCGTGAATTGAATTTCCTCGCGTCCAAGATTTGTCACATTTTATCACGATTCTAACATAACCTACGAGAAAGCTAATATTCAATATTGTCCAAGATATACTGGAAAAAAGAATAAACGTTTCTTAAACAAAAATTTGGCAATCTGTTCGCCAATGTTTTCTTTATTCGAGTCTCAATTTGACGTCAGTAATTCTAGATGCATCTGAGGACAAGAGCATAGTACTTTCTTTCTCTTTAGAAGTGGACAATATGTGATTGGCCACGATACATGGCAAAACTAGAAAAAAAGACATTACGATTAATCAGAGTCTGACCACGACTAAAATATAACATCCGTCGAGGATGCATCTCTCAAAGGTTTTGCCGACAAACTCGTCACGAGCAATCACTGCGACTAGCCAACTTTGATCGAGGCTAGAGGAAACAGTCCCGCGAGTAATAATAAAGTGATACAAAGCGAACGAACCGACAAAGCCGATATCTTAGTGGATGGCGATGATTAGTTGCGTAGTGATACGTGGTACGGTTAATATCTGAGTGTCTAGGCCAGCGTAACTGATCATTACGCCATTTCTTACGACTTACACCTAGCGTAAATGGAGTCTGACCATTATTAGCCGGACGATCGCGGTATTTGAGTTGCATTAGCGCTGAACATCCCGTGATAGGGTCTAACAAACGCTACCGATCAACGATTAATAGCGTGGACCATGGAGCTTGCTGATAAATAACAATTCCGGGGAGTAAAGTTTCGTACAGCATGATCGATGGAAACGATCGATTCGTAGAGATGGAATCATGTATGAACCGGATAAACAATAATCGTTAAAAGTTGCTCGAGAGAAACGGGGAAGTTGATGAGGCGGTTATTTAGTTCTGTAAACAATTACTTTGTAAAGAGATGGTTAAACGTATAGTTGCGAGCTAAATCCACCAGATAATGAAATTATAGGATTTCGTGCAAAGAATATTTATACACATTGATCGTAGTTAATATTTTCCGTGGCTTCTGGACGTTACACCGCGCAAATTCGCTTTCAAGAATATCGGTGTTGCGATGTTTTGCCGACGTTTCAGCTACCTTGAGGTTTGAAAATTACACCTCTGTAGTTATCACCTGTGTAATCAGCGATCATCAACTTTACGCACACCGGCGAACGCTTAACCGGTGATTTTACACTTGAAAGCCTTGGATAATATCAACTATAAAAACTCGATCCACAAGACTAGGTGACTGTATTTAAGATACGAGCTTGAATCAACTGAAACTATGATTCCACTTCAAAAGAGTTACGAATGTTTATTTCGCTTTTAACGAGAAAAAGTTATCTGTTTCGAACAGAGCCTACGAAACTAAACGATCCACCCAGTGAAAATCCATCGAGTTCATCGGGCTCGATGATTCTGTCGAATTCAGCGAATCCTCCGAGCGATGGAGGCGAGTCCTCCTTGATTGAAAATGGCGGTATGGACATCGATCTCGATGAAACGGAAGATTCGAAGAAAATTGACAAGAAGAAAGAAAAAATCGAGCACGTTGAAACTATTCATCCAGAAATTCACACTCACTCCAGTGCGCATATTTCTAACAAAGACGGGAAAAAGAGTAAACGTCCTCTTACTAAAATGAAAGAAATAAAATATGTGGAATAATTTGAAGATACTTTGTTCTTACTCTACACAGAGGCAAGCAAGTTGGTTCAGGATCCTAAGGTCGTAAATTTGAAGAAGCGCGAGAAACAGATCAACGAAGAAAATATTCATGCACAGAGAAACAAAGAGTTGTTATGTACGTATGCAGTAAAGATAAATATTTATAAGTAGCATTTAATTGTTATTATGTTTTGCTTATTTCAGTGGTGAGGAAAGAGGATATCGAAAGAATATACGAACAAAAGAATTATGCTTACCTTCGACCGGAGGAGATGAAAAACTTGCGGTTGGTCTCGAAACCAATACCTGAAGACACAGATCCAGACACTTCTGATCAAAAATCTGGAGAAAAAAAGCCGTAAATAGTCTGTGGCTATCTATGCAGCATTTTATTATGAAAAATTAGCAAGAATTATGAATTTATTACTTACCTTTAATTTATTTTGAGAAATGTAAAATTGCGAAAATTTAGAAATTGTTTGCACTTGTATTATTTACTAATTTTAGAAATTTCAACGTCAACTATTCAATCACGTCATACGTGTTTCCAATTTTATCAGATGAAACAAGTACATAATATTTTAAATTATATTTATAAAAATATAAGATTGCGTGAAAACTCGCAATCTATTCGTGAATTTTTAAAATATATATAAATAATAAACACCTTGAACCACTCGAGCTGTCTTCAAAACTAATAAATTCAAGTTGGCACCACTGCTATTGTTACTACTGTCGCATAAGTTTGTACCACTGTTCTCGCTGTTTAAACCACGGAAATTCAGTTTATTTTCGCGGTTACACCAATTCGGTATCGTATCTTTTTCGGTGACGACGTTAATCAACGAACTATGAAACAAAATCTGTAAACATACGTGTCTCGCCACTATCCTCGTAAAAATCGTTTAATCTGCGACCCGTTTCGTAACGATTCGACAAAGTCTCGCGCGTCTCGTTTAATATCGCCGTTGTCGCCACTTCGTAAATACGAAACTAACCTACCGCCTCTTTGGAACAAGGAACGCGGAACGTCGAATGTCTCGGTGAAACGTGTAAACACAGCGGCCAGAATTCAACCTAAACTTTTGTTCGAGTTCAGTGCATGGACAGGCTCCGTTTCTCGATCGTTACCATCTAGGTAAGTCTCCCGTCTTTCCTAAAATTACATTGCTCGCTCCCGTAGCCGATTAAAAACAATCAGGGAGTCGCCGTTCAACGATTCGACGAAATTGCCACACGTGATGGTTAGGCTCCGCTTAAAAGCCCCCTCGATTCGAGAATAGACTGGAACGGCCGTGGTATTGAACGTTAATTCAGTCTCGACGCACCTGTCGACAATCGTTTTCAAGGGTGGGATGATAAGGTGGAGAAAGATAGGTTAGATCGCTCGAGATCGCTGCGTCGTGTAATATATACAATATAACTTGAATGAACTTTAGGAGAAATTAAGGTTGAAAAGAGAGATTCTTTCGCTGTATATATATGTATGCATATCGCAATGCTAATCACACACTTTTGCTTGAATCGTCTGTATCCGAATACAGAGTCAATGTCAGTTTCAGATATAATTGCATTGATATACTGAAAAATATAAATATACGATATTATTATTTTATTATGAATATAATTAGCAAGAATTATGAATTTATTATTAATTTAATTAATTTTATATTGGACGATTGATCCAACATGTATACATGTATAGTAACGTACATATAATAATAAATGTCGAATGTGTATCTTTTGTGCATAAATTATAATACTGTATAGCGCATAATGCACGTGTCTTATTGTTAGCTAAATAAAATCGTATAAATCATGTATAAATTCAATTCTTGCTACATTCTTCAAATTAACTAATGAAAGAATTGTACCATCTTCATCTTCGACTACTACGGATAATCTATATAATTAACGGATTAATCTAACCTATGTATATAAATATTGTATTATATAATTATTGTGTGATAATTATATAAATATAATAGTATATATAATTATTATATATAATAATTAATAAACTAATATGGAATTTTGTAATAATAAAATAATTAACCTACGGGTCAACTATGGATAATCTATATAATTAACGCTTTTGCGCTGGAATGACGTGCTATGCACGTCGAGAATTTTTTGTCCCAAAATTGCAATATTACGGTTTAGTCACTCGTTATGGTCCGCAATCAGTTGCCAGCGCAAGTGGTTAACAGATTGACCTAACTTATATATATAAATATTGTATTATATAATTATTGTGTGATAATTATATAAATATAATAAATATATATAATTATTATATATAACAATTAATAAACTAATATAGAATTTTGCAGTAATAAAATAATTAATATACATATATATATATATATATATTATACGCTAATGAAAAGGATTGGATCTTTGGTCACTCGTTATGGTCCGCAATCAGTTGCCAACTCAAGTGGTTAACAGATTAATCTAACCTATGTATATAAATATTGTATTATATAATTATTGTGTGATAATTATATAAATATAATAAATATACATAATTATTATATATAACAATTAATAAACTAATACTTTTGCAGTAATAAAGTAATTAATATAATACATATATATATATATATTATACGCTAATGAAAAGGATTGGATCTTGGCCGGAAATATAATACTACGCACACCTGCGCAATCGTGGAACAGAGGAGAGAGAAGAGTATTAATCTTCTTTCTATCTATCTGCTTAGATATGCAAGGTTGGAAATTTCACTTTTGCTCGGTAAAGCAGGTCCAGAGCGAATTGACCGGCGTGTTCGTGCGAACTATCGACCCGTGGCGCGAGATGCGTGCCTACCGGTCACGAATGCGTTCGTCCGCTTGCGGCCGGAGGCTGTTATTTCGCCGCCGGGAACACAGCCATCTCCGAATCGTCTCGGAGCCTATCTAATCATTCAAATCGCAGCAACCCGCCTAATCGCGGTATACGCAACCGCCGCGCCGTTGCCCATCGGTCTTCCTCTTCGGTTCCAGACCCCGACTTCCACGCCAATAACGCAATAACGCGTCGGGGAATAATGCTAGATTGCCGGGCTGATTGCTCTCTCTCTCTCCTCTCGCGCCGCGTAACTCGTGGATACTACACGTATAGGTTAAAACAGACAGCTGCGTCGTCGAGAGTGTGCCTGCTCTGGCTGAAATTTTTAGCTTTCACTTCCGGTAGAGATGATGATGGCACCTCGATAGAACATGAATATGAAATTTTTGGTCGAAGATGGGCACAGTTTAATTGTTAATGTTAATGTTAGTGTTTAGTTAACGAGAGTTTTGATATTTGATAAATTGAATTTAGCTTGATTCACTCTGTGACACATTCATCGATAACATACTAATGTTTTGTTCCTTTTTTTATAAACTACGTATTGGCAATTGCATATATGTATAATAATATAAAAGGAACAGTACAACGAATAAAATTTGATTACCTTCAACTGCTTTATAACATTAATATATTGAGATAAATGAATTTGTTGTGGAATATGTCAATGTTTCGTTATAAGCGTCAGATGCACTTATCTTGACATTGTTTGACGATGCAGCATTCGCCTAATGTAAATATGAGATAATAGAAAGATACGTTTCATCAAAATCAAATCATAGTTCTATTTAAGAAGAAAAGAAAAAATGGTTATCTTGAAGAAATAAAATAGTATTTTGCGCTTGAAACATTTCGTGGAATAACAAATAAGTTGGAAGATAATTGGATATAAAGCTTCAAACTGGGACATGTTGTGCACATTACATTTGAAAATTTCGATGTTATCATTCAAAAGTAATAACTTTTGTAGAGATCGATATAAAACTATGTAAATTCGCTACAAAAATATATTTCTTATAAGAATTATAGAATGAATTCTTATAAATCGTCAATCTCAAACAAGACCATCCTCAAAACTTGATCATCGATCCTTCTTCCAAGTGTCAAACTTCTAAACTATCGCGAGGAGAAAGGCACAAAACGGTGAGTGCTTTCCTCAAGTGGCTCGTAAGTTTACGCGGGCGCAGAGCCGAGCCAGTCTGTCGGAGGATGCGTGCGAAACGCATCAGAAATTGCCAGGACTTTGAACCCGGTGTTACACGTTCCCCGGGCGGCGGTGTGATTACGCTGGAAATCAGAAGCGGCGACGTTATCGCTCCGTGATTCGCTCGTCAGGATGCCTCTCGATATACTTTGCTTCTTTATTCGCGCGGCTAACGGCTCCGGGGTAACGAGTTTCGCACGATCGACCGACGATGGTTTCTGCTCGGGGAGGAATCCGCGCCGCGCCGCGCCACGCCGCGCTACGCCGTAATCAGCGAACGCGAGTCGTTCTCGTCGATTTTTCCAACCGGCTGAACTTTTCATCACCGCGGGGAGACCGTGTCTGTGCAATCGAACGGAATCGAAGGTACCGTTCGATCCAATTTTTAGGACAATTCGTTGCGCGCGCTGCGTGAAGAAGGGGGTGGGGCGAGGGGGAGGGGAGGGGGGGGTAGAGGGAGATAATTGGACGACGAGATACGCGATTAAGTAACTACGATGCACGATAGATTAAGGCTGGGACGTAGATTTGTTAGCGGCGGAGATTTCCCCGCTGCGATGTGTATTATTCGAAGCTGTTGGGCAATCGCCTCAATCGGAGCGATCGAGGCTAATGAATGTGGCAAAATTGAAGCGTAACAGGCGAATTGCCTCCGTGACAGCATTCACCAAGTTGCCTAATTTGCCCGATGTCTCGAAGTTTTTAATTGGA
Organism: Melipona bicolor; assembly: GCA_030673865.1. Taxonomy (NCBI): domain Eukaryota; kingdom Metazoa; phylum Arthropoda; class Insecta; order Hymenoptera; family Apidae; genus Melipona; species Melipona bicolor. Next base: position 6,129,521 of record JAHYIQ010000011.1, on the reverse strand, counting down.
ATATTTATGGATAGCTATGTCGACGACGTAATAGACTTCATTTATCGTTCACCTTTCAGCGTTTTTTTCTTTGTATAGTGATTGATCGATCAAGTTTTAGGATTGTGAGAATAATCCAAGAATATAATACGGGGGAAATTCTACACAATTGTATTCCTATAGAAGCAAATGAATGTTAAAATGCAAGATTGAAATAGTATGAAATAACGAAAGTGACAAGTATGAAACAAACAGCGCTCCTTTTAAACACCACAACTGTTTGTTATTAAGAAAATGTAGCATTTTGCTTCGTATGTGTTTAAAAAATACTTAGATTATTCGAATTGCTTTCAAATTGTAGGATTGTCCAAAATGTTTACTAATATACGAATGAAAACAATGGAATATTTTACAAGATGTTTCTTGTTATGAGGGAATATTAATTGACATAGATATTTTTTGCATTGATAAAGTGACGATACAATATACAGATTTCAAGATTAAGTCAGTCTTTTAAAATGGAATCTTATATTCTTTTATTCGCTGTATTTTGTAAATTGTTTCAAATTATGCTATAAACAGAATCATAAAACACTCTAATAATGAGTGGCATAGAGAATAGTTCCAATCGACATAGAGTTTTGACTGAAGCTGTTTGTCGCTTTCACTGGCAAATCAATTTTTTCAAATTTAACCTCGTATCGAGAGCAGGTGTCACTTGATTCTTCTCTAAACGATGTCCATGTATTCGTCCATGTAAAAAAAAAAAAAATAAAACAAATAAAACCTCTGTCGTTACTTTACCAAAACCAAGAAACATTTATGCTAAATAATCCCCCTTCGTACCAAACAATTTTTGCCAACATAAACTCCTCCGTAAAGTGTTTTCATTTAAATGTACAATAGCGACACTCAGTAGTTAAAAGTTGAAGTCTCAAAAATCGGATCTCTGGAGGAACTGTGGAGCGAGATTCGAGCCCGAGTCGCATGGTACTTCGTCCCATTTCTAGCAGCGGTTACCGGACACGGTCCAGGGGATTGGCATTGGTAGCAGACGAGGTTTTATTTACGGCTAGAACCGCTGACTGCTCCGGGTTCGCTCCTCCTTGACCCTCTCTTCTTGCGATTCGCGCGGGGGTTAGAACGATCGTATCTCTGCGGACGTGGCCGCGGATCATTCCCTCGCGGACTGGCTGCACTATAAAAGATCGTCCTATGGTTGTATATTACTCACGCCACCGTGTTTTCACTTGGCACGGCGATCGGCGCCGATATCATAACTCCTTGTCGTACCGTCGTTCAACCAGCAAATCCGCCCGGCTCGCAGGCCTCCGCCTCGCAGCGATAGCAGTCCCGATACCACCGGCAGTCCTGTAACGCGAGGACGAATATCGCGATTAGATTAAATTTTCATCGTGCTTCGACTTCCCGCGCTTCGCCTTTCCTCCGTTGAATATTCAGATTCGAGTATATACACGTGTCCGGTACGACGATAAATTCAATTTTTTAGCGTTTGATTTGTCACCAATGAAGACACTTTAAATTCTGATCTCGAAATAAAACACGGCACAGTACCAGAAGCGATTGGTATTGTGCAACATAATTTCACATTTTCATTGGAATTTGAGTAGAGTTGGGAAAGGAGAATTTCTCGAATAATTTAGATGCCGTGTATATCTCTGCCGAATGTGTTGTTTGTTTCAAAAGTTTGCGTACTAATGTCTGCGTATGCTAATGTATTAACAATTATATCACAAAAGTTTTATCATCTGCGATGGATGTTGAATAATAAATGTAAAAACATTTCCTAGAATCTTTTTAGCGGGAGCATACGTATTTTATTTTAGGTAACCAAGTGTGTGAAACTATTTACAAACAATTTGGTAATTATTCGTCATTAATATATCTCGGGACAATAAAACAGTACACTATATTTTCTTGTAAATTTCTATCGTAAATAAGGTAGAGAGAATGAGCAAATTATTACATCAGGATTCCAATTGCCCAAAAAGACACAAAAAGTCATGCAGAAGCTATCGAAAACGTAACATGCACGTTAAGTGCGTGTTGACATTTGTCAGAATCGTTCGTTTAGTAAAAAAGAAATTTGATGATTTTTAGAGCGTGTTATCGTTTTATCTCGGGGTGTAAATAGTCGACGAGGGAATTCGCGTCTTTCCTACACAGTTACAGGGGTTCGGCATCCAAATTGGACAGCAAGTGCACGGCTAGCCGATAATCCATGACGGTGCGATTATTCCCGGCGAGACACCGAAATAGATGGTTTACTGCCTCCCTTAAATACGTCAACGTTTACACGCGAATTTCCGAAAGTAAATCGACGAAGAATGTTTTCGCAACGACGCAGGCGGTCACGAGGCGAAGCCAACTCAAACGCCGAAGGCGTGCCGAAATCGCCTAGTTATTATTAATAACGCGAACACCGGCTTTGTTTATCGTGTCGCGGTCTTTTACACGCGTCTTTATCAGGAAGCCAAAATATTGACTCATTAATCCGTAAAACACACTTGTTCATTAACGTAGTGTAGATACGTTTCAGATGTAACAGTGTCATGAAATTGTCCCTGTGATTTATTAAATGTTTGATCAAGTGACACGAAATACGTTCGTTTTGTGAGAGTAAAGAAAATTTTGTACCATCGACCAAAATATTGTGGTCTAATATCAGTACGTATTTTTAATACAGTATAGATTTGCTTTAATCACTCTATGACATATCTATCTAATCTGTTTGATTATTAAGATGGGAGTTCTGATTCGAGGAAAAATTAGTTCACAAAATGTCATAGCGTATAACATTTTGTTCATTAAATGAAAGACATTTTGTATACATGTGACACAATTCGAAGCATACATAATGTGAAACATAACTGATTCCTTTACTCGTCCTTTGTATAAATTCTAATTCGTCACAATAATTCTTTACTTATCTTTTTTTATGTAACACTCCTAATCAGAGGGCTTTTTGACAAAGATTTCGTCCTGACAATCAGATACTTTGTCCGTGTTACTGTGATATTGTCTGTGGCATCGTACGAATAATATTGCAGTCAACACACTACGTATAGTGTATAAGACACTACGTATATATATAAGATAAATCTGTCATTACATAGTGTAGCCAAAAATGCAAGTGCAGTAAAATAATATTAAAATTGTCTCTAGCAGATAATTTTAGAACACGTACTTTTATACTTTCATTCAAATACGCTCCATTCATCCCTTCGCGTCGAGCAAAGTAGAAGCTAACCTACTCGTGAAAGCACGTGGTCGAGCGATCTCGAGGATCGGCCCGGAACAGTCCGTCTCGCGCTCGAAGCAATCGGGTGCAAGTCACCCCGCGATCATTCGGCGCAGCAGCGTTCCACCGGCGCGCTCGTAGTGACATCACAAAAAATCACGGTGCCGTTTTCTGGCCGGATATCTTTCAATTACCCGTTAATATGATAGGCGGCGGGCTGTGTTGCAAGTCACCGGCACGTCGTTGCCCGCAGCACGCAGCCGGGCCGCCGCGTGATTAATCGACGTCAACCGCAGGCCCCGGCGCGCAAACCTCCGCGGGGAGAGTCGTCCCGACTCGTTGACACGTCGATCCGTGGATTTGCGCCACCGCGGCCTCCGACCACCCCCATGCGGGACCGACCCTCCCGAAATCGGAGCGTCGCTCGCGAGTCGAAATCGGGCGTCGAAGAAACTCTGACGATCGATAAGCTTCTGATTTACCCCCGATTTTTCACGCGTTCCGAGCTTTGAACGACATCTGCCATTGCCGAGTGACGATCCATTTGCTTCGTTTCGAGAAAATCGAGGTTTTATTTCTAAACCGTAATTCGCAAAAATTTCGTTGCTAAGCTTCGATATTTCAGAATAAAGTTGCATCACTTTCGAAAGTACACTCTCCGATTAAGATTAATCGAACAACGTTAATATTTGCAGTTTAATATGTTTGTATAGAGGAATAGAATCTATTATTCTGTTTCTGATAACTCTAAAACCGATAGTTTTTGGATCCGTATTAAACATGGACAAACAAATTTTGTCAAGACGAGACAATCTTGCAGTTCGACATCTTCGACAAGTTAATAAAATATAATATATATTACAATTTACATGATCATTATAATGCAGCAGTTATATTTCTTTTACCTCTTAAAATTCTCCGATATCCAAAGAGAGAAATGAAAAAAAAGACCTTTAACGTAATTGAAAATTACAAACAAAATTGCAATTAAGATGAATGAATGATTAGTTCCGAAGCCCCATTTAAAAATTGAATTTCGTTGCCCAGTTTCCTAAAAAATTTTTTCTGCCATCGTTCCACGTGTGTGTGTGTATGTAACGCTATTAACTAGATCGTTTAATACTTTATTAAAGAACCAACGAATAGGTAAACTCAATTTTCCTCTCTACGGTGCATCAGAGTTTAAAGAATACATTATGTGTTCGCGGGATGCTATGTGTAATAAACGTACAGATTAAATTAATTGTTTCAATGCTGTTTGGACGATCGAGCATGAAATCGCGCGCGTTCGTGTGCACAGCGAAAGTTGAAAACGCGTTCAAGCGGTAAATTGTAATTTCAATATACCGTTTTAGTAAGCGATTCGCGTTATAATTTCATCCCTTATTTGCTTTTCCCAGTATCAAATTGTTTAGCCGACTGATATCTTTTTATACTTGATGCTTTGATACGATTTTTGTCTTGTTTATTTAAATGATCTTGCAAGCACGTTCTCATTTAGCATTCGAGCTGTTTAATCGATGTGTATTCGAAATGATAAGTTCGACGATTGCAAAAATATTAAAAAAACTCTTTATTAACTATTTAATTTAAATCTCCGACTCTTCAACTGACAATTGAAGACTTTAGTTAGGAGAAATCGGGCAAGTTCACTTTTTAGCGAGCTCGTTGAAGCTTGACACATCTTCAAATCTTCGATTGTAGTTGTTTGCTTCGCGTGATTGTCTAAGAAAAGAAAAAAGAAGTGCTCAGAGTTAAAGAAAACCGCAGATCAAATGCCGTTATTTTCTAAATTGACCGAGCCGGCGGTCGTTGCCAGTTCTCGCGTGAACGCGCGTGAACAACGAGAGGAAGCGAAAAGAAGAGGTCTGCTAAATGCCCGGACTAATTCGACGGAGGCACGAAAACGACGGGGCTTTTTCCCTTCCCCTCGTCCGAACGTTAGTGACACCACGAACACCGGTGTCGTTTCCCATGATTCCTCGAGGGTGGCTCGAAGAACGATTTATGGAGGGACAACGGTGTCGCTGTCGAGGAGCATCGAGGGATTCTTTACTAGCTCGTACCTGAAAGTACGGGAAGATAAGGAAGCGGAAAGAAGATTTTGGGAGCGTTCGTTAAAACTGTCGAGAGCGATGTAATTTCGTCGGGGAAGATGCTAGGGAGAAACGTTCGTTCAGCTCAGTAATTGCAAAATTACTCAGTTACCTAATTTTGCACCATGTTTTTGACACAATTGATGCTGATTAGGTTAGAAGACAGACCTCAAAGGCTCGACTTTGCATGCCTTTTTAATTTGACGATTGATGTTACTTGATTTTCGCTGTAAGTAACTTTTCTCTTACCACTAATCAGTAATCAGACCAGTTAATAATGTTAATAAAGCTAGAATGTCAGTGGAATAATTTATGGAAATTTAAAAGTGCTCAGAATACACATGATGTACAAAAATATATTAAGCATCAAACATCTGATATACTAATATTACATTTATTACTAATATAATTTATTTACTAATATTTACTAATATTTACTAATAATTTATTTACTAATATTTACTGATAATTTACTTACTAATATTTACTAATAATTTATTTACTAATATTTACTGATAATTTATTTACTAATATTTACTAGTAACTTATTTACTAATATTTACTAATAATTTACTTACTAATATTTACTCATAATTTATTTACTAATATTTACTAATATTACATTTATTACTAATAATTTATTTACTAATATTTACATTAATATTTATTAATACTAATATTTACATTTAACATACTAATTATTACATAGAACTAACCTCATAACTTTAACATACTAATTAACAAGTAGAACTAACCTCTGTTTGAAATTCTAAAATTGCACAAGTTTGGCCCACTAATAATTTCAACGATATTTAAAAATCAGAAAGGTTTTCATTGTTTTGTATTATTGGTACAGTACTGTTTTATTTCCAATATGGTTTATGGTATTTTGTCATGGTCACGGAATTCGCTCGTGACAGACCGATATTAATCACTTTCTTGCCTTTGCTCCTGATTGACTTCCGGCTCATTTGGAGGACAAAGCAGAGCGCGACGTGGGTGGATGACGATTCCATCCGAACGTTTCCACGGCACACACCGTGCCAAAATCGGAATCGTTTTCTCGTTAACGCGCAGGAGAACGCAATAACTTGGTTCTCATCTCGCCACGCAGCCGACCGCTTGCGAGAATTAATCGTACTCGTGACGAACGTTCGATCGTAATCGAATTCTCGATGATCGAGCGTCCTGACTTTGATTAAACTCACCATCCCTCCGCAAAAACAAAAAAAAAGAGGAAACAACCATGAGTAATTATCGTTTCGCGTATACGTCGTTCCCATCAACAGAAACTCCCAATACACTTATTACATCACACGACGAGGAAAACAGAAAAGATCTTTAATAGTGTTGGTTTATATACTCTCCCGACGTCCCAACTTTCATTTTATCGATGACTTCAGCAAAACGTAGTCGTTTATATTCTTCTCCGAGTGTAATTTAATTACCAATTATATATTGTTGGGTGTTCAGTTATGTGTTTGATAATAATTAAGTAATACGGAATTAAAAGGATAGTAATTAAAAGGAATAATAGGATGATAATTAAAGAGAGGATGTTTTAGAGTTTTAATGAATATTTGGTAGAAAGGAGGTTTAATGATAATATTTTCTCAAATCCTTGTGATAACTGTGGTTATTGCGACTATTAGAAATTATTAGAATTTTCTTATAAATTTTATGATATAATAATCATACACCTTTTCCATTTTAATAGATACTTTCATTTATTTATATTAATATTAATATAAATTAATTATTTGTATTTATTTACATTTATTTATATTTATATTAATATTTGGACAATCAAAGTCACGTGTGCATGACATTAGTAAAATATTAAGCTTTTTGAAAGATGAATATTCATCTAGTAGTATTATACTGTATATTAGAAATGTGAAATTTATTATTAGTCCAAAAAAGAAAAGAAAAACGTTCATTTTTTTAATAATTGAAACAAAGAAAACGATAAGAAATGTAACAAAAATAATATTCAATTATAAACCGACTATATTTTTATTTTATTATTGATTAGATAAATAACGAGTTTTTAAATACAACAATTATTGAGGATATGCAAATACAGGAAAACTCAAATTTCATTATTGATTACGTAATTTTATGCGTGTAATATTACCGCAAACGAGTTGTTAGACACTGAAATTTAGACAAGAGGGTCCAATAAATATAGAAAATGTGCAAGTAATAGAGAGACCGCTGAAGCAACAATAAAATAATAAAAAAATTCTCTAAAATCACATAATTCTCGGGCATCGTTAATAACTGCGACAGGAGGCTATATTCCGATAAATATAGAGTATATATATTGAAAACCACGCAGATAGAGGAAAACCGCTGAGGCAACAATAACACGACAAACTTTCTGATCTAGTTCAGAGAAGCGATCCCGCTCGCGAAAACCGGTCGTAACATATTTCAAAAGAGGTAGCGCAAAGGCGGCGTACAAAGGAGCCCACGCAGAGAGTCCAGCGTCTGCAAACAAGCCGGCTGTTTTGAAAGAGGAAGTCCGAGAGTTTCGGCGATAACGTGTGTGTCGCAAGCCCCCGGCGCGGTGCTTTTCGTACACGTGTTCGTAAATCGGTATTAAGTGCATCGGAGGCGGAACAGTGCCAAGAGGCGAACGTCAAACAGACGTTTATCTAATGTGTAATGGCATAATTTGCCAAGGGGCTTAATCACATCAGTGTTACTTGGCCGTCCAGCAGAGTGGAATAAGCTGATCGTGTCTCAGACTTCCCTCCGCTGTTGCCTCCTCTCGCTCGCTGCTCGCCCGCGCCACCAAATTGCATTACACCGGCGAATTATTAGAGATCCGCGAACCGTGATTAATAGCTCCGCTCCGGGATTTTAAACGACCCATCGACATATTTTAATTACCACTGTCAGGGATTTGTACGATTCGTTGACAATTTTAAACGTGGCGGCTCGAGATTTGGAGCTGTTTGGAGCTGTTTGGAGCTGTTCCTTCATTTTCTCGTTTTATTCAAATTGTCTTCACCGTGTACGAGTTTTAGAATAGTTCTAATTTATTAAGCTCGTGAAATAGAAAATAGAGAAATTGATGAAATGATAAAAATTATTTTTGAAATTTAAACTCGATTTTAGAGTGTATTATTGCAAATATAGTTTTGTTATAGTAATGTTAAGCCTAATTATTAAGGAAATTATAAAAGATAAAGTGCTTTAGTACTAAAATTCAAAGAAGTTCAAAAAGCCTCTGATGTTAAATTTCTCATATGAGTTTTCGTAAGTTTGAAACATTTCTTATCTTCATCGCGTGGTATGTATATTGAAGACTTTACCTTACATTTACACACCCAAATGTATATTGAGACTTTACCTTACATTTACACACCCAAATGTATATTGAGACTTTACCTTACATTTACACACCCAAATGTATATTGAGACTTTACCTTACATTTACACACCCAAATGTATATTGAGACTTTACCTTACATTTACACACCCAAGGATTCAGAAAACTCATATATACTTCACCCTACATTTTTTTTTCGTATCTAAAAAAATTCGAAATACTTTGCCACACTCACAAACCTCCATCTCCCTAAAAAAAAAAAAAAATCTAGCTCCGCTGAAAATTAAAAAAAGAACCGGCGACCCGAAAGTCAGTCAACCTCGGTCAAGAAACTCGGTCACGTAAATTTAGCGCATCACGTATCGGAGGCTCCATCCCTCTGTCGCGTCGAAAGCTTCTTTTATCCCCGGCCCGGTAAACAAATTGTTCTCCAAAGGCGTCCGAGCGAAAGGCCTGGTTCCACGAACGGTCGTTCGCTGCGAACGCGCCCGGCCATCCTCCTCCGCCCTCCGGTGTCGTGCCTATAAACAAGTCGTCGTCGTCGAGCGTCGAAATAACGCCAGCTGTTGGCAGCGTGCCACTGTTGACACAACTTTGACAAAGTCGTTGACAAAGTTTCGGTGGCGGAGCTCGAGGTTTTTACGAGAGCCCGGGGCCCATTAAGGCCCGATAAATCTGCCTCGGCACCCGATCGCCGCCGGCGCACTATTTTCATCCGGACGTGAAAGCATCGCGCGCCTCGTGGCCCTTCCACGTCGCACTGTTTGTCAACCCGGTGGCCACCGCGTGCAAACAAACGTTCCGCGCCACCCGTTAGGCGACACGCGCCTTCTACGCGACGATTATTAATAGCCGCGCTCCGGCCGACTCTTTCCTCCAGACCTCAGGGATGGATGCATCGAGCCGAGATATCATCTCGAGCACGCCGCTCTGCCTGCCTCGTCGTTGCATCGAGGTAAAAATTTTTCGGGGTGCCGGGTTTCAACCGATCCTTGTCGCGCTGACGTTGCTGCGCTCCTAGCTGCGGCCGATCGGAATTTCGTCGAGCAAAATGGAATGTTAGGCTCGCATCGAGATGCGCGTTGAGAGATTTTAAGAGCGATTCTGAAAACGTTCTCGCAGAATTTTGAGTTTTTCAGCTTCGAGGCGCGATCGAGAACGGCAGGGAGAATGTTTTGAAATTTTTTTTGGGGGGATTTTCGCAATTATTAAATGTTTGAATCTCACAATTAGCTCATACATCTCCAAGTTTTTGAAAATTTCATTTCGATACCCATATTCTCAAATTTCTCAATTTCCAAGTACATTTCGACACTTTCTGGCATTCGAATATTGGACGTTCTATCTTTTATTTTAGAGATTCATTTTAATTTGAATTTCTTAGTTTTTGAGTATTATTTTGGGTGCTCGCGTTTTCAAATGTTTGAGCATTCGAATCTCCAGCATTTCAAAGTAACAAAAATTTTCTGGCCCTCGGTGACTCAGAATTCAAATTCATTAGGGATTCATCTGCTTGGTAACAGCAAGTATGTCCCGCGTAAGAAAGATAAATCTGGCTGGTTAGTACATCACGCGGAAGTGGACGACGGTCGTTTAGCTTTTCGAAACCATATGCCGCCATATCATTGCTCTAAAATAAAGCGAACGCTGTGCAGCTCGTCTTCCACCCTCGTTCCTCCGGGATAATTTATGAGCCAACCGGCGCGGCGACGCGACTTGCCAAACATCGTGTTGGACACGAAAAATTATGTCGAACATCGCTGAAATAACAGTTGAATTCTACACGTGAATGTTATCAATATGTTGTCGGTTAATTTATTATTTCCTCTTTCTTTTTTTAGAAACAAAGATGGAAGATTAAAGTCGAAGAAAAATCAAATACTTTTGTTAAATTACAGATGATCTATTTCTAAGAATAATTAATTATTTAATATTATTAATATTTACTGATTGCGAATTTTCATGCGTTTGTGCATGATATATAAAATATTGCAGGATAGAAAAATAAATGGAAAATATTCAAAATATAGTGTCTATTAGAATATTTAATATTTAATGAAATGAGTCCTACTTTTTAATTTATTTTCATATTATTATTTTTCGTCTCTTTTCAATAGTTTTCCTTTTATTATCATTAGCATGATATTTTATAATACCGAGACACTCCCAGTTAATTAATAACCAAGTAAATCAGAGAAAACTAAATTAAAATAGAAAATATTCAAAATATAGTGTCTATTAGAATATTTAATATTTAATGAAATGGGTCCTTACCTAAACCCTACTTTTTAATTAATTTTCATATTATTATTTTTCGTCTCGTTTCAATAGTTTTCTTTTTATTATCATTAGCGTGACACTCTCAGTTAATTAATAACCAAGTAAATTGAAGAAAACTAAATTAAAATGTAAAATAGTATTGCGGAGCAACATTATGGAAAGATGCATTTCCATTGAGTTTCAACGTGATAATTATTCAAAAATTTTGTTACATTTGTCGATTATGTGATAACTATAGTTACCAGAAATCATTCTATACTTATAATGACCTTTAATAAAAAAAGAAAACATACCACATATGGTATAAAAATAATAAAAATATTACTGAATTCGCAATAAAAATATTACTATTAATGTAGATCGACACAACAACCCTTTAACGATACTTGTAATGAATCTATACTTGACACTAAATGAATACTATACTTATAATGACCTTTAATAAAAAAAAAGAAAGCATACCACATATGGTATAAAAATAATAAGAATATTAAATAATGTAGATCGACGCAACAACCCTTTAACGAAGGGTTAAATAAAAATCACCCTTTAACTTATTCTCAATATTCTCAGTCACGCAATTTCTGTTTGCAGACGATGCCCGACGAAATGCCTCAGTCGCGAAACGCCACGGAACGCTCGGCCAGGAGACTCGCGAGAGAGATCCAGAGCCGCGTCTTCAGGTAAGAGACGAATGTGTGTTTTTCGCGGGAGAAGGAAACCGCGGGGCCGAACGGGGAGAGTGAAACGGGGTTCCCTGGTTCCTCGAGAAAAAGGGGTTGAAAGGTCGAGGATCGTTGACCATGCTCGCCGCCTAAAGGCATTCGTTGATTACCGACCGAAGAGGGATTTTAATTAGCGGCGTTTGCTCATCGCAAACACCGGCCAATCTGGCTCTCATCGCGAACACGCTCGCCTACCCCGGTTATGTACCAGCGCGATTTCAAAGTAAAAATTCTGGCTGGACGCTTTGACTGTTCGCCATCGGGTCAACATCGAGTTTGCTCCCGGAGTCGACCCGCTTTGCGAGCGGAGATCTCTCGATCACCGACTTTGCGGCGGATGTTTGAGAGTAGTTCGAGCGCGGAAAATGTTTTTTTTTTTCGTACTTTTGCGTATTTTTTACGCGTTCGAAGTTCTATTTTCTTGAAAATCGCTCAGCCACGACGCTAGACTAATTTTTGTGTGTCATTTTTTGAACAACCATTGTACTTGTTTCTCTGTTGACTATTCGATGATCAGGATGTGAATATCAAGATTGTGATGTAGGTCTGTGTTTCAAACTGTATCATACATTGATATACATTTTTCATATACTATTATTAGTCATTATCAATTATCATACATTATTAATTATCTGTGTTGTGATTCTTCATATGAAAATATATGAAAAAGTTACGTATAAATTCTACTCTAATTGCATTACACAAATCGCAAATTGCACTATGTTTTATACACTCGATCTGCGTCAGATGTATAGCTTCGTAGCTAAAAAGTTAAACGAAAAAATTGTACATACTCTACATTTTTCGCTCATTTTCGTCTTCTTCAGTTTTAGCCAAATTCAAGTATGCTTGACAAACTCCATTTTGACGAAAACGAAGACTTTAATACTAAAACTACCAAAGTGATTTAGAATTTTATCGATCTATAATATAACTTTCTATGGAAATTTTATACATTTATTTACAACAGTATACTTTTAGATATTCGAATGATTTTTCTTCTTGTACATTTTAATTCCTTTACTACAAATATTACACTTGTATACTTTAAATACTATATTGCAAATATTATAATATTATTAATGTTACTTGTCTACTATAAATATTACATTACAAATATTATAATATTTTTAATGTTACTTGTCTACTATAAATATTACATTACAAATATTATAATATTATTAATGTTACTTGTCTACTATAAATATAGCACTATAAATATTATAATATTATTAAATGTTACTTGTCTACTACGAATATAGCACTATAAATATTCTAGAAATATTACAGTGTTAACGAGAAAATTTGATTCCTCCCCCTTTCGACTCGTTCTTCCACGTAGAATCACTTCCTCCTTTCGTCCTGAGACAGTCCGTGCGTAATTTCACAGAGTTCACGTCTAAAGCAGCCAGAACGATGTCGCGGATCGTTCAATCATCCCATCGCGCGTCGCACGATCGCGACTCGTCCGAGAGGGACAAGAAAAGCCCCGTTTGACATCGCGGAGCTCATTACGATCGAATTCCTCGGGTCGCGCGAGCTACGAGGCGACCGGAAAGGGAGAAAAAGTGTCCATCGGCCGGTATTTCTGGCGCGTTAGGGTCCCCAGCGCCGGTCGTGACACACGCCGGTTCTGACAAATGAGACGTTGTCGTACGTTTGTTCAAATTACTGCCGGCATTCCGCGCTGCACGCTCCTCGCCGTCGGAGCACTCAACGAGCTTTGAAATATTACCCTCGTCACCTCCGGACGCCTGGTTTTCCTGGGACCCCCGACGAAAAACCGCCTCGGCGATCAGGCTAACGGTCGATCCTCTCGCCTGTTTTTGCCGCGAGATGCGAGCGTGGTAGTCGCGCGTAGTCCCCGCTTCTTCTGGCCGGCACACACCGGTGCTTATCCGCGATTCGTTCGCGTTCGCGATTCGACGCGAGCGCGAAGCGTGACCGAGCCTTCGTTTCCCTCCTGTCTTTCGTTCGGCACGACGGCCACGGCGCGCGTAATAAGGGGTAGGTCGTCTCTAGGATTGCCACGCGAGGTATTTACGTCGTCGCGAAGTAGGAAGTGCGGGTACAGTTGGATCTACGAAGAGTCGTTGATCGCGCCGGCATGGGTTTTTGCGCGCTGCGAGTAGAGGTTAAATAGACAGCGGATGATTCGAATCGCGTGTTCCCCTTTTTAGAACTCGAATGATACATCGCGTTGTTTGAATTTATTTATGATTTACTTTGTTTGTTTTACTTTACTTTATTATTAGCCACGGATAATGAAAACGCTTTGACGCGCCTGTAGAGTGTGTAAAATAGATGATAGCTGCGTAAGAGCGTGAGGATGATTGACGAGTGACGAGATTACAATAGAAGTTCGAACGGATAACAAATTTGCAATGGACACCTACTAGATGCTCGCAAAGAAATACAAATCTTTCGTTTGTCATAATTTTCATTGAATTTTCACTAAATATAATGATACTAAACCAACTTTATATATAAAATACTAGGCCAATAAATAAATAAAAAATACTAAATACTAAATAAACAAACCAATAATACTAAATAAACCAACTTTATATATAAAATACTAGGCCAATAAATAAATAAAAAATACTAAATACTAAATAAACAAACCAATAATACTAAATCAACCAACTTTATATATAAAATATATAAAATTCTCAAGTTACTAGGATTAAGCGCGATGCATTTAAGTTAAAATAAAATATAACATATATATATATGTATAAAATGTAAAATAAAATATAACATATATATATATGTATAAAATGTATTTGCACTTATATTTGAATTTGAATACCACAAGACACTGAATTACCAACCATCGGTCACACGACACCCTTTGCATCCTCAAGCCCGCAACTAGAGAGTTGACTCTGCCAAGAAAAAAAAAACCTCTCTGTCGTCGAAAATTACGTCCCGATCCGAGTTAATGATTAATCTCCGCGTAAAGCGTCGACGAAGAAAGGAAGAGTGCACAGACCGAAGCAGAGGAGAGAGTTCGGCGTGTTGGAACAATTTCTGCCCGCGACGGGGGTGGAGGGGAGCGCGTGCAGATTACACCGTGACGCGATGTCAAGAGTGATTCTCTCGCGACGGTCGTGTTTCTTGTCGGCGACAAGTAATCCGGAATCAATTACTAGTCCGTGGCAGCCCTAAGGAACTGGCACGGTCACGGCGGAAGAGGCAGGGGACGCGACGACCTTTTTTAGAGCCGGCACCCGATCATTAATCACCCGCTTTTTAGCTGGAAATTCCCTCGCGCCTAGTTTACAAAACGAGGGGTCGTCGAAATCGCCTCGTCACCCACGACAAGGGTGATGGTTTTTGTAGTTTCGCCGACGAGCGACCCGCCTCCTCTTCCACCGGCCACGGGATCGCCGCGTCGGCTCCTTCACGTGCGATTACTCGAGGTAATCTCGCTTGTCTCACGCGATCGACTCGTTCTCCATTAACGAAGGACGCGGCGGTACGGCTCTCTGTCGTGGCCGGAGGTGCTGTTAGGTGTTGGTTTAGAGCCTCGAAGAAGGCATTTCGGCCGCCTCGCGACGTGTAGTTTCACCGAGTGGCGGTCGCAAGTGTAACGTTTATCGCCGGGGAACACGAACGCGACGGATATCAAATTTTACGCTTTAGCATTCGTAACTTGCCACTTGGGGCACGCGAACGTACAAAACGGCGCACTCCATACTTTCTTTTATCGTGTATCGTAAATAAGGTGGAGAGAATGAGCAGATTATTACATCAGGATTTCCTGGAATAGGAATGTTGGATGTTGTGTGTCATTTCCAAGAGACAATTACCTACAAAGACACAAAAACGAAAATCTAAATATTTGGCGTAGCCTCGAGGCAGACAGGTCGAACAAGTCGAATATTTACGCCCCTCAGTCGTGCAGAAGCTATCGAAACATTCGGGTGAATTTGTCGAGGGCGACAATTATATCGGAATGAAAGACAATTCGTAAATATCAATGAATTTAAAAAAATGTATTGCGGAAAAGTAGTCCAAGAAATACTATACAAATCTTTACAAAGCCTCAAAGAATGGCTTGGTCAAACAATTATCAAACTCGTTTCTTTCGTTTCTATCCATTTATTTTTCACGAAATATCATTTTGGCTCGCCAAATATTACCATATTTCTATATAATTTATGTTACTTACACATGTTGAAGACACTGAGAGAAAGATTTTAATGAAAAGAAATTTGACAATTTCAAGTACAAGTTACTGCTCGATCAACTATTGAATTTTCCATTTCTTTTTAATAATTCCGTGACATTTTTGAAACTACAATAGAAAGCTGCACGATTCGAAGAGTCAAATTATTACTTTTCATTCCACGGTTCATTCCGAGAGATTTCGTAATGATATTACCATAAAAATGCGAAACAATGATACATCCGAGGCTCGATCAATCAACGCGGCAACAATGCAACAGAAACAAAGGGCAGTCGTTTTACAAACGCACTGCGCGCTGTTGTACGATATTTTTAACAGGGGTATTCGGTATTCCGTTATCTGGAAACATTTGTAGGCAATATCTGCGCAAAGATCTCCAAGTGTCCGTAGATACGTATCTGCAGGATCTGACAGCATTGACATTTACTTCCAGAGCTCGGTTACACGCGTACGAACCACGCAATCGGTGTGTGATCGGTTATGGGAAAATGCGTCGACTTCTCCGTCCGCGTGTAAATCGCATAATGGAGACCACTCGTGTATGGTGTTGACTTCGAAGGTTGAATCTGACATTCGTCATTTGTCTGTTGTAGCGCGTGATACATAACGTTTGTCACTGGTTCTCCGTGACACAGTACCTACGCTACGAAAGAATAATTTACTCGCTTTCGTAGTTTGTTTGCATTCATTTGCGTTATTCGCTTACGTAAAAACTTGACCATTTGTTACAGAGACTTCTCTTTAGTATTTAAATCGCACAATGATCACTCGTGGAAGTTTTAAAGCTTCACTTTCACGAATTTGAATTCATCTTCATCTTCACTTTTTCATTTGCTAGATGATGACAAAATATCTTTGAAAAAAAATGAATCTAGAATTATGAAAGTGAAGCCTAATTTTCTTTCACTATGCTAAACTAATTATCAATTAAGTATCGACAATTTCTCAGAAATTGAAAATTCAGTAATGTTTATAAAAGCGACTCTACTCCACTTTAAAATGGAGTAACAAATGCATTGAATTTTCATTTTCATTGCCATATTTGTTGTTCGTTTCGTACTATTTTATTTTATTATTATCTTCTGTACCTACGTATTTTCTTTTCTTTCTATAGTGAGTTTTCTCTGTTAATGAACAAATAAAAACTCGCAGTCTAATTATAATGATACAATTAATTTGATTAAATTGGAAGGAAATCCCCGGTTAACAAGTACCACTTGCTACATCATGCCAGTGAGAAAAACTTCTCGGGTACGCGTATTTCACGCGACCTTGTCTCCGATTTGCAAAACGAGCGAGCACTCCGGCAGAAGGGACGGATTTTTGTTTCCCGGTCTCCCTCGATCAGTCACTGTAATTGATACCGTCTCCGCGAGACGAATGTTAATACGCTCGAGCGTAGAAAAACTCGGAAACAAATTGAATCACCGGGGCTCCTTCCACGGAGCGAAAGGTCATCGAAAGAACTCGACCTTGTTCCCACTTCCACCGGCCACTGGATCATAATTAAATCCTTCGGGGGCTCGTCTCTCCCCTTCTGTCGCGTTTAATAAATCGGCGATACTCGCTCTTTCTTTGTTTTCGCTTCTTTCCGATGCGACGTTACAATCCTGCGATCTTGCGTCAAAAAGTTAGGTTAGAATTCTTTAACCTGTTCTTAACTAAGTTAGAAATCTTCCTTGAGCAAATTTGAAATATTTAAACAAATAAAGGGCAATTGGTGAGACGTTCATAGATATTTAATCCATTAAATGTTTTCGCTTCTTTCCGATGGAAATAAAATTCTACGATCTTACGTCAAAAAGTTAGGTTAGAATTCTTTAACCTGTTCTTAACTAGGTTAGAAATCTTCCTTGAGCAATTTGAAAAATAAAAGACAATTGCTGAAATGTTCGTAGATATTTATTAAATTAAACATTAAATGTTTTCGCTTCTTTCCAATGGAAATAAAATCCTACGATCTTGCGTCAAAAAATTAGGTTAGAAGTCTTTAACCTCTTCTTAACTAGGTTAGAAATCTTCCTTGAGCAAATTTGAAATGTTTAGAAAAATAAAGGGCAATTGTTGAAACGTTCATAGATATTTAATCCATTAAGAACTGACATTGTGTTAATGTAACATTTTCTTTTTTTTCTTTAAATTCTTTACTATAAGAATTGATTTACAATGTCATCGAATTTCAAGGATTCATTGTCTCTTTTCTTTGAACTTCACAATTTTAGGAAATTTGAAGGAACTGTAATATTTATAATGTTGTGATAAATTATTTCTTATTATACAGCTTTCCTGTTTTTCCGTTTTAATGTCTTTGACGGAAACATCATACGTAAGTTTCAGTGTTATAAGCGGTACTACAGCCAAGTCCTTGAAAACTCAGATTCCATTGACACAAACACACGTGACGTTATCGTCGCAAAAAAAAAAACGGATTCGCCGGGGAATTTTCCAGCCACAGTCGGATGAAGCCATTTTACACAGCAGCGTGGGGACGGATTCGCGGCGGCGAATTAACGTTCGTTTCGCGAGCGCATCGCGCGACGCGGAAAAATTGGAGCGATTTGCGGTCGAAGGAAGGAGGTACCGAGAGGAAAGCTCCAACTCCGAAATTCGATTTCAACCGAGCGGTAATGCCGACCGCAAATCGTTTTCATTTTTTTGCGACTGCCCGACTAGCAACTGCACTCTGCCTGCACCCCTCGAATCGATCTCCCGCGAGGGACTAACAAAGACGATCGGCAGAAACGGATCGTTGCAGCTTGTCCGTCTCACCACGCGTTCGAGCGCGCATATCGCCGGTTCGTGCAAAAGCTGCAGGTCGGCCAGAAGGTTTCTGTCTCGGAACAAGAGATTCATTCTGCCCCGGAATAATTAATGCCCCGGCTGGACGTATCAATTACGAGCTATTGCCACTCGCTCGCACGTACAGGACCGAGTAATATCACCTCGCGATACCGTAATTAAATTACCCAGCTGCGGCTCGGTTAAGGTCGAGGATTAAACGATCGGGCGAAAGAAGCGTTTCTACGAAAATTTCTTTGGCCATTAACTCGAAGAGTGGGAACGATTGCAACATTTCTGCGAAATAATGTCTCGCACGAACGTCGTTAACCTCGCGCAGGCTTGTTGGAAGTTACGTTCCAAAATCGTGATTCGCGTTACTTGTTTTACCGATCGTTGCATTTCGTTAACACGAAAATATCGAGAATTGCTCATTTAATAGCAATTGTTAGCTCGTAGATTTTTTTTATAACAAATTAATAGCTGTGATCAATTAACACTAGACGACTGAAGCATAAAATTTCCATCAGAAACGCTAAAGTAAAAGAAACAGAAAATTTTCATAATGTAATGAGATACGCAAACTTTCATTTAAAAATACACTATTTTGTATCTATGAAATATCTAAAATACACTATTTTGGATATTTCATATCCAAAAATACACTATTTATATATCTATCTAAAATACACTATTTTGGATATTTCATATCCAAAAATACACTATTTATATGTCTATCTAAAATACACTATTTTGTATATATAAAAATACACTATTTTGTATATATCAAATATCTAAAATACACTATTTTGGATATCTAAAATACACTATTTTGGATATCTAAAAATACACTATTTTAGATATTTCATATCCAAAAATACACTATTTATATGTCTATCTAAAATACACTATTTTGGATATATAAAAATACACTATTTATATATCTATCTAAAATACACTATTTTGGATATTTCATATCCAAAAATACACTATTTATATATCTATCTAAAATACACTATTTTGTATCTATGAAATATCCAAAAAAAAATACTCGAATGATCATTTTGACCATTTTGATAGTTCTAATTTTATAATTTAATAATTTTATAAGTTAATAATTCTTTTTCTAATTTTATAATTTAATAATTTTATAAGTTAATAATTCTTTTTCTCTCTCGCAAGTAAACGAAATTATGGTTGCAGAAGGTTGGCGTATCGTCGTGTCGCAATAAGCAGTAGCTTCTCAAGTATTTATTTCAGAAAAATTCAATTTCTTCAATAAAGTGTAAAGATTATTTTATATCGGCGAAGAATAAGCATACCTCGTGTGTTTGGTATATAATTTAAAATATTTCATCGATGAAAAAATTAAAGTTTTTATCCATCGTGGTTCTTTGAAATGCGTTGTACGACTTTTCCCCCCCTCCGTGAAATTATGAGAGTTCAAAATTATCGACAATTTTCCATCGACTTTCTACATCCAATTGTACTTTCATCGTGACTTAACCGAACAAAGATCAACGTCACGTAACGTTTCATTCGCAATTCTTTTCGACGAATTCATATGAATTCTTATATTTCTTAATATCGGAGGAAATTCCGAGCTTCGTAACTTTTTCATCAATTGTCTTTCACTTAGATTCTAGCTTTATGTTTCGAGAAATTGAGATATTCGTGATTAGTTTTGCAAATTTCTAATTTTAAGAAATATTTGTTTCATATACCAAACATCATTACTATATTTCCTGTATATTTCTTGTCACGCCTATTTTTTGCAATTTTGCGTCCCACAGTTTTCTACAAATGACAAATTATTCTATATCCACCATTGACCATCAAATCACTCGTTTGTATCTGATCATAAATGCCACGTATACATTAATTGTCAATAATAATAAATGTAAAATTCGCGATTAGCAGTCACGTGGAAAGAGAACGAAGTCGCAACTGCGAATGAATCTCCGTGTCTGACGAAAAATCGCTCCTTTCACCTTCCAGATCGTCGCTGGATCGCCGTTACGCAAGTCCGCGCGGTACACCCATAAAAGGGTAGACTTATGTCACCGGCAGCTAAACTCTCGGGGCCCCGGCGATCGGCGCGGGGACGTTCGAGATCGGTTTACACGAATCGAAAAAGTCGATTTCTCTTGCCGCGCGTTTCGCTCCGTCGGGGTCTAGCTGTCAGGGATAAGGACTGAAATAACAGAGACGCATTAGCGTTAGCCGATGATCAAAGTGCGAGACCAACCGAGTCGGTAGGATAGAGAGAGAAAGAGAGAGTGAAAGAGGTGGAAAGAAACGGAAGGGGAGGGAAGAAAGAAAGAAAAAAAAAAGACGAAAATAGGGAAGCCACCCAGGCTGTCGTGGCCGTGAGTTTAACGCGTACGTTAATGCCTGTCGGCCAGCTTGGACCTCGTCCTCTATAATTAGCCTGTATTGTGTTACTCGCGAGCGGATTATTGCGCTCATAAACCGTTCATAAAGTTTTTCGGTGCGACGATCGCGTTTGTTGTTGCGCGTTGCACGCGAGCGTCTGCAAGCTCCTCGAAATCCCCCGGGAATCCGGGATATCGTCGCCCTTTAACGAGTATTCCTTTTACCAGACTATCGAAATTTTGTGTTTCCGACGATCGGCGATGGGAAAATTGGTCTCGTTGCAAGTTGAGGAATTGAGAAAATTTAAAAATTCAGGAACACTTTTATTAATACTTTAATTAATATTGATACTTTTTAATATTTTACTATGTATTAACTCTCCTTAAAATCGTAATTTTTATCCACGCATTTTCGATCTCTGTATTACGAAAATAAAGTAAAGTTAAAAATATAGTAAAAATAGGCGTAACAGTTGTTTTATTCTCGCAGCGATAAACTAAAAAAAAAAGATCACTTTCCTTGAATTGCGCCATAGTATCTTTACTAGTCGTAAGTGTGTTACACGTCGGATCGCGCGCAACAATGTTTCGAATAAACGAGCACGCTCGTTTGGCGCGGAATCGTTAGGGTCCGTGTCCGAGTCCGCGACCGCAAACGACGAGGCTCCTGATGATCGACGATCGAATGATACTTTCCGAACGTTCGCGCAAGATCGCGGATAGTTTTTGCCACGGTGGTTATGCACGACCGGGCATGTGCGCCACGCGCCTTCGATCCAATTTAGAAGCCTCTCGTTTGCCCCTCTTGCCTCTTTCTCGCGGCAGTTGGCGATCGCTGTTTTATTTGGCTGACAGGTAACGGTGAGTGCCGGACACCGGCCGATCTACATTTTAACCCTTAACGGTCCGGTCCGTTTCTTTCGTTCGCGCTGCCGGAGAATTAACGTCTGCGAGATTTGGCGAGTTCCCAACGCGACGCGTGTTACGAAAACTCTTAAGAAACGGACAAATGGAACACATTTATACATTTCTGTTTTTTTTGGCGTAGAAATTAATTCAGTGCCTTTTTCTTAAGATCTTTTATTTATTATCATTTATTATTATTTATCGATAAATTACACAGTAACAAAAGTAATCGTCATTGATAACTGGAGATTCTTGCGTGAAATCTTCAAATGGTAATTTAGATTTGTGATTGATTCAGTGCACCGTAAGAGCACGAGATTGATTTTTACACCTGATATAATTTCTATTCATCTAGTTTAATCTTCTTGAAAATTGTAATTTGTAATTATATAGTGCGAGTTGAATTATTAAAATTAGTATGATATTGAGCGTATTCTCGTTAAGACAAAAGTCTTTTTTAAATTCTTAATTTATAGTATTCTTAATGTTCTCAGCTTTAGTTCATCTTTGCCTTCTCCTCGCAGAATTTTTGAGACATTCTGAAAACATTTCTAATGATGGACTTCGAATACCTTGTAATATTGGATTCGACGCCTTTAATCTCTTGAAATTCTTTAAAGTCTTCTCTTCTCAGGTGATAAGTATTCACGTTACAAATATTTGTAATTAAGTGTTTTATTCCAAGCACAATATCGTTGGTATCATTCAGAGTAATTCAAATTAAATATTTCCTTCAGTTTCTGTGACACGAAAAATGTTGAACAGTTTTAATAAAGGAATATTCTGGAAAATAATTTTTATCCAAGTTGATGAGCACTTTGAACATTTATTAACATAATTTATTAAGTAAGTTCATACAGCATCGTAGCAAGGAGAATGCAATAGAAAAAATACTAATAATCTTAAAAAAAGAAAACACTAAAGAAATGAGTTGAAAAAGAAATTTCTTCATTGAAACTGTTGAAATTGTCATAAAGCTAAACTAACTAAAATTTAATGTCATAAAAAATGAAGGAGATGTTTAATTGAAACACGCTGTATATTGAAAAATACCTGAAAAGTTTGAGATATGGAATATATTAGACATAGATTTATTCATTCTAATCATCTACCAAACCTTCAAGATTTTTAAGAATTTTAAGATATCGAATTTTGTCACACTATTGGAAAACTTCATGAGGTTTGAACATTTATCACTAGATATTTGCCATGGAAACATATTCTCATCCCCTATATCGACTTGTCAATCTGACAATCTAGAGAAAGAAATTCATCTTTTTAGAACACGTTATTATTTCATTACACGTGTCCTTAAAAACATTCCAAAACACATTTAATAATGGAACAAAAATTGTTCTACTGCATTTTCAAACACCGGAATCTTCAATGTACTGATGGAAAACTATTTTTCAACGCGAGAAACGCATGTCATCGATATAAAATACGTTTCTAGGATTAAAAAAATATCTCCAAGAGTTTTCAGAATTTTAAGAACGTTCTCGAGAAAAAAGCACGAAGAAAAAGAAACGAAGTGACCATTGAAAACCGTTGCTCGCGAGCGACTCGCGCCCATCGCTGGTTTGACACCCTGTGCACAATCGCGTCGAGGGAACGTCGCGAAACGGCGATTCACATTTATATTCCTACACAGCCGTACAACTGTAGTCGTGCATCCATCTGTAATGGATTTCGTTCGGCTCGGGAGATGCGATAAATCGCTCACGCGGGAACACGCCGCGCACCTCGACGAATAGAGAAAGTCGTAATGAGACTCACCGACGGAATATTATAAGTGCGCGCCGCGTATAAATTAAGCCCTGCTTATGAGGCAATAACGACTGGAATACAATTCTGATTACGTAATTATGCTCGGGGAGACCTTGCTGTTGGCGGCGTTCCGGCGTCGAACTGAGCAGAATAGAGCAATAAATTTCAAAGACGCTCGAGACGGAAGTTTGTTCGTTTCCCCTTCCCTCCCTCCCCCCCAACGATTGACGCAACGCGTGATTATTGGTCGCGGCAACCTGTTTCTACCACGTTAACGCAGCTACCCTTGGTACATCTACCTGTGCTCTTGACTCGTTAATCGCTTGTTTTCTCGATTCTAAGTAAAAGGGAATCGTATTGTGACCGTAGTTTGGTTGAGAATCAGCGTAGGTTAGTTCTTGATTATTGCGTGTTGCCCTCGGTATCTTTACTTAGCTAGCTCGTTAATTATTCATTACTTGGGAGGAAGCAATATTTGCTCCATCCTGAATGAAATAGGGACTATATTGTGGCTTGTGGTTAGGTTGACAATCAGCTTTCTGGAATTTACAGCATAGGTTATTTCTTGATTATTACATATTTTGTTGTGTGTTTTATATTCCTGAGTTGCTCGCAGTATTTTTGGCGCGTTAATTATTCATTACTTGAGGAAGCAATATTTGCTCCATCCTGGATGAAATAGGGACTATATTGTGGCCTGTGGTTAGGTTGACAATCAGCTTTCTGGAATTTACAGCGTAGGTTATTTCTTGATTATTACATATTTTGTTGTGTGTTTTATATTCCTGAGTTGCTCGCAGTATTTTTGGCTCGTTAATTATTCATTACTTGAGGAAGCAATATTTGTCCCATCCTGAATGAAATAGGGACTATATTGTGGCTTGTGGTTAGGTTGACAATCAGCTTTCTGGAATTTACAGCATAGGTTATTTCTTGATTATTACATATTTTGTTGTGTGTTTTATATTCCTGAGTTGCTCGCAGTATTTTTGGCTCGTTAATTATTCATTACTTGGGAGAAAGCAATATTTGCTCCATCCTGGATGAAATAGGGACTATATTGTGGCTTGTGGTTAGGTTGACAATCAGCTTTCTGGAATTTACAGCATAGGTTATTTCTTGATTATTACATATTTTGTTGTGTGTTTTATATTCCTGAGTTGCTCGCAGTATTTTTGGCTCGTTAATTATTCGTTACTTGAGAAAATAATATTTTGCTCCATTCAGAATGAAACAATGATAATATTGTGACTGGTAATAATTCTAGTATCAGCGTGTAAAGGAATTTTTACTTGTTAATAACATTAAATCAAACTGTTGCACAATAGCGGAACAAAAGTTAGTAAATAGTAGCAAATAATAAATGGCAATTTTTGATATTCAATATACTATATTGATCAACTCCATAAATTAAGAAGCACAGAGAAATGATAGTCATTTTCTTCAGGTGAAAGTAAATCATTTGTTTCTTAAGAATTAGTTAATTAATCTTGCATTTGTGTAAAAAATCTGAAAAAATTGGGAAATAATAAAAGATGGAGTTGATCAATTTGGTTCACGTAAGAATAACGCTCTCCTCTGGATAAAAACGGATCTGTTACATCAGCTTGAACTCGGACTTGGAAAATCCTACAACCGATTCGACCAGACGTGGCCAGACAGGCTCGCTCGTTACGCAATCAGGTAGCTGAAATATTTGTTACACGACTGATAATTTGGTGCGAACGTTCGCCGAGCCCCGTTGGAAAGAAGCTCTCCTCTTCATCGCTACGCACGCCGGCTTAATATCGCGTGACTAATTGAGGTGAATACCAACAAGTTCATCGCGTGATTATTTACCCGCAAGAACGACCGCGCACCGGCTGAATTAGATCTAGCCACCATCTGAAATTGCCTCGGTTTTTACCCAACTGTCACCTTGCGAAATTGCCAGCCGCGCGATCGTTTTAATATCTTTTTGCAAGTTAGTTTTTCCAACTTCGAGTACGTGCGTTCGAAAATACGACTCGTCAGTCCTGTCTTATCCGGCAAGGAATAAAATCAAATTCACGATTTTCTATTGAACCTGAGAAGGTTGAAGTGAATCCTTGAATGTAATCCTAAACGTGTTAAATTAATTAATTTAGTTTTCTTTCTTACAAAAGAATGAAATTAGGAACAATGCTGATATTATTATTTTCTGTTCTTTTCTTCATATTTTCATATTTTCTTTTTTTTTTCTTTTTGTTTTTTTTAATAATTCAATTGAAATCGTAGTTGAATTTTTGAGTGATCTTCACGGTATTGTAAATTATTATTACAGATACACGGTTTGTTCTGAAGAAATATTTAATTTTTATCTAACATTCACTGGCGAATAGAATTTTCAAAAGATATTGAGTTTTGTGTAAGATTAATTTTAAACACCTTACGTATTTTCTTAACGTTGTGTAGAAATTAAAGTCATCGGTTTCTTCGTCTATTTGATTATCTCCAATAAAATCTTCGATTACTTTAATTCTACCGTTTTTTAATTATTAAATAAAAAAGTAGGAACAAGTACAAAGTTTTCTTCAATTTCAATTTCAATTTTTTTAATTTTCACTACAAATTTTTCTTTAACATCATCTTCTTGCAAGAAGAAAATGCAGAAGAACGTTATTAATTTTACAAACAGTCCCTGACTTTCTAAAATTTTCTAGGCAATCTGTACAACAACTTTTATAACTTACGTTCTCTTCTACAACTATAAACTCGAAACAATAACTGTAAAGCTTGATGCATCAACTCATTCTTTCATCAATCGTTGTAACGAAAATAGTAATATTAATATTTTCCTCATCTTATGTTTTAACATTCCCCTGAAGGACGCGAAGTACCATCACATCAATGAAAAGAGAGGAAAAGTAGCTACGTATATTCGATCGATGCAAAGTTACGCGACACTTATCACAAGTATTCCCCGTG
This sequence comes from Melipona bicolor, assembly GCA_030673865.1. Classification (NCBI taxonomy): domain Eukaryota; kingdom Metazoa; phylum Arthropoda; class Insecta; order Hymenoptera; family Apidae; genus Melipona; species Melipona bicolor. The sequence continues at coordinate 6,102,872 of JAHYIQ010000011.1, read as the reverse complement.
CGTCGAAGCCGAGCATATATTTTTCTAGCCAAGACATCCCACAATTTCACGCGATAAATTAACCGTGTCACTTCGAACAACATAAATTACCAGCTACGGAACATCACATAGGATTATTGACATTTTTGCCAGGATTAATACTTTGCATTCGGCGAAATATGTCTGATGGCGATTATCACGGCGTAATTATGCGCAACTGGTTTCGCGAATAAATATATCAGACGAGGATGTGAGCCGTGTGTAACTATTTATCGAACCTTGGTATAGATTAGATACAAGCATACTTAAAAGAGGTATTAAATTGGACAGCAGTGACGCACAACGCGTTCTACGTTTTTCTGCCGCGATTGGACCATAGCTGAGATACACAGGGTGACTCAACTGTAATAAACTAACATCTCTTTCTGTGGTTGAAATTAGAGAAAAATATCGAAGGAAAGAGACGAATGATTCAAGACTTGGACTAAATATGTTTTCGATCATGTTGCATTATTTTACCCAAATATTCTTTCGTTCCTTTTCCTCTTTGACCACATTACTCCGATTATACACGAGAAAGTGGTCAAAGAACGATTATTTTCAAAGATACTGCACGAGATCAATCTTGCAACATTTTGAAATTAAAATATCTTTCTAATGAAACATTCTTCGATTGTATTATGTTATATCTCTTCGTATAAAATGAATCTTTTCATTTTAAAAAGTGGCAAGTGCACTTTGAACTGTGTTTTATGTTAATTCGTTCAATATCTTCCAACTTTATTTAAAATACACAACTTACAGTTACTTACATACTATCACCCTGTATACAGTTTCATTCTATTTTTAAAAATCATATTTTGTATAATTTTTTAAATTATTATTAATAATATTTTAATTTATTAAATTTAATTATTATTAAATAAATTATGCAGTCTATGTCACACGGCGATGCTAGCAAGGAAGCAACAATATTTAATGCTGCCAATAACGATCTAGTCTATCTATATTTAAAAATATAATGAAAGTATGTACTTTTGAAATTCTCCCAAAACAAAATTATTTAAGCATCGTGTACTGTTTACAAAATGTCGATTTAACAAAGCACGAGGTGCACGAAAGGTTATAATAGCGGTAGCCCGTTAAATCGCAACAAGATAGAATTACACGACACGAGAGACGAAAGCAATATGTCGAAAGCAATTCATTAATCGCTGTTCGATGTATACATGTACATTACGAACCGTGGCGAGGGGTTCGAATTGAAATTACTCGCGCATTCGCGTTTTAATGATGTCCGAAGCACCCCCTGACTCACATAACAACCATAGGTGTGATAGGGGTTGGTTGCTTTCCCCTGAATATCATGAGAATATTTTTAAACAGAGAGAACATTCTCAAATCGTAAGTTTCTACAACAGAGATGGACCAAATTAAAAATTATCAAACGAATCACATTAGCCGACGAAAATATTTGAACATGATCAAAAAGGCTGTATAAATTGCTCTATAATGACATGTACAAAAATGCTCTATAAATATATATCTCGATATTATAGTAATACTATATGCTTAGCATTGTGAAATTGTAAAATAATGTGTTATATCATGTCATTGCAAACAGACAAATTATATTGTGCAATGATATTTGTTCGTTTGCGATAATATTATATTATAATTATTATATACATAATGTAATAATCACTATATGTAATACTAAATGTAGTAATTATTATATTGTTATAATTATTACATTATATGTGTGAAACGAAACATTTTGAAATTTTATTAACATTATAATGATACTATCATGGTTACACTGACAAAACTTATGATATTGTATATATACCTAAAAAAGTAGAGAAAGATTTAAATGTAGATACAAATATTTGTATTATATATTATATTTTGTTGAGATTACAAAGAATTTAAGCAATCAACCATCCATTATTAATGATAAGCAGTTCGCTTGCTGCTATAGTTTGTGTTTTATTTTATTACGCATCTTTTGTGTTAAATAAGATACTGAAGAATAATAAAACAATACTAAAGAATAATAGCAAAAAAGATAGTGATATCGTTGCTCAAGCAGCTATTATTCTCCCGGTTGATAAGCATCTTACATTATCTTTTACATTTTCAAATTCTGTTAAATTTTCAATACAATCATCTCCAGAAATCTCAACACTCCGCATGTTTAAATACTTTTTGAGCCAGCGTAAGTCCACCATTTTCCTTTTTCTTTTTCTTTTTCTTTTTTTTCTGTCGTACCATCGTACAACCAAGCATTTCCACGAAACACAACGGAGACGGTGATTCGAGCGGTACGGCGATGTCCGCGACGTTGCCTGGAAGCCGGAGTCCCTGATAGCGGTTAGGCTCGTTAAGCTCGTAGAGCTCGAGCGGTGAAACGACAGTTCGGGCGGGCAGCACCGAACGGTGTGGTGGGACCCGGTGTGTGGAAGCGTGTGTTCGCGGGTAATAAACTCGCCGGACGTCCAGCCAGAAGTGGGTTTTGTCCTGTACCCGATAATGGCGGCACTTCATCAAGCTTCCTTCGAGAGCCCTGACCCTTCTTCCTGCGGGACAGGGACACGTACAACTCCTTTGCCTCGTGCGTCTTCGTCCCGCTGGAGGCCATCTGTTTCGTCATTACCGGCGGGCAGTAAACCAGCCTCTCCCCCAGCCTCGTCCCTCGCCACAGTTCGTGTCCCACGGGTGATACATCGTGTTTTCTTATTTGCCGGACGTGCTGCGGGAAAATCGTCCGAGAAAATCGAGTGATTTGTCCGGGAGGTGTTAATGGTCAACCGTTGGTGCGATACCCTCTTCCCTTCCAGCGGACCGTTTCCGCTTCTTCGCTCTTCGGTGTCGTCGTTCCGCGGCTCCTTCGGGATCTCTGGTCACGTAGAGCGCACGGTTCCTCGCGGCTTGTCTCAGACACGTGTGCGTCGGTCGCGATCGATCGTCGATATGAATTGGTTGTTCGCCAGCCGCGTGGACAATCGGTGGTTCGTGACGGTCACAGAGGATTCTTGTGATTCGCCGATTCTGTGGTTTGTTGCAAGGATCGTTGTGGTAATTGGCATTGGTCAGCCATCGAGAGATTACCATATAATTGTTCGACGAGCCACTCGCGATGTATTCGAAAACGCAGGTTAAACGTAACACGGTGCAAAAAATAGGATTCCTATAGCGCGAAATTTTTGGAATATTTAATTAATAAATAAAATTTAAATAAAAATCGTGCAAACTTTGCGATAACCCCTCCGAGAGGTTGCGAATTTTATGCAAGTTCATATTCCTGTATATTCCTGTCCATATTCCGATTTACCACCTTTAATTGCACGTGCTAAATTCAAAGAAAGAATGTAAATTTGCGAAAAGGAAAAAAGAAATTCGAGACGTCGCCCTTCGCCAGCCTCCGAGCGAAACCGATTTATCACTCGCTGTTAACCGATCTCGGAAACAGACTCATTGTCAGTCATCCGGAGGAAACCTCTTCGGCTCTCCACCCTTTTTCGAGAACGACGACGCGTTACTTTCAAAGGGGGGAGGGGGGGTGGTAGGTGGCGGGTCGCGAGTCGGCGGCCACGGTAGAAAGAAAAGGAAATACGTGCCGCGTATACCTTAGCAGAGGAGCATCCTCGGGAGCCGTGAACCTGTCAATAAGCGTGGATTCCACTTCTTCGGCGGTGATGGCCCCAAAAGAAGCAGCCGCTCGAGGTGGTACGACGCCGCCACCGTCCGGACCGGTGGAGAAAGAAAGGAAGAGGAGAAAGAGCCATATACACACGCACACGAACCGAGCGATCTCGGAAGCACTTCTCTCGCCTGCTCTTCTCTCGCCGGCGTGACTTGCAGCTCGATTTCTGGCACGGAGGAGTCTCTGACGGTGCTTTTCTTCGAATGCCGTATCGGGACAGCGGGAAGGAAGATGGCCGCGCGCGCGCGCGCGCGCGCTAGTCATTAGGTGGTATCGCGCGAGAGATCGTTAAGGGGGCAACCCTGTAAAAGGAACGCGTCGACCCTCCTCTCGTCCTCTCTCTAGGGACAGGCTAAGAACAGGCTTTCCCGATACTTTCTATCACTAGTAACGTTACGTAATTACCGCCAATGAAACACCCGACGATGCTCCTTCTCGCGGCAGAGACAAGAGGAGTCTGCTTGTTTAATATGCACGCTCGCAGGATGTTCGACGTTTCGGTAATTATCCGTCCGGAATGTTTGGACTGTGCGGAGATCGGTATCAGGGCTCTGGTTGATTAAATTGGATCGAGTTGGGCTTCAAATTGTTTGAAGATGTGTACCTGGAACTTCAGAAAGGGAATGCTTTGTCGCAATTTATCGCGAACTTCGAGTTTGATAATAGTACAAAGTGCGAAAGTTGGTATAAAATTCTTTATTTCAGTTGTCTGCGTCGAGGTTATCAACCTTGAAACAGTCGTTCTATTTCGGTTTTTTATCAATATTTGATATATAGGATGAGGATGAAACTTGATGGGGAGGATACGATGAGGAATATTGCAATTTATTACGAGTTTGGAGTATGTACAAAGTTGGTAGAAAATTTTTGTAAAAATTATTTGTTGCCTTCCTTAAAAATAGTCATTCTAAGCATTTATATATATATATTGTAAGCATCTATTGTTATATATATTTGTTCTATATATATATTATGAGCATCTATTGTTATATATATTTGTTCCAGTGCGATTTTTATAAATGTTTCCATCCATGTGGAAAACTGATCCTTTCGTGATCTCTTTCTTCTTGAAATCTGTTCAGCCATTTGTAATTAGTGGCTATTCATGGTACGGAGGATTTATCATATCCATTATTTCCAGAATTTAGAAGAAATTTCATAATTAATTTATTTAAAAGATCAGACAAATATTTAACAAAAGCATCGATACGTAGAAATGATTCACTACATAACTTTGAAACTTGTCTTAAGGAAGGATAAAAGATCAGTTTCATTCAAATTTTCATAACACTGCAAGTATTATACATTCTCTGAACTTTTCGTTCGCTCGTATTAGAGTGTGGAAGAAAACTATTTATCCAGCCAAGAATTTAAACAGAATCAAACTGCATTTGTAAAATTACTAAAAAAAGTACAAGTCTTGTAGAATTATGTTATATTTTCATTATTTGACTATCCAAGAATTTAAATGGGACAGGATCGAAATATTTGCATTCGTAATGTTGCTTAAAAAAGATGTCAGTTTTTTAGAATTATATTATATTCCGATATTCCGTATATTTCTGAAGCATCATCCGTTCCACGAGACACCGATATCCCGACCTGTTGAAAAAACTCACCACTGCCGATCACGTCCCTCCGACTTTTTTTCCACCTTTCGACGCGATATCGCCGTTCGAAAAGAATCTCCACGCCAGTTTCCCACAAAAGCGAGTCCCCGGCTGTATTTAACTTGCCAACCGCTATTATCAACCGCATAATAACCGTCTGCGATGCGGCGGAAAAGAAATCGCAGTGGGCTTAAAAGCCAGCGATGGCAAAAACGGCTGAGTGAAACCAGCGAGGCGAAGGATCGGTTCCCCGCCACGTTGTACCGAAACGGCGACTTTGTATCAATCTCGGACACGTCCTTTGTCCGCTGGTCAACGAATTAACGGACGATTATGTCCGGTGTGTTATAGCGTGGTGCCACGATGGTCGATAGGCATCCGATTGTACTCCTCCGTCCCCGTAATTCGGGTTTCCGATCGACGCGGAGAAATCGCCTGCGTAGCGAGGGGCTCGAGTGGAAATGGTAAAGGATACGTCTCTGATCAGACGGACTGTGAATTTTTATACATTCGTAGGAAATTGTGTGGGAAAATATAATATATATATTTAATATATATATATATTAAATATATATATATATATTATATAATTATTATATATATTAAATAATAATATAATATAATATAGGAATATAATGTAATATAATATATAATATAATGTTTAATATATTAATAATATATATTATATATATTAAATAATAATATAATATAATATAATGTACGAAATCGTATGGAAAAATATAATATATAATGTTTAATATATTAATAATATATATTATATATATATAGTATATAACTATTATATATATTAAATAATAATATTGTAATATAATAATTATAATATATAATATTATAATTATAACATAATAATAACATATAATATATATTATATATTATATTAAATATTATATTATTTAATATATACACATATAGTATTGTATGTTATTGTGATAAATTACTATCGTAATACACATAGTAAATTTATTTAAATTTTATATAATACAACATAATAACATAAGATAATATAAATTTTGTAATGGAATTCTATATGAACAGAGTTCATATAGAAACCTAACCTAAACCTAACCAAACTCTTCTATATGAACTTTGTTCATATAGAAACCTAACCTAAACCTAATCAAATTTTAGTCACTATCTGATCAAATGAATTATTGCTGGTTAAATTCATTTACTTGAACCTGAACTTTCATTACGTGAACAAAACATCATTAATAGAGGAGGGGAAAGTAATGTGTTTAAAATAAAATTGAAAGTAATGTTATGCCAAAGTAAAATTGAAAGTAATGTTATACTAAAATTGAAAATTGACCAAAGATACAATGTTGATACACGAAACATGCTCGAAACATTCAAAAGAACCCACATAAATTTCACAAAGTAAAATCAGCTGTTTATTACGAGGAAATGTGAAACTCGACAAGCAGCGACAAATTTAACGTAACAGAGCACCCAATCTCAGTTATAGTCACAAGATACGAAGCAAAAATTAACAGCGAAGGAACTCGATCGTAGACAAAAGTCAAAAATATGGATCCTTCGACGGAATTTATTTACGGCGCGTTGCGTTGGTCACGTTGGTCGTGACGATATCGCGTTGTGCCTAATTATTTATGCACGAATAGCCGGCAGTTGTTGAAGAGACCTTGTGAAAGACTCCGACCATCCGAGCATCCATCAAAGATAGATGGTGCAGCGTACGATCCGTCGAAAAATAAGCCGAGGCTGCGACAAGAGGCGTGATTACGCTAAACGATTCCCGAGGAGAGGCTCACTAACGATTGTAAATGCGGTGGCAAGAAGGATGGGGCACCGCGTGGTCGTCTCGGAGGGCGCGGAACCTTTCAAGAGGCCGTTCCACGTCCTTGCCTCGTGTGAATCGGAAGATTAGCCGACTCACCGCCGGCCGGACAGTTCTTCTGCCTCGGATCACGGCGAACGGCTAATGGAACGGCCGCTTTTCGACACGCTTTTATTTTCGACCGAGCTAACGACGGCTAAGCTATCGAAACTCATCGTTTTCAGAGCTCTTCAATAGCACTTGCAACTGTTTCGATGGATTGACGCGTGGTTGAGCAGAATAGTTGAAAGAAACATTTTTACTGTGATAATGTATGAAGTTGATGTATATAATAGTGTATAAATAACTGTAATAATATATTATATATTATTGTTATATATTTATATTAATATTTTTATATTTATATTTTATATAAATATATAGTTACATTTATAGTTATATTTTAACTCAAAAGTTAAAAGATCGACGAGTGCCTCTAATTAAGTTAAAAAAATTATTCATTGAAGCCCCGGCGAGTGGTTTGAAACAAGTTATTTTATTACTTTATTTTATTATTATTATATTTTATTTCATTTTATTTTTATTACTTTATTACACGTATCGTTCGTCGCTCGGACAGAACAAAAGAAGAAAACGAAAGAATCGTAGTCACGTTACGCGCGTGAATGACCGTAATAAGAATCAATGGGAGCAATTAGTATTCCATTTCTCTAAACCGCGCGGCGCATTTCTCGAGTAACTAATTTACGACAATGATACGCCTCTATCGGCAGCGATCGCTTGCTCGGGTGGTTGCGCAAGGAGTGACGCGATCGTAAATCGGCAAGAAGTATTATTCACGAGGCACGAGCCGATAAATAACGTCGCGAGTCCGGTGCCAAGGACGCATTCAAATCGGACGAAAGCGAGCTTTCCGATCCACCTGCCGGACGCTTCGTTAAGCGGACTTTAATTACAGCGCGACCGAGAAGATCGTTGTCGCGCGCTTGTAAGAAGGAACGCCGGCCGGCTCGATAGACACGGTCGATCATTTATCATCTCGGAGGCAATTATCGTAATTAATATCGGTGTGGCGCGGCGACGGTGCACGCACGGATGTCGCAGTACCGATTTTTCTTCCGGTGTCGTCGTTCAACTTTGGGAATCGCCTTAAACATTTAATTTTAAAAATATTTGACATTAAGTATTATATTTTTACCATTTAGCTACCCAAGAATTTAAATTAGACATTTAATTTTAAAAATATTTGACATTAAATGTTACATTTTTACCATTTAGCTATCCAAGAATCTAAACAAAAGATCAAAGATCAGTTTAAACAGAGAGTAAAAAACAGGACTTTTCAAACTTTGTCCAGCAACAAACTTGTTGCAAGCTAATGATAAATTAGATCGCAACGAGGTCCTTGATAAATTGGCCCTGTGTCTTCTAGCCGACGCGAAGACGTCGCGAAGTGTTCTCGTTCGAGGCGAGCAAGAAGCAGGAAAAACAAAAGGTAAAAGGGAATCGGTTTACGTCTGCGGTGGCATTTTATGAACCGTAACCAGGAAACGAATTAAACGGCGGTGAAAAAGAAGGGAAAAAAAGAGAGAGAGAGAGAGAAAAAGAAAAAGAATGGGCGAACCGGTTTTATTAGAGAGTCGCTCTTTATCCACCGGACAAAAAGACGCGGCCGCGCCGTGATTTATTCGTTCCGGCCGCGTTTCCCGTGAAATGGGAAAATTTATGGACACCGTGTCTACTTGGCGATTAGAATCGCATTTTTGCTCGAGCCGGCGAATAAATGCGACTCGAGCTGCTGTGGATGAATTTTTTTTTTTTTTTTTTCTTTTAGGGAGACGGGTGACATGTAATTGGAGCGCCAGTCGTTTTCGAAGATGAAATAATGTGAAATGATACGATAGGGTGTATATAATGATACACGCTTCTTACGTAGCCCTGTCTTCCAGAAAACTTGTTCGAAAATTAGCATGACAAGTGGTGCTTCGTTGTACGAGTCTCGCAGGAAGCAGGGAATCATAGACCTCTAAAAACACTATTGTGTATATGTATAATGATATATTACGCGAAATTATGAACTGCTGTATCAATGGTAATTTTCTAAATTTTTCTTCAGAGTCAGAAAGTAGGGTACTGAAAATAAATAACGAATAAGATTAATAAACTTTATGTTTTATTCTACAGTCAAATCTCGATTACTCGAATCTCTAGCTGTATTCTCTATAATTTGGAAACTTCTATAAGATGAAAATTCTTTTTCATTTGCTTTCATTTCGGTAATACGTTTCAGTTAATTATTTTACATGTTTTAATGTTTTACTTTTATAATTCGAATTACCCTTTCAAGGTCGAAGTTACTAAATTTGAAAGGCTAATTAATTTCAGTCGATGAAACAATTTAGTTGCAATATCAGATTGCAGATTTTTATGCAAATTCATATTTTCAAGAACGTAATTAAGAAAACAGAACCTCTAAAGAGCTGAAGAAATTTTTTCTAAATATCAAATACTATAAAAAATATTTTATATATTTTTTTAAATCATACGCATTTATATGATTTTGCATTTTCAAATTTACCAAAAATGCATAAAAATCCGAAATTTGGTAATAATTATAACATTATAACCGGGTGATGATTGAGCTGTTTTATCAATAAATGATTTTAACAACAAAAGAATATTTGCACACTTTGAATTAGAAGTTAATTAATCGATCCAATAGAATCGATAACTTTGCGATTGTCGCTATAAAAGATTAAAGAAGTAAGAATTACAAATTTTAACAATATTCTTCGCAGACTTTTTTATTTATTAAATAACGTGAGTTCTAATGGGAAATTTATTTCTTTGCGCCTTCACAAATCGAAAACTTAACAAGCGTCCGTAAATTGAATTTTCGTTCGTCAAACCCAATGGAGAAACTTGGGATTAATTATTGAGATTCGACTGTATTAACGAAGCTTTCACTTGTGTCTTAGTCGTCAAGAAAATCACCCCCATTTACCGTAACCTTTATCAATTTCCATCCCCAAGGCCGTCTACTGTCACCCCGCTCAATATTCCAACCACCAAATATCCAAACTACCCCTGAAACCCTATTCTCCGTGTAATTTCGCAAACCTGTCAGAATTCCGGCGATTAAATCACATCCCAGTGTCGCAGTTGAAGGTTACGATCAAGCCGTCTATCCTGCTGTTCACGAATTTTGTCTGATCAGAGCAATTTCAGACGCTACTTTCCAATCATCGTGGATACATATATATATATTTTAATTTTTTGGAGGTGTAACGGGACAAAGGAAAATATGTGTTTGATACACGAAATGAAGAAGGAAGGGAGTGAAAAATTTACAAATAATTTTTGATAACAAAATTTACATATATCTATTTTACATATATTGTATATATATTATATATTGTGTATATATGTACACACACACACACACACAATCAGAAAAGAAATGATTCCAAAGAAGTAGAAACCAAACAAATCCTCTCTAAATTCTCAATTCATCACGAGACACGGGATGCCATCGTTGCCAGCGAATGCGGGAATTTCGTAGGCAAAGCGTAGTCTAGGCAATAGCATTAATTCGGGACAACGAGGCGACCGGAAAGGTCGCCTGGCTCGCGGTCGACGAAGAGGAATCCCCAGCGGTCGAGTCGCTGGATGGATTCTGGTATAAAGCAACAACGTCCCGTGGAATGGATCCGGAGCCTCGACAGCCCCTGGTCACGGGCTGTCTTGGCTCTGTCGTGGTCTGTCCCTAGACGGGATGCGGTCGGGACCCGGGCCATCCTTTCCCCCGGCGCCAGTGTAATTTTAATAAGCCATATTACGAGCTCGTAGCTACGGAAACGGCTTCCTTTTGTGTCTGTCCCGCCAGCTGCCGGACCAAGTCTCCGGGATAATTCGTACTTTGGTTAAACGCGTTCCAGTTTCCTCCCTCTTGACGGTGGTTAGACTCTGTTTCTTTTCCTCTTTGAGCGACATGTTTGTTTGTTCGTTTCTTTTTAATGGACGAGTTAGGAATTCGGATTGCCTATACGCTATATTTGTCATATTAGGGGTACCGGGAAGTAACGTCGTTTCTGCGCATGTCGATATTTCTGCGTTTGTCATTGAATATGCGTACAATGAATCATAAACGTACATAATTAAATTTACACTTTACATCTTTTAACACATTGAGCGCCGGCGGTATATGAGACATTTAAAGCCTAAGCGCCGGCAACATATCGGCCACTTTAGCCCAAACGCCGGCCCAAACGCTGGTCTCATTCGCGGGTTTCTGAACAATGAGTATAGCAAGTGCAGATCGACGTAACCAAGACAAGTGAATACAAATCGATGTGCAACACATCCATACAAGCAAAAAAATTCCGCAACATCGCGGGATCGACGGTGGTCAAGCGATCGACTCAGAAACCCGCGTTATCACGGGACCGGCGCTCAGTGTGTTAATTTCCTCATAAAATAAAATAAAATTCCAAGTTTCGTCCATTTGTCGTCACAGGTCTCTCAAAGATGATAAATCCTATTTTTATTTATCACAATTTTATCCACTATTATTACCAAAAGTCATTCAAAACTACAAGAAATGCGATTAAATAGTTGTCCAAGAGCAACCCAATTTGCAATCATCGACACAAACTGAGGATTCAGATGCATCTGCCGCCCCGCCACGTCTCTCGTAGCGAAACAATGGAGGAAAAACGGAGAAAAAAAGAAGAAGAAGAGAAGAAAATGGGAGGGAAGAGCAATTCCGAGGGTCGACGGCGATTTGATTAACGGATTAGGCGTTTGTTATTTCGGTCGGTTAGAGGACTAAGAGGGGCGGGCAGGGGGGCTCGTTCGGAATAAATGGGATATCGCTTTAATGAATTTCCAGCGGAACGTCAGGAGGCGTCATCCCCAGCGCAGAAGGCGGCTGCCCGGGGATTAAGTGGAGCAATCTGCGGCATTTCTTTCGTCTCTTTTTCTTTCTTTCCTTTTCTTTTTTTTTTCTTCTCTCGCAAACGACCAGATTTTTATGCCTAATTAATCGCCGCGGAGATCCCGGAGGGCCGAAGGCAGACAGGCCTCGAGTTTACGGGGACGGGAATTCGCGCGGGTACAACAACACCGTGTTCACGGCCCGCGGGGGCGGCGCGGTGATTTGTGGCGCGCGATTACCGACCGATGGCCCCTCTTAATTAGATTTCATAGAAGGTCCTGTATTAAATAGCCGATTAATTTCGAACGAGGTCCGTTATTAATTCCGATAATGCTTGGAAGATCGCGCGGGGCATGTGAAAAAGGTGGGCGAAGATTCATCGGCGAGATCAACGTGGACATTTGTCGTTCGGGGGGCACGTTAGGGATCAGTTAATTTGACAAATTTGTTCTCAAGTGCTCCGAGCTTTCCTGTGACTTTTGTGTGGTTGACGCGTGTTAAGAATTATTTTTTAGATTTTTCGATAGCTATTACTATGTGCTAAATAAAAGTTAAAGAAAGTTATGTTAATTCTAGCAGAAGGGAAACTTTCATTTTAATTTGACAAATGCTTCGAGTTTTCCTGTGACTTTTGTGTGATTGACGCGTGTTAAGGATTATTTTTTAGATTTCTCGATAGCTGTTACTATGTGCTAGGTACGTCAAAGAAAGTTATGTCAATTCTAACAGAAGTGAAACTTTCATTGGTACATTTTTCTTCCTTTTAATTTTAGAGTTCAGTGAAGTCGAACAGTTTGTTATTGTTAGATGAAAAATAGAAAAATGATCTTTCGCAATGGTTGCAAGTATGTTTACACTGCGATCGTGTTATTATAAAATAAAATTCATAGACATACCGAGTAATTAAACGCTTCCGAGAAAGTTATTTTCGTTTCACAATTCGACAAAATTTCAGTAAAATTTATTTCTGTATTTTTCACCCTATCTCACACTCAATAAAATATCAAAATCTGAGTATTTGAACTTTTATATTCATATTGTAAATTTTGCATAATTTTGTAATAAGTTTACGCAACTTGCATAATTTTGTGTTGCACGTAGAAATTATAACAAAGACAAAAAAATTAATATTATTAATAGTGACATAGTAAGCGTCGAATACTTTTGTGATCTCTAAGAAATATACAGAGTGTCTTATCTGACTTTGACGTCAAAAATGTTTCAGTCTCGCTACACATTTTCAATTTGGTTTCTCAAATTTCGCCAATACAATCATGACGTTCGATTCTCATAACGTGCAACCGTGATAATGAAATTTCTATTTCGCGAATGAAAATCAACTACGATCGACTCTTAAGAAATTTCACGATCAACGCAAGATCCACAAAGCAACGCTGTTCTACGTACGAAACAAAGAGATAGTCTAATCCCTGGCGAATAAAATCGGCCGAGAGTGGGCGGGTGGGGGAGGTTTATCCCGCGCGCGGTCAGGATTAAAGCGCAGAGCGGGAGCTTTTTACAGGAGCAGCGTCAATTAATATCCTACAAGGCCATTATTAACGTCGACGTGGAAAGCGTCGGCGATGCTGCGCGAGCGGCCGGCGAGTTCCCGGCGACTTAAAGTGCTTAAGGAAACCGAAATAAATTACGGCACGGAGAGAGGTGCATATTTAATTCGAGCAATTAATGCCGTCTTGTAAAACACGCCGCTGGGGGGTGGCTTGTGTTGCCCGTAGTCCTCCCTCTTTCCTGGCAGTAATGAGCCCGATAAATCAACCGGCTCTGCACTCGAAACTTCGCGGATAAACTTTCGGCTCCTGCAGTTCCTTCTTCCTTGCTGCTGAACCCGTGTTATCCCCCCCTCGGTAGCCCGTCGGAAAACTGGCCCTGCTGATAAATGCTTATGAAAATACTGTCGTGAATGCCACTGTGGTATCGCTCCCCCCTCTTTCCTTTGCTTCCCTCTCTCTCTTTCTTTTGGCACTTCTCGGTGTTTCTATTACGAACATGCGTGTTATTCGCGTTCTGCGAGACATCATCGAATTTCATTGATAGCCTTGCGAGACTCGAATACCATGATTACGTATTTGAGAAATTTGAGATGTAGGGACGAGACATTTGTGTATCTTTGTCCGATTTTGACACGTCGGTTGTTGAAATGTTTCAAACAAAAGAGGGCACATTCTGACGATGGTTTTTTTTTTCTTTTTTTGCTTGAGTGTACGTGTAAAGGCAATTTGAAGATCAATTTTGTTTTCTTAAACTACGTGTTTTTTAACACATCATTTTCTGTAAAAGAAAAATATCAACTTACATGTCGAATATTTTATTTCATTTTTGTATAGAATAGGATATAGAAAGAAGTACACGAAACAGTGTTTAAATGTTTGTGTTATTCTTGTCGTTTATGTGTTGCAGAAAAATAAAGTTGAAACATATCGTAATTTTTCATGTGTTTTTTGTAGAGAATATCGAACTGCATTCATAATATTTCTGTAATATAAACATTATAATATATAATTATAATATGATAAATATTATAATATTAATATATAATATATTAAATTATATTAATATATATTATATAATTTTTTATATTATATTATATATTATATTATATATTAAATTATTATTATATTAGTATATTATATAATTAATATTTAATATATTATATATTAAATTATAAAAATATAATATATAATATTTCTCTGATAAAAATCTCAATTCCAAGCATATACAATACATTCAACACTGCACTTTATTGTTCAATATAAAGAAAAAAAACTGCTTAAAATATTTCTCTAATAAAATATTCTAATATATTGTAATATATAATATAATAATATAATATTAAATATATTATCTCAATTCCAAATGTATAATATAATATAATATAGTATAATATAATATAATATAATATAATATAATAATATAATATTAAATATAATCTCAATTCCAAATGTATAATACAACATTCATAAATACAGCAATTCACGGCAATAGACCGCACTTGTACAAAGCGAATTTCAATGATGACCTAGAAATTTTCGCGGGTCTGGGCTCTCAAATTTAAACTCAACACTATGGTATCGTTTCAGAAATGCCTTGGACGAGGAGCAACGAGCCCAGAAAGCCCTGTATCTGCTGCGAGCGCGCGATCGTCGGATCGCGTTCCTGGAGAAACGCGTAGCCGAGCTGGAGGACGTCGCCGGGAACCTGCACGAGGAGGTCACCCTTCGAAACTCGTCGAGGTCCTCGATCTTGGAACGCGGCGGAGAGCCTGTTGTTTCCGACTTCTCGCGAAGTGGACGATCGTCCCGAACGGGAAACTGCGACGACACCGGCGAGAGGAGCAATAGCAACTTGGAGGACGTCGATTCGACCCGGTTCGACGACGTTGGAAGTTCGCGCGGTTTGCCGACGCTACGTTTGAGCCCGTCGAGTTCCTCCAGAGATATCTCGTCCACGGCGATCGACCTCTTGCTGGAGAAGAGAAAGCGTTTCGCTTCCGACGTCGAGGATGCCGCCAGAAAGGATCCAGATCCAGATCGTAAAAGTGCGACGAAAGCTGAGACTGCGGACAGCGAGAAGTTCGTCGATATTGACGAAAAGAGCAACAGAGAAGGATGTTTAAGTCGAGACGGAGATGGTTGCGAGAATGAAATCAGGAAGGGAGAATGTTTAACTGTGTCAGTGGGCAAGGGCTCGTCGTGCGATAAGAGACGCGGATCGAGCTTCCCGAGGATGTCTTCCAGCGTTCCGTGGATCCGCGCGAGGCACGGCTTCCGGAAGAAGCTGCGGGGCTGCGAGCTGAAAAATGGAAAACGGATGAAGGAGCTGTCTTCCGGGGACGGTCAGACGTTGGCGACATTTCGGTGAGTGGAACCCATTTCTGTAAAACTATTGAAACGGATTTCTGAATAAATTATCGGTCAGGTTTAATTGGAAAATATTACTTCTTCATTTGGGAGTGTTTGACAGTATTTGAAAATAAAATTAGAAGTTGCAAGTAAAGCTAAATTCGCGAAGAATTATGATAAAGTGAACGTTTAGGTATTGAAACAAGTTTGTACTTATGGACACATCTTGAGAAAAGATTATTAAATTGTGAAAAGATCAGCCCAAAAACTCAATACACAGTGAACTATGCATTGAAATTTATTGGTTCACATCACGATCTGTAAATATAATTGTATCTGTATATTGTGTATATTTTTTTTTAATTAACTGGGTGACATATTTTGAAATTTATAATATATCTATAATATATTTATAATATATATACTATGTAGGTATATTATGATATATAATATATCATAATATATACTATATAATATATAATATATACTATATAGATATCACAAATTAAATGAAAAGCTATTTATGGAAAATATTATTAACTTGAACCTTTTGCGATTGGCAATTTTTTTTATAAATCTAATATGTGATTTTTCTCTCAATAATTTGCAGAATGTTTCCGAAATTGTGGTACAGCCGGCCACGTGTGATTCTACGTTTAAAAATAAATCGAAAAAAAAAAAGAATAAAACGTTTTTGAGAAAATCGAGCTTGAAAAGTTATCAAATACATGCACACCAAGCAACCTTTAACAAAACATATTCAGTCTATTTTTAAAAAAATGAAGCTTATTTCTGAATATATAGGATACTCTCCTGTTAATTATCCTTTTCTCTCTAGAATTAGTAATTTTTCAAACTCAATTTTCTCAAAAACAAAGTCCCAAGTCAAAAACATTCATTCTTCCTTTCGATTTATTCTTTCACGTAGAATCACCTCCTAGCCACGATTTCAGAAACCCCGTTCATTCGAACCAATAATATACGAATTCTTGCCGATTCAATCCACTTCTGTTATACGAACGAAAAATTAAAAAAATTCCAATTTTACATAAACTATTCATACATGGTAAAATGGACAGAGGCACCCTCTGTCTCGTAAATCTAAAATTTCTCAAAATTTCTCAAAGCGCGACAAGATCCGATGTCAATTTAGAACGCGCAGAGCTGAATTCGCCCATCGCCTAATGGTTGGGAAACACTGATCTAACCGGTAAAGCACGCTCGAGAGGAGTCCAGCGGTCGAGTCACGTAACGACCGATTTTTCCGCGGTCCGCTTCCAGACGCGAAAATGCATGTAATTAGCTTGAAATTGATGTTGAGCGCGAGCACGGCCGCAATTTTAATCGGCTGTCGTATGATAATTACGCGCGCCAGCCCGGCCAGCCCTCGACCCACGCCGGATAAATCATCTCGCGGGCTGGCGAGCTCGCGCCATCGAGAGGCCGCGCAACGATTCCCAGGTATTCATTTACTTCGTATTAATCAATGCATGAAATTGATTACGGCTAGTCGTGGCTCGTAACGAGGGTTGCCCGATCGGCCGCTCGAGAAAAGAGAGCCGATTCACCGCCGCGGGAAAAATCGGGAAGCCGAGCCGAGTCTCGCGACTCGATGACGATGGAACAAACGGTTTGCCGGTTTGTTTGAAATTCTATCATGTCTAGATCTTGGATGATCTAGATATATAGGTATATAGTTGTAGCTTTTTTTTTTTATGCAACAGATGTTTACAATATTTTCTAAAAGTATTCAAATATTTTCAAAAATCCAAAAGTGTGATATAGTGTAGTACTCTCTTTGTTTTTGTATCTTTGATACTCTATTAGCAGAGTTTTTATGCTACAAATAGAATTTATATTATGCTATAATTTTTATGATATTTTTTTATTTAGAAATTATATTATGCTACAATTTTTATGATATTTTATTATTTAGAATAAAATTTATTATTTAGAATTTATATTATGCTATAATTTTTATGATATTTTATTATTTAGAATACATTTTTATGATATTTTATTATTTAGAATAAAATTTATTATTTAGAAATTATATTATGCTGTAATTTTTATGATATTGCATTATTTTCTTAATTAGTAGAATTTTATGACATAACATGCAAAGATACATAGATTATTTGAAATAGAATATTTATCACGGCACATTGTACAAATCAAACAAATTTCTATGTAGGTTTCTTTTCTTTAATTTGCAAAAACTTAAAAATACGCTCTGTTTGTTACAAAATTATTAATAAAATCTATCCACATTCTGTATTCCATTCACTGTGTTCTATTTTGAATAGATTTTAATATTATTGGCCACAAAGATTCCGAAGTCTAGAAACTCTTTTGAAACGAATCCTCCAATAGCGATTTCGCAGGAATTAATTCTACAAAAACTGCACGCAGTTTCCTTTTATCTTGCAAATTCCACGTTTCAAATTGAACTACATCGAAGGTATCGGAGTTTCCTCCGGACAGTTCGGAGAGACAAATGAAAAAAAAGAAGCGCAGCCGTGCACTTTCGATCGAGACGATCGGTGTTGGATCGAGGATCGTTAAGAGAGGAACGTCGCGATCGATGTAACCGAAACGGTCGTAGTTTTGCCCCAGCTGTGAACGGATGTTGCAACCGGGGGGATCGAACCGATCGTCGTCACGACTCGACAAAGTCGACGCTCCTTAAATCGTAGAGCAACTCGCGATCCGACGTACGATACACGGCAGGCCGCGAGAGAGAGAGAGAGAGGGAGAGAGGTAGAGAGCCGGAGGAATCCGTCGATGGTGACGAAACCGTGCCGTTTCGGACGCAGCTGTCGTGACAGACAATTATTCGGCGACCTTTGACATTGGCCGTCCGCGTTGTCGATCTAGGAATCCGTTGCTCGGGGAGCAAGGGTTAAGTAATTGTCGGAGATGTTTGTGACAACGTTGTTGCAACAGTCAGGCCTTTCTCGCCTTCTTCTCGAGCAGAAGTTTCTTAGGTAAGAGGATCGGCGGGAATTGTATCATTGAACTGTTCGAGGAGAATACTCGGATCATTTGGAACTATCGAGTTTGGTTGTCTTGTGTTGGGTAAGATTTGAATTATTCGGGAAGAGACAGTACTCGATCATTCAGAGACTTTTTGTATTCGCGAACAACACTTGGATTATTCAGAGCTCTCATTGATTTTTTTTTATATATATTTTTTATAAATTAGGATTTTTTTTATATATATTTTATATATTATATATATTAGGATTTTTTTAATGTATATTTTATATATTATATACATTAGGATTTTTTTTTATATATATATTTTTTTATATATTATCCTTTGAAATGTCGGATTTTCAGATTTTAGAATAGAAGTAGTTTTTCAATGGCAAACGAACGTTCTGTTTGTCAAAATTCATTAAATGGACCAAGCAATAATTTATGGCAACACATCAAATACTTCGATCTCTTTAAATTTCGTGTAATTATAGGATCTGATTAGGAGACGTAACAATGAAAAAATATTTTTATGGTCTCTCATAATGAAAAATTCCATTTGCAATCTTTTTCGATTGCAAATGGAATTTTTTCATGCAAATTTACATCTTTGAGAATATAATTAAATAAACGGATCTTCCATAGAAAATTGTTTAAACATGCTAAATATTATAGAAAGCATTGTGCCGTGTGGATATTTTATATACTTCTTCATACTGTGCAATTGTGTATTGTCTGCAGTTTCGCATTTTAAAATTTCCCGTAAGTGCATAAAAATTCACGCGCTAGATATATGTACGTTTGGCGATTTTATGATGTGAAATTTTTTTAATACGGCTTTTTGTTCGCGATTGAAATTTCCCGATTGAAAGTGAATAAATATACGTAACTTTTATTTCTGAATATATAAAATTCGGTGGTCTTTTCACATCGATGCATCGAACGATGGTGTTATACGAAACATATACGCTATAATGAAAAAGTATGTTCGATCCATGAAGGATTGATTTTGTGTCAACGAAACATTCCGTTTGCAATCTTGTTTCAATCAATTTACGTTATCGAATTCTGTTTTCCCAAAAATTTATCATTTCTTTTTACGAAATTGTATTTATTTCTAATATATTAGTCGTGCTATTATTGTATAATATTATATACAATTACAATTACGATTACAATATTTATGTAACCTAACCTAATTTCTACAAATAATACTTTCAAATACTTCTATGAATCTGTGACTGATGTAAGAATGATTCAAATCTCCAATTTCATATAACACACATGTACTATAATTTTTACGATACTTCCAAATACTTCGAGTTCACCAGACAACGCCACGCCTACTCGAGGTTTACCCCACGCCCCCTCACGAACCACGTGACCCAAATCAACCAATCGCTAATTTTCGTTGCATCAGCGTTGCACCTGAAGAGGCCCGGTTTTCTGGGTTAGCCCCGCTAAAATCACTTTCAGTGATAATAATGAAATGACGGTCCGCAGGGACTGACACCGTCTCGAACGTGTCTTAATATGTCTTTATATCGCATCGGTGCAATAGGGACGTATATATGCGCGCGCACGCGAGCGATCGCCAGCGGTTGCAGCAACGTTATCGCTCGAGCCATGCGTCGAAATTAATCCCTCCTCGGCACCGGCGAAATTCGGCCGGTCGGTCGAGTTTCAAGAGGCGCGCGCTTAATTGACGACGCTCTCGTTCTCCCGGACCGGGTAACGTTATTATGAAAATGCTCGCGAACGTCCACGGTTAGACGCGGAGAGGCGAGGCGAAGCGAACGAAGCGAAGCGGGTCGTTTGCGTAATTTGTTATTGCGTACGCGAAACCGTCGGTATATGGAATTAACGAGCAGGCCCATTAAATTTAACGACCGTTGACTCGGACGTCCACGTGGATGGTCGTTGTGCTCGGTTACCTCGATCCTCCGAACGCGATCGTCCATGTTCCGATGGAGATACCGTGTACTAATTCGAGAGGAGGATTCACAGTCTTCTGCATCCCCGCGAGGGGGAAAAAATCGTTTTAATTATCGTTATCGATCGTCGCTCTCTTCTATTGACTCGTTTTACACGCGCCAACTTCGTTTTACGTACAAGATACGTCCCGTCTTGGTATTTCTCGGAGGAGATTGAAATATCTCTTCTAGGATAAAATAGTTTTTCGATACACGTAGATTAATACTTCTTTAGAGAGATTTATGAATCAGAAGACAACCATTCCATTGAAGAGAATTGAAGTGGTCATAAATCGAAAATTAAAAGATCGCAAATCCTTCTCATTCACCAAATTGATAATGATCTCTTTGTAAGATACGTAGAGATACCACACAACGCCACTCCCACTCGAGGTCTACCCCACGCCCCCTCGCGAATCACGTGACCCAAATCAACCAATCGCTAATTTTCGTTGCATCAGCGTTGCACCTGAAGAGGTTACCCCGCTAAAATCGCTTTCAGTGATAATATAAAGTATATAAAATATAAAAATTTCAGGATCGTAGTGAAAGATATTTTCGTAATGTGAAAAGCCAAGGCACTAGGATCTCGGGGAAACTCGTACAGCACAGGTAATGGAAATTCAAGTGAGCAGCGAACACGTTCGCCAAACTTGCACCGGATACGTGTTGCAATCCTCGCGTCCTCGTAGACTCTCGTCCTCGTAGAGAATCTCTGCCGTCCAATTAGCGGAATCTCGGTGACACCGTGGCGGACGTTAAACGAGAGGACAGCGGATAGACGACCGGTGACAGAGGTAACGGGGGCATCTGCTCCGCCAGCATCTTTGCTCGCGTTTCTTTCGGCGGAGCCTCCAATTAAAATCGCCGTTCGATCTGTCAGTTCTAGTGTCGTTCGATTTCCAGATTCGAGAGAACAGATAACGGAGCGAAGATTGTTTCTGAAGAAGAGAGGTAGCGATGTAGTGGCTTTGACGAACCAATTGTTATAAGGGTAGACTTAAATAATTAATTAACTCGGTACTTCAACTGATTATTGTTTTGGACTTAATAATTTTTTCCCACAGAACTAATTGTTAGGATTAAATTATATATTTCTGTCACATTATATTCGCAAGTGACCGATTTGACAGAAGATCTGTCTTTATGAATTTGAATTCTTGATTTGGTAATTACGATTTCTGCTTGGCCAACGCAATGCGATATAAAATAACGTAACACGGTATAATATAATTACAAAATATTTCCAGTTTTAATTATCGTTAACAAACCTGAAGAAATCGCACAGTTACAAATTCAAACTTCAAGTCTGTAAATTCGAATTTTAATACAAACTTCGCTTAACGTCACGTTCTTCAATTATCTCTAATTTTGAACAACTTTGATAAAAAAAACACGATCACTTTTTATTACCTGACGACTCAAAAAATTAAAACCCAATTAAAACATTTTGTGCGTTGTTGAGCAAACAAGCCAATCGCGTATCGAAATTGCGCGCGCGAGTCTCACGGATTGCCAAAAGAGAAAAAAACCTGAGAAAAAAGGAACGAGCGCGCGTCCGTTCGAAATTCCTCGGCCTCGATGACAGAGATACCGAGACACATTAGCCGATGAAATTAACGAGCGATTGATAATGAACCGCCACCGTGGCATTCGATACGCGATCACCGTGGTAATCGCTATCTTCGCGAACCGGTCGATCCGTCGATGTCGCCGGCACGGCGAAAATGAGCGACGATCGGCGCTTTTATCGCGTCCGACGAAGCGACGAAGGATCACGAGAATTTGCATAACCCCTGAAAGGCGGACGATCTTGCCCAATTACGGAGCGAATACCGCGTCCAAGCAAAACAAATATTTTCGTCTTTTTCCCTCTTTCTTATCGGATAAGAAGTATGCGTCGTCAAAGAGGCTCCTAAAGCAAAATTGTTCGTAACTTTTTTACAGAACGTTGTAAATTGTATACACAACGATAAGAAAAAAGAAAGAGATCACTGTCTAATTTTTCTTATCACTCCGTATATAATTAAAAATTTTTAAATCAACGTGAAACTTATATACAATGAAATTTGTACGCAATATGTATACGAACGAAATTTGACCATTTGAGCCTATAAAAATTATTATTAATTCTACCTGATTATTAAATTATTAAATACCTAATCATATAATATTATTATTAAATACTATTATATACCTATTATTAAATACCTAATTATATAGGTATTTAATAATAGGTATATAATACTATTTAATAACATTATATTACATTATTTATATTGTTATTCCAATGATGAGAGACACGCAAAGCGAGAACGCATAAGTACAAAGTCGTTCGCGATCTCCGATCGTGATTCATCGATCGATCGGTCTCCATCTGACGCGAGATAGGTTGGTCGTGTGTGTGTGTGTGTGTTGGTCGGACAGCGAAGCTGGTGATCCTCTTACTTTCACGTTCTCTTCTCTTTCTCTCCCAGATGCTCCTTTCTCCCCTTTGATCCTCAAGATCGGCGAACTAACGAGAACGACGCCGGCGGCGTGGCATCGCGCGAGTAAATTACGCGAGAGTCGCTCTAGCTGATCCCGCGCGTTCAAGGTCCGCTAACGGTCAACCGTTATCGTCGCGAATAGGTCCGAAGGACGAAGCCTTCGTGCCAATTTCAATCAATTCGGGAGCATTGGCCAGATGTTTAGAAAATTTTGGTTATGTTTGAACGTATTTGGCACAGTTTCGACGTTTTTCGCGATAGAGAGATTGATTTAACTCGTCGATATACGAATCAAATGAAATTCGATATGTTTATTTTTTGTTTTAACATTTGTGCAAACTTAACGAAGATAATTTTTGTAATCTCGCCGTGTCAAGCATGTAGAAAAATATTTTATCACTGAAAGTGATTTTAGGTGCAACGCTGATGCAACGAAAATTAGCGATTGGTTGATTTGGGTCACGTGATTCGCGAGGGGGCGTGGGATAGACTTCGAGTAGGAGTGGCGTTGTCTGGTACTGATATTTATTACTATATATAGTAATAAAATATTATTATTATTATTATAGTAATAAAAATACTTGTGAAACGAATAAAACCACTTCGATCATCCACGATCGAAAATACTTGCTATTATAATAAAATTCTACAACATTTCGGCCTGTAACGGTACGACAGTTATCTTCGAAACATCCTCCGCCATTTTACAGGTCGCTGATATAACCTATCGCCTCTCCTTTTTTTTTCTTTTTTTTTTTTAATCGAAATTAACCCCTTCACCCCGACGCACAGAGTACCCGGCGCTATCTTCGCGCAACATCTTCGTCCTAATAAATCGCTCGTTCCGCGACGCCGCGCGAAATCGCGCGAACGGAAAAAATAATCACCGACACGAAAGGGGACATTGTAATTTCATAAGCGGTCGTGCTTTGTAGGCAGCGATTCCGCTCGGCGGCCACGTAGTCTACGAACGATGTAATCCAGGGGGTCTATAACCCTGGAAGAATCTCGCTTTCCTGTACCTGTCTCATCGTCTCGTTACGCATGCACACACACGCTAACGCGAGCAGCGCGCGCGCGTTCGGAAATAGGAATCGCTTAATCCCGCGTTAATCCGACGTTCTTCCATCAGAGGTCTCCGCGGAGATTTATCTAATACGTTCTTTTATCCCGCGCGTGTTAACGCACAGGCGTGAAAAAACGCGCGGTATCCCATAACGAATCGATTCGTTGTAGAATTCTTGCTCTTGTACGTAAGTTGCGAGCACAGTGCGTTGAGCTTAAACTGCGAGGGCTTGATCTATCAGGTAAAGAGAGGGACAAAATTCGACTAAATACTTTGTTACAGAGATTGGAGATAATTTTTAATTCCATCGGGCTTAATATTAGTGAATATACAGTTGAATATGTTTTTTTAATTTAATGATACAATTGAAAATAATTTTTAATTCCATCGATATTGATATTAGTGAATAATAAAATTAATAACACTGTAAAGTTCCGTAACTGAGAGTTTCAACGTGAAAAAATTTGCTACCAACTGCTGTATTCTAATTCTCATCGCACGTCGTGATAAAATTTCACCAAAAAGTAATAATAACAGAGTTCGAAGCATTTTGACAAAATTTTAAACGAAATTTCCACCGACTGATTCCAGCACTGACTTTCTCTGTTATGCACCTCGAGGTATTAAAGCAGTTCCTGCCGCTTTACGAGAACTTCTTCGATCCGCTCGAATCTGTTAAGAAAAAAGAAAAGAGAAGAAACCCAATGAAAATTCATGAAGGCATTAATAAATAACGCGATACGATATGAAATTCCATGTTTGACGAACTATGCGAGTGCACGAGTGTGTGTGTATATATGAATCTTCTCTTTTCTCAGTTCCCTCCCCCTCCATCACCAATGCGAGAACCAATTAAAATCTGGAAAAACCGAGTCCCGTTCGAGACGTCGCGATCGGGTAGGATTAATTCGTCGCCGGCCAATTAAGCCCGCGAGTACGCCGACGGATTAATTCGATCGCGATTTACCACGGTGTATGGTATCAATTACCCGGTTCCCCCCGCTAATTAACAGCCACGCTTCTAATTGATCGGCTGCGTTGACCTTCGTCAGCTGAGCGAACGCCCGCGAATTGCGAGTCTTTTTCGCCGATTTTCGCTGAAAATCCTGCGAGTATCGCGAGGTCTGATAAATAAAGCGGATCTCATAACCGCGTAAAATTGTTCGGAATTTTGTGATTAATTGACTATTTTTTTCAATTGTGATTTGTCGAGACGTCGCATTGAAACGTTGGCAAGTGTAGAAAGTACTCTTGAGTATACTTACGAATTATACATTAAGTATATTAAAGTATATATATAATATGTATTAAAGTACTTACGAATGTAAGTTACTTAAATATATTCAAGTATATAAAAGTAAAAAATATATATTAAAGTACTTACGAATGTAAGTTACTTAAGTATATTAAAGTATATAATATATATTAAAGTACTTACAAATGTAAGTTACTTAAGTATATTAAAGTACATTAAAGTATATAATATATATTAAAATACTTACGAATGTAAGTTACTTAAGTATATTAAAGTATATTAAAGTATTTACGAATGTAAGTTACTTAAGTATATTAAAGTATATAATATATATCAAAGTACTTACTAATGTAAGTTACTTAAGTATATTAAGTGTATAATATATATTAAAGTACTTATAAATGTCAAAGAAATTCATTTTTCTGTTGATTTTTGAGTTTCACTTGTCAGTTTCGCAAGCATTTGATATTTGATATTTTTGTTGTAACATCTATTAATAGTACAATATGTAATACTGCAATTATGTATCTTTTGATATCGCAATATATGATATAATACTGCAAATATGTATATACTTTCTTTTATAAAAATTAATTAATTATACGAAGATTTAATTACAATTAAATGAAATGATAATAACAATAATAATAAATAATTTTTATAATTTTAGATTATCAAGCTTTAATTATAATTATATAACGATTTGTACGGATGCTTTCTGCACTCTCTGTATACAGTGTAAAAATTATCCACGTAAAGTGTCTTCTATACACTGAAAAACTTGACAGCGAAGTCATTTTTTCTTTCAAAATTGATTTTTCAAATCTCACTTAAATTTCACAGAAACCTCCCATTTTTTAAAGTTCATCGAAGCAGCACTTCGTTTCCAAGAAAAGTCTCTGTTCAGAAATTCTGAATTTCTTCAAAATTCTTAGTAATCTCTGATCTCTGATCGTTCGAATTTCAATCTTTCAATCCTTTGATTGAAAACCATTAGCTTCCAGGACGTAGTATGTACATACAGGGTGGTCCCATGAGAATTAGCACTTGAATATCCAAAATTTTCTCAACAAAAGTTGTTCAATATAGAAAAGACTACAACTTTTCAATTCATTCTTTTGTAAAATCACCTTCGCTTTTTTCCAGAATGATATCACATATTTTTTAATCCATTAAAGATGTGTTTAAAATGTATTCTTCACTTCTAATACTTTAGATTTTTTAATTTTTAAAGGAGTTATCCTTTAAAAATCCTTTTGAAGGATCAATATTTCGCTGTATGTTAATTTCTAAATATTCGTTGATTATACAGTATACGTTTATTTTTCGCGTGCAATGTACTAAAATATACCACGCAAGGAAAATTTTAAATTGACATTGGAAGATATTTATGCGTTTCGTACGCAGAACGTGTACCCAAGCTTTTCGATCGATCGAGTCCAAATGCGAGAAACAAATTAAAATTAAAATTCGCAATCGGTCAAACTTTGAATATTTGAGGCAAGAGAACAAATGAAACAAGTTTGAATAAAATCGAATAATTCCATTATCCGAAAGTTCCATTAATCGAACACCCTTCTCTCCCTAATTGGTCGGATATCGGAGGCTCATCTGATCTGCATCTATTATATTATGATGAATGATCGCTTGGCCCTTAATGGGTTAAGAACCAGCACATGAACCGCTTTCGAGAATCGCGAAAAACAAGCACAGAGAAGGGCATTAACGATTTTGTCTTTTTCTCTCTCTCTCTCTCTCTCTTTTACAAAAATCTCTCGTCATACTTCAAAACACGACACTTCCTCTGCTAACGACGTTCACCTTCCACGTCCGCGTCGTGCTCCAGCCGTGATTTATCGTCCGGGGATCGAGGAAAATCGCCAAGTAGGCCGAGAGGGAGACAGCGAGAAAAGGAGGCGCAAGAAAGTCGTACTCGGTCTCGCGAGGACGACGGCCGATTTGTTAAGCGTACACACCTGCCCGGGCGTCGTTCCGGGACAATAAGCTCTATCTCGATCTCCCGAAAGGTCCTTTTACCGTGTTGCCAGCAGCCAGCCTCGCGGGGGCGATATATCGCTCGAAATAATCGTGTATAGCGTTTCACTGCGAAGGTAGCGCGGCCATTGTCCTTGGGCGGCTAAGTAGGTATCCTGGTACAATCGATAAAGCTAGTCTTTCCCGGCCGATTTTTGGAGAACG
This sequence comes from Melipona bicolor, assembly GCA_030673865.1. Taxonomy (NCBI): domain Eukaryota; kingdom Metazoa; phylum Arthropoda; class Insecta; order Hymenoptera; family Apidae; genus Melipona; species Melipona bicolor. The sequence goes on along the minus strand of JAHYIQ010000011.1, from coordinate 6,075,001 downwards.
TGCGCTCGCGAGGAGACATCCGTTCTCAAGTTTTAATACTCGAGCGGCCTCTTGTAATTGTAGATTAATAATTTTTCAACGTTAATTGTGTCTGTGTTAGAAGAGCCACTCATTAGAGATTCGAAGAGGATAACGCGTTTAATGTCCGATCAAAATGTCAATGTTATAATTTTTTAAAAATCACTTCCAATGCTAATTTTTTGCCAAGTATTCAAAGTTCGATAAATTGGCAAGAAAGGAAGAGCCGCATGTCGAGTTCATAGGGGAGAGCATTGTAAAGAGGGAAGCTTTAATCTTCAAATCCAGTATAGATTCAGTCGCGAAAAAAATATAAAAACTGCACGATTTGTACCCCAGTACGATTTGTCTCACTGAAAGACCCAGAAGCAACTGTTCTGACTTTTTTGCTATAAACTTTTATCGATATGCAAACATTTGAATCGATACAAAACAAATTATAGGTGCGATCGTTCAGTACCACTACTCGAGGTCTACGCCACGCCCCCTCACGAATCACGTGACCCAAATCAACCAATCGCTAATTTTCGTTGCATTAGCGTTGCACGATTTTCTGGGTAACCTCCGCTAAAATCACTTTCAGTGATGAAATGTGTTGCATTTATTGTAATATTTATTTACAATACATACATTTATTGTAATATATATTTACAATATATATAAAAATATTTATACAATAAAAACACTGTTAATGTTGTATATTAATATTGTATATTGCAAGATGTATCGTGTTATAAAATATGCACACACGATCATCCACGACAAGTGTTGAATATTAAAAACAAGAAAAGCGCACTCTGAAAGTAGAGGCTTCGAGCCCAAGTTCGTCACTTTTCTCGCAAAATTACAACAGCATCTCGATATTTGGCGTCCGAATATTAATGGCAGTCGCTGTGTCCCGCGTCGATGTATTCCACGTGGATCGAGGCAAAATTTGCCACGCAAAATACCATAATTTCTCCGTCGACGATACACTTTCCCACCGCTGATACCCCCGATAATATTCAATTGTCGCGTTCTGCGTACCGTCGTAAATCCTCGCCGATCCTCGTAAATTAAACGTGAGTTAACCGACGGCCACCGATCCTTCGGGATCTCGGGGATGCTCCACGAGATCGAAATCACGTGGCCGTCGCGATCCATCGAGGAGATACATCCCGACCTTTCGTCGCGAGATGATTGCGCGATAGCGCGACAAACACTGTAATAACGGGCGGGACGGTGCCCTTCTTGCACGGTGCCGGTCCCCGGTTTCGGGCGATTTTCGGACCACCAACGAAATCGGCGACGCTCTCTTTATCGTTATCGATTTACGACCGCTGCCACGGTGGAACGCGCTGCGCCACGTTTAAATCCAATGTAATTGGATGTAATGGAGTTGGTAGTTTGTCTAATGCGTTGGAACGCCTGATGCGGGTAATTGGACGGGGATTGGAAATCAATTTTATTGGAACAGCTGGTAATTTTTCAGTTTGACGGCGTGGCTGATTTATCGGCTGTTGCCCGTGTATCGAATGAAATAAGAGGAATTGTTTATGGCAGAAACAATAGTGTCCCTGCACTTGCATCAGTGATACTGGCAACTTAGCTGATGTAGGTATAAAGAAAGTAGTTCAGATGGGAAGTGAATAATTTCGACAGGGTTATAAAGTATAGGTGTAACTGGTTCTTTTTATAATTACCGAGAGTGTAAGCTTTCTCATCGAGTTTTGAATGTTATCGATAGATATCCGCAGTCAAATTTTAGGTTTTGGCTGAGTTTGCGTTGGATTCAGATTAGCTTCTTTTCTAGATCTTTTGATACCTTGTGTATTTGTCTGTCGTTAAAAATTCTATATTTTATTCTTTTTTCCACAAAATATTAAGAATTTTATTGTCTTTCGAAACAACAACGAAATTGAGTTCTGAAAGATTCAAAATTAATGCTACACGTTGATAACAACTTTACAGTTTGTAGTATCCAATACAATATTTCGTAGTAATGATATCACAATAATCATTTCAATTCGATCTTTTATAATTTAATAAAATTATTAACTTGGTTTTAAATGCGGAGTTAAAATCCTTCGATACAAAGACGTGTAATAAAAAGAATCATTACAAAATAAAAATTAGAATAAAAAGGATTGTTATATATCATTACAATATATATAAATAGAATAAAAATGAAAATTAGCAGATCAGTAAATTGGGTTAAATATGAGGAACAGAGAATAAGAAATTCATAGTAAAATTACCCTATAATGTCAAGTGTAACATATATATTTCACTTGTGAATGATTCGATATAAAAGTACATATATAGCTAATCTTGTTAAACTTCAGTGACACAGATTCGTCCTAAAATTTAAATACCAACGCAAACGGATTAATTACATCGTTTTCACCTCCTAAATTGTAAATCGCGCAGAAGAAATACATATACATATCAAAATCGATCAATATCAAAAGCACCGAACCTTTTCTCAATTTCCCTACGTCCGCCAATAATAATCGGCCCGACACGTTTCACGGTACACCCCGTGTATACATACAACCTCCTCGAGGTACAACTTCGTGGGAGCGAGCTGGAGAATAAATCATGTTACAAACCAGCTCGTTTGGAAAAATGGAGAAAAGCAAAATAAAGAAAAAGAAAAAAGGAGCGGCGAATAGAAAAGCCGAACACGACAATGATCGATGAAGCGGCGGCGGCGGCGGCGGCGGCGGCGGCGGCGCAACGCAACGCAACGCGGACTAGTAAGACAATGTAGGAAAATTAAAACTGTCCTCGATGGCAGAAATTGATTCGGCCTCGGCTGGCAGGCAACTCTCGGGGAGCAGGTGGAACGCGGCCGAGTCGGCCGAGGAAGAGGAAGATTGCCGCGTTGCGCAAAGCACAAAGTAATCTAGCTCGGAATGCCGAACGTCTCGAGCGCGATCCGCGGTTGCTGTTGCTGCCGTTGCTGCTGTTGCTGTTGTTGCTGCTGCTGCCGCCGCCGCCGCTGCTGCAACCGATGCCGCCTGGACTCCTCTGCTTTCACGATAACGAGCCACCGTCTATAAATCATCGGCCGCGCGAGCATCGTTTCCGCGTAGGCCGCGGCGCGTGGAATTTTCTGGCCGCGAGTCTAATGGCTCTCGGTTCCCCCCTCCCCGTTCGTCCGCCTCCTGTGGGTATCTTACGTCGCGAAAATCACCGCCACGTGGGAGGAAAGAAAACGCGAATGAGGAATAATCGCGCTTTGATCGAGGCGCGTGTGTCGCCACTTTCCCGCGGATTCCTGTGCAGTTGTTTAAGTTGCGCGGAAGCAAATTATACACACGGATTGAAAGCAGAGTATAGACATAGACTGAAGATCTTGAGTTTGTGTGGGAAATTTAAAAGTACAGAGGTTTTCAAGGTGTTGCAATCAAAACTGATTTTTCCAGGTTGAACTATCAGTCTTATGTTGCTGAAAACGGTGGCCATTTTGAAATGGAATATTAGTTGTGTTTACGAGTAATTTTAAAATTAATATCAGTTTAAAATTAATTTTTAAAATTAATATCAGTAGTTAAAATTAATATGAGTAATTAATAACTAAACAAATGTTAGTATTTATTCCAGTTTGAACTGTCAGTCTTATGTTGTTGAAAACGGTGGCCATTTTGAAATGGAATATTAGTTGTATCTACGAGTAATTTTAAAATTAATATCAGTTTAAAATTATTTTTAAAATTAATATCAGTAGTTAAAATTAACATGAGTAATTAATACTAGACAAATATTAGTATTTATTCCAGTTTGAACTGCCAATTTTGTGCTGGTAAAAACGGTAGCCATTTTGAAATGTAATATTAGTTGAATTTATGAGCAATTCGGAATACAATATCAACAGTAGTAATTGATATTAAATAAAAAATTAATATTTATTCCAGTTTGAATTCTCAGTCTTATATTACCAAGAACAGAAGCCAGTTTGAAATGGAATATTAATTGTATCTATTAGTAATTTTAAACTCAGTATCAGTAGTAGTAATTAATATTAAACAAAAAGTAATATTTATTTATTATACTTAAACTGCCAATTTTGTACTGGTAAAAATAATGATCATTTTGAAATAGAAGCTACGAATAATTTTAAAATTAATATCAGTATAATGATAAGTGATATTAAACATAAATAAGTATTTTGAACTGTCAATCTTATATCGCTAAAGGTGGCCATTTTGAAATGGAACATCTACGAGTAATTTTGAAATTCAAATATCAATAGTAACGATTAATATTAAACAAACATTAGTATTTATTTCAGTTTGAATTGTCAGCCCTGTATTGGTAAAAATTTTAAAATTGGTATGAATAGCAATTAGTATTTATTGATTTAATGGCTGCACATAGGAAGCATAAAAATATCGTTCAACTGTTCTTTTCAAAATCCTCATTTTTATTAATAACTTTTTAATAAAGCAAGCTATGTTCGCACAACATTTTTTCCCTATAGAATATATACATAAAATTTGATTTTGTCAATAAATCTGAGACATTCTGTACAAAGCAACAACATTTGGGTTCCACTTCTTCAATTAAAGTGCTACAAAATTGTATTAAAAAATCAAATTAAAACAAATCTGTCCAAGATGTGATCAGGCATATACAGATTCATGTCCAAACTTTTGGCCTTTTTGCCATTATGCTTGAGTCAATTTGAGTTGATCCAAGCTGACTTGGAAAACTGTCAAACTGCAAGTTGCACACTTCTGAGATGGATACTCGAACACCTCGAGTTGCGGGCAGTTCGTCGAAATCCGGGTTTCGTCATTAACGAAATTTATTTTTTTCCGCGGGTAGTGAGCCAGAGCTCATTACCACTGTCACTAGCTAGCATAAAAACAGGTTAACGACGTAATAACGGAATTCGAAAGTTGAATTTGAAACAGTCGCCGGAGGACACTCATGAATAAGAAGTCGCTTAACTACGCCTAACGTCCAATTTCCAGCGCCGTTCTGAGAAAATCGACGTAAAATCACACGGGTCCCTTGCGTACACGACACATCCGTTTGACATATCACTTCATCAAGGTCGAGCCAATCTGCTCGGAATGGTGCAAAGCACGTTCGCCAATTTAACGACGAGTTAAAAGAGATTCGCTGAAACGATAATTGAGAAAAGATTGAAGTCCCGGGGAAATTGTTGAACTTTCGTTTCGTTCGATGCCGGGATACTACGAGGGAAAAGGTTTTGTTCTGTTATTTTGGGTTTCGAAATGACAGGCCGCTCGGCGTTTCCGGCGGTGATTTAACGTCACCCTGTACATTTCGCGATAAAAATCAAATTTCAAGACGCTTCGCCCTCTTTAAACTCTCATTATTCGTCGCGCGTTTGAGGCATTTATAAACGAATTTGGGGTGTCGTTTAACACCGGAAGCTGCAATATTATCGAAACTACTAATTATAGCGAAAAATGGAGAGTATTATCTCGTACGAGAAGAGACGATGCATATCAGGATACGTAGAATCATGCGAAGAACTCAAAAGTCGATCAGTGTGAGTCATTTTCTATTAAAAGTCATTTTTACCAAACTTTTCAGTTTTCGTGCTATAATTCAATTATAATTTTATAACAATTGTATTATTTACAGTGACTGAACTGTTCCGTCGATTGACCATTCTAACAATAAAGGGACAGATTATTTGCTGAAACATGTTTTGATATAATTAACAGTTTTGAAAACTGAAATATTAATCATGAAATATATCAAAAGTGTTAATTATCATATTAAACATTCTAATTATAGTTATATCTAAATATAAATTGTATCTATAGTAAATATAGTTGCATCTACAGTATATGATTAAACTGTGATTAATATTAATTGACACACTGAACGCGATGGTTCATATATGCGTCTCCAATTATACTTTCAAAAGCATAATTTAAACTAGAAAACGAATCCAAATATGAAGTTATGGGAAGAGACTTTTGAATGTTAATTCAAAAAAATTGTGTTACTCTTATACATCTGTGCAATCTCAGAACTACCATTTTCCAGAATATGGAAAAACGGGTCTGGTTGATATGGAACGCCAATTGTATCAAACAACAGTTATTAACAATTTCGAAATACCTCAAAAGACTGTCGATTATTAAATATTTCAACTTCGAATATCAAGTGGAAGCTATTGGTACCGATCGTGGTAATTTCTACCACAGAGGTATATGAAAGTTGTGATAAATCCGTAAAAGCTGGACAGAACTCTTTCTGATACACAGTAGAATGACTTCAGTTAATTATTATGTAATTTCATGTTGCTGGTTCATTCACTAGTTCCCCAACTCACCGTTGTTTAACTCTTTGGGATTAGGTGGTCCCACAGTTTTCTTGAAAGTTAATGCATGGTGGGATATTTTTTAACCCACCTAAACATGTGTTTCAATGAATTTCATTTAAAACGTCAGTTGCATTGTGGGATTTATTATTTATGTTCCACTCTGTAACAAAGAATTTATTATCACTGAAAGTAATTTTAGCGGGGGTAAAAACCCAGAAAATCGGGCCTCTTCAGGTGCAACGCTAATGCAACGAAAATTAGCGATTGGTTGATTTGGGTCACGTGATTCGCGAGGGGACGTGGGATAGACCTCGAGTAGGAGTGGCGTTGTCTGGTACTGAGCGATCGCTGTAATTTGTAATCAATAAATTTTATGGCAAAAAATTCTTCATTTCCTAGTCGTACTGGAATACAAGTCGTGCAGTTTTTTAAATATTACTTTTTTCCATTTTAAGAAATAGTTTATGTTTAATAATTGAAATAAATGTTTTTTTCCTTTTCTTATATTAAAAAAAATTCTGTACAGGTAGAGTTTTTTTTTCTTAAATTGCATGCCCCTAAGGGTTAAACATAGAGTGCGCTAAAACATCAATGATTTTGGAACAATGTATGTTCATATACCTTTATAAATTTCACGAATTATCGATACATTCGGAACATAGTAGAATCCCATCACTGGGAGTCCACTCGACTTTGTCGGGAATGTCGCGCAGAAACAAAGGAGACAAAGGGCAAAAGCGCAATGTTGCAAACGGCAGGCGAGCTCATCCTGCGGGCGATGCAAAATGGAAAACGTCCGTCTCCGGCGGAGACGTGCGTGAAAGGCGGTCGACCAGCTGCGCGCCTCTCTGCTCCGCTTCGGATAACGCGCGAGAAAGTCACGGTTCGCGATCTGCTCGTGGACGATCGTTTCGCCGCGGCGAGTTATCCGGAGTATCTGTTTCACGGACTGCGTGCAGAGTGCGTGAGAAATCGCGATGAGAAAAACTGCACGACTTGTACCCCAGTACGATTCGTCTCACTGAAAGGCCCAGAAGCATCTGTTCCGACTAGGAAATGAAGACGACTTTTTTGCCATAAAATTTTATCGATATGCAAACATTTGAATCGATACAAAACAAATTGCAGGCGCGATCGCTCAGTATTAGACAACGCCACTCCTACTCGAGGTCTACGCCACGCCCTCTCACGAATCACGTGACCCAAATCAACCAATCGCTAATTTTCGTTGCATCGGCGTTGCACCTGAAGAGGCCCGATTTTCTGGGTTACCTCCGCTAAAATCACTTTCAGTGATTCAAAATTGGATCAGAGATCTTTTTTGTACAGAGATTGTACGCTGCACACGAGCACGCAGATGTAGCGTCAGATGTTCCCCGAGAAATTAGCATGTTAAATGATACGCGCGGTCGTTCACGAAGGTGTTCGAAAGAAATTGAAAGCGTTATGCAACACACTTTGACGCTTCATTAACGTCGTAGTGAGAAATGAATAATAAACGTATCTTCGGAATTCCGAAATTACGAAACACATTTACGGTCCCACAAGTTTTTATCTCCCTTCAACAAAAAAGTTACTCATTTGCATAAATATCCGCTGTCTAATCACAAGAAGCTAATCCTAAGCTGGGAAGAAGCGTATCGTCGCAAGACACACGAGGCACACGCGGCGAACGATTCATCAAGCGTGGCCAGTGAAGCGACAACGAACGATGACTGGCGCGTTGCAAGGTCAGCCTCCTGCACCTGAAACGAAGGAAGGAAGCCGGCGATCGCATAAATCCAGGTCAAAACGAGTGCGCCGGCTCTGCGCGGATTACGCTCGAAGGGAACAAATGACGCGTCCTCATACGCGTAGCTATCTCGCTCGAATCTGTTCGAAAGTGTCAGCGGAATTTTTGCACGGAGGACGATCCGATCGATCGAGGTATCCCGTTCGTTACGATCCGTCGATGCAAATAGTTTCGAGTTGTACGGACAGGCTTGCCAATAATATATGCATCACGTTGGTGGATATGAAACGTCGTTTATTTGAGGATCGAAGTTTACGGGGCTGAGTATCGAATATTACGATTCGTTCTAGTCGATTAATAACCGTGTTAATTCATCAGCTTTTGAAGGGGCGACGTTTGTACGCTGAATCGAATTCTAGAAGTTATTTCGACGGTACGAAATTTTATAATTATATTTATGTTTTGTAATTTGTAAATTACAAATGTGTTATACTTTATATTATATTATATTTTTATTACACATTATATTATACTTTTATATTATTTTATATTATATTATATAGTATAGTTTGTAATATACTTGTATAAACTGAATCGACGTGTGACCATTTGAAGCTATAAAAATTATTATAAAATTATTATTAAGCTACAAAAATTATTATAAAATTGTTATTAAGCTATAAAAATTATTATATATATATATATGATTTTTATTTAACGTACATACGTGTAATTATGGGAAAAAGTCTAGAATCCGTGTAATTACCTTTCGTCGTGCACACTCTCTATAAAATTACATTATTTCATCGAGACAGAGTTTCAGATTCATAAATCAATGGAAGCCAACATGTTGCGCATAAAAATCGACAGATCACGAGCGTTGCCGCGCAGCTTTACCACCATTTAGACAAACGTGTTCGTTTCTTTCGTCGCGATCGTGTCGATGAAAATCAAATGTTCCGTAATTATCCGCTTGTCACGGGTACAACGCTATAAATGACATAAATTACTCGGGCAGAAACGGCCTAGTCATTGCTGCAGTTTTGCCAGATGGTTTTCGACGTGGTATATCCAAGCAAGGAAGGCAATCGATCGGAACAAGATCTGTCGTTTTTCGTTTGCCTTGTGCAGCTGATAAAAAGTCAGCTGTCTCTTTTCTCTCTGTGTATACTTTATCACTTCAGTTCGTTCGTTAAACGTTTGTTAAACTAGCTGTTTCATGGTGTTACACCGCTTTTCTGCCACAGCAAAGTCAGTTCAATCCCTTGGTTTCTTTGTATGAATTTTATTTTTATGTTTTTTAATATGAATTTTTATTTTTATTTCATGTTTGTCTTTTGATAAGAAATTTCACTTCGAACTTAAGGCTTATGTTTTCTGTCCGCCCAAAGTAAATAATATCGCTTCGATGCGATAAAAATTATTATGTTGAAGTGGGCAAAATTGACGATTAATCACGTAATTGAACTTAAATCATTAATTAAGATATGTATTAAAGTTGAAACAAATTAAAATATTGGAGCATTTCGTTAACTTCGTTAATTGCATCATTTCAACAGTTTGTATCATCCTATTTAAATAAATTGGTTGTCACGACATTCTTAAAGAAAAAAATTTCTAATAAAAAATTATCTGTAAATAACAAAACCGAGGAAATAATATTAAGAAAGTTTCAGTGATTAGATTTGAGAGTAAAATTTCGTTTTATTATAATTAAAATAATAATAATATTATTATTATTATCTGATATTATAATTTAACGTGAATGGTCAAAAATGGCTACAAAGACCTCCAACCTAATTTTAAATGAGAGTCGTACAAAGATTAAACAATATTTCCAAATTATGATATAAATACATGGAAATACGTATTTCTCATTTTCAACACACTTCCAATCGCAAGCATTCTTCGAGTTATTATGTAATCTTAAGAAGTTGTTATTACATTATACGACAATCGTCGATACGTCATACGGAATGACACGTAAAACCTCTGTCGTCAAGGATCTGGGTCCGACATTCTGTCCCACAATCGGAGAAACCGTCCTTGAACGAATCGAAACCTTTTCCATCCTCGTCTCGTACGTTTGCTCGCGTCAAATTTATAAATTTGTCCCGAGACGCAGCCGGGCCGGTATCGTGCGGCGTGAATACGCGCGTTCCGAAAGCCGACAAGCGTGACGGATGAGTTGGGACGCGGGTCAAGAGGCGAGACGCGCCTTTTAAGAACGAACACGCGCTGCCCAGGACGGATTTTCTGTCAGAAGCCTCTGGCGCTGACGAAACTCACCCTGAACCGTTCGACCCACCGCGACGTTGTCGACGTCCACGAAGCGACGGGAACTTTAATCGTCGTTTGAAAACGACGGCCACGGACGTCATTTGAATAAAATGTTTAACGCCAGAACCACCGACGATCGAAGCATAAAATTTCCAACGGAAACGTTAATATAAAAGGAACAGAACTTTGTGGTTTTAACATTTGAAAGTCATTTAAATCTGTAAAAATAGATTGCTTTACGTCTATTAAATTATAAATCGGTCATTCTCGCTACTTTGGTAGTTTTAGCGTTGAGAAACGATTACTCAAATCTACATTAGTTTATTCGATGATTTTTAGTTATTTAATCATTTTCAAATAATAATTACAGAGATAGTATATAATAATTATTAGATAATAATAGATAGTCTAACCTAACCTAACCTAAACCTAATCCTAACCCTAACCCTAACCTAAACCAAAGAAACCATCTTCATCAAGTTTGTCCAATTCCTGAAAAATTAAATACCCATCACATGCCCATCGCTCCAACAACAAAATTAAAAAATTTCCAAATACTGTAGTCGACCGATCTTTCAAATCTTTCAAATTGATGATCATAGATATCTACTGCTGTTGCAGCGTAACTTCCATTTCAAACCTCGCGCCAAGCTGTTCCACGTGCAAACACGTTTACACCAAATAAAGTAAAAAACCAGATTACTCGCCGTGATGGAATTACGATAAATAATTGCTCGAGTTGAAAGAAAGGATCGAAATGACAAGCGGGATGGTGGACACCGTGTTTAAAGTTCAACGTAGCGATCGATGAGTCATTGCTAAACGGAAGTCGCGCGGAACCGGTTACCGACGCGGTTTGTCCGAGTTCGCCCTTTCCGTCCAATTATCCTCTTACGGATCGTTCGAGCAACCTGCGCGAGCAGCGGCGCATTGTGTCGTGCCGAAATCGTCCGGGCAAATTACATTTTTATGGCGGTGTTTCGTGACGGCGCCCGTTCGACCCGATACTCCTGACAAACGCAGATGCGCGGCCACGGTGACAGCCGCCGCGGCGTTTCCCATCGCGCCGCCGCAGCATCTGGCCATCGTCCGTCCTCGATTGCACGCCGCGGAGCGAACGAGTAATTGATTCGGCGCGTTTAATTTCACGAAAATTACCGGGACGCGCGGCCGCGAGACGCAAGTGCCGCTAATGGTTATAATTTACGGAAACGGGACCGGTCGGTCGGTCGGTCGGTCGGCCGCGTAAAGCACCCGAGAAGACGGTTCATTATTCAACCTGCAGAGGCCCCTGTACAGAGAGAGAGAAAGAGAGAGAGAGAGAGAAAGAGAGAGCCGGAAGGTCTCTTCTTCCACGGACTTAACCTAAAACCATCGACTTCCGCCTTGTGGAGTCGACAAGAGGAACTCTTGCATTTTGATTTCTTTGGTTGTTACAGAATCTCCTTGCGTCCTTTCTTTCTTTTATCTTTAGCTGTGTAATTTTTTTCAAAAGTAATTGGTGGATTTGAAGTTCCACGTGTAGTTTATTTTGTTGTGCATATGGTATACGTGTATGTCAGAATATAATATATCGTATAACATATGTACATCTATGTCAAATAATATATCATATGATATAAAAAATAGTATATAAAGTAGTATATAAAATAGTATACCATATCATATATACATAATATATGTATATATACATGTATGTACGTCAGATAATATTATATATCACATTTATATAATACAGCATAGTATGGTATATATATACATATCTGAAATAATCTATTGTACAATATATGTACCTGTCAAATATTTATATAATATTACATAATAGATCATATGATATATTGGAACTTTACTCTTGAGAAAAATTTTCAAAACTTTATCTATCTTTGAACGGCACAAATTTTGAATTTTAGAATGTTCTCAGAGTTTTTATTGGAAAGTAAATAAATATTTTAAATTGAACGAAAAGAAACAAATACTTTTGACTCCATAAATATTAGTACACTCGTGAATTAATACTTAATACAAATTGAACGCTAATTGAACAATTAGTTTATTAATTATTTATATATTTATTTGTTAATTATTTTATTATAAATTCATTAAACTCACTTTTTCTGCCTTTCGTGCATTACTAAATAAAATAAAAGTTACAGTTTTCCAATAAATGTAAAAACCAAATGTCCCGATAATTCACGATCGAAAATTCTTTTAATTTTCAAACTCGAGAGGTGAAAGGCTACCGAGTGGAGTTCGTAAAAGTACAACGAGGAAGTGGAAAGGGGATCTTGAATAATCCTGTTTTCGACGCGCGTCTGATCGCGAGATATAGTACGCTGCGTATTGGTACACGGGACGAAGTTGAGACACACAGTGAGGATGACAGAGCAACGATCGATCGATGCTGAATCAACGTTGGATCTCGTTGGATCGGGCGCATTGTTCGATCGAAACGAACCGTGTAAATCCACGTGGAGCGTCGACTGAAGGAACGCGATGGAGGATCGCGCCGCTAGATCCGAACGGAGGAGGACCGGCCGATCGCGCTTGTAACTCGTGATTGAACCAACATCGCGGTTACAACGCGCTCGCGCGTCCTCCCTTTGTCACGGGCGCGCGTATTCCAGCAAACTCAATCTCTATTATTCCCGATTGGTTGTATACTTCGATCAACGTAAAAAAACCGGTTATCTTGATTTAATAACCGATGCCATTCGAGTCGGACGTCAGACATGAACAGGAATAAAGTTGATGCTAAGATTGCTGGAGGCATCGATTTGATTTGATTTGATCTGTTGGGAATTTTTATCGGTATGTTTGAATCGGTGGAAATTGTAAATATATTAAAATACGCACTATTTTGTAATATATATAATATATAATATATTTGTTTGTATATTATATATTATATATACAATAAACGATATAATATATATTGTATATATTATATATATTTGTAATATATATAATATATAATATATATTATGTATATAATAAACAATATAATATATACAATATAGACAATATATATTGTTTATATATTATATATATTTGTAATATAATATATGTATTGTGAATACATAAAATATATATTTACAGTTTAATTTGAGACATGGTACTCATTACATGTAAATAAAACATAATTTATTCGTCTGTATAATAATTGAGATATGAAGTATGTATACTTTCTTATCTACGTTAGAAAATGTATAATTTTTAATTTCAATCATTTCTGTCGATCAAAATATCTCTTTTGCCTTTGAAAACGTGAACAAATTTTATCAACGAAAGTTATTCAGTATGGAGAGGCTCGTAACATAATTCTGAATATTTCAAGGTTATCTATACTGCACCTCGATAGTCTCTATAAAAATAAAAAGTATGATTTTTCTTTCCTTGATTCTCTATGGAAAAAAAAGTAGCTTTCCCAGATTCTGTATTTTGTAAATGCACTTTATTACAAATCATCGTTAAAATGATGAAAAATACATTATTTTGAATTGAAATTACATCTGAACCATCTTCCAACACTGTTCCTCGCTGCTCGTGGAGAACAATACTCTCAAACGATTGTTACTCTTGGAGTTGTGTCGTGTCGCAAGTCGAAACTTTGGAATACCATGCCGTACCAAGCAGGTCCGCGATCAATTCGACCGGAAGATTATCAATTCAATCGCGTAGAAAATTTTTTTTTCTCGTCTGGTCCCTCATCAGTGAACGCTTATTGATGGCAGGGTGGATCAATGTTCATCGGATCGAAATCTGTAATCGGCCAACCGTGATCTCGAGGGCGCGGTGACTTCTTTCTAAGAAACAATGTACCTTTTGTGGACACTTGACTCCGATGATATCGGCAGGGGGAAGGAACTTGTCTCGTGGTAACTTCCATTCGAGAGTTTCTACGTGTCCTTCCTTTCTGAATTCATTAGCATTCCGCCGGAGTATGTCGGTTCCCTCGATATCTTGATCTGTTTCGTTTACGTCCGAAACGATCGCCCGATTCGAACGACAGATTTATATGTTAAATCGAAGGGTCAAGTTTTTGAAAATGTTGGATAGTAATTTGAAGGATCTCTTGCAATGATAATAATTCCCATTAGGTTGCAGTAACAATACATAGTTTTAAAATTCTGTAGATTTTCGTTCTAAGAGAGTACAAAGATTTTGAAAAAATGTTAATGTCACTCACTGAATTTGAGAAAGAGAGGTTCGCAGTTTGTGAAATTCTTGAAGGTTTGATAAGTTCAAGGAAATTGATATTTAATTAATGATCTTCAAAATTTATTATATACAAAGATTTATATGAAGGTATTTTCACAGTTTGGATCTTCTGATGATACCAATCAAGTTTTATCTCTGTTATATAAAATAACTGCAAAGAATATCCAGAGTTTCTTATTGGCATGCTATAACTACAACTCCTTTCAAACTATATATGTGTGATTAATGAATCGTTCATAAATAATGTTTCTGAGATTTTCGAAAGATGATATATTGATACATTTTTATTGAAAAAATTAATAGTTCATAAGTATATTCGGTATTAATAGCTACCTATACTTGATGCAAGCTGATTAATAGCTTTGCAAATTATTATGAACCGCAAACGGTTCACTATATTCTGATACTCCAGCTAATATTTTCTTCATTTAAAAAATCGTAGGGAAAGCTTCAATCTTCAAATCCTTTATAAATTCAGTTGCAGAAAAAAATTCTTCGTTTTTACACACTGTGACAATTTATAGCATCTTCGATAAGAAAAGTGCTTTTATTTTACCATCCGCTACATAATGCATATAAAGACAGAAGATAGAATAAAATAAGCGATGCGTTTTAAAAATAGAGGCTTCAAGTTTCAAAACAGACCCCAAGTTTCTTATTGTATCGATTTCTTTTCACATAATTATAATTTCAATATTTAATATTAATTAATTGGAGTGTATACGAATTAGCAAGAGTCTTTCCTAACCTAAAAAACAGCGTTCACCTGCGAAGAAAATTACAACAGTATTTCAATATTTAGTATTCATTGGAGTCACTGCGTATACGAATCTTTTCTAACCTAAAAAACAGCGTTCATCTGCGAAGAAAGTTACAACAGTATTTCAATATTTAGTATTAATTGGAGTCACTGCGTATACGAATCAGCAAGAGTCTTTCCTAACCTAAAAAACAGCGTTTACTTGCAAAGAAAATTATAAGCTACATACTATAGCTTATTTTTAATAACTATAAATTATAAGCTATATATTATAAGCCATAATTATAACCTAAGAAAAAAGCGTTTGTCCACAAAGCTTCGCGTCGCGGAAGAGACGTCCCGCGATTCCCGAAACGTAGCTCGTACGGCTGTTTTTGGTCCGCGTTTTTTGGCCGGTCGCACAAAAACCGACGATTTTTCAAACGTACCGGAAACAGGCACGAAAATCGCATGTGCACGGCGGCGCATGAAATCGCGGCAGACGTGGCCGTGTAGCGTGTTTATCGACACGAACGTTATCGCGGTCGGATCTTTCGAGAAGAGCAGCAGTCGTTCGGGTGGTACCAATTTGTCGTTCCTTTATCAAGCGTCATCTGATGGCGACCCGACACCGCGACCGGGGAACCGAATGCAACGTTACCTTGAAGTGACACCGGGCCCACAATGGGAACAAAGCGGCGTCCTGCTCTTCGCCGGGGTTTTGTTTCATTCCGCGGTGGACAAGCCGCGTTATTTGTCATGCATTTTGACCCTCGCCGATTTCATCTTGGATATTTTTCTCTGCCTCTGGCTCGCTGCTCGCGCGCGAATTCTAAAGGAGCCTGGTTTACCCTCCCCCTCCCCCTTGCCGGCCATTGCCAGCGAGCGTTTCATACGAGAGGAGAGTAAGCGCGCTAACCGTGTAGCGAAGCGGTGAACGATACTGTGTGGTTCTTTTTTATTTTTCTAATCGAAGCATTTAATTTTGAAATATCCATCTTATTTGTTAAGATATCGTTATTATATAGGCCACATTCGAGGTACCTTTTTTAATTACGAGGAAGCAGAAAATATATTTTGCACTGACGGTACTAAGTAGTGCAATATTCCGCAGGTGTCGTTTCCTCCAAATAACGCATTTCTTCTGTTAGAAAAAATTAAAAAGTACGTACGTGATATGATATTTAAATCTTCGAACTTTGAACCCTGTAAATGAAGGTGCTGAACTTCAGACTTGTCATTTCATAATGTCTTATATACATTATACATCTTTAATATTCGAACATTGGAATAGAATAGAATATCTGTTTTTGTTACTAAAACGTGTTCTGTTCCGATAATATAACATTCGAATATTAAGATAATCGATAGATGGAGGTTTACATGAAAGGAACTTTAGTGTATCACATATACGAAAGATTCGAACATTTACCATAACAAAATTCTTACGTATTGTAACGATAAACTATTGTCATTAAAATTAATACAATTATTATAATAATTATATCATAAGATTATAAGATTTGGAATCAATTGAAAAATTACAAGAAGTTGCAAACATATATTAGTGTACAGCATGAATGATCATCTGAATTTTATAATAAGAGTTAAAAATGGCCCCACTGAATTTCGAGGGGTATTGATATGATGGATTATTATCAAAATACACTTTCAAGTATCTTTTCAGATTTGTCTAGGACTTGATCAATATAGTCATGATAAATTTTCATTATATATTAATATTTTCATAACAGTAGTAATGAAATTTTTTATATAATACATAATGACTGTTAAGTCACTTTCAATTGTACATCTGATAAGAAAAAACGTCGCATGTTACAATTTCAAAAAATTTGCGTTTATGGATCAAATTTGAATTGCTTATTTATGACGAAAGAATTTTTAATAATGAGAACCTTCGTGAAATTTTTCAATAATAAAAAAAAAAGTGTTTTCAATAATAGGACAAAAATATTATTTCAAGTAAAATAGTTCTAATAAAACTAAAGTGACAATAAAAAATAAAATTCATTTTGTTCATTGAACGATTAAAAATTTACACGAAGGTCAAGATTTCACTCCGAAATAAACGATTGTATTTCTCCTGGCTAAGGTTACGTGCGATCAGCGCCAACAATTTTATTTTTACCAGCTCGTCGCGTGACTAATTGCTGACTGTCAAACGTGATACTTTTAAACGTACAATCGAACATCTAACGATAAACACGCGGGATATCGATAAATACGAGGATATATATTATATTTGTTGAAATTAAATCGCGAGTTTCACGCGATTATGTCTAAACATGTCACTCGAACGCGTTCCGTGTTACCGCGTATCGTTGGAACGTCGATGAAAAGTCACGCGCCCGTAAACGAAATAATGAAGTAACGATTACATAATTGAGCGCAATTGACAATTTGCACGTCACGAATATTTCAGATTAAATATTCGGATCAAAACAGGAGCGTCGTTATTAAATTGCAGATTTACGTTCATTCCATGATCGGAATAAATTTCTAAGTAACGCTTGTAGTTTAAAAGTTAATCAATCTGAAGACAAAGAGGTTCTTAATCGTTGAAGAGGTTCTTGATCATTGTACCCAGAGACTCAGCAGATCGTTGTATTAATTATTTAATTATTAAATTAATGATTACATTATGTTGATGTCGTTGTTCACAGATTCATAATGTCGTATAAAAGGAAGTTTAAAGAACGGATAAATATAAAATAAACATAAAATAAATAAAGGTAAATTAAATGAAGAAATAAAAATAAATTGAGATAAAAAAGTAAAGATAAATAAAATATATCTCAAAATCTAATTTTAACATTTAGTTGTATCATGTCATTGTACATGTATTATATATTGCTTACATTATATTATTAAATATTAATGTTATTGTATCACGATTACTAGCTCTCGTAACTTAATGTTTCTACTGGAAATTTTCTTTTGTCCGCTATTGCATATAATTCTCTATATTGCAAAGGAGATTTATACCAACAAAATATTTACAAATCAACTATTAGATAATTTAACATTGAAAGTTCGCATAAAAATTAAAAAACAACACTCACGTATCTCTGCAAACTGTACTAATTTTATTACTACACATAAACTGTCAAAAATCAATTTCCCACGCTGTATATTTCATTACAACCTAACCTATAAAAATCAAACTCATTAGAAATTTTATCATCCACAATCGTTTTCGCCTTTAAAAAAAAGCAAGTTCAGTGTCCACGTCAAATAATACGACGCAGATTCGATGATACTAATAATCGAGCGTTCGCTGAAACAACGAAAGCGATAAAAATCCCGTTTTCCTCGGTGATTTCGTGACCAGGTCGGGTTCTGCATTACCGTCCGAGAAATGGAGTACTCGAATGACGCGCGATCCCATTCGGCTTCGCTCGGAGTCGAGCGCCTTGAGAATTGTTTCGAAGATTAGTCGGCCCCGGCGACGCGATCTCGATAAAAATTACCGCCGCTTTCGTGACCGAGCAATCGCGTTCGAAAAGCTCTCGAAAATTAAACGGCCTGTTTCGTGATAGAGAAGTCCCGCGGGAAACGAGCCTCCAAATGAAACGCCGGGCGTCTTTAAATGCTTCGTCAGTCCGTGTACTTTGCAGCTTATCGTTTACGAGCGTCGGTAACCTTTCGGTCACGCCATACCGCTGTTCCTTCCGTTGCACGTTGTACGTACAACGAAGCTTCGCCTCGAAGTACAAGTTCGAGATGTGGATAAGTGGAACGATTTATTTTAAGGAATGCGTTCTCTTGGCGCG
The DNA here is from genome assembly GCA_030673865.1 of Melipona bicolor. Taxonomy (NCBI): domain Eukaryota; kingdom Metazoa; phylum Arthropoda; class Insecta; order Hymenoptera; family Apidae; genus Melipona; species Melipona bicolor. The sequence continues at coordinate 6,055,925 of JAHYIQ010000011.1, read as the reverse complement.
CTGTGGAAAATTTGCAGACAGCGCTATCGAGTGGATATCGTGTTATCGTTTCGTGAGCACGGGGTCGAGCTAAACGTTTCAAATTGCCTAAAATTCCAGGCTTTCCTTCTCCCCCGCGTTTCGCCGCGTGATTAATTTTCTTTGTAACCACGATCGAATGCGAGTTTACAAAGTAAACTTACGTGCGGTTTAAAAATTTCATCATCTGGCATAATACCGATTGTTAAAGATAAAAAGTGTCCAGGACTCGAAACATACGCTATTTGATTATTTTTGTCAAATTGTACAGAAAATTACCAACCAAGTAATTTGATATTGAGCAAATTTACTTTGAGGAGTTTAATTTAAAATAAAATAAAGGCTTCACCTTCTGTTCAGTATATTTCATTCCTTGTTCTTGCTCTGCAGTATTTTTTAATGACTCGTTTAATAATAAATAGTACAATAGTAAATTATTACAGTTCTGTGTATAAATTGTAATTGATATATATAAATAATAAATAATATATAAAAATATAATATAAATAATAAATATATAAAAATATAATAATGGCTTGGTTGTTTAAACAAGTAGAACATTATAATACAGAACTGTTATAACACAAATCTGTTTAATCAATTTTTTGTTATCTTGGAGATTGCTGGGAGCCAATTCGACTGCAACACGATTGCGCGAAAAATTGATCCGAACGATAACGAAGTGAAAGTTATCGATGGAATTTCATAAAAATCGGAGGCTCGACGCGAATCGGCGTTTCCGGCCCGGTGCTCGATGGATGTCGGATCGGAGCGGAGAGGAGATAACGCGGGCCGACGCGGCGAAGGGCACGCACACACGCGTGGCAGCCACGAGGGTCTCAGCCTCGAGGTACCGCTTAATTGGCATATCAATCCCGGAGGAAACGGGAGATAACCGCGTCGGCAGAGGCGATCGGGGTCCCGCGGGTTAATAAAGTTACACAGCGGCTCGCGGCCGCGCGATTAAACGTTTCGGCTGACGTTCCGGCCCGCGTCGATTAATCGAATATGAAAAATCGCGAGCTCGGGCTAAACGTAAACGGCGAGACCGTGCGGCTGACGAACCTGTTCTCTCGTCCGGGCTATCCTGGAACCGATGCCGCCCGCGAGCCGAGTATGCGTGCGTGCGCGCGCGCGCGTGCAATATGGGGAAAGATAAAGATACACTCAACACCACACGTAACGTGCAACGTGTTCCCTCGCATTCTCAGAAGGATCAACTGGACATGTGAGATTGATAATTCAGTTATCGTGTTTGATACGTAGAAGAGTTAGTGTGACAACGACGGATAACTGAAATGTTCCAAAGAGGAGAGCTGGGCAAAATTTGGAAGAAAAAAAAATAATTGGAATAATTGAATGCCGTACGACTTAAAGAAAGTAGCATTTTTAGATAGGACGTGGAATTTTTTTTGACAAGTGAAATATTTTTATATGTCTGGAGTATGAAATAAAAATATTCTACGTTTGCATTCCAAATGTATTATAAATGTAGATTGAAGAAACTCTTTTTTGTATAAGCTACATCTTTCCCTTCGCGAGTATTATAATTTAGGCTCGGTTATTTTGAAATAATCCTACGTTTGTTATTTAAATGTAGGACTAGAAAATAAAACTATGGTGTATTTGAACGAACAACAAGTATATATATATATAACTAGTATATCTAATAGCAAAGATAACAAATAGCTAAAAAAACTGCACGACTTGTGCCCCAGTTCGTCTCAAAAGGCCCAGAAGCAACTGTTTTGACTAGGAAATGAAGACGACATTTTTTTTTTGCCATAAAATTTTATCGATATGCAAACATTTGAATCGATAGAAAATAAATTACAGGCGCGATCGCTCAGTACCGGACAACGCCACTCCTACTCGAGGTCTACCACGCCTCCTCGCGAGTCACGTGACCCAAATCAACCAATTGCTAATTTTCGTTGCATCAGCGTTGCACCTGAAGAGGCCCGATTTTCTGGGTTTCCCCGCTAAAATCACTCTCAGTGATAAAAAAACAAACAAGAGGCTAAGTCTGTCACGAAACAGAAAAGTCAAGCTAAAGTCAAACTCCAAAAAGACACCGGTTTCGCGTGGAATCCTGAGGACCATGGACGAGGGGCGACTTTCGGGAGAGAGGTGGGACGTTTACGCGCACGATAGCTGGTAACGAGCAATTGGCCAGGGCCGTTTCGCCTAAAGGGCTCGGTTAAAAGCGGGAACGGGCCGGCGGGCGATTTTTCAGTAATTACCGAACTAGGTATCACGCGACGTCGAAGGTGTTACTCGCTCGCGAAACGCTATCTGGCTTCCTCCTTGACCCGCGTGTGCGTCTCCCGCCCCCACTCCAGCCGGCGGACTGTAGTTAAACCGAAGCGAAACTTAGAAACTGCCAGCCGGCACTCCGTCGCCTCGCATGACTCCGATAAACGATTATGCCTCGGTATAACACGGGGCGGCGGGGAGGGCACCGACTAACGACCAGGTTGCTTCATTGGTTTCTCACGACGAGCCGTGTCGGCTCGCGCTGCCGGCAACACCCTACGTCGCGCGGGAGCCGAGTTGCTGAAGATTCTCGCGCGTTTGGTGTTCAACCTTGCAATCATTTTTTTTTTTAAACGTAGCGAAATACTCGAAGAACGCGTCGATTTCTGAATGAACGCGTTGCAGAGATATGTTTTTTTAAAGCTCTCTTTTTAACTCTTCTCAGCGCCGAAGAATGTATTATTAATTTATTTTAAAAGTGGCCTGAGTTTCCAAGAAAATCAAGCTATTTAGATATATTTCATTTTTAAACAAATTGTAACTAATACATTTGAAATCACTAAGATTTTGTACACAGAAAATTAACTGATCAATATAGTGATAAAGTGGTTCAAGTCCCATTTTAAGAGTTTCAAACTGATATAAAGTATTTAGCAAGTAAAATTTCAAGAGATAAGAGATATATTTTTTGATAGTGGTCGATTAGCTCAGAGAATGGTTTTTCAAATAACAATAATTCCATTATTACCATTTGCAACCATTAAACAGCTCACAATTTTTTCCAAACTTCACAAAACACATTTGCGATACATTATTCCCAAAAATTGTAGGTAATATATAAAAATGAAGTATACATACAACTAAAAGACTGGTGGCAGTGTAATTTTCATCTACAAACTTCAACTTCCTCCAACATCATCTAGGACAAACACAAAACACACTCCCATAACATCATCATCAAGCTAGAAAAGAGTATTTAACTCAAACATCGTTAAACATCGTTAAACAGTTCAGAATTTTTCTATCCAAACTTGATCCGAGACAAACTTGTGGTAAAATAAAAGTCACAGATAAAACCTAAAATACGTAAAAAGGGAATAAACGTGCAACCAAACGATCGCACACAGAATTATCGTTAAACAGCTCACAATTTCCATCCACAGCTCCAACATCACCTAGAACAGATACGGAAATACATTCCCGCGAAAGCATAGGTAAAATCGAGACGATCGTTGCACGCGACACGATCACTTGACAGTCGATCGCAAAAAGGTATCGTGAAAGGACCGTTCGATTTTTAGCCGAAACTAATCCACGGAACGGATTACACGTTTCAAGACTGGGCAACTTTTCTACGGTCCTTTGATCCCGCAGAAAAGATAAGCATGCATGAACAAGCGACGACGCGAGGGGGGGGGTCACGAGAGGACGCGCGATGATGGCATGCGAGCTTTTCGCCTTTGCTCCGCGATGCACACCACGGCAAAGTGGAGCGTGTGTACGCGATTGCCGGCGCCCCTCTCTCTGTTGTGGTCTTCCGCGGCGTCACGCATCGTCGGTCACGCCGCAAAATCCGCCGGATCCGCGATCTCGCATCGGCGTGGCCGCGCTTCTGCAAATTGATTGCAGAATGCCAACCCCCGTCCGGGCACCGGCTGTCTCTCGTCTGCCCGCTCGACTTCCAGGCGGAATCATTCGCAAATACCGGCAAATTTTTGCTTCGCTCGCGCCAGATCCGCCAGAGACCGAAACTCACAGACGACGTATGTGAATAGACATTGCGTCTTGTGGAATTTCGTGGCTCGTAATCTGAAATACCAACATACTAAAAAATCACCAGTTTTTTTTAGAGTGCTCTACGTTTGAATAACGGTGAGTTGGGGAATTTTGAGACCCATTATAGTGCTGTCAAACTTTCAATACTGAAATATGAAGTTCGCATTATACCAAGTAAAATGTTCAATTGTACATCCAGATTGCAAAACACGAGGTTAGTGTTTAAAATTATTCCATTTTTTATTATGTATTTATATATGTGTCAGAAAGAGCACTATTCGTGTTTTATGAATTCATCGATTGGTTTTTCGTTGGAAACGATAAAATCAATACTTATAACAGGATTTCACATTTATTGAAATATATTTAAAATGGCCCTGGTATTTAATCAAAAAGGAGACAGAATAAGTCTGTTGCATTTTATAGAGTAGTATGTATTGAAATATTGCAGTTGGCGGGAAACAGACGGTTTATACGAAATCTTTTAGTGCGTTTTAGTGCTCGAATATTTTGCAGTGTGTTCCCGTGCAAAAGCAAGACTAAAATGTCCACGTAACAGAAATATGAAACTTTATTGATACTGAGATTACTATTAAATTAATCGTGGAATTTCACATCAAACTCGACGAATTTCTTCGTACGCAGTTTTGATTCTTGTCATCAATTCATCTCGTGCATATTACTTCTATATTGCAACGAGTCTTGAAAGGTGAAACCGCGATTCGAATTCTCCAAGCTACACTATTTTCTTCCTCCACTATTTTATCGCGCTGTTTTATTTCAATTTATTTCTATTCCCTTTTTTATTTATCCGCATCTATCTTATTTCAGCAACATTATTTTAAACCATCTCGTCGAAACGTACTTTGACAGTCGAGTAAACAGTCGAGGAATCATCACCGGCAAATGAAAGGAAAGGAACGACGACGGAGGGAATTGGAAACCACTAAAGAGGTGCACGTGCACGTTGGTTGTACACGTTGTCGCTCGGTTTGCCTGAAATCGGTCAATTTTCGTTCCGCGGCGAGATCGGTTTCGTCGGATGCCAACTTTTTCATCCGTTCGCGTCGGGGTAAAGAACTTAATCGAGATTTTGAGGTTGATTTCATCCATAACCAGGGAAAACCGCGTACCCTCGCATATATCTGTGGTTACAAAGCACAGGCCTCCGATGTTATTTGGTCTTTCGTTCCTCGTTTGCCTCTGGGATGTATTTACTGGATCGAGAACTGTAACAGTACAAGTTGACGTTTTGCAAATTGTGAATGAAATTGTTTTGAATTTAAATGTTTAGAATATTTAGAATGTTATTGTTCAAAGGTATTGTCGCAGTTTAGTTTCACAGTCGACTCATTTGGAATTTGGCACTAATATGTAGGTTGCGAATTTTAAAAAATTGAGATATTTAGAATACAGATATACATACATGACTCACTGTAATCAGAGAATGTTCAGAAAAATGTGAATTTGATAAGATCAACTCCACTAACTTCAGTTTTATTTAACCAAAAAGAATGAATGATAAAGAGTTTATTATCATTGCGAATCGTCAGCAATCTCCAAATACAAATCTAAATCAACAATTTATCTCGTAACATATTGCAATTTCCATTATAATACTTCCTCGCTACTAATAAAACGAAGATCAACTATACTGTGTACCAGTTTCATAAAAGATCATAGCAACGTACAGACGAGGTGTCAGTCAATTTTAATGAAATGCAGTTTCCGAAAAGATATTTGTAAAATTTTCGTGAAAGAAAAGAGCGAGCCACTGTAGTTGAAGAGGATGACAAGATGGCGGAAGCCGCTGGGTTGGCGCTCGGTAGCCAAAAGAGGTTAACCTCCAAACTGGCCAATTCGCGATGGTCCCCCGTATTCCCGTAATTTCCTCTCTTCGCCGTGCGATCCCGTGTAATCGGCGGAGCGACGGAGCGTCGCGACGTGACGCGCAGCGAAGCGGACAAGCACGATCGGCTTCTGGCGTGGCTGGATCGTCCTTGCCCGGCGTTCCTCGGGCATTAATTTGCCGAAGCGTGCACGGGACAAAGCGAGCAAAGAGGCACGCGGTGTGTGTCGCCTCGGACCGATCGACCGGCAATGATAAGAGGAACGGCGTCCTACGGTCGGCTCCCTGTTCCGCCTGTTCCTCCTCATCATCGTCCTCGTCTCCTGCTCCCTTTCCTGCCTCCCCACACCGACAGACTTCTTTCGGGAGGCGTTCGTCACGGATGGCTTGGCCGCTCCGGCGACCGTCTTTTGTGCCCGTCGCCGGTCATAATGACACCACGGCAAAAACTGTCAATGCTGCCGCGCGTATCGGCTTCCATGCATGCATTAGCGAGCGCGCCCGCTTCCTTTCTCCACTGCTGCGTTCCTCGGTCCCTTTGGCTCTCTGACGATGCCACGATCTACCTCTGCCTCTCTCATCTCGCTCACCGAGCGACAACGTCACTGCACGGAGCGATTCCACGACGGAGAGGCAAGAAGTAGAATCGTTTTTCACGATTCACTTTGTCGATTGGACAATGTCGTACGTGTTATAATTGTCCAGAGTTCTTTCTGCAGTGAAAGGCATAACCGTGCCAATGAGAATGTTGAAAATTTCGACTGACACAACTTGGAGAAAGAAGATCGTGCGATAAGATATATATATATACATGCGTAAAATGTTTGAATATATTTCGAAAGATTCTACATAGTATGAAAATCTGATTTTGCAAAAAAATAGTGTATTCATATTATTGAGAGTTCGATTCACTTATAAAATGACATATATATATGTTGAACTTGTATAAAATATTTTGAAATTTTATTAAGACTGTAATAAAGAATGATTGTTGTCAAAATTATATTGATTGTGTTGACAAAATTTGAAACTAATTTAAAAATATATGGAACATTAGGTATATATATTTATTTTACTATATAATTTAATACTTAATTAACATATTTAATAATTTAATATTTAAGTATATTATTTAAGTACATATATTTAGTAGAAAAGTTAATAAATTTTAATTTTGAGCATACAAATACGTGTTAGTGATGAATACTGAGGAATGTTAATGTAATTTTATAATATTTATATTGTTTGATATTATAGATACGTGTATTAAATATTTCCATGTAATTTTCAGAGTTGTTTCAAACTTGATCAATATAATCATGACGATGAAAATTCAATACACATAAATAGTTTTTATAAATATTCGAAGACTCTCACGAGCAACTGTACACGTCCGCACGCAATTCAGCGAAACAAGAAACATTTAATACATCATCCGCAGGACAGTTTCTGTCGAACGAAACATAAAATAGCGCTCGGCAATTTGAACTGTCCGCTCAAACGTCCCATTGTGCCCGGTAAGCTGCGCATCGATGAACGATTCGCTCGCAAGAAATTCGCTCGGGCGCTGATTCGTGATTCACGGCTATGGTCATGCGTTACGGTCGGAAATTAGATGACACAGGCATCTTTCCGGTAACGGTACCGCGCCAATAAACCGAGGAGGAATGATTGTCGCATTAGACGCCGCGCAAGAAAACGTATTACACCGAATCTAATAACGAACGTAACGGGACGCGCGTGCACGCTGCAACGCTGGCTCGGCGGTTTTTTGAATTTCGCGCGCCCGCAAAAAGACGCGGGCTCGAGCAGAACGAGTCGTGTCTTTTCTTGCCCGGAGGTTGCGAGCGGAGGAAAAAGGCGAATGGCGCACACCGGCGGACTGACATTTTAGGTTTCTTTCGCGAGTGCAACGATGCGTGTTCGTTTTGTGATACGAAACCAGAGCCCTTTTCTTGCAGCACAGTTTCCTAGAATCCTTCCTTCCTTTTTTCCCCGATCACAAGGTCTTCGATATCTATATTTGTCCCATGTGAACACTTGCAATTACAGAAGCTTTATTAATTTAATTTCTATTACAATATTCTATTCTGTATAGAATTTTTAATAGTTGATTTAGTAAAATATTTTTAGTAAAATATTCTGTTTTAAAATTCTGTTGCACTCAAATGTCCCCTCTTAGGGGAGAGTATATGGGATAAACTGTAGTAAGTGTAAATTTAAAAAAAAAATAATCGTATTTGTATGTTTCCTAGTAATTTTTCATTCTAATTGCACGGAGAAACAAGTAAAACGAGATGTGCGTAGGAAATTGTAAACTGTCGTCTCGTAGAATAAAGGTGATGACTCGTTCAAAATTTCGAGCTCCTGATCGATCTGTTGAGAGATGGATTTTCGAGAATTACGTCGATAAATAAAATTATTAACATGTATCACTCAATCTGCAATGCGTATCGATACTGTTCACCATAACATAAAATATTCGATTTCGATATTTTTGTTATGAATAAATTATTATAAAATTATTTATTCCAATTATAATATTATCCCATACTATTTAACACGAAGCGATTCTATTTAATATGAATGCAAAGAATTCTTGAAACTCTTTGTGTCCGAGTGACTCGTAAGATTTTGAAATTCTCGAAACACGGAAGTGCTGATTTCATTTCGTAGGAGGAACTTCTCGTTGTAAGAACTGGAGTCAACACTTTCGTATAAATTATAATCCACGTATAATTAAATTAACAAATAAACAAACATTTGTGCGAAACAATTGCACAATTATTTCGTATAAAAGAATATAAAACGAGTAATATTTACATTTAAAAGTATAATAATTATGCAATTAATTTACATAAATACAACAACATATTGTAGACAAGGACAGATTGTAAGTGAGTGACACGATAATAATGATAAAATAAAATTTCTCGTCCATTACAGTCATATTTATATTTAAATTGTAAATTTCAATAGCTGCTGTTTAATTTCACTTGAAAAACTCAAAGCGCGAAATAAAAGACAACCTTACTTACGGAATTTATTTTACGTATATATTTTACAAACTAATAGTATATTTTAATGAAACATATAAAAGCAAATATGTTTAAAATAAAATATGTTTAAAATAAAATATAAATAAAATATATAAAAGTAAAAAATATAAATAAAATATAAATAAATGTAAAATATAAATAAAATATAAATAAATGTAAAATATAAATAAAATATATAAAAGTAAAAAATAAAAATATAAATAAATATAAAATATAAATAAAATATAAATAAATATAAAAGTAATAAAATATGTTTAAACAAAATATATAAAAGTAAATAGCGAAATAGTACATTTTATTCCATCTATCGTTGTTCGTTGTTTGTACCATTATCCATTTGTCTTGCGACGTGTCCGCCATATCGCAAGTTCCTCATCGAAATCACCGTTCTCGTTCTCTACGTTTGTCACAGCGTCCACGTTCCGAGGAAAAACAACGACAGCAAAAAGAGAATAGATCGCGCGTCGGTTTCTTGCGCACCGCGCGCGGATGACGATCATCGCAGGAGGATCTTGATCGCCCGTGCGATTGACCTTCTTGCGCCGTCTCGAGATCTCGCGATCGTCGCGGTCCCCGACCACGATCTTTCCGAGTTTGTCGTCCTTTCTCGCGCAGTTTCGCGAAGATAGAAAAGACCTCCAATTACGGACGTACGCGAAAATCTAAAACCGCGTTATCGACTGCGCGCGAGGTTCACGTGCCAGCAGTTGCAGCAACTACTCGACGAGCGATGAAAACTTTCTTTTCGTCGGCGAGCCGTTTCCACTGTCGGCAAAAAGACAAGGCGTAGCGAAATTAATTAGCGAAAGGCCGCGGACGAGCGGGACCTCGATTATGAAAACCGTTTTCCGTGCGGTTAACTCGTCTAATAATCGATAAATTCGCTTTGATTATCGCCATCGGTATCGCTTTCTACGGTCGTCGGGAACGAACGAATGTTCCGCGGCCGAGAAACGCGAGTGAAACGAGTCTCGAAATAACGAGAAAGGTGCCGATCGCTTTTGCGTCTCGATGTTTGGAACGACGATCACGTATGCGACCGGGAAGGTAACGGAACGAGGTGTTACGACGCTGTAAAGAGAGCAGATGGCAATTTTCATAAGCAGCCTGTGGATTTTCCTTTAAAAAAAAATAATTCTTTATAAAACCTAATCACTTCGTAATCGGAATTTAGCAAATTTGTATAATAATAATTTAGCGGCATAGTTTCATAAAATTTCTGCAATAGTTAATTTTTTATCTTTTTATTTTATTAAAATTTATCTTTTTATTTTTTTATATATAAAGGTTTATTTTTTTGTATGAAATAATTATGTGATTATTTTACCCAAGTGTTTGTTTATTTGTTAATTTAATTATATGTAAAAAGTGACAAATTATATATAAATAATAGTTTATTTCTTTATACGAAATAATTATATTATGTTAATTTAATTATATGTGTAAATATATAAAATAACACTAGTTATTTATCATAAATTATATATAAATAACAGTTTATTTCTTTGTACGAAATAATTATGCAATTACTTTAACAAGTCTCTAAGCGTTTATTTGTCAATTTCATTATACGCGGATTACAATTCGTATGAAAATAACTTTCATACTCATTTCAACAGTTCTTGAAACAAGAAGCTCTTCGTGTAAAATAAAATCAGCGCTTCAAGTTTCGCTAGACTCTTTCTCTCTCTTTGTTTTCGTTTTGTTCCGGATTGGGGAACCCGGGGATCTGGATAAAGGACCGCCATTAATTTACAGCCCCGCTGATTTGAATATTAAAAACTACACGTACCTAAGTCCCGCAACTTTCCTTTAATGCAACTCCACCTCTCGGAACGCGCCTGGACAAAAAGGAAAAGAAAAGGGAACTGCATCGAATTAAACGACAAACTTCGCGATAGGATCGACTGAACAATAAAAACGCTGTTTCTCGTTAATTATCCTTCCCCGCAGGTTCGCGCTGCACGCACCGCGAATTGCTATTTTCACGCGATGTTGCGTTCGTACGTTTTTATCGCGATGCAAGAGGGAAAGTTTGGCCGGGCCGACGGTATTGGTCAACCGGTCACCTGCTTGGTTAAATTGCGACAGGATGTTCGTAAGAGATTCTACGAGAATCTTGCGTTTTAGTCGAGGAGAAAGTTGCAGCGATGTAATGATATTTTTCTTTCTGCCTTTAGTCTTACTTCTCTTCTATTTCCCACGTAAAAAGTAAGGGGAAGAAACAGAGGAATATCCATTTTTTGTGACTTCTAAATGACAAGAAACTATTAAATACAATTTATTACAATGTTCCCTTATGAAACCTTTTCATCAATTAAAGATAAAATAAATAAATAAAACACTATATACATAGCAAAAGTTTTTTTAACGACGAATGTTTTTTACAACAGTTAGCTAATTCATTTATTCACCAACGATACGATTCTCTTCAAATCTCATGAGGACAAAAATGTAACTTCAAAAGTAGACAGATTAGAAAAAACTACACGACTTGTACCCCAGTACGATTCGTCTTACTGAAAGACCATAAAATTTTATTGATATGCAAACATTTGAATCGATAGAAAACCACAAATTACAGGTGCGATTGCTCAGTACCAGACAACGCCACTTCCTACTCACGAGTCACGTGACCCAAATCAACCAATCGCTAATTTTCGTTGCATTAGCGTTGCACCTTACCCCCCGCTTTAGACCCCCGCTAAAATCACTTTCAGTGATAATAAATATAAAATTACAAATTGCTCATTTTGCTCACTTTGATAGTTTTAGCGTTAATAACAGCGAGACTTGGTCAAATCGTATTTTTTTTGAAAGTGAATGTTTCGTATAATATAGGATCACTTATTGTTACACACATACGGAGGAAATCCAAACAGGAAAAAAAGAACTGCATTTGAGACATTCTTCAAATGACGAATAGTTTCAGAGACAATTGCGAGACTTTCAGTGACAAAAAAGGCAACAAACCCCAGAATTTAAAAGTCACACACCCCGCGTCTACTTTTTCCCAAGCAGTCTTCCAACTCGAAACGTTTAAGAATCGGTCGATCGTAATCGAGATGGATCACGAGGGCGGGACGAGGGTACAGGATCGGTTTTGGTCGTCTTTGCGACACGCACCGGAACGACGAGGCTCTCGCGACGATTTTGACAATCGCACGGCTGTCTCCGCCATGATGAATGAACGACTCGCAGCACGATCGACGTTATCGTAAATCTCCCCGACTCGGGGCTATTGTGAAGTCGCTCGTCATCCGTTTTAGTCCTTGTCGCGCGGGCACACGCCGATCTCGAGACGAACGAAGTGAGGTCAGATTCGTATCGAGGCCGGCCGAACTCCGATTCGAATTCCGATTAAGACCTTTTACAACGTAAGGTTCGGAGACGTCTTCGTGCAGGCCACGCGATATCCACGACGCGACGAGTCCTCGCGTGTCATCTCCTGCAGTCGATTTTGTTTTAATATTTGAACGACTGTGCAAACTGGGACGTTACATGCGGGTTTTGATAATAGCAAAAATTCGGATTCGAATAAAATTAAAACGTCTAAACTTGTACATCAAGTCGATCTAAGATTTCTGAAATAATCTTTGAAAGCTCAATAAAGTAACAAAAAGTTATATTATTAATTCATCTGTGATTTGTATACATGCTGCTAATTGTAGTATCGACGATCGTACCGAAAATTGATAGATGAAATTTATTACTTTATTACTTTAGTTGGATGATATTAAGACAAATTAGGTATACATTTATGTGCTGTTTATTTCCGCCCTCAATAAATACAGAATTAATGTTATTTCGTCGATAATGTCTATTAATGCTTGTAACCCTTCACCCCATAGTTGCTGTATCACACCTGTTAACCAAAAAAGGCGAATTAAAATTAATGACCAACAATTATCTTCATTTGCTTTATTTCTATATTTCTCCAATATTTCCAATGTATTCCGCGTCGCTAATTTAAATAACACAAATATCCATAATAACCCACAAATTATATGAACATTACAATCCTAATTACAAGAAAATTAAATTATACTGTTAATCTTATATTCATCGTAATACGTATCTCACTGATTCGTCGAAATATTAAACTACGTTATTCTTCAATCTACCTTTGAACCTACTTTTTAAACCACGCGCGAGATCACCGATTCCATCACACGACCACCCAACACTCTGCTTGGCTCCTCCACGATCACGCTGCTTGGCCTTGCCGCGGCGAGAACCCGCGGGTTGTACAGTTGTATTTGAGGGACGTTCACATACGAGCTTAGCGTCTCCTGGTCCATCACAAAAAAAGACTTGGACGGCGAAACGACCACCTGCTCCCTGTAACCTGGTATAACCACCTCCTCCGTTATCGGGTTGACGATTTCTTTGGTGATGGTCTCGACGAGTGCGCCACCTGGCATCGTCACAGATTCCTTGACAGAGACCGATGGTTGGACGATGTTCACGTTCGTCTGCGCTGGCAGAGCTTGAGCTGCTTGGATGATCTCCGTGATCGACGAACCTGGCTGAGTGATCACCGTAGCGCTTGGTTGACCATCGACGAAGCTCAAAGTTTGAATCGGTCCTCCCGGTTGGATGCTGAGCGTCTCGACAGTTTGTGGCCTCGGCTGAATATTGAACAGCTGAGCTGGCTGACCGTTAGCCTGGATGCTGAGGGTTTGAACAGGTTGTTGGATACTCAGAGTTTCGACAGTCTGCGGGCCAGATTGGATGTTGAGAAGTTGAGCTGGTTGACCATTGGATTGGATGCTCAAAGTTTCGAAGGTCTGTGGACCAGACTGGATATTGAGAAGTTGAGCTGGTTGACCATTGGATTGGATGCTTAATGTTTCGACAGTTTGTGGACCAGATTGGATGTTGAGAAGTTGAGCTGGCTGGCCATTGGATTGGATGCTCAGTGTTTCGATAGTCTGTGGACCAGACTGGATATTGAGACGTTGAGCTGGTTGACCATTGGATTGGATGCTCAATGTTTCGATAGTCTGTGGACCAGACTGGATATTGAGACGTTGAGCTGGTTGACCATTGGATTGGATGCTCAATGTTTCGATAGTCTGTGGACCAGACTGGATATTGAGACGTTGAGCTGGTTGACCATTGGATTGGATGCTCAATGTTTCGATAGTCTGCGGAGCAATATTGAGAGCTGGTTGACCGTTAGACTGGATGCTGAGGGTTTGAACAGGTTGTTGGATACTGATAGTTTCCATAGTTTGCGGGCTGGATTGGATATTGAGAAGTTGAGCTGGCTGTCCGTTGGATTGGATGCTCAATGTTTCGACAGTTTGTGGCATTGACTGAATGTTCAGGAACTGAGCTGGTTGTCCATTGGCTTGGATGCTGAGAGTTTGAACGGGTTGTTGAATATTCAGAGTCTCAACGGTCTGTGGCAACGATTGGATGTTGAGAAGTTGAGCTAGCTGACCGTTAGACTGTATATTTAGCGTCTCGACAGTCTGTGGCGCCGATTGGATATTAAGGAGCTGAGCTGGTTGCCCAGGCACCTGGATCAGAGTCTGACCCGGAACGGCCGCTCCAGGCTGATTAAAGAGGAGCACCGACTTCTTGGATCTCTCCTGTTCTTCCGCCTTTTCCACCAACTTCAGTATCTCCTCTTCCAGAATCCCGTCGATCTTCGACGTTGGAACTGCCTGGGCCACCACCAGACCCACAGCGAACAGTGCGAAAATCTGCTTCAGATGCATTTCTTCTGATTGTTCGTCGACGTCGAACTGTGCTCATCTCGGCGACGAGCCTGGTTTTTAAAGAGGTCCTCGTTGCTGCATCGACACGTTTGATGTTGAAATCTCTCACGTAATGAAAAACAACGCGTATCGCTGATACGTAAAATTGGTGGCGTTATCAGGTCACGGATTGATATCGGTCGCGTCTGTGTCAGTCAGGTGCAACGAAGAATGCCTGACGTTTGCGTAACAGAGGAGAGCACATCTTGCGTGTCTCATCTGATTTATTTTTACTGAATTATTGTTATCTCGTGGAGCTTCTGAATGTGTTATTTTCGTGTTGTACGTACGTGGCACGTACGCGTAATACGTAAGTAAATATGTGTCTCAATTCATAAGAAATAATATACGGAATCTTTGATACAATAATTATGATTACCATTGTTAAAAATGATAACCTTTATCATTACTGTTATTATTAAAAATAATAAAAAAGAAATGGAAATTGGAAATATAATTCACAATAACGCATTAACGTGTTAACTGTTTCTTTTATAATTACTTTCAAATGGTGAAAATACCATTATTGACGAAATATTTCGAATAACGTAAAGAATTAGATAATGTTATAAAATGAAAACATTTAATGTTACACAAATATATATATTTATATAAAATTATATGTATGTAAATAATTATTAATTATATGTCATACGAAATATTTTATAAAGATTAAATACTTCATTTTATGAGATAAAACGTAGATATAAATTTCACATAATAGTCAACGTGATATTATTTATAAATACTTCAGTTTCTCTCTCGTCGCATAAAATTATAAAATTTAGATCGAAGACAAATATTAAATAAATTGGAGTTTTCTTTTATTAAAATTTTTATAATAGAAATCAATCGAGAAGAATCGCAAATAAAACTTTGCAACATTGATTTTCAATAAGTTACTTTAAATCAGAATTTAGTATATAAATTTTCATAACTTGACTAATTCTGTCAAAATTTCACGCGCGAACATTGTTGAACTTCAAAAATAAAGGAAAATTCTCAATTCACAAACCATTACTAGGACTGCAACAGGATTTTTGTGCAAATTCATAGTTTTGAAAATATAATTAAAATAAATGAAACTTTGATAGAAAATTGTTTCAAATATTACAATATATTATTAAGAACACTGTATTTTAGATATTCTTTGCAAACATTGCACTTTAAAATTTTCTACGAATGCATAAAAACCTGCGGTCTAATTTATCGTCGCCGAACTTCGAAACCAAAGTCAAATTCCCAGGTTCTAAAGAATCTTAAACCATTGAGGTCCTGGAACCACCCCTAATCACAGCTTAAAACCGTTCTAAAGCCTAATTTCATTTATTTATACTTTCTATTAGACAAATGTACAAAAAACCCGCCGTCTAATTTACAAATTTACGAATTTGTCGCCAAGCTTCAAAACCAAAGTCAAATTCCCAGGCTCTAAAGAATCTTAAACCATTCGTGTGTCCTCGAACCACCCCTAATCACGGTCTAAAACCGTCCAACAACGCCTAATTTCACCTATTTATACCTCTGATTAGACGGCGATCGTCTTAACGTGGAACCGCCAGACACCAAGGTCAGAAGCTTCACACTCCGCCCTGTTGTCTATCGATTCGAAACAGTCGCCCAACGCAACAACACCCTCGATCGTAACTCGACTGAAATATCCCGCTGTTCCCCACCCTCGTCTCACGGATCATCTTCATCTCCCTCCCCTGTTGCAATCTCTTACCGTGCAATTTCCCCCGCCGTAAGCAGCACGCTGATATTTCCAGGACGGTGATATTAACGACACCCGGTAGATCGTAATTTTGTCACTCGACGGCGGAAAGAAGGGTCGAAGGTGGGAAGGGGTTGGCGCGCTAAGAAGCCGGCGCCCGGCTAATTGCATGCATTTTTAACGGGCGATACGTCGTAATCGGCGCTGCCGGTATGATGGAAACGCGAGCATAAAGCTTTACGCTCGCGGCACCCTGGGGATTGGAGCCCGAGACCGAGACCGAAAGGGGTCTCGGCCGTTTTTATTTTCATTTTAAGGATGGCCCTGTGGAAAGGGTGGAACGGTAACGGCCGATGCTTACCGAGGAGGAATTCCCCGGAAGGGTTCCGTTCTTTCTCGTTTTTTACTTTCTTTCTTTCTTTTTTTTTTTAATCTCTGTTTTGGGCCGTGACGGGAGATTAGCGAAGGGCGACGAGGTATCAATTGTTTTAAGCGGATCCGAGGTTTTAATGAAATGCTAGGGGAACGACAGACAAGGGTTGCGGTGAATTGTTTCTTTGAACGTTTTGGCATTCTACGATTCTTTTTTTTTTTAGAATTTGATCCTCTAGATCGTACCTTGAAGTAATTCCCAATTTAATTGGGCATTTTGGAATTTTTAATAGAATTTTACCATAAAATGGAAAATAAAATCGAAAATCCTGAATTTTAGTAATCTAATACCAATTTATTTGTCCATTATTCGTTATAACTTGATGATATGATTTTGGCGAGTAAATAAATTAGAAACTTTAATCTAAAACTTTACAAATTTTAACAAACTAGCTAATTTATTAATTGTCTTAATCGACTTACACTTACTTTGTATTTACAAAAAGAGCAGTATGCCATTATTCTGTTTTTGTGATTTGAAAAAATACAGAAGATTTATAAGACAGAAATATATAAAAGATTCATGGCACTGAATGAGAATAATATTCTCTACATGAGCGGATACATAAATTCAAAACTGACCTCTAGAGTCAGAAAGAAGGGAAAGGAAAATATGGAACATACTTTTGTCCAAAAAATACAAATCAACGTTGGTAAGAGCGTTATTGTTGTTCCAAGAAATTTTCATTTTTTCCTTCGTTTTGTCCTCCGACTGAAATGCTCATTAATTCGCACGCATCCGATTCGCGAGGTCCGACGATCGATGGCCACCTGCATAAATCGCGTCGCGCCGATTCAAGGGGATTTAATGGACATTGATGTATCGACACGGTTCGGGACGGGCGTCCACGTGGCGTGATTAACGCCGACCTGTCCACAGGATATCCCGACAATGACGTTTCACGGCTCTCCGGTGTCCCCACGGCGAGATACACCCGGATCTCGCGCATCTCGGACAACCTTCCCCTCGTCGTCGGTCTCTTTCGAGAGATGCTCAAGCCGTGTCTTCGACTTATCGACCTTATTACGTCGCTGGCCTCCGGGCTACCGTCTGCGGATCTCACTCGCAGACGAACAGATTTCCGGAATCCTCTTATTCGTATAAATTACCAACGATCAGCTGTCTAAACGTTGCTATGGGATTTGGAGGTTAAACGGTCAAGGCCGAGTGTGTATTCAATGTAAAGTGATATCCTTTAGTGTTTAAAAGGCCTTTATTTTTCACTAACAGAGATATATACAATAGTGACAATAATAACAATAATAATAGTAATAATGATAATCACAATAATACAGTGTGTAGGGGACACAGCCCAGACTGCAGGATAAACATTCCCACGACGTGGACCCAGGTTACAGTATCGGCAGGGCCATGAGGTGATTGTCAAAAAGCCTTTCCATGGGCTTGACTGTAGACAACACCCGCTTTCCGAGCCCTTGAGGGAAAAGGACATACCTAGACCCATAGTATAAAAGAACTGACTTCGACGCGTTAAGACAACAGTTCCTTGAAAGTCTAGCATTCAATAGTCCACGTCGGGTGATTGTGCAGTCTGTCGCGTTTCTCACATACTCGCATTTAAGAGTAATAATTACTTTCGTATACTTCTTGTATTTAGAAGCAATCACAGTATTATTGTGATCATTGTTATTACTATTATTGTTATAATCGTTACTCGTGTAAATATCTTTGTTGGTGAAAATAAAGGCCTTTTAAACACTAAACAGTGATTGCGTCTAAATACCAGACGGTGTACCAAAGTAATTATTACTATTGACTGTTTAACGCGAGAGTTAAGTAGGAGACACTGTTAGACTGCACACTCACCAGACGTGGACTATCGAATACTAAACTTGCGGATCACTGATCTTTTAACGCATTGGAGTCAGTTCTTTTATACTGCGATTCTCACTATGTCCTTTCCCCTATGACCTAAGGGGTCGGAAAGCTGGTGTTATCTAGTGGTGTTTACGGTCAGGCCCATGAGAGGCTTTCTGACAATTGCCTCGTGGCCCTGCCGATGCTGTAACCTGGGTCCACGTCGTGGGAATGTTCATATTGCGATCTGGGTCTACTGTGTCCCCTACATATCCTAACTTCAAATTTCACATTAATTACGTTGGAATATTCAACGTCAATTATTCCAATTCCTGTGAAACCTCCTAAACAACCCAAGGCTCTAAATGGTCGTGAAAACCAACCAATACTCGTTACACGCGTCACCCTTACACGCAAGTCACCGTCAGCATTGGAGGAGCTTTCCGTTTTCCAAACGATCTCAGAAAATTCAACGAGTCACCACCCAGTTGCTCCCATTTGGACTTCGAACGCTCTCACAGACGACACGTTCGACGAGTCTCCGAGTTCCCACTCGTTGCTCTCCTCGTGTCGACCGTGTCATTTGTCTCCGGAGAATAATCGACCAGCAGCCTTCGCGCGGGAAACAGAGAAAGAGAAAGAGAGAGAGAGAGAGCGTGCAAAAATACCGGAAGAAGAGAGAGAAGACGGGAGGAATAATGGGGCTGCTGGTGCAGGAGAAGTGGAGTCAACGAGAGGGAACGCAATTACGTAATCGCTGTGTCATTGCGTTCGAGTAATTCCATTAGCTAACGAACGAAGCGAGCTGGCGAAGAAAAACGCGAGTCGCGAGCTGTCGACCCCGTGCATTGTGCGCCGGGGTCACGTTCTCACCTCTCCGGTAACTGCACAACGCCCGCCATTTTTGCTCGTTCGCTGGCTCTTTCTCCGCCGAGTCGATCGTCCGACCGATTTTAACGCCTTGTCTGCCGAGTCACGGTGTGCGCTGGATCCGAATCATCGGGAGATCTCGATTTACGATGGGAAACGGGGAGATCGGTGGTGGGCCTCGAGTTGAAGGTTCACGTTTGGACAATTTGGCGGTGATAGATGTCGATATTTAAACTGAATTGCAATATTTATATTTATGATATTGTAGTTCAAGTTATATTAGAATTCAAATCTGTCAACGAAAACTCTAGTATCTATCCAGATCATCCCAGACTATACTAAACGTGAACCTTCAACTCGAGACCCAGTATCGATCTCTGTTTCTCAGATATAATATTGCTACAATACATAATTCATATTTATGTTACTATAATTGAATTATATTATTGTAATATATGATTCAATTTATATTACAATTCAAATCTTCTATCAATTAAAACTTCAGTATCTATCACCACCGATCTGTCTGTTTCTCAAACATAATATTGCTGTAAAATATAATATATAATATATATTATATATTATATTTATAACATAATGTAATCATATATTAAAAATATATTATAAATATATATAAATATATTATAATATTACAGTATATTTATAATATTATATATTATATATTTCCTATTGCTACAACAATATCTGCAATATTTTATTGTTATATGTCATGTATTACGTACTTTTGTACATGTTATATATCGTAATTTTTTATTCTTACAACATAGTAATATAAATTAAATGATATTGGATGACGTTAAATAAATAATCAAATATACTATACTATACTAATCATACTATACACGCTATTCGGATACCTCTGAATTACTGCGACACAAAGTACAGTTCAAATTCAATTTAATCTCAACAAGGATGATTTATCGAACCAAGTTGAGCCAAGTATAGTTAAATATCTCGATTGCCAAATAAATCATCTCGGACCAAGAGAGTCTGGAAAAGGAAGGACCGAGTCTGGAAAAAAGAAAGAAAGGAAAAAAAGAGTCGCGTTGTGGAAATCGGCGACACGAATTCCACGGCGTGCACGAGCCAGTGCCGCGACTGCACGCGTGTCCGCGATTAAATCAGCCGGCCGCGATGTCACCTCGCCAAGGCGCAACGGTATGCGACGAAGGAATCCTTGACAGGAGGTCGCCGGATCCTTGTGCCCCCCTGTGGCGCATGAATCACCGCGGCTCGCCTCGCCGTGTCTTGTCGCCCCTCGACCAAGGTGACAGCTGTCAAGCGGCTGCTATACGGCACGCTGTACGCCGTGTAGGAGGCGGTACGCGTCCCCGCGTGAAATCCTCTCCTCTCGGTGAACATTCTGGCCGGGCACGAGCAACCATTCCTCCGCCGCCGCCGCACTGGCGTAGACGTCCGGAACACGTTTTCCTCCGCACTTTCATTGCTTCCACGAAACGTGTAAACCGAACGAGATTATGTTGTAGTTGACGTAATTCTTTTGTTTATATTATTTGTTATATTCTTTTGAATATAATATATTATTTATGATATATATTTATTTATATTATTTATTATATATATTTATTTATATTGTAGATATTTATTTATATTATTTATTATATATATATTTATTATATATATCTGTTTATATTATTTACTTATATTATTTATTATATATATTTAATGTATTATTTATTATATTCATTTGAATATAATATCTTATTTATTATATACATATATTTATTTATATATTTATTATATATATGTATATTTATTTATATTATAGATATTTATTTATATATTTGTTTATATTATTTATATTATTTATTATATATATTTGTTTATATTATTTGTTTATATTATTTATTTATATTATTTATTATATATATTTGTTTATATTATTTGTTTATATTATTTATTTATATTATTTATTATATATATTTAATACATTATTTATTACATTCATTTGAATACATAAAATATTCACAAAAACAATGTAAGAAATAAAAAAGAAATAAATAAATATGAAAAACGATATAAATCTTACACGTGACTTTTGAAACCCTGAGTCTGAGATTACATCACTTTTGAGAACAAGTTACACTTCTTAGGCCTTTTATGTTTTCACGAATGGGTGGGTAAAATACGACGCCGTGTATAATAACGATATCGAGCTGGTTCAACGAGCTGTTATAATCTTAAAATGATCTTAAGTGGCAGGATACCGACGTCGATTGATCTCTCAATTTTCGAATTGGACAATAAGATCAGTAATTTGTTTTTGCGAGGCATGAACGATCGAAAGACAGGGAAAACAAAGTCTGAGTTACAGCGAGTGTGACTATTTTTTTTTTTTTTTCGAAGGCGGCATAACTTGGAGAAAATATAACGAAACGAGATCAACAAATAGTAGCATTCGGCCGCGATATACGTACAATACGCGCTATACGACATTCTTGTTCCAGTATTCACGTTGCGAATACCTTCGAAGCGAAACCACGTTTCACTATTTAGCAATCGCGCACATAACGTTTCGATAATTTAAAGACACCTGCCGATCTCGTACAAAGAGATATCCATCCATCAAACTTTTATTTTTGGCGCAATTTAAAATCTATCATGGGGTGAATTTTTATAAAGAAGAATTCGAAATGGATTTGAAACTGTTCGAGGAATACTTGGTATTTTTAAGAGAATGCTGTACGAATGTTAAGGAATATTATGGAAGCATAAAGTAGACACATAATAAAATATTTTTTGACGTATTTATAACTCAAAAACTAAAGTATGCAGAACGTGGGATCATATGAATTTGATTTATCTTAATGTGTAGATTTACCAAAAATGTGGATCGCGTTTAACTCTACTTGTTCCATTTTTACTGTGAAATTCAATTTAATTCGAATTTCAGTGTAACGTACGAGTACATCGATCTTTAAAAATGAATTCCGCGGATTTTTGATAAAAAAATGCGGTTCGTTGGAGGAAAAATTCGAATCAAAACACTCCTCATTATATAAATAACTAAATATACATAAATAAGAGCACACTGAAATAAGTATAAAGTTGACGAAACGTACACGAAACTTCACATAAAACTTTAGCAAAAATTTTCACGCCATAACTTTTTCATTGCCTTCTGAAATCATTTTTCCAACTTGATCAGGGACCAACTCAGTTACAAGAAACTGTTAACACGACACACAACTTTGCATCGACGCAGATTCGACGAGTTCTCGCCGTATCTGTAGGTCGATTTTCTGCTATGAAAAATAAAACAAAAGGACCACGTCGATGAGACCAGTTCTTGCGTGAAGAGCAAGAGGAAGAAGAATAAAAAATTTCCTAGGGCTAGTTAACATCCACCTGCGTTCTCGCGCCATTGCGTGCGCACGCGGCTCGCCTTGACCCGTGAAAACTATGTCTGAGGGATGCTCGTCGATCGTCTCGGCCATGATCCGAGTGAAATTAATACAGAGTGGACCAAAAGTCACTTTCTACCAAAATGAACCCGTAATCCTTTTCATTATTTTTTTATTAATTCGCGAACGCTTTGGCAATTGTTTTTAACAATTTGCGTTTTCTTTCAGATCGAAATCACAACACTGTAAGATTTAAATACTACAAAAATAATACTCACAAGGATCAAAAAATCGATATCGATCGTTCAATCGACTCTGGCACACTTAGGACACCTATTGTAGGAAATCCCAGTTTGGTTCAAATCCTGAATTCAGCTCGATAGAGCTATACCCGTGCAAGCTTCAATCCCACGACTCAACTCGCTGTTGAAGCACCGCAGATCAAACGCGGCGAAATGTCAAAAGCTTCCCGTTATCGCGAACATCTCGGCGTTCCCGGGTGGAACAATGTACCATAAAGGCGTTTTGCTGCAGGAGGCTAGTAGGACAGGTCAGGGATACAGAAACGATCGGACACGTCCACGGTGCCTCGTAGGACAATCCGTTAGCCACTCCCCCCTCTCCGCTATCGGGAATCGTCCGTGATCCGAAACGTCCCTCGAACGTTAGCCTCTCGTGTCCTCTCGGCCGACAATGGCCGTTTTTGCACGTGGCGCTCTTGACATCGTGACTGGCGTTAGGTGTTACTGCGTCTATCACGCTCGCGTACACGCTCTGCCAGCCGGTAATTTAGCGGTGAGCCCACGTCGATTCCTCCGGCCGATAAAGCCACGCGAGAGAAAGAGGAGACAAGGGAGGATCGTTCTCCTGGCGAATAATTCAGGGTCGAATCTGTTTCCAAGTTGACGCTGGCGAAGAGAGAGAAAGAGAGTTGTATCTCTCGGACGTTTGAATCGAGCGCTGACCGATCCAAGCGCCATCGTTCCACGTGATTCGCGGTAATGACAGAACTGTAACTGAGTTGGTCTTATCCTTCATTTCGATACTTGCGGATCGAGCACGGAATACATTTGATTTCGTTTCTTTTTGATCTTTGAGGGCTGTTGATTGCGGTGAGAAGATTGACTCGTTCTGGCTTTTAATGTGTCGCGCGAATGATGAGGGAAAATGTAACATGTGTAATTCTTTATGAGAGAAGAGAATTTTGAATCGTGCGAAATATTCGATTAATATAAGATTTTTAAGGATTTCTGCGCTTGTTGAGAAGATGGTTTTTTTTTGCTGAAATAAGAGATACACAATTTTAGATTTTTTTGAAGAATAAATGTATATAACGGGAAAAATCCAATTGTTATCAATTATGGACAATTATGGACAATTGTTGTGGATAATTATTATGGACAATTAGTCGAAATGGAGATCGAATTCCAGAATCGAAACAAATAAACTTGTAGGACTAGTGATGAAACTTCTCAAATTATATCATATTTTAATAATGATTATATTTATATTTTAATATATTACAATATAATGTATATTTTACTATGTATTTTAATATATTTTAATTATTAAAATATACATTACAATATTTTAATATATTACAATATAATGTATATTTTACTATGTATTTTAATATATTTTAATTATTAAAATATACATTACAATATTTTAATATATATTTATAAAATTATATTTATATTTTATATTTTAATATATTACAATATAATGTATATTTTACTATGTATTTTAATATATTTTAATTATTACAATATTTTAATATATTATATTTATATTTTATATTTTAATATATTACAATATAATGTATATTTTACTATATATATTTTAATATATTTTAATTATTACAATATATATTTATATTTATATACATTACATTTTAATATATTTGATAAATTCATGTACTTCAACGAAATTTCTACTTAATCTGATTCAAATAATACTGATTTTCGTTTAAAAGACACACCTCAGATATTGTTGAATTATATATCATAATATATTATATAACATAATATTAATTGTAATACATTATTATTATGATATTATGAATTACATATTACACATAATATAAGTATTGCTGAACATTATGCAATATATTGTTTCTATTATTTTGTTGATGTTTGAAAAAAATGATGCGTGTCTGACGAACCTTGCGTTTCTCCCACAGAACGAAACAATGAGAAATCGCGCGGTGATTGCTCGCGATTGGCAGCTGTCGGTATCTCCGGTACCGAGATGACCCTAACCGCTCTGTAGAAAACCAACTGTATCATTTCATCACGAAACCCCTTACTTCTGGATCGACTGTTTTCCGTGTCACTGTCGTTCGGTCACTTCCTTTTACGTGACTTCGTGACACTCGCCAGGGACTTGTTCTCCTCGTGTTCGAGCCGAGTCGCTTGACCAAGTGCCACGATCTCGTGACGTTTTTGTCCATCTAAATTATAATGGACCTGGCTCTCGTTTTGCATGGTATTTCTTTTTACACGGATTCACACGTTTCGTTCGTAGTTACACGATTTATTTTATCAACTATAGGAAGAATCGCGTCAAAAGTGACTCCAAATTGTGCTGTCACAGGCTCATACTTTCGTAGCACAAAGGGCACTAAATTTTGAGACTTAAATTTAAATTTAATTTCAGTTCGTGATTTTCATTAGCCTGTAGCATAGTAAAGCGAGCAAGTTCTCGACTGAATCGTTTAACACACCACGAAGAAACCGATTTGCCAAGAAGAAAGCACCAAACGGGTCAATTACGGTTTCGCGCCGTATTCACTGGAAAGCAACAGTATCGTATAATACCCTTCAAACGTGTCAGAACGTTCTTCTCCATTAACACACCGCCTTCGGAACACGTCAGAATGCCCGAACACGAACAGCCAGCATTAAGTTCAGACAAAGGAAAGCTCTACGACCGTCGGTCACGCCAATTTTCACGCGCGATCGCGAGCAGCACCGCGATTACGTGCGCTTTGACAGCCATTATACGGTCGGCATTCTCGCGATCGTCTCCGTTATTGCCATTTTATCAACAGGGGGCGAGTTAATTAACACTTGGGGCATTCGAGGATGAGAAAACACCCGAGGAGTGTAAAAACGTTCGAATTTTAGTCTTTAGTCTGAATTTTAGTAAAGTTTTAAAATGTGAACAAGATCTATGTTATGATTTAACGTTGTTTCAAATATCTAAGATACTCTTTTGTTTTGTATTTTATACCTTTATTATTGGTATTTTATATTATATTATGTTATATTATATTATTGGTATTTTGTATTATTGGTATTTTATATTATTTGGTATTTTATATTATTATTTGTGGTATTATTGTATACATACTTATTTGGTATTAATACCATTTATATTATTGGTATTTGTATTATTTGGTTTTGTTTACCATTTTGATATTATTGGTATTTTGTATTACTTGATTTATTTTATATTATTTGGTATTATACCATTTTATATTATTGGTATTTTGTATTATTGATATTTTATATTTGGGGAAATTGGTATTATACCATTTTATATCCATTGGTATTTTATATTTTTGGTATTATTGGTTATTTTATATTATTTGGTATTATACCATTTTATATTATTTGGTATTATATCATTTTATATTATTTGGTATTATATCATTTTATATTATTGGTATTTTATATTATTTGGTATTGTACCATTTTATATTATTTGGTATTATACCATTTTATGTTATTGGTATTTTGTATCATTGGTATTTTATATTATTTGGTATTATACCTTGTACCGACTTCTAATTGGAGTGAATATTTGTAACTTGTGTATAAAATTAATGTCAAGAGACTGTAGAGTCATGCTACACTGTTTCTTCAATTTCAGTAAAAGTGTAACATACCAACTTAAACTTGAATACACATTTAGTTTGTCTATTTCACATACTTTTGCACGTTAGAATATATGCACAAACATCTACAAACTATCTAAAACTATAAAAGTGATTTCATTATTAGACAAATGCAACGATAAAGTTAAAACGAGCAAATAACGAAGAGTTGAAATACCAACTCACCGACAGGCTGTGTACTGTCAGGGTTAAAGAACGACGCGGTTGCAAACCATGTAGCTTTTTCTTTTCAAATTATTTCTTGCATTGTCCAACGCTGGCTAGAACAATGGCGGCTCGCGCGTCAAAATCGCTCGAGCGAAACGTCCTGTCTCGTGACTGGCGCTCGTCGTCGATCGTGACCTCTCCAATTCAACCCGCGCGAACACAATTTAATAATTCCCACTAGCTTGCGCCCGCCGGTCAGCCGTGATTTTTCCCCCGGCTTGTAACATCTTCGAGAAGATACCCTTTAGCCTCGCTCTACCCGCTCGTATTTCGATCGGGCCGATCGGTTCGCGCCGCTTGCGTCACACCGGCGAGAAACCGTGATTATCGATTAGGGACCCGTTGCTGAATTTCGTCGAATGATCGATCGCTCTTGTCGAAACAAGAGAAACGCGAGAAGCAGGGAAGGAAGACGAATTTCTTAACGTTTCGGTTTGAGCATTTGGCGATAGGCATCGAGTTTTAGAAAAATGTGAGGTATGCTGTTCAGAGCGGAGAGAAACGAAATCATCAAAAAGTAACAGAATGTTTTTGGATTGTGCAATTGGTAGTGGATTTTTTTATTATTTGACAGATTATTATTTATTATATTTTATTATAACCAGATTATTATGTTATATATTATTTTATTATATTTTATTATTGGATAGCTCCCTATTATTTTATTATATTTTATTATCAATAGATTATTATTTTATTATACTTTATTATCAATGGATTATTATTTTGTTATATTTTATTATTAATAGATTATTATTTTATTATATTTTATTGTTGACAGATTATTATTTTATTACATTTTAGTATCAATAGATTATTATTTTATTATATTTTATTATTAATAGATTATTTTTTATTATTAATAGAAGAGGGAGATGAAGTGCAATATTCAAAACAAAGTCAGAACTTGATATTATCACAAAATCATTGAAATATTTTTTGGGGCGAGTATTTGATGATAAATATTTTATGACAGATTTTAAGAAAAGGTACAGTGTACAAAACAAAGTCAGAACACGATATTGTCATAAATGAAATTATTGAAGGGGCAAGTATTTGATAATGAATATTTTGTTGAGATATTTTATTGTAGATTTTGAGAAAAATAATTGAAGCAAAGACTCTTTAAAAAAACGAGTTATTCCAAAGGAAAGTTCTAGCAATTAATATTATCAAAAAGAATCGTCACTATGTACAGAAACTTTTCTATTCTACTAACCAAAAGACAACGTTATACTAAAAAATATTTTCAATAATACTATTATATTTCAAAAAAACGTTTTTAAGTGCGATTGTTGTTCCAAAGAAAAAATTTAAAATGAAGAAAATCTCCAGAAAAACAGGATTGTCCTAAATAAAAATTTCAAGAAGCAATGTATTTTGCCACAAAAGAAATTCCTAAAAATGCTAAAGAAAAGTTTCCAAAAATCAGCATTAGCCCCAAGGAATACCTTTGAACAAAAATCCTGCAAGGAAAATTGCAAAATTTGAATTCCAAAAAAAGGCGAAATCGCAAGAGAAAAATTCCCCCAAAAAAATATCACCTTGAAACAATCTCTCAGGAAAACGACAAAAACGTCAAAAGAAGATCTTCAAAACGAGGACTCTTTCCAGGAGGCTGTCACTGCTGTTGTCTTTCCGAGTGTTTTATCACGATCGCGCGGCTATCGATCGACGAAACGTCGACGGTGCAACGGAGAAAGTATCCTCTCCGTATCGGCTCTGTACCGTTTTTCTTCTTTCGCCGATCGGACCCCAATGGCCCAGAACGTAAGAGAACGGCCAATCGACGGTCTTTACGGTGATCGGGTTTACGACGGTCGATTTTCCATCGACGTCGTAAAACGTACGTAAACGTACCTGCCGTTTGCTCCCGTACACGGGCCGTAAAACCGGCGACACGATCGGCGTTCGTGAATTTCGCGACGCTCGTGGGAACCTGACACTTCGATCCTCCGAAGTCGAATCCGCCGCGCGGTAGGAGATGCTGGCGTCGATCCCCGCTCGACTTCGAAGGATTGATGGCGGTGGTAGAGTTTAAGAAAGTTGCCTGCGTGTATGAAGAATCGATGGCTTGCGAGACGAGTAAAAACTGTTAACTAATCCGCTGGCCCCTAACACGACATGCATTTCTTTTCTTCAACTTTGTAGCTGTTATTTTTTAGAGGATTTTTTGCACTCTTTTGCAATTCCTTCATATCAACTCGTTGCAAATTTTTTACAAAATCGTCCGGCAATACAGCAAATTAGATTGGTTTGGAAGATGAAGATGGAAAACGAAGAGTGTGAGAGAAGGAAAATTATAAATATTTATGGCTACGTGGGAATAAAGTGTAATTTCTTTCCAAGAGAAAGATCTGTTGGTTGAATATAATTCAATAAAGTTTAAAATTGTGCGCGTCGACGATCGAGTCCAGCAATGGACACCACCTCCGTCGGGTCCATGTCACCAAAAGTCGACCGATACGCGAACCTCGATAGTCACTTAGCGGCTCGTCAGAAGTCGTTGATCTTAATTCGCTTATCGGATTATTCGCGGTGTCTGCCGATGGAGATGTTTCGCGGACGAAAGATAATCCGGTCGGTATGGTAATTCCGACGGTGGACACGTCGCAACGCTCCTGTTTCTCGTCCGATCGACGTTTTTCACCTTGCCTTATTTTCTTTCACACGAGACTCCACGATCCGTGGAATAAGATACTTTTGTCAACTGACGAGAAAATATTTACCTGTTGCACGAGTGGAGTATGAATTTTTTTTCATTCGTAGCAAGCATAAAATACGGTATGTGTTGTAACATTTAATAAAGGAAACAAGTGTATCTCCGATTTGTTTAATTAGTTTCGAAACAGTAATTAATTTCATTAATTTGGCAATTCGTTTCAGAACGATTTCCATAAAAATCCGCAGTATAGTTATAAAAGCGTAGTATTATATAAAAATTATCCACAGTGTAGTATCTTTGTTAAATGACTCCATTCTTATTTGAGGTACTGTATTTGCAAAATTAGACTATCATTTGAAATATATTTTATGTTAAATGTATTTTATATATTTATATTTATATTTATATTATATTTATATTTTATATTAAGTGTCAGTATACTTATATATTTATATAACAATATATTTACAACGAAATATAACAAGAGCGAATTTTTCACTTTATAGTTATTCTCTAATCATTCGCGTTATTTAAAATTCCTTGTTAACGATATTCTAAAATTATTTAATTATTTTTAATTATTCTAATATGACCGTCGCGGGAGTTGACGGCTGTCGAACAGTTTCGAGTACATTCGATTTTGAGAAAGCGCGAAAACGCACTTTGTCGAAAATCCCTTGTTTCCACCGATCGAATCGGCAAGGATTCCCAAGCATCCGCGACAAGCGAGATAAAGAGGTCGTCGACCTCTGCGTGCTGGTACACAGAACGGAAGATTCGAGTTGGATAGCGGTGCAGGGAGCGGCGTTTCATCGCGGATCTATGCCGTCGCTGCGATCTACCTCGCGCTGTGTCCCCGGCGCCCGATCTCCATCATCAAGCCATAAGTCCTCTGGCCCGGCCTCGTCTCGCGAAATGACCGGTATTTATCTCGGCGTAAACGCGATCGCCGCCGTTTAATTGCCGGATTTTGATGCAGATGCGGTCGCGTAACGAGCCGGCCTCCTAACGAGCGCGCTCTTGATCGCGATCGCGATCCGCTCGCTTTCCACCGCGCCGCTCGCTTTTCTTCCTCCTCTCTCCCCCTCTCCTTCGTCCGCAACCGAGGCGTAAGTACGCTTTCTAGGTACAGGAGCTGGCCGGCCGTGCAATTTCGAATGTCACGCGATACAACTCCCCAGCAGTTCGTCGAAGCTCTGTGTGCTCTCTATGGTCCCTCCGGCTCCGGCTGATTCACCGGTTCGTCGATCCCGTCCTCGGTAATTGAGATCGATGCGAGATGAATTCGCCGTGATAAGTAGCATTCGCTTCGCAAGCCGGCCCCTTCTTCTTCCCTTTTCTCCAATTTTCGTTTCTATGAATGACGTGTGACCGTGGTGTGTAAAATTTTATTTATCTATGAAAAGAATTTTATTTGTCTACTAAAGATTTTTGTTTGAAAACTTTTAATTCACTGTATTTGTGTGTAATATTGTATAAAATATAAATTGAAGATTTTTATTTTTATTAAAATTCTTAACTCACTGTATGTGTATGTAATATTTAATATATTATATATAGTATAATGTAATATAAATGTAATTATATATCTATATTATATTAATATACATTATATCATACATTTATTAAATTAACACTTATTAAACATTATATTATATTACATTATATATCTATATTATATTATATTATATTACATTATATATTATATATGTGTATAATTTTATATACGTGTATTTACATTTACATCATATTTTATGAATTCTTTTATGCTAGCTTTCAATTTTACTACTTTTGCACAGTCAGTTATACTATAGCCATCATATTTATACTGCATCGTTATATTTTATTTATTGGTAGCTATATTATATTGATATTTCAGAAATCTGTACATGATATAGACTTCTGATATATACACTATACCAATATACCATAAAACTCCCTGCAGACAATGATTGAATGATCCTCGTTCCATTATTTGGCTCAATTCTGACAATTTTCTGCTTGTGCAATCCATCGAGAACCAGGCAATAATTAATCGCGACATTATAACATTCCAATTTATTGGAATTCTATAAAGACACAACGAAACATTAACCGAATTCATGGTTGTATATATTATAGAAACGTACAATAGAAAAGAATAGGAATGTTGGTACTTGATCGGTTTTAAAAATCGGGACGTAACGTTTTTACGTTTACAAGAAAATTACAGCACAAACACGGAGAAACTCTCTCGACAATTCTCCCCGAGAGAGAGGGAGTATTACATCGCGATACACACTCGCAAGTCCGCGAGAATCTGCGGATCCAAGTTCTCCAAGCCTGGGGCACACGTGACGGGGTGAACGCCCTCGGATCGTTCGGACATACCGCATCCACTGAACGCGGGAACGTTCGAAACAGAAATCGTGCGAAAAGTTTGACGTCCGTGGGAAAAAGGGATATCCCGACTTCTCGACTTTTTCATCGATCCGGCGGTCGACGTTCCTTTTCTTTTTTTTTCTTTTTTTTTTTTTCTTCCACTCGAGCAGAGACCGTGGATGACGATCGTAAACATGCTGGACAAACCAAACGATCGCGATTCGACTCCCTCTCGCTGGATCGACGCTTTGTAATCCCACCGTGGGAGGGCTAACGACGACGAATTCCAAGCAGTCGTGTTTAATTGTCCGAGGATAATTGGACCGGTAGCGTCCACAACGCCGATCGACCGATGTCACTCGAGCGCCGATACTTTCCTCCACTTCCTTCGCGCGACTGGTTGAAGGAATTCGCGGATGGAATATTGATATTCAAATGAGAGAGAGAGAGAGAGTACAAGTCGGTGTTCCGTGATTTCATCGACTCTACCGATAATTAATTGACTCGTTAGACGAAGTCGGCTGGGACTACACGGTTGGTACGTGCCTATCGCGGGGTTTAACTCTTTCCAGCCGGTTCTTTTCTCTCCCGACCAGCGTTCAACGCGGCATGATTCTTACGATTCCACTCCAGAGTGGTTTGAAAAAAAACTTTTTCCTAGTTAATTATATTTCAAACGACGGATTGTTTAATCGTTAAAGCTTCTCCTTGAAATTATTAATTTAAATAATAAGGAACGTGCTCTTGTCGACCAAAAGTCTTGATTTTATCGTAATGTTGACCGACGGTACGTGTAAAAACTGATTGAACGATATCAGTTTTATTTCGTGGGTAACACTCACATGTGTACGTGAACATAATTTTTTTAGAAACTGAAGCAAAAATAACGACGAAACTGATAGTAATAATAAGTAATAATTAATACTAGTAAATAACAAGTATAATGCAATAAATGTAGCAATATTTTAGACCTTCTACAATAATAGTTGCACGTATAAAATCTCAAGATTAATAATTAAAAAATTAAAATCAAAATATTGGGACACCTCTCTCAATCTCCACACTCATAAACAGTCTATTGGCAGAAAAGTGATTGTTCCAGTACCCAAAACCCCCATTTCAAGCTTATAGCTTCCTAGTTATAACCCTCCAGTTCAAACGCAAGTGGCACACATTAACGAGAAACGCGGGAATGATAATTTGAAAAGAGAAAAAGCATATTGTCACAGTGACATTCACGTTTGCCGGGCATGCATAGACACAGACGATCGTGAAACAAGGAAAGTACCAGCGCGCCAGGGAGATCTTTCCTCTCGCGCCGCGCCTTTCCCAACCCGACGTAACATAATTCACAGTCAATTACGGCCTTTCTCCCGACACTCCCATATCGCAGCCCAGAGAGCCCAGATAACCGGAAAACCTAGCTACCGGCAGTGAGTCACCGCTACGATCCGCCAAGATCAACGCGAGAGGCATGAATTCGCCGTCATTGGCCGACGATGACACAGCTGGCCGGCATAACCGTATTCTGCCCTCGGACTTACGCATGCTTGAGCACGCAAAAATGCCGGCCCCGATGATCCTCCTCTTAATCACCGGATCGTTTCACCGGCCTCTCTCCCACCTCCCGCCGTATAGATTTCCACGTCTTCCTCTTTCTCCATTTCTCATGCGTCGCGAGGCAGAACTGTATCGATAAACGGATCGCGCGCACACCGGGCCCCGTTTTATCTCGTCTGCCCCGGCGAGTTGCGCTCCCGAGAATGCACGTTTCGCAGTTTACTCGCGTTTCTAGATCGTGGCGTTCTTTTTTAAATACTTTAAAATTAATACAAATTATTAAATACTAAATTTTGTTAAATTAAAATTGGATCATTACAATATTACTAATTTTCTTTCGAAAATTACACTTACAATACACTTACTACAGTACACTTTCACTAAAGTACACTTTACTAAAGTACACTTACTAAAGTACACTTTACTAAAGTACACTTACTAAACTACACTTACTAAAGTACACTTACTAAAGTACACTTTACTAAAGTACACTTACTAAAGTACACATTAAATACTTTAAGTTAATAAAAATTATTAAACACTAAATTTTGTTTTAAATTAAAATTGTATCATTACAATATTACTAATTTTCTTTCGAAAAATTACACTTACAGTACACTTACTAAAGTACACTTTACTAAAGTACACTTATAAAGTACACTTTACTAAAGTACACTTTACTAAAGTACACTTTACTAAAGTACACTTACTAAAGTACCTCTTACTAAATATACTTTTCCAATTTAAAAAATTTATTCGGAAAAAGCCGCAATCAACAACTCTCCTCTATATCGACAAATCCAGAATTGCAAAAATTATAAAAGAAATTCAGCAAATCATAGAAAATCATGGGAAAGGGGGGATGTATCTGCGCGTCGATCGATTGAAATATTCACGCAAAGGCAGAAGGTTGACGGAAAGGTTAGGAGGGAACGCGATATCCGTCCGCGTTTTACGTAACAGTCGCGGCGCGACGGCGCGCGAGGAAAATTATCTTCGACGTTAATCCTCGTACCAGCGCACCCACGTCTCCCAGGACATTTCCATATTCTATCGCGATAAGCCGCGGCCAAGGAAAAAAAAACGAGACGCGGGG
The DNA here is from genome assembly GCA_030673865.1 of Melipona bicolor. Classification (NCBI taxonomy): domain Eukaryota; kingdom Metazoa; phylum Arthropoda; class Insecta; order Hymenoptera; family Apidae; genus Melipona; species Melipona bicolor. The sequence continues at coordinate 6,021,188 of JAHYIQ010000011.1, read as the reverse complement.
GGAGCTGTTGCACCGTTCGCCGGTTTTATGTCGCTCGTCGTACGTTCCGCGCGTTCGAGCGGAGATTTTTTTATTCGCTCCTCTCTCTGACACCGGTGTGGTCGTGTCTTTTGTCGCTCGGTGTACTTTACAGGCGGAGGGATTGTCACGAGGATGTTGAAAACGCTTCTTATATTCCTCTGCTCTGTCGATACACTCTCGTTGATTATCATCGACGAGGGAGAGCCTTCTCGTGAATTTTGAAGAACATTTGCGGAAGAATGAAGATAAACTTGAAGAGTTACTAGGAGATTTTTAGAATCTTTAATTGTAATGCACTTACAAAGGTGTTATAGGTGCTGTAGTCTGTGAGATTGATCCCAAATTTTCGTATTATTTTGTATTTTATCCTACACTTGTTTATGACTGAATGTATTATTTGTACATATGTAATAACGTAATAAATATTAATAACCAGTGAAACTTCATATAAGTACATATTATAATATATTATAATGTATATATGATATATAATACAATTTAGGCCTCCAGAATACTGAATAGAATGGACCTGAATCTAAATTTCATATTCTATGAAGTTTCATTTGTATCTTTTGAGTTTTCATGAAAAAAAAAATCTGTTGTTACAATTAGAAAAACTACAATCCTTGATTTTATTGTTCAACGAATATATATATATATATAAAGAAACGAAGACGTAGAAACTTTCTTTCGAGCGGTGTTTTGCATTTACGTCTGACGAAACTGGCCAGGTTGTCTATCGAGCAAAAGGGGGGTCCTGTTTATAATAGAACAAAGTCGAAGCCTATTACAGGCACGCATGTCGTGTAGGAAATGAAACTGGCAGTTCTCGCTGATTAACACTTGGACGCGCAGTGTGGCACTTAGTAGTACTTAATAAACGCTGCGCGTGTCGACGCGGAACGCGGTGATTAATGAATACCCAACGATCGCTCGAAAGTTACGTGGCAAAGCGCGTCTACTCGCGTGCGAAATGGCGTGGCGGTATCGCGTGAGAAAAAAAAAGAATTCACCGGAATCGCGAGCAGCGATGGGATTTTGAGCGGGGACCACAGCTGCTGTGACCGAAATGAAAAAATATAGAAATATAGATATGGAATATATTTATAGAAAAAAATGTAGAAAATATGTAGAAATATAGATATAGAATAGAATCTTTAAATTTTCTCTAAACCCATAAATGAAAAACCTCAATAAACCCTAATAAAAATCTAAATAAAATCTCATAAACCCTCATAAACCCTAAATAAAAAGCTCACCAGAGAGACACAAAAAAAGATGGCGGAACTAGGCAGGTCAATCTAACCCTCAAAAATCCTAAATAAACCTCAATAAACCCTAATAAAACCTAAATAATCTCAATATTTAACATCCGACATGACGTGAACCAGCTCACCAGAGAAAATACAAAAAAAGATGGCGGGGGGGACTAGGAAGGTCAGTCTAACCTAACCTAACTAAACCTAACCTAAATTAAAATTCCCTTCATCTACGGAAACACCCTGTACAGTTCGTGGCGTTACATTGTAGATATATCTGGGTTAGTAATCTCGGTTAGCTAAGAAACAGTATATCGTTTGATTTATGACGCGTAGCGTTAAGTATCCTTCATTGTTAGACAGTAGACTGTTTGGCTTGTTAAAGAGACGCGGGTGTAAAAGACTAATGGTGCGTGGTGGGTGCGATCGTTTCCACACACGAGAGTTTCTCAGCCAGGGAGCGAAAGAGAGAGCTCGGCTATATTATTGATAGGTTCGCTAATAGGTGTGAGAAAAGTGTTGACGGTCGATAAATCGAGTGGTTATTGTGGCGAGGGATAGGGTACTTGATTAGACGAAGGAATTTGTTGGACAGGTAGCGAAGCCAGATCACCTGCGTTTCTGATGTAATCGCTGCGGAATTGCATCACGCCCGATGAAATATCATTCGTTTTTGTTCGATTAAATTAAAGTCGTTTATTTAATTATTAATGGAAAAGATGAAAAGGAAAACCAGGAACAGGATTCTCTGTATGTTGAATTGCTTCATCTACATTCGATATAAAAATAATATACACAGATTTCAATTGCATTGTGCTTTTTTCGCGTTGTTATTTTCGCGAATGTTTAACAACAATTACATTACAGATTTTTGTGCGTTTATGAGAAATTCAAAGATGCAAAAAATACACGGAATTCGAGTAATATGTAAAAAAAAAAAAGAAACTGGTACTTGTTGTAACATTGTAGTAATTACTTGTTACGATATAAACTATAATATACTATATATAATAATAATATTATATACTTGGTACAACAAATAAATCTCCATAAATGTTCAACTTTTTTAACTGTCTTTAGAAAAATACGAATGTACATTAAAAACTCCATAGTCTTGCAATAAAGTTATTTGGAACTAATAGATGCATAGTACCTTCATCCATGCATCAATCAATACAAAGTCACATTTTTCTACTTATTCCATTCATTCCCAAGACACGTGCTCCCTACATTTATATCCTGAAAACTACGTAGAATGCCAATTTCACACATTTTGACGAGTTACGTATTAGCATTTATACATATCGGTGCAATTCGTTTGCGCAAACTCGATCAAACGTTCCAAAAAGGATTACCGAAATGAGAGAGCTCATCAAGACCAGGCCAAAAACTGGCACTTTGTGTGGTAATTGTCAAGTTTATCGGCCAATGACCACGGGATTACGTAAGAATCGGGGATAATCCGCGATAATGGAACCGATGGCAAGTACCGCAGGATGGCAACGACTGCCTCTCTCTCCCCCCGTGCGTTAATTATGCGCGTGCAAGAGCACGGTAATGGCGAGACCCTGTTCTTTCCCTTCCAGCTGATAAACTCTTGCTGCACGCGTATATATCTTTTCGTTCATGGTACACCACCGTTTTAATTACGCTCGCGCGTAGTAAAACGTATTGGACATTGCCTGTTGCAAAAGGCTTGGACATTATTTAAACGCAGTATGGTCTCCTATATCCGACAAAGAGACAAGAATGTTTGGTTATCAAATTTTAGATAGGAGAACAATTGTCAGTGTGTTGAAATAAGCTTTGAGTCTGCAGCTTGAAAACTCGAGATAAAAGATTAGATCTTCCTTTTTAACAATTACAGCTATTATTTAGTTACAAAAGTAACTTTGTTTTTAGATTAATTGTCGTTTTGACTATCAAAAACTATCTATTTTGTTTCTCATTTCGTATTTGAATAAGTTTCCATTAACTAATTTCTCAAATACGTCCTCGTAATAACTTCTTATATTCAATTATTTCTTATTTTATTTAGATAATGGAATAACTCAAACAAGAAAAATATTCCGGAAACAACTTATCTGAAATTACTTTTTACCTCTTCTACTTAATTCCAAACTACTTTCTCTGTGTTACTTTAGACACTTTTCTCTATATAAAAAGAAAGAGTTCTACAAAAACAGATATTTATATATATATATATATAATATATATATAATATAGATATATATATCTATAGAATATAGTATATAAAATTAAGACATTTTTTTTTTTTTCTAAACACGAGAGCTCGCTCTATCGAACTTCAAATCAGCGCTACGTGGCAAACGACAGTGGCTGAGCTCGCGAAGGAGGGGAGGGGGACAATGGAATTTCAAGCGAGGCCATCGATCAAATCGGAGACAGCCACGGAGGGACAAATGTCCCCGGGCGGCCGCGAGAAAAGGGAGAAAAGGTTAAGGTCGCCCGCCGTGTGTGTTCAACGCGGTCCGTCCGGCATCAGAATTCCGTGGAACGTTATGCAACCGGGCGAGGTGAACCCGTTCAGTGCCCCCCCGAGCGAGTCACGATAAATTTCCATTCCGTTCACCACTCCCTCCTGAACCTGGAGGAAACCCGACGGGTATTTCATTTTTTGACGTAATTCTGCGTTCAGCTCGAAACGCCGGGCTCATGGCGCAAATTACACGGGGACCACGTTTAATTGAAACGTTGCCTCGGACGAGAAATGTCGAATCGACGAAGCACCGTCGAGTTTTATCGTGGGAAGTGGCGACGGAGATTGTCCGGGGTTATTGTTAAATTGGTTTCATTGGCCACCGCGCCACGCGACTCTATCGTCGTTAGTTAAAGCAGAAAAATTTGGAAAAGATGTCTATTACTAGAATAATACTTAAGATGTCAGATAGTGTTTTTAGATAGGACTTTTGTTTGAGTAACTAGGAGGAAATATTTTAATTCTCGCGTTTTTTTTTTAAACGTGTTGTTTCGTATTACCTTCTTTCTTCAATTTAAATTGAATCATGGAAGTAAAGTTTCAACAGCGCGTAAGTCTAACGTGTACTTACATAATGCGATTTTCATTGGCTTTAATTCAAAGTATCGCCATTGTTTGGCGCTACGTATATTCGATACCAATCTTAACTGTTCCTTGGAACTCGACAATTTCGAATTGATAAGATATTTCTGCATTATGGAAGAAATAATGGAGTTAACTTCTCAACTTCAAGTTGAATCATGAAGGTGATTTTTATAATGGGATTTAGTCGTTGTTATTCAACGAGAAAAAAACGTGCGAACTCTGATCTTTTGAATCTAATAATTTTTTTACCTACAGATCCATTTACCAATCTATTTACCATTACATTTACAAGGATCAAATAACCAGACCAAGTCTGTCTTTATTAATTATTAATTTGTAATACTCTTTGATTGAGAAATGATTCTATAAACAAATTAAGCTATCGTATTATTAGTACTCATTTGTATTAAGTTTTGTTTGGTACTCGACAAGTTTGCGCCAAAATTGACTAAAATTTTCTATATTTAATATTATTATTACATTACGCACACTATAAATTAGATTCTGACTTTTTTAAAAAATTTCGTATTTTTGAAAATGTGATAAAGCACTGGAGACGTGGAATCAATCCGATTCGAATCGCGCACGCTCCGGCGAATTCTTTTAACGACAAAGCAAACGAAAGTGAAACGCGTTAATTACAACTAGGTTTCCGGCGTTGGTCGAAAAAAAACCAGCGTTACTTCGTTACACCGACCATTTGAATCGAGAAGGGAGCAACCAATCAATCGCACGTTCTGTCCCTAACGAAAGCGTTTCTCTTTGGAAATTCTCCAGCTTTCGTTCATCGAAAATTCAAAAAAAGTTAGTTCGACAGAAAAGTCTCTCCGCTGTGGAGAAACGTTTGATCTGACTCTGGAGGATGGTTTTCACCATCCGAAATCTTCGCTGCTCGAACGTCGACGCATCAGAGGAATCTGCGTTGAGGGAGTCGCGACGAAATGTTACAACTTTGGAGGACGCGCCTGGAGGGGTTGTTCGGCCGCTCGAGAGAATCAGAAATCCCCGTCGATTCGCGGTCTTCGGTTGAAAAGTAAAAGGAGTCGTCTGTAAAATGGCAAAAACGGCTCTTTATCAAGCTGTTCGGTTCGCGTCCGCGCGACAGGGGACGTCGTCCATCTCGACCACACCCTTCGGACTGAGAACCCGACCGGTTGGAAAGTCCACGGGGGATAAGGAGAAAGCCCCTCGTCGTGGAGAGACGGAACGATTGACCCGAGTGGTTAGCGGAGTCGGGCGATTTTTTCACGGAGGATCAACTTGTCCGCCATATTAATGACCGCGGTGCTCGGATTATTCGTCGAGGTTAGCCGGCGGTCTTCCTTCGGGCTGAAGCCAACTTTCTCGGAAAATTGATTGCGTCTCTTGGAGAATCTCCCCCTCTTTCTCCATTGAGAGGAAAACAGACGTAGCCGGAGAAAGAAAGCAAAAAGGGGAAAAGAATAGCCGAGAGAAAGAGAGAGAGAGAGAGAGAGAGAGAGAGAGAGGGTCGCTAAGGGAAAAGAGTTGACGTAGTCATCGTCGAAGACGTCGAACGAGAGAGTTTTCTTCCTTTCGCCACGATCGTGGCTAATTATCCTCCGCCGAGCGATTCCCCTTTAATTGGTGTTTTCTTATTGACTGTTCTCTCTCCCGGCGGCGGGCGAACAGGACAAAGTGTCTTCGAAACACGAATTTCCGTCGCAGTAATTCAGTTTCGCGAGTTCTTTTTACCTCGAGTCCCCCCTCCTCCCCCTCCGTTCGATTTAAAGCGGAGCTTTGTTGCGAGTAATGTCTCCTTGTTTTTCTCCCCGCGGATCTCGTTAAAGGGGATCGCCTCGAGATAGACGTCCGCGTTCCCTCCAGATGCTCCGGATATTCCGTTGGTCGCTAAAAAATTGCGCAGCCATTTTGCCAGCGGAAATGCGGAACGATTACGTGGAAAGCTGCTTACTCTTGAAGCGCAAACGCTGAATGACGGATCGCAGGGGATGAGTCTCCTATTGGCAAGATTTGGGTTCGGTGTTGAGTTCTTGCCGGTCGAACTAATGCTCGGCCAAACTCGTCTCGTCGCGAATCGGCTTTACATCGAGTCGAATCCCTTTCCCGCCTTCTACCGCCCTCCCTCCCCCCTACCCCCTCTTCGCAGGAGACGGCAAACAAAAGGAACGGCAATCGAGCTTGTTTGCTGTAACGTTTGTTTTCTTGGTCCGATATTAAATGTAACATCTCGGAGAGTCGCGGATTTAATCGTTCGAGAGAGTTTTCGAACCTATTGTTAAATTAAGAGCGTTGTATTATAAACAGGTCCGAGTTCAAATGATGCAACAACGATTACATTTGATAATCGTTTTGTAATAGATAATTAAACGATAGCTTACTTTGAAACTATATCAATCTGATTAGTTTAATTGTGTCGTGTCTAACGTTAGAAAGAGATCCAGCACTGGTTTGTAAGAATAACAGCAAGATGGTTTGCTCCAGTCGATCGTCGCGACTGTGATTCTACGCTTTCCCGTTTGGATCTTTTCATCCTTGCCAAGAGACCGATCATGGCTGACATAATATTTATTCGTAATATTCTCTGCGATATTAGCATCCTGATATTTTAGTTAGTTAAGTTTAATCACTCACGTTCCACGTAGAATCTCTCGATACAATTGTTCTTCGCGTTTAACAACAGCAGAAATTATTATTTAACGTCATAAATCATGCGATACTAACGTGTTATCATTCGAAATCTGCACGAGCAGGATATTCTTTTCTTTATCATTTTTTTATTCGTCGGCTACGTATATTCTATCTTTTGTGTAAAGTTTCATTAACTTGCTCTATAATTTACTCTATTTACTCAGTTCGATACCTTTCAGAATTAATTCTACAATTCTCTTTGAATTTTCTCAATTTCTCGTTCGCAATTTCCCAACAACTTTAACGACAGTTCATTTTGTGGTACGCTGATTACTGCGAATGATCATTGAAATGATCGCATTGGTTACAAAAAAAAAAAAGTCGTAGATACAACGGGATGGGAACAACAGTAAAATGGCATTGGCGAAACTCGAAGTGATATTTCTCGCTACATTGGCCATCGATACGATGGATTGATTGATCGCCACGAATGACGAGACTGAAATAAATCGCGATGGCGATCTCGTGTTACGAGTAATCACGTTGATACGCGAAGTGAAACTCGCAACGGAATTTTACTATTCGATTAAATCTTATCTCGACTTTTCTTGCTCGACCTTTCGCATCGGTCAGGTACGATCTCTTTCGTAAGAGATTTTTACCGCTATTTACCCAATAAATAGATATTCCTTTCAACATGACTTAATTTACTTAATTTACTTGACAAGTAAATATTTATTTCAACATGACCAACGCGACTTTGCCTCGAACTCGCGAATTGAAATTCAAAGGGTGTCACGTTCAAACGTTTCAGGAATTTACATCGAAACGAAATTCTGTTTATCGAGTCGGAATAAATTCTACTTATTCCGCTGGAATTTGAACAACATCCATCGAATTACGATTCGTAAAAATGTAACGTGTAAGCGATTTAAACGTCGAAACCATCGAATTTTCCAGAGTAACATGCACGTGGCACGAAACGTCATTTTTGTGCTTTTGTCGTTTCTATTTTCGCTGCGCATCGAACGAAGTATAGCGATACGTATCAAGTGTCGTACGAATCAATCGTATCAATTCTCGTTTCAGAACCGTGCGAGAAGACATACTGTTCCTGGGGCGCGACGTGCGTCGTGTCGGAGAACGGGAAACCTTTGTGCCAGTGTCCAACAGATTGTCCTTCGACTTCTGAACCTGTCTGCGGCTCCGACAACGTGACCTACACCAACTATTGCCATCTACGGAAAACCAGCTGCCTCGAGAGAAAAACTACACGAGTGAAGAATCAGGGCGTTTGTGGTGAGTGCCGTTCCCTGTTACGTTACGTGTTACAGCCATTCGTCGAAGCGATCTTTGAAGTTTCCAAATAAACAGGCAGGATATTGGAAAAAAGTTCGATCAGAGCCGCAGAAATAAAGCGTGACACACTTGTGTCGCGACAGTGAGGAAAGAAAGAAAGAAACAGAAAAGAAAAAAAGAAAGAAAGATAATGTCAGAAATCTACTATACAATCTACCATCTAAATCTAGTTTGATCAATAGTAATGACAACTATACGTTCAGAAATGTAAAAAAGCGTTCTATCGTCATTATTACTGGGTCGATTCTACTCGACAACGAATCTCATTTACAAATCGATATTAACTTTACAAAATTATTCAAAATATTGGTATAAATTTGATTTGATACTGCGACACGCCGAATGCACCAAATCATTGCCTTCGCAAAAGAGAAAAAAAGTGCACTTGAGACGTTTCTTCAACGACGATTAGTTCGATTAGGAAATAATTGCATGCAGCTTAAACTGGGACATCCTGCACATCGAATCAAGGGAAACACGACAGCGATTCGACAGCGGTTGGCAGGAACACGGTGAAATTAGTTTTCCCCGTCTTTCTTTCCTTTTCTCTTTTCCGGGCGTGTTTCTCACCACCACGACGACGAGGACACGCACGGCCGCGCGTTTCGAGCGTTTCGATTCCCTAATGGCGTTGGCGGGACTCGCCTGCGAAACTTCCACCGCGCGAGTGCATCTGTCGATGCAAAGCGGAAACTTATTCCGCGATATCCTGCAATAACGATAATGTGCCGATATCGCGGCCGCTCTCTCAACCGTCACGTCACATTATTCGCGCTCGGATATCGTCGGCCCGCAAAAATAGAGACGCAGCCTCCCGATATGCCTGCATCCGGCTGCATCGACACGTGTCACGCGGCTAAAACGCGCGCGAAGGACACACGAGCGAAGGAGTGGGTATCTGAGGCTGCGTAAAATCAGGATTGACGCGTATCCATTTGTCACGATAGCGACTCCGAAGAAACGGGCTCCGTTTATTCGCTGTAAGTTCCCGTCGCGAGTTCGTTCGGCGAAACTCGAGCGAGTTTCTCGCACGTTCTCTCCCCAGTCGGTCAGTTTCGCACTTTACTCCGGGTAATTGCCGGAGTTTGTCGGAAAATGAAATTTGAGACAATCAGAACTCGAGAGCGGCAAATCGTTGAAGAGATGAGGCTTCGAGCCGCAATTTGGCAACCACGTCGGTCGTCAAAAATTCATATCGCCGGCATTTATACTCGGGCTCGAGTATGAATTTATAATTTTGTCATGAATTTAGCGAGTGAAGTTTGTGGGAAATTAATAGCACGCCAACGGCGACGGATTAGTGACGTAAAATTGATTGCTAGTAACACCATCTGCGGAATGATGTTAATTAGGGGGCATCGTATTTAAATCTAGCCAACAGCTAGGATTTCAGGACTTCTTTTTATAATTTGCTGATAATTATAACGAACGTGTACATTTTGGTGTTGCGTGATGCGATGTACAATAGTGTAACATCTGAACAGAATATACAGAACTTAGAATGAAAGCTATCGTATAACAAGGATCTAAGAAAAACAGAAGAAGAGATTTCTCAAGACAGTCAATTGACACTCACATAAACTAGAGTTTCTATTGCTTCTTACGAAAGTTTAAAAAACAGTGGAGGGTATTATTTTTCCAATTATTCTAAACGACTGATTATTTCTAACGTTATATCACTTTATTTGAAGTGATGCTTCGTAAATGGATTATCTGGTAGATGATACATAACCAAAAAACAGTTTTCGAGAACAAAGGGTTAATTGCCACGACTCGTTTGAAGAGCATAAACTTCGGCCGGGAACGCCGAACCGAAGTTAATATCGTCGATGGCCATTTTGTTTGCGCTTCGAAATTCCGAACGAGCTTCGGCTGCCGGCCGGTGAATCTCGGATCAATTTTCGCGATGTACAACCGGCCGGGGGTAAATATAAAACGCGTGTATCGGCGCGCAAGAGATGAGACGGAGGAAGCTCGAAGGCGGCAGAACTGGCGCGCACACGTGGAGAACAGAGCGTGTGCACACGCCTCGAAACGTATTTTATCACTATCGGGGATCCCTTTTTACCTCGGCCCGTCCGGCGGGATCTTGCCACCATGAATTAACCATCAGTCGATACCCGATTTTTGCTCTGGTAGAAAGCTCTCTCTCCCCCGTCGAGGTCGTCGCGCGCTGATTCTCAAAACGATCTTTTATTCAAACGAGCCTATACACGCTTGTATCGACACGTACTACTCTCCTTTTCCGTCTCCGTCTCCGTCTCCATCTCGGCCGTCTTCCTTCCTCTCTCCCTCTCTCTTCTTCGTCCTCTCGCCGACAGGAGCATCGGTGAAGGTCTTACGGCTTCCCGCGAGCGGAATGTATTACACACGGATCGCGAGGAGAACAGCTGGTAAGCGATGTTCATGAAAATTAGTTGGAATTCTTTCAGGTCCCCGCAGTCGCTTGGTTTAGGTTAGGTAGAGGAAAGTCGAACGATTCGGAACGATTTGGAATTCACCGATACTATTCGCGTTAATTGTTTAAAAGCCAAATGTTGCCCAGCTTGATGAAACTGGTCGGTATAGCTCCTAAATGGATCGCGTTCGCGTATTTCGGGAAAATTTTAATCTTCGCAGAGAGGAAATTTCGAAATAAACGAGAGGTTTCTGCTGCTTTGAATGTAGCTTCGTTGCATTTTTCTCGATCGGGCGTTCGTCTCATCGCTGGAGAATTTAGGTCGGAAACGCGTGTATAAACGAAAATAATAAATAGCAGCCGGTGAGATTATTAGACAGACGTTCAACGCCTCGGCGATCTTATTTTATCTCGGGGAAAATGATTTAACTTCAGCTTCCCGTCGAGAGTATAGATAAAGAGGAAGTTTATTAGCAAAATCTTCATCGAGTTTCGCGGGTTTAGTCCGACGAAGAACTTGTGCAGCTGCACAGTTTACTCGAACGAAGCTGTACAAGTTCTTCGTTAAACAATTTATGAGTATCCGGTGGTGTGCGCTTCGCTATCGTCTCTGTAGGATTTTATAATTACGTATGGTTTCTTTCTGACAGAAAACGGAGAATCTCCGATAAGACGAGATTGGGATGGGAATATTTCAAAGCAAAATAAAATTGACAATCTGGCTCGAGATTTGAAATCGAAACTCCCTCATCCCATCGTAATTTCACTTCTCGGGTATTCACGGGTCGCTGAATCTTTACGCGGCGAGAGAATTAATTTGGCTCACGTGCCGTGAAATTTAATATGATGTGCAACGATCAGCGACGCACGATTTTCACCCGGTGGCGCTCGTTGAAAGTCTATCGAAGGCTCCCGACAAACTTACGACCCGCTTGCACCTCATCTTTCTTCCCGCACATTCAATTACCTTCGAACAAGCCAGAGATCCTGGAGAGTCTGGAAATGAACACGCAAGGTCAGGACACCAACGAGATCTCCAACTCTCGAAAATCCAACTTTATGGAAGTACTTTGCCAGACTTCGGTTACGGAGAACTCTCGCCGTTTTATCAATTTATTCGTTCCATTGTAACACAAGGCTTGTTGTTGTTGTTTTTTTCTCTCTTCCCTCTCTTTCTCTCTTCTGAAACTTTTAAATTTCGTCGGCGATCGATAGGACGGCTCCGTTGAAATTTGTTTGGAAATCGAGCGCCAACCGGGCACAAACACGTCGCTTTCTATAAAGCAAACAGATATTAAAAATTGCTATTAAAAATTCCGCGGCAGGTGTAACAAGTCCGATAACGATCGAAGCAAATAGAAAGTGTACGAGGTATCGTTAATTCTTTCGCAGTACGAACTGCCTGAAGCTTTCAATCTCCGTTTCGGTTGTTTGAGATTTAGAGAAAATTTTATAAAAATTTATACGTAGATAGAACTTGCGCTGAAATAACTTTACAAATCATTTTATTCACCTACCTTCCATTTAAATACTACTCGCGACGCGCTTTTACTGCCAATAAGTAAAAAAACTGCACGACCCGAGTACGATTTGTCTCACTGAAAGGCCCAGAGGAAATGAAGACGAAAAATTTTTTGCCATAAAATTTTATTGATGTGCAAACATTTGAGTCGATAGTAGAGCTACCAGACAACGCCACTCCTACTCGAGGTCTACGCCACGCCCCCTCACGAGTCACGTGACCCAAATCAACCAATCGCTAATTTTCGTTGCATTAGCGTTGCATTAGCACCTGAAGAGGCCCGATTTTCTGCGTTACTCTCGTTAAAATCACTTTCAGTGATAATATTGATTCTCTCGCGTACCAGTCCGACAAAAAAAATAGTAGCAGATTGTAGGATTCGGGCGAGAAGGCGAAAGATTATGGAAGAAAGGAAGAAGTAGCTTTTTTCCTCTTTTAATTCTTCCTCTAAAATCGAATTCAGATTCGGACATTATCACGCTCGGCCGTTTTCCTTATTCTCCCTCCTTAACCAGCCACTTTTCTCTCTTTTCGTTCTTATCTTATCGGCCGTAGTTCTGGTTCATTGCAAGCTCATGCCGCGAACAACTTATAAGACGGCCGAGCTATTAAACAAAACTACGTTCGAGCTACGAGGTTGGTGCAGCGGGTTCAAACATCGGCCCCTATCGTCCGAGTCAGGGGCTTTTTAAATTTTTATCATCTCATAACCGCGAGATTCATCGCTGATACTTACGTGTATGCACACAGACGCTTCTCACAGGCTTGCTTCCACCGGTGCTAGAACAACCGCCTCGACGAAACTTAAACGCGACGTTTAATTAAAAATAATCATGGACGATGATGCAAATTGACGTAATTTATCGCGAGAACCCCACCGTTTAATAGAGGGGAAACGTATTTTTGCGGGTACGAGAGAACGCGGACTCGCTATTCGCAAGAGCGCAAGACGTCTTTTCAAACAAGTTCCCCACGTGCACGTAAATATTATGCGAGCAAACAATGCGGTACGGGCGTAACAGCATCGTGTAAAATAGCCGAGTGTCCCTGGTGGCTCTCTCAGACGAGTTTTCCTTCTGATGTTCTCCTTCTGCCCGCTTCTCTCGCCGGCTTCCCCGCTCACGTATTCCTCGTGTTGCTTAAAGTATCTACTCCACGTACATATTCAAGCTCGGTCGCGTTCAGCACCGTTATCCCTCATTTTTATTCTTCGCCGCGTACTTTCAATTTTCATTCCTTTCCCCACCTCTCCTGGTATACACTTTTTTACTTCGAACCGCGCCACCGCTCCTGTTGCGCAAGATTTCGTCGTCATCGATATTTATCTGTCAACTTCAAGGTATTTACCTTGCCCATCGAGCTAAGCTTTTGCAAACGCACGCAATCATTCTTGTTCGAACGCGCGGTGAATTCGAAAGTCGCGATAACTTTCGTGTTTTTACCTTTTTTCGTAGATATATCTCACTTGCATTGTAATTATACGATTTATACACTTGTACAATTCGACGTTTATTCAAAAGCGAGATAAAAGATAGAATCTTGTATAGAATCCAATTGACTTCCGCGTGTTCTTTATAGTCTTCAGTTAACATCCTCATTCCTTCTAATTTCGCAGTTCCTAGAAAGTCCAAGGATTCTTTCTGTCTGTTTTATGCTTCTTCTTTAATGTGAGTTTTATTGCGCTATCGATTTTCTTCACAGTAACTTGCACAGAGTTTAGTTTCTCGTCAATACTCATCAACTTGTTGTCGTTAAATCGACATGATTATTTTGCGCGGGTTGAAGAAGTCTCTTTTTTGGAAATTCGGCAAAATCGCCTGCGTGCCCCGTACGATTGTCATAGTGAAAGCCTGGCTTGAGACTGTTTGTTCTACTCGCGCAAGTCTTAGAACGTAAAATATGAGAGCATATTTCGGGTATAGAGTATCGAGTCGTGCAAACCTATAGAGAGTACAGTGGGTGATCGGTTAACGAACATAACCGTTCAAAGACAATGTTTGCTATTCGAATTGTTCATTAACCGATCACCCATTAAATTATTTTAAATATGGAAAAATTAGAAAATCAACAAGAGTGGGTTCATTTCTTTCGCGTGTAATCTTTCAACAATATTATAATTACATAAAATACAATTCTACAAATCGTACAAACAGCGTCGCGGTCTGAGGTATTCGTTGTCTGAAGATAAAAATCTTTCGCGAAAGTATACGCAGTTCAAACTTGTTCAAATCGATCACCCACTGTATCAAATCGTGGCAGAGTGTAGAGAGTAGCGAGTTGTGATAGCGTGATAGTCTCAATATCTTTTGTCATCGCTGATTCATTCGGACTTTTCAGTTTTCCTGAATTTTAATTCTCAAGTTAATAAACTTTATATTTATTTTAAATCACTTTAACGTTGGTCAACTTCGCGTTGTTTTCACCGACCAGTTTATCTAAATTCGGTCGAAACACCCTTCATTTCCTTTCGTTTCAACGTCTCGCAACTTATCTCCATTTCTCTCTTTGTTCGATCGGAGTACACTCGGAAGTCGTTAAAAACGCCTTTCCCAGTTAGTAACGTTCCCGTTATCTTCGGGTGATCGGTGACGATTTTACGCGAAATTCCAGACGAGTCTTAGTCCGCGGGAATAAAACGGATAAACGAAACAGCCGGATAGATAAGGGAATGAAAAAGGGGGGAGCGAATGATAAGCACGGGTCTTAAGCTGAAGCCTTCGCGCGCATTCTCTTCGCTCGCTGTTTCGCCGCTCTCTTTGTCTGCCTTCTTCGGACCGTGCGAATTTTCCGACTGTTTAACGAGGAAGACTCGCGTAACATCGATTATGGGAATCGTTCGCGCTTTCGCGCGGGGGAAAGGAATCGGTTGGATAAATTACCAACTTTGAATCACTCGTAAACCCATTTTTTTCTTACTCCGCGCGATTTCCATTGTCTCTTTTCGAACGTTAAACGTGACACAAATTTTCAAGAGGCGGCGGCGAACAATGGCGAGCAGCGGAACGATGGAGAGCTTTCGAAACGCACTCGTGCAACTCATTTCGACAAAGAGGAGCACCAAGGAAAGAATCGGGAAACTGTCCGACGCAATTCAATTCGTTCGACTCGAGAATTCATTCCGAAACACCATCTCCTTTTTGCTTCGTTTTAGGCAAATGCCTAAATGAACTCTTTGCACACTCGAACCTTTGATTTCGTGCAATTTGTCCCGAGTAGAGAAAACCTATCGGCAAATTGTCCGTGTTGAATGAAGATTCGATCGCGTGCAAGAAAAAAAAAAAAAAAAGAGAAAAAGGGAATGAAAAAGATTCCATTGCACGAACATCGAACGCGAAATTAGAGGCAACGGTGTGAAATTATAAAACTCGCGTTGCTGAAAATTCCATGGGATCCTCCGCGCGAGAAGATTATCCTTTCGTGTTTTTACTGGGCAATTGCGTATGTATTCAGGCGAAAGCGGCGAGAAATTAAATTAATCTTATCGGCTTGAGGGAGGTCCCTTCCGACCCGGATACCAACCCCCGGTCCCTTCGTTTCCGGCTCACGTCACATCACCGGAAATGCTGCCGTTCCTGTTTCTTCCGCGTTGGTACGGTCACTTACCAAGCGCCGTTAGAACAAGTATCCAGACTTCTTTACATACAGCGTACGTTTTACTTTGTTGCACCGTTACAAGAGGGAATTCATTGCGAAGAAGAGTTCTTTGCGAAAATTACAAAATAACTGCGGTATTACTCGCAATAATGACAATAATATCCGAGAGATAAACGAATTTAAATGACGGATAATATCGAATAATTACATTCAACACATTCAACAACTATATTCGATTATAATCGGTAATAACGTTGAATAATTACAAAATTTGGGATATTGGCGTACGCGCTTAAAATTTTATCGCACGGCCGCTACGTACGGTGGAAAGAAAATTTTCATATAAATTATCGTATTATCATAATATATGTTCCGATCCCCTCCCCTGTTCGCTCGTCTCGTTCCTTTTCCAACTCTCTTCATTCAACCTTCCTCGGTCTGTCCTTCTTTTTCAGTTGAAATATTTGTACAGAGGTACGCGAGCTACGCTCATTCACGCACGCACTTGATGATTTAACCGTACATTTTTCGTACGCTCGACCTCTCTTTTTATCACTGCAACGATAACGAATTAAGTCAACGGCTCGTACATTTGTTACGCTAAAGATCTGCAAAGGGGGGGAAGTTTGCCGAAGAAGTAAAGCACACTTCATAAAAGGATCCCTTTTAACAGAGAGAGAGAGTGTGCTCCCTCGATCCGGAGGCTAGCTTCTGATTTTCAATGGCTCGTTTAAGCGAGCCAGATTTGCATCGCGGACAAAGTGGAGAGATACACGAAGGACTCGCCCGGATGTAGATCGAACGGGCGCTAAGTTAATTACCGATCGCGCGAAATTGGATTTCGATCGAGCTGGCAAAGGTGTCGGATGAGGGAGGGTTGGATCGGGGGGCGATGACTGCCGATCCGGTATCGTTATCCGGAGTAATTCGAGCGGCATTAATAAGTCGGACCCCGAGATCGACAATTTTTCCGATGTTAGACACCTCTTCGTCGTCCTCGCGTCGAGGTCTTCGTCAAAGTCAATGGGACGTAATTAAGTTAATCAGGGACTATCTCCTCGGTACACTTCATTACTTCCTCAAGCCGGTGCGACTTGGCCGGCGCTCGGTCAACTTTTATCTAACTTACCGCGGCGATAAATCGTCGATATCGCCGGTCGTTCTTATCTTAGGTCCACGTTGCCAACACCACCTTGACAGAATCGGGCAAAGGGATCGGGCAGGAGGCACGAACTTTACGAATTACAAGTTCGATGAAAAGTTCAGCGCGTTAATTGATTCGTCGCCGAAATAAATTCACCGCCGGGGGTCAGGGGCCGATCGTTCTCGCCGTATATCAACGTATTTACGGCCCGTATTAACGCAGACCACAAATACGAGTTTCAATAAAACGTTATATATAAAGTTTCAATTAAAACCTTGATTAAATATTCGTCGACGTGAATGGCGTGTAATTAAATTATTTAGCAGACGGATATGAAACGTTCATAATGACTCCGTGGTCACGAGCCGCGTTTTAGTTTGTCGATATTCAGGTATACACGAACCTGTGCCACGGTGCACAGTGTACACCGGTTTGCGGTGTTTGCTGCTTCGTACGCAGTTTGTTTTCCTAAGATTATGGAATTTCACTATCGATGCTATAGAAACTATGGCGTAGCTATGTACGGTGACTCGCCAAACGAACATATATACGTATATTTAACTACCGTGATTTTGACTATTTGATCGTACCTTGTAACTTCTTACAAACTTTTTTATATCTTTACATTTTCACTTGATCAACACTTGAGTTACAATTGAGTTTCACTACTGTGTTAACGAAATTTAAAACTGTCTTGTGCAACATCAACAGGTTTTGAAATACTTTTGTAAGCAATTATAAGTACACTAGAATGTGAATCAACCAAATAGTGTAGATTTTCATGACTTTTGTCACTCTAGTGTCTGTCAAGGGAGATCTCATTGAATACGTGATGAACGCTGCGAAATATATACTTCAAACTACTATCAAATATTTTATAACTTTTTACACAGTTTTTATATATATAAGTTTTAGAAACTTGATTGACACGTGAGTCGTGACTGTGTCAACGAAAGTCAAAACTGTTTTATAACACCGTCAGTTCTGAGATACTTTTATAAGTAACAGCAAGTACAAGTAACAGAATATGAATCATTCCCAACGACAGCGTCGATTTCCAAGATTTTTGCCACTCTAGTGTCAGACATTGGCCCCGTAATGTCCCTATCGGTGATGGGGACGCAACGATAGTCTCTGTGTCGCCAGGTGACAAGACGCTCGATCCCCCGTATACATCTTCATTTCGTGGAATGGCGTCTCAGCTACTTCCTTCCTCCCTATTCTCGAGTTCTTGGCCGGGGTTGACTTGTCCCGACGCTTGTGTCATTCCACGTCTCTCGAGAGACGTGCACGAGAGCGGCAACGTATTCGCGACAGCCCCGGCAAGCCCCGCAAAAATATCCACCGAAGGGTGTAAATTCGATCCAAGTCCTCGCGGGAATCCCCCGGCCGTGATTTAGGCGAAACCGATGAAGGGTGAACGCCTAATGCGTTCCGGGGGCGTCGTTATGATAGAGGGCGCGCGTGTCGCGTATTTTTCACGAATTCCGCCATCGTTCGAACACCTTTAAACCCCGGAATTCTCCAATTCGGGTGAGGAACGTTCGCGGTGCTTCGTGCGGCAGCCGTCGAAATAAATAAACGTGGAATTTACTTGGGCGCGGTGTTGGAAAATGAACGAAACTGAGTCACGTTGTATTCGAGAATGTTTCGCGGAAGATGCCGTTAACTGGCTATTTATATGAAATTTGGCACTATTATTTGGATGGTTGGGCGATTAATGATTGGCTCGTACATCATTTATGAGAAATTGATATGCCGATACTGGTGTTATTAAATAACAATCAATATTAATTATCAGGAAATATGCTCCGGTGCTTGACCCGTGTTAACGGCCGACTTTAATAACGACCGGCATATTATTAGCAACGGTAGGTGTCGGTTAGGTTTTACAGGGATCGCAACACCAACTGCCCTCTTACATTCGCTATACGTGCCCAACCAAATTTTCCATATTTTCCGTGTTTAAATATGTCCATTACAATTAGCTACGCCCGTTCGTATTTCACGCTCGTGCGCGAAATTAATCGGGCAATTCTGTTCGGAATAATTGAAGCGCATATTTTTCCCTCCCCAGAGATTGAAAAGGTGCATAACGAACGCGAGTTCATCACCGTCGTTCCGTCGAGGATCATTTATTACCTCGCGAGACGTTGCAACTGTTTCCGTTCCTATTGTCGAGTCGAGGATGGATGAAGCTAGCCGATGCTTACAGTCCATTTTCAAAGATACTTTCAACGCGAAGAACGTGATTATTTTTGCAACTGCTAGTCTAGTACGGTTAGTCTCATACGGTTTGCTGCTGTTCGTCGTTTTTTTATCACTGAAAGTGATTTTAGCGGGGGTAACGCAGAAAATCGGGCCTCTTCAGGTGCAACGCTGATGCAACGAAAATTAGCGATTGGTTGATTTGGATCACGTGAGTCGCGAAGGGGCGTGGCGTAGACCTCAAGTAGGAGTGGCGTTGTCTGCTACTGAGACAGTTTTGTATCGATTCAAATGTTTGCATATCGATAAAATTTTATGGCAAAAAGTCGTCTTCATTTCCTAGTCAGAACAGTTGCCTTTGATTGAGACGAATCGTACTGGAGTAGCGTGCTGGGGTACAAGTTGTGCAGTTTTTTCTCTTTTTTTTTTCAAGGAATGGCGTCGTAGATAAACAAAATCTACTACGTATCTGCTTGTTCTGCTTTTCAGTCGTTTCATTACATTGCCCGGTCATGCACGACCTTTATTTTATTTGTCTTATTCCGTTTATATGGTGGCCACGTACAACGTTATACTACTTGCCTGATCATAGAGAACACGTTTCTTCTCATTTGACCACGCGCGCGGGCTTGTTCCACTTCAGACGCTTGCCGTTTCTAATTATTTTCTACTCATTCTGTCTACCTAGAGGGAATTATTTAAATTATTTCGCTGCATGTACCGCGTTACGATCTCGGCTGCAACGAGAATACACTGCGTGATAAAATTCTAGATCCCAATCCTGTACTTTCAAGAGTCACGTTTCAATTACATCGCGAATCCAAATACGCGACTGCATATTTCTAAAGATTTCGGGGCCTCATCCTCTCCTTCGTGGACAAGACAAAACTTTATCGAAACGTCTCTTTGAGAAACAAAAATATTACAATTACAATCTTGTTTCTTAAGTATAACCAATTAAAGTACCAATAGTACTTGAAATATTATTACGAGTGAAAAAGTTTGTTACCTTATCGTAACATCTCTTTGAGATACAAAAATGTTGTAACTATAATTTTGTTTCTTAAATATAATTAATTAAATAAGTAATATAAAGAAATATCGTCACGAATGAACAAGTCATCTTTATCGTAACATCTCTTTGAGAAACAAGAGTATTATAAAAATAATTTTTGTTTCTAGAATGTAACTAATTAAAGTACCAGTAGTGAGCGAAGAAGTCGTCATCTTCGTCGTAACGTCTCTTTGAGAAACAAAAATTTCATAAAAGTAATTTTCTTTCTAGAATGTAACTAATTAAAGTAGCGTAAAGAAGACTAACGTTACGAATGAAGAAATCGTCGTTTCTTTATGGCGCGTATATCCTGCCACGTAACTGCCATCGATTATTAATTCGCAGCGAGTATCGCGAGGCTACGAGGCCCCGTGGATTCGGAGAGGTAGCAATTTAACGATCCTCGGTCTCGGCGCGCTGTGTGCGCGACTAATATCACTCTCGCCCCTAATTCAAGGCCGGTTCTCCATTCGCCTCTCTCAATTTCGGAGGCGTCTTTCGTGCGCGCTCTCGCGCTTCCTGCTACGCTCGGCTCTTCAATTATTACGGCCTGCGAGGGCTGCGGTATTTTCAAGGTGTTTTGACGATAACTGATGGGACTGGCGGGGTTCGAGCCATCGTCGCAGACGCTCGTGCCAGGGGATCCTCTCGTACGTACGTACACCGTAAGAACATTGTTTTCCGCGCTCGTGCGCACACCACCGCCGCACCTTTCTGGCTCGTAGCTTTCTAGCCACGTCCTTCCCCGTCACACCTTCACAATGGTAACGCGTTACTCCCCACGAAATTTAATTCCGCCAGCGGCATTCTTACCCCGCGCTCGCAGCCACCATGATTTATAATGACATTGAACCGGCGCAACAACATATAGAATGCACGGTTACGCGTGTTATAAGTTTCCCCTCTCCCTCACCAGTCGCCGTGATATCACGAGGTGAAATATCGTCCTCGATGCGACACCGCGTTGGTTCTTGCGCCCGGCGTAACTTTCCCTCGAGCTCGATGAGCTGTTTCGCCGCTTGTTTACCGTACGCGTGTGACAGTTGCGTTATAATTGCCGTGTAGCGAGGCCACTCCATCGTCGACTCGCTTCTCGGATGATGAATTCGCGGATTCAGCGGATCCTCGTTTTTCACAGGATTCTGTTTCACCGACGGTAGTCGGCTTTCAGTCACCGTGGGTTTAACGAATCAAAGCAGGTGGATGAGAAAAGATAGTGTGAACGAGTTTTTGAGGCTTTTTTAACTATCTTTTAACTATTCTTGCTTCTTCCGATTCTTTCTCTGCAATTCATTCGAGTTTTAATTTCTCCAAACGTATAAGTTTGTCAATTATTATATACGAGGTATAGTGAGAATACGAGTGTTGACAAACAATTTAACCAAGTGACAGAACTTTACGTTTCTTTCGTATGCGGACGAAGAAACGGCATTGTTCGCCGGCGCGTACGTGTACGAGCGGCAGAAACAATTGGATAATCAAGGAAACGGTATTGTTTATTCAGGCAGTTTCTTGCCGACTCAACGCCATTTTTCTTCCTCTGTCTTCAGCCTTATCTATATAGTTCCATTCATGTGTAATGGAAACAAGCTGCGCGTGCGAAATTTAATTCTCGCATTTCCCGCCACCGTCCTACGGTTGGGCTTCGCCCAGGATTGATAACGACATTGAATTAGTAGATTCGCGTATTCGCCAGGCACGTTTTGGCATTGTTATTGACACAATGTGTACTATCACCGTGAAATACTGCGCACGACGCGTAGTATCGCTTACGTTTATGTTCAAGTAGTCTCACTCACTCTGAAAAACACTGTCTGAACTAGCAAAACTTTTAGCGACCGTCTATTATAGTTGTTCGTTGTAACAGAGAAAGGAACGAGGAGAAAAATCGAACACAGCTTTTTTAGCTATCTTAAATACTATATAGATAATTTCTTTCCTCGAGTCATCGAAAAATCTTAGGCTAATTTTTCTATCCCTGGCAAAAAATTTTCGACTAAAACAAAAGTATTTGAAAGTATTCAAGAAACAGTGAGATTTTTTTTAATAGTATTTTATATATTTCGAAGGTTGTAAATGTTTTTAAATATTTTTGATTTGACTGAAAATTTTTTGCCAAAGGTAGTACTGTACTCGCGTTAAAACTCGAAATTGTAATTACGTAATTTTCAGTTTGAGTGTTAAAGTTTCATTAAAGTAGGAAGTTGAGCTCGTTTAATAATTTATCGTTAGTGATAAAAAGTGTGATAATCACGTTAAAATGCCCCACGCATGATGGTCCCAATTCCAAAACTTGCCAACGGACAAAAAAGTGCGGTCACTTATGAGGACACTACTGTACTTACGTCCCAATCATCAAAAATTTTTCAAAAAATTCTGCAACATCTGTCAACTTTCAATTTCAGTTTATTGAAAACGCAATGCGTTTACTCTCGCTCGGTCCGCTCGAAAAAACCTCGAGATACTCGGGGACAGAAGATGCCAGTTGTTCGATCCCCGATTCGCATGCACGCGTGCGTGGAATAGAAAATCCCTTGGTAGTGCGATCTTTACACTCGTTTACACGCGAGGTGCGGGGGAAAGTAGATGCGAATTGCTACGAGGGGAGGCGCGCGCTCTCGTCTTTGCGAGCAACGCGGAAATGCGCGACCTTATGGCCAGGCGCGGGCATGCGGAGACATGTAACCAAGCAGAATCGCACGCAGGGGAATTCGATGGCGCACGGTTCTTGGTTTTCAAGGCTTTCTGCACACCGGTGCACGCGCTATGAGTGTCACGTGGCGGAAACACGACAGGCATGTCGTTTACGCGGCAGCGTCACGCAATTTCATATCCGCACCGAAATGCACCTCCGGCTTCCCTTCTTTTCACCCCTCCCCCCTCCCCCCCTTTTCCTCCCTGTTCTGCCTCTGTTCGTCGCGAGAAAGCACGTACGCGCGCGGAGAAAGCATCCGCCGAGATGAAAGAGACGCAGGGCGGACGTAGATGAGGGAATCTCTGATACAATACCGAAAACATTTTTGCACTTGTTTTTCATCGTCGAAATTTTTTCGAAGGATAATTGTATCATTGACGACAGATATCACGAATAATTTTTGAGCTTGCTAGAATCGTAATGATCGTGATGCGATTGTCTGACCATACCCTCGATTATTCTACTGTGTGTCATCGTGTATTTCCATTATAAAATGTATCGTGTTGATTAGTGTTGTCGAATGTTTGAACTCGATTATTATTCTTATAAATTATACGTGTGTTTCCATTATGAAATGTATCGTGTTGATTAGTGTTGTCGAATGTTTGAACTCGATTATTATTCTTATAAATTATACGTGTGTTCCCATTATGAAATGTATCGTGTTGATTAGTGTTGTCGAATGTTTGAACTCGATTATTATTC
Source organism: Melipona bicolor (assembly GCA_030673865.1). NCBI lineage: Eukaryota > Metazoa > Arthropoda > Insecta > Hymenoptera > Apidae > Melipona > Melipona bicolor. The sequence continues at coordinate 5,997,534 of JAHYIQ010000011.1, read as the reverse complement.
TTATAAATTATACGTGTGTTTCCATTATGAAATGTATCGTGTTGATTAATGTTGTCGAATGTTTGAACTCGATTATTATTCTTATAAATTATACGTGTGTTTCCATTATGAAATGTATCGTGTTGATTAGTGTTGTCGAATGTTTGAACTCGATTATTATTCTTATAAATTATACGTGTGTTTCCATTACGAAATGTATCGTGTTGATTAGTGTTGTCGAATATTTCCATTCGATTGTTACTCTTATAAATTATACGTGAGTATCTTTATATTTATATTTTCCCTATTCTGACATCGCATAAACGTGCATAATTCTTGCACAGATGTAATTGTCGTTTTCTCCTAACAGTTGTCAATCTCCGGAACGTTTGAGATGAAATTTAAATTGTTCGGACTGCGCCGATGTAAAAGAATGCATATTACAAACGTTCCCTCCCTCCAGCCACCGCGTGCAAGTGTTATAATATCGTTCGAATCCAAGGTGAGAGAGGGCAGATGTGCGCGCTGAGGGAAGAACGTGACACGATACGGCTGCAAATCCTCGACGATATTAGATGGTAGACAGACGAATAGCGGTACGTGTGTGACGTACATACATAATCAAGGAGAGAAACGTACGTACGATTTCGGAAGAATTTAGCATCGGGGCATATTGAATTTTCCGACGTATCGTTTCCAAACGAATTCTCTTTCGCTCGTCGGATATTACTCGCGCAAATATCGCTGTTGAAAAATAATCGTCACGGCTGCTTCTCGAACAGCTGCACCCACGACGTCTCTTTGCTCGAAAATGAAACTCTTCGCGACTCGCGGTTAATCGCGACAATTAAGATAAATTGGGAAATTATTCGACAGTTTATTCGATAGTTTCGCGATTGATTTCCGTGTTCCATTTAACGACGACGCTCCCCTCCTTCCGCCACGTGTGTTTGCGCGATAGAAATTGCATAAACTCGAGGCAAAGTAAACAACATCCACCATGATTGCGCGCAGACGATACACCCGCTCGTAGGGTGAAAGTTTCATTGTCGCGTAAGGATTACGAAACGGATTATGAGCGCTTTGCGACTAGCAAAATTCGCGGGCCGAGCCACCGTAATTAGAAGAATTCACGGAAACCGGAAGCCGAACATAGAACCAAGAATGTAACGCTATTGCGACATGGGAAAAAAACCAATAGTGTTAAAAGTGTAGATGCACGCAGTTGAACAATGCGAGAGTGATATTATCCTGTAGCGGCCAGCAGATGTCGGAGAAAATTGTTCGACCTGAGACCGAGTGAGCAGAAAAATTAGAAACTTGCTTGTCGTCAAGCGAGCCAGTGAACCAAGTAAGCTCCAAATAAAATAAAGAAAAAATCAAGCTTTGTCTCGTGCATCAACCACCCCCACAATCCGAAGGGATCACGTTTGAGAGAGAAAGCAAAGCGAACGAACGAAAAAATGACAGATACGAGAGCAAAATGAATGGATGCTTGCAGAATGAGAATTACTGAAAGGAAAGTCCAGTACTCTGCGATCCTCGAACGAGGAACCTGGAGACGTATCACTGTTTCATTACGATCTGGAGCTATTGGAAGACAGGGGACGTAGGGATAGGGGACGTAGATTTTGCAGAGATGAGATCCACGGCTGAGAATAAATTATACGAGCCGGAAATTTCGACAAATTTCGTAGGAGAGCCGTCTTAATCTATTCCCGGGCGGAAGTTTCAATAAGAGCGTTGAGTTATGTCTCGCCATAAAGACTTCTATATTTTCGTCGTAACGTACTTTTCTGTAAATCTTCCGCCCCCTATCCCTGACATTTTTTCCGCCGTCCTTTATCCTATTCTCTGCCTTCTACCTTCGTATTCATCATCCCACGATTGTTTCGCTTTCCTCCAGTTGTATCATTGTTTCATTTTACGATCTCGTCCTAGCAATACATCACATTTGCCGAGAGCTTTTTCCGCCAGTTTCAGTTTTCTTAACTCTCGTTTCTCCAATTGCCGCAATAAAGCTTTCCGGAGACTTATTATATTTGAAAATAATATTTCACAGAGGAGCACAGCTTCGCGACTGATACGAGTCGATGGGAAAATTGACAGTTTCTAAAAAGTTCCATCTATTTACACGCGAGTACAATGAAATTACGTACATTGAGATAAATTCCCTCCTTAGCAATAACGTAACGCGGCTGCCCTTTCATTTCATCCATCTCGTATTTCATCTTTCGCACGTTCCTTGAAACTTCCCCCTCGTTCCGCTATCTTTCGGTTTCACCTTTTATCCGTTGCCAGACGAGTTAATCCCGAAAAATACAGCGCGGCATTTCTCACAGGATTCGAAGTAACAATCTGTAAGAGGGAAGAGCCCGTGGATACGGGCACCTGGTATATTTAACGCCAATGTTTTGGAAGTTTATGTTCTTCGGCTGCGAGTCGCAACGAAGAGAGGCCACGTGCTGGAAATTTTTCTTTCGGCGACAAGGAGTTTCGCTCGCGGTTCTTTCAGTTTGCCGTTCAATGCGGAAGAATCGTTCAGACACGAACGATTGTCGACTCGATGCGATACTTTTATTTGTTACACATGAATGTTCAATGCTGCGATTGAATATCGTTTACAACGATCGATCGACAACACTCGAGGTATTTTAATTAATAGTAGCTGGAACAATGAAATAAAAGCCGGCTCTCATCGTACTCTATTCACAGTTTTATATTCCGGCTCTCGCTAGATTCGATTTTCCAGCGGAATAATTAAAACGATCGCGCCGTTCGTCATATAAACAATCAAACCGGCCTGGAAAATTAACGATATATATCTATTTCTATTACACCTTTAATCGCGATCGTGAAGAGCCTCTCTCTTTCTGAGCACTCGCCAGCAGCAACGCATTTCAAATAATTGTTTTTTTGCGATATCTATCTATACTCTCGATGAAAACTGTTTTCACAGTTGTTAGAAATAATTCGCTATTGGTAAAGTTAACTTTTACTATCTAACAGCACTTGATAATTTTAACTGTACGTGCATGGCACATTTAAAGATGTATCAAAAAAAAGTCAGCGATCCTAAATGAATATTACCGCGGGATAAAAGTAAATGGAAACTTGGAGAAATTCGGTAGAAATTCAAGTTTTCTACTCAGTTTGAATTTTAAAATCAACCCTGTCTATTTTCGTTTCGTAACTCGAAACTTTATCAACGAAATTGATAATTTAATCGCACGCACACGCACATACGTGTGTAGTAAGATCGGGGTTGGAAAGTATATCTTCTCGCTGTGGTTGCAAGATCCGCGACAGCGCGGGGTGCCAATTACGAAGTTACGCCCGAGTCACGGGAACTTATCGTTTCCTTTGCGTTCGGCCGGTTGAAAAGCAAGTTTCGCTGGCCTGTCGATAAGCTGTGCAAGCTGCAAGCCAGCAGGCAGAGTCGTGGAGGATAGCAGGAAATAACGGTGGTGGAAAGAACTCGAACACGGTACCGATCGGAGCAGAGTAGTGGTAAGGTGTGGTAACGAGGCGAGGGTTTCGCAAGTATTGCCGATGGCAGGTATTAAAGCATTTGTCAGTCGGCTGAATATTAGCGGCCGCCGAAGCCGCTACACTTATTAGCGTGCGCCTCTATGCATGGCTCGGTGCCAACTAGTTACGAACCGGAGGTGAAGTCCGAACGCGTACTCGAGACCAGAAACCGGGCTATGCATACTTAGTGTCCTGCTTGCATTCGTCGCGGTGGCGCTCCCCGCCGCCACCATGGAATAACGAACCGAGGGGGAGACACGGAAACTGATATCGGAGAAAAAACGATAAAACGTTATGGAGGAAAAAGAGAAGATCTTTGGAAAGAAATATCGATCGGTAAAATTACGCTGTTCTTTTCCTTTTTCTTTTTTATCACTGAAAGTGACTTTAGAGGGGGTAACCCAGAAAATCGAGCCTTCAGGTGCAACGCTGATGCAACGAAAATTAGCGATTGGTTGATTTGGGTCACGTGATTCGCGAGGGGGCGTGGAGTAGACCTCGAGTAGGAGTGGCGTTGTCTGGTAGATCTACTGAGCGATCGCGCCTGTAATTTGTTTTCTATCGATTCAAATATTTGCATATCGATAAAATTTTGTGGCAAAAAAGGTCGTCTTCATTTCCTAGTCAGAAGAGTACAAGGGTACAAATCGTGCAGTTTTTCCTTCCTTTCTGTCTCCCTCCCCTACGTTTGCACAAACTCGATACAGGAAATTCGCTCGCGCAAATTTCCTTTGTTCGCGCAGCCACGCTTCGCTTTCGGTCTCGGTCTCGTTTTATTGAAATTTCGCACGTGTTTCGGATTTCGGCCAGAAACATAACGGCCCCCTCCCCTCTCCGATTAAACTATCGATCGCAAGTCCGTGGACTCTGCAGAAAAATGTGCCACAACGAGAGCAAAGGAAAGAGAGGTAGCAAAGTCGGCTGTCTCGAAACGGTAGCAAACTACCCGACAAGGAAAAAAAAATTAAACGAGTGAAAATACCGGGCTTGGACTCGGAATATTTTTATCGACCAATTATCGCAAAACATGGGAGACGCCTTATCGAATATACGTTTCCGTTCGAACAGAAACATGTCGTGTTTATATTACTCGCCCCTACGTGTAGAATTGACTTCAACGTGTCTGAGCTTCAACATTCTACGTGCTGCACACACACACACGCGTGTGCAGTACCGATATGACAGCGCATTGCTACTTCTACGATGACATACGAACTTGTTCCATTTGTCTGTCGTGACCTGCGGTTGATTCTACTTATCTGGACGTGCAGCAGCCGTTCATTTGTTTCCACAATATATAGGACTTATTCTACTTTTGCCGGGGTTATTCTTGTCGCATACGCCAAGGTAAATTACACAAAGGAACCCCGTCGCCCCGAGGCCGTTATTAGCCGGCGGAGAAATTGCGAATTTACAGTTGCTAAAATGTAAATAGCAGCCTCGCGTGAATTAGCAAGCCACTGGCGCCAGGCTCGTAATTTTCTGGATTTTAACTGGTTTCCGACGATTAAAAATACAAAACAGTCGGCGAGATCATAATTTCTTTTTCTCCGTTGAATGAATAATTCCCTGATATACGATACGTGCCTGCACGATATCGCTGCTACATTCCAAACGTTTGTCGGCCGAAGGTGAATTATTTAAAATCGCGAGCGAGCATCGATTTTCTCGTTCGAACTGCTTTTTATCCGGTTGGTTCCGGTCCAATTTTCGTATCCTCTCCCCTCTCGTCCGCCACCTGCTCCGGTTGCCTCTGTATCGAAATTTCTCGACGGAACATCCGACCCTCTTGACACGACTTGGCCGACGTACGGGAGCGGAGGCGAGCGTACGCAAAGGTTCTTCCGCGAGATCCCCTCAGGAGGAACTTCGCGCGAGAAGAGGGCGAGAAGAAAGAAAAAAATAGGCAAGATCTTATCTTTAGCGATTCGGATTCTCTTTTCTCTATTCTAGCGCGATATTTTAGCGAGGCTGGAGGGCGATCGACGGCCGATTCGACAGCGCCACTTTAAGCCGAGAGGGGAGGAACTAATTACAGCGAGGGGCGGGTTAGAAAAGTTTTTACGCCGTTAACGAAGAAGCCGGGGGGGACTTGATGTTTTTTCGAATCAAAGTTTTTCGAGCGCCCCGTCATTTTGCGCCCCGAGTCGTCCATTAAATTTCGACCGGCCTTGTCTCTCGTGCCACGCGCGCTTCGATAAGGGAACATTTCTTTCGCAAAGACGAGAGAAAAAGCTCGTTTCGTAGGTTAATCGCGTAATCGGAATACCGAGGTAATGCTCTTCTTACGCGATCTTGCAACGCGGATCGATGATCAACTGTTTGAATATTTCTCTCCAGCCCTCGACTTTCCCTTCTGTTTGTCTTTGTTGTTGATTTACTTTTTGTTCGGACATCGCCGTGTTGGAAAATAAGAGCGACAAGTCGAATACGTGAAAATATTTTTCCTCCAAGGGGCAAGTAACGCGATCATTTTATTACTCTTCCGTGAATTACAGCCGCCGTTCTTCGCGTTGTTGCTCGCGTCGGAAATGCGAAAATCGATATGAAAACAAAACAACAAACGCGGCGGCTTTATTAAAGAAAACAAATCGCGGCGCGTGGGCTGTGCAAAAAAACTTCACTCGAATTTTTGTCCATTATTCGTGCCTTTGTATCGGTCTCTTTGTTAATGTACGAGAAACTTTCGTACCATCCTTTCCATTATCCTTCCGCCAAATGAAATTTTTACCCCGGTGTTCGGATATTCCGTTCGGCGGGTGGTCAGTCGGTGTACAAATACGGAGAGAGCCAAAGGGGAAACTCCGGAACGGGAAGAGGGGAAAATAGAACGGGGAAGAACGAACAACGGTGCCGCACCGCGAAAAATATCAATTTCAAATTGACCGTCTAGCACCGCGGCCGACTATCGACTTTTATGGAATAAAACCGACCCACTTTCCACTGGACTCCACGAGCGCATACTCGCCCGACTGCGCGTGTTCGCCCATAGAGGCCGGTAATATCGGCAAACACGAGTTCCATTTTCATAAAGATTCAACGACGTCGTACCGTAAGACTCTCGTCGTACGCGACACCAACGCGGGGCCAACTCATCCCGCATTCATGTATTTACCACCTAACTGTCCGGTCTCGCTTATGTTTTACCTGGCCGTTTCAAAATGGCAGCATGGCTAGGGGATAGTTACTCCTTTAGACGGTCGAGTACAGATGCGCTCTCCGGACTCCGGGGGTGGTTGGCCGGCGAATACGCTGGCTAGGAAATGGGTTCTCACCGTGAGTGTGTATGTGTGTGGAGTTCTAAAATTAGAACTGGGGGAAGAAATCGACGCACATTCCTGGTACAAGCTGGTAAGCAGTGGAGAGGAGAGGAGGAGACTTGCCCCTGCAGTCAGACGTGCCAGTCTTGTAAGTGGCACTGCAGAGAGGGCCGGAAGCTGGGTCAAGCTGAAGTCAGACGACGCCTCGGCCGTCGTTTCACCTCGAACAGGCCTTTAGAATTTAAATTTTATGGTGTGGAGAAGGCGATGCTCCACGCCCGTTCCTTTTGCCCCCCACCTCTCCCGAAAAAGAAGGATAATTTTCGGCTCGAATCGAGTTAGAATGGCCCTAGAAAAAAAAAAAAAAAGAAAAAAAATAAAGTGGCGCCGTTTCGTTGTACATTTCGTTGAAATTGCGTTCGCGTTAGCAGAGAGACCGCTCGCGTCGATTTTATGCGAATTTTTACGCAGAGAGATACACCGCTTCGTGTTTGTATCCTCTTTTGTCTAGCTACGCGATGCTTGTTCGATTAAAAAAAAAAAAAAAAAAAATACGCGATCGACAAGGAATATTTACAATTTTCGAAACTTGCGCCGCGGGAAATATTTCCACGTTACCATTTTTTTTTTTTTTCTGTATCTGGTCTTTTTTTCCCCTCCTTTTTTTCTTTGCCTTTTTTTTTAGTTTTTGCGTCTCTCTCTCTCTCTCTCTTTTTTGATATACTGGAAAACATAGAAACACATCCATCGTTTGACGATGCGTCTCCGAAATGTAAAATCGACCGTGCTACTGGCAGCTGTCGCCATTGCCGAGTCACCGAGTGCAGGCGTCCCGGCGCCTCGTGTTTTTGACACGACGATTTGCCGTCAATCCGCCGATATGATACTCCACGATTGATTATTTATCAATTCGACACTGCGAGCATCAATTTACACCGCATTATTTATTTCGGCGAAGCGACCTGTTCGGCCGCGATCGTCCGGCCGAATTATTCATGGCCTCTCTGAAAAACATCACCCACGGTATTCCGCACGATGTCGAAAAACCGTGTCATCTCTCTCGTCATTTATCTCGAATTCGTATCGCGTGTATTTGTCTCTGTTTTTTTTTTTTTTTTTTTTTTTTTCTAGACCGACAGTCCTTCGACAAATTCGACGACAGGACGAAATCTAACGAGACATCGTTCGTCGTTTCTCCTCTCGCCTTTCGAAAAATTTGTGTCCCATTTTTTCGTTTTCTCCGTGTGACGAGGACTTTCCACCGCGAGTAGTTTAACTACTTAGATCCTCCTTGCGAAAGCGTTCCACGTTCGCTGTCTGAATACCGGGGTCCTGCCATTAAAAAGGATTATGCGCTTCAACTCCGCGGGATCCTAACGGCGGAGGGGAGTTGGAAATGCAAACGGAACTTTTGAAGCCTAGAAATGCGTTTTACGTTTCAACGCCGTGCCCGTTAAGACGGCTCCCTTCGGCCGCCGAGTCAAGATCCTTCGGAGAGCGAGGCGTGTTTTCCTGATCACGCTGTCGCCGCTACCACGGATTCAATGCGGCGTGAGGAAATGCACTGTCAAAGGAAACTACGCCCCCGGTATTCTGCGGATTATATAGATACTTCGGTCGTTTTCACCTTTGGAAGAGTTCGAGCACAAAGAAATTGCTTGGAATAATTTCTGGGTATGAAAATAACAACGAGTAACAATATCAATACAGAGAAGTTTACGCTCAAAGAACCGAGAAGGATCGCTGAATGTTTCTTTCGAGACTTTCATCGTAGATTTCTTCAACGTCCTAACAAAAATAGGTACAATCCGCGATAAACTTCCGATCGTTCCTCGAATGCACAACGTCACACTTTTGTCTTCGTTGCAAACTCGAGTCGGTGCAACCGAATCTCTTCGAAACTTTGCCCGGGGTTCCGAGTATGCATCTTGCCGAATAAAACGGATTCGAAGGGGGGGACATCGCGCCGCTTCAACGCCACGCTTCGCGAAGAAACGTGAAACTGTTGCCAGCGTAATTGATGAACTTCCGTATGTACGGAAAAACTGTGAAGCGTTGCGAAAGTTTCCCGCTCCCTTCCCTTCCCGGGAAGCTTTCATCGCTCTCATCGGTCGCGGCATTACGGTTGGCCAGAGTGTACCGAGCTCGCGAAGCAATTCGACGCTGTAAATCGTACAACTGTTGCCAACCCGAATGACTTCTTCGGCCGAAATAATAGGTATGTGGCTCACGTGTGTCCCAAATGTAGGATACCTACGGTCTCCTATCGCAACGTTCCGCGCGAGTGGCAGGGACCAGCTTGGACAATTATTGGCACACCTCCCAGAATTTCCGAATCCTCGGCTAATTTAAATTCCGCCCCGTTCTAACTCGCCCGATCGGCCACCAATTAAGATTTTCCGAGGCATTTGTTCGCCTCGCGGATGGCGACGATAACTATTGATATTTGCTACGATATTCCACTGTCATACCACACACTGCTGGATTAGAATACATTGTAATACATTCGACGAAATTGTTAAAAAATTATTCAACGCGAATGCCTCAAGGAGCTAGAAGTAGCGAAACGAACGAGGCGAGACGGACAAAACGGAGAAGTAGGGGTAATAAAAAGGAATGACGTTCAGAGTTTTAGTATCAAGACGGGCGTCGCGTGTCTGACTCCACGTATCCCCTTTTCACTGACTGTGCGCGTTTCACCATCTTCGTTGCATGATCGTACGCGTTTCTGTCCGGATGCATTGTCGCGATATGCGTGGCTTCGTGCCTTTCGCGTCCACTTGCATGCGATTCACGAGCACCGTAGCACGGGAGATGCATTATGAATGTAATTTCATGGGACTACAACTGCTGGCCCTGTGTAATGCTTCTACTTAGAATAACGCCGCCGTCTACTTTCCCATTCGCCCCTACGGAATAATGAAATTAGTGCATTTACCAGCCACCCTTAATATCGTCCTGCAATTGTGCAGCAAAACTGTATAAATGCTTTCTTTACTCTGCAATCAGTGTAGGTGTTGTAGTTTCGAGTGTTTTCCTCGACTCGAATCGAGTTGTCCCTTTCGTGTCTGATTTCGCAAACGAGATGTTTGCAATAATTGCACGATAATAATTTTAATCTGTAGGTACGCTGTTGGCGATTTAATTCAATCACCGTGCAACGAATTGAAAGAATAACTCTGTATTTTATTTTTATAATTTGTATTAAATGTCATTAATGTAACAAAAGTATATATTTAATTAGATAACGTACAATAATTTCCTTGGTGATTACTATATATATACATCCCTAAAATTTGTTAAACATCTCCTTAGCAACAGTTAATATTTTCTATTGTCTCAGAGTTTTATAAAGTTGGTGCCGCCTAACCTAAATCTTTCGGCGGAACGATTGAGCGAACGTAGATGGCGCTGATCTCAATTCTGTATCGCATAATTCTATCATTGTCCTGTTATCACTTTGCTGCCAACGTCTCTCTGTTCAGTCGTGCGAGAGAATTCTTACAAACAGCGAATAAAGTTTCTCGCCAGTTTCCCGAATAAATGTATACTTTAACCATGTTCGCGGATTTCGGGGAAAAATTTTATTGCGTCGGAACGATTCGCGGTGCGTCGACACGTGCAGCAAACGAGTTCCCGCGACGCACTCTACCGTTGCTATCCGGCTCAATCAGTCCAGAATTCAGCGTGCCAACGGTACGATTGCAAATTCCTCCGCTGTTGGTCGTTTTATGGCCGCGTTTGCGACCGAGGCTCGTTCATCGACTTACGCGTGTCACTATGGCCAGCGTGAAGACCCGTACGACCGGTAGGAATTTCGATTTCACGGTGATGAGCCGCGGTCGTTCGTGCGGACCCGAAAACGAGTCGGAAGACAAGGGCTCGGATCGAGGGGCGGTGATACGGTGAAAAACGATCGTGGCAACGTTGCCGCGAGATTTAACGAACGACGAAAACGGCGAAATTAAGGCAGGGAAATGGCCCTAGGTTGCGGGGGCGACGATGCGGCGAGTCATAACGAATTAAACGGACCTCGGACACGTCAGCCGGTTGAAAGGTTTTAAATGTTTGAAATAAACTACGCGCCGACCAACTCGGCTTGCCGCGGTACCCGCAAAACGCTCCGCGAACGAGCGTTTTTACCTCTCGCCAAAAATGCCCGAGCCGATCGATGCTTTTCTCGCTTCTGTCCTCCCCGGAATCTCTCTCCGGAGCTTTTTAACAGATCTTTTATTCATAGGGATTGGGAATCGAACGATAAGACGCGAATTCCACCAAGTGTATTGCACAGCGTGTGCGTGTGTGTGTGTGTGTGTGTGTGTGTGCGTGAGAGAGAGAAAAATTGAGAGTTGAGAAATTTGTAAGCGTTTCATTTCGCCTCGGCGAGAGATTTGACCGGAGGAAAGAAGATACTGACAAGATATCGCAGTTGCAGGAAGTTATCGCAAACTCATTCAAATCCATCCGGCACTCGCGCGGAAATTCATTTCCAGTTCCTGAACCGTGAACTTCATCTTTCACGGCAATGACCAAGAATCCTCCGTAACTTTTCCCCCCGAGGTAGCGAAGTTTTAAGCCACAGGGCTGTAATGACGAAACGATAAGAGAGAACGATACAGATGACAGAGAAACTGTTATTAACTTCTCGTTTCCCTTCGAGTTTCTGTAACGTGCCGAGATAATGCCCCTCGCCCGATGAAGTTACGCCGATGCCGCGGAGTCACATCGACAGCATTTTTAAGTTAATTAAGAAGCCCCGCTCCCAATTGGTGGTCTTTCGTGCCACGGAAGAATGATCAACATAATTTATAATATTTCAACAAAGTTCAAAAATTTGAGTACGCGTTCTGCGAGTCAAATGACGTCAGTGCACACTTGCAATGTCGATGGTAATATCTTTGTCTAGCTCGTTGTATATTTTCGTTCAGAAAATGAACGTCTCTGTCGTTTGCTACAAAGAAAATACAATAAAATATAATGGAATGATACGATGCAATAATAAATAAAATAAAATAATATTTACAACGAATTAAATACAAAGTACAAATGCGACGAAACTGTATCCAAATTTTCCTACCATATTGGAAGATTCTTTGACAGCCGTAAAATTTAACGTTTCACTCGTCGAGTAGAAACTCTCGACTAGACAAAATTTATTCGCCAACCTAATGGCTCGACTTAACGCCGATATAAATCGGACAAAGGGAGGCTAAAATTCCATTCAGCTTCCATAATCGAAACAGGCTCGCCTGTCGTTTTCACCAGCCCGTCCGATTTTTCTCCATTTTTCGCAGACACCAATCGCGAATCTCAGTTACCAAATTTTCCCCTTTCAAATCGTTCGCGTGAAAATTCAATGGGGCCGTTACAGCCGAGTGTTGACGCCTGTCCGCGATAAAGGCTTTTACAAACAAAAATGTCAAAGCGACTCGATCGTCCGATACCGGTGACCAACAGCAAAAGACATTGATCGAGCGAATATTCTGCAGATAGCGCATCGGGTGATGAGCAGGCCGTGGAAAATAATCCAGCGACGAGTCGTGTCCGGCCCGATCGTAGAAAGAGGACTACGCGCGATCGAAGAGCTAAAATAATTTCTGATAAGCGACCGCGGTTTCATTGGCTCGTTAATTACGCTCGCACTTGATATCCGAGCTTTCAACCTCTCGCGGCAGTGGTTCGCAGCTCGAACCGGGGACAGAGAGGGGGGGAGGGGGGGGGGGGGGAGCAGAGGAAATTATCGTGGCCCTGTGTGGCCGAACTCGCTAGCAACGGCCGCGGTCGGCCGATTTGTTATGAGCTTAATTGATAATTTACTGGCGCATAAGCACGTACCGCTACAAATTATTTCGGTACCTGCGTCCTGGCAATAAATACCGCCACCGACGTACCGGCGTTCGTAATTAAATTACGACTTATCGATCTGTCTGGCCCGTGACCCGAACGTTTCCTGAAACGCCTGCCGTTTTCAAGGTTGTCTCCTCCTCCATCGTGCCGGTCGTAGTGTGGATCGTGGCCAACTCGAACCGTTCGCATCGGTTTGCGATGTTAAAACGTGTGTTAATTCGATGGAAGAATTGACTCGTCGACGGCGATCAGCATTCATTACGTCGAATTACGAATTTTGCAAGTTGAATAGGTACTGAACGTTCAGTAGAATTGTTCCTTATGAGATATTATCTGTGAAAATTCTTCAAACTATATCCTGACTATCTTGTAAAAGCAATTTTTACAGACGATAATTAGGACAGGTTCAATATCTATTTCAGCAGTAAGTCGTCTGCGAACTTTTGTAAAATATGATTCTTCATTCTGTAGGATGTTGAAAGTTTTTCGTCGCGTCGTTCTAAACACAGGTCGCCACGTGTTAATCCGCTGCACACCAGTTTCGACACCTCTAACGTTCCGTTCGCTCGTTTCGGTTGATCCGCGAGCAACGAGACAAGTTTGAATAAGCAGTTCTATCCGCGCGTAAATACGCCGTTTTGAAGCAATTGTTCGAGCGGGATACACACGCGGAGCGGAGCGTTGCGGCACCGGGGACCGAGGACCGGCGAGAGCGAACGAAATTCATTTCAAATTTTGTTTGATGTTAAACAGGTTGACGCTCCGGCGCGGAACAAATTTTGAGCGGAATGTAATTTCGGGGGGCCAATGCAGTTAACCGGAATTCACTGCGAGTTATAATAAATTACCGAAATTCGTCGACGCTAAACGACGGTTAAAACAAATACGACGACAAAGAAGACAAAAGAACGCAACGTGTAACGTTCGGAGGGTGAAACCGGGGCGACACCGGATGTAATTAAAAAGTCGTGTTTACGCGACAGCACGGGCTGAGAAATTTATGAACGCGATTAAAAATGTCGGATCGGCGCGATGGGAATCGAATGTCCGATGTTCCGAACTCGGAAAATATGCCTGGCAATAACGCCTAATTAATAGGGGGCCGTCTGCGAGTCGTCGTTTACAAAATTGTGAAAATACGGTTCACGATTCAGCTGTTATTCGCTTTTCCAACCATTTCCTCGTTAGAATATTCAACACGCGACTAATTTGCTGATCATTTCGAGATGGACGAGTACTCGAGAGTCGTTGGAAATTTCTGTCTCCTTCTTTTCGAGATACCGTAAGGATCACCAGCTCGGCCGAAATAACGCGATATCGAAAAAAGAACAAGTTATTTCGTCAGCGTTCTTACACTGACTGCAGCCTGGAACAGCATGGTTCCGTACAAGTTTTTGAAACAAGGGAACGGTACACTGCTCGACTCTCTCTGTATTTCCCTTTGCGCCTTACGCGTTCACTTCTGGGAAAAGTTGCCGGCGAAGTTGCGTTCCACTCACACTTTACCTGACCGTAAATCCGTTCCTGCGAGTGCAGAAAAGTTTCGCAGTGGACCCGCAACCCGTCGCGAAACCTCTTTCCCCACCAGAAGTGACAAAACCCAGACCGATATCGCAGAATGTGCCGCTGCTTTCCCCCGCTTGGGAATTATTTATGGATGTTCAAACATCGCGTGGTCACTTGCGAAAAAGAGTTGTTGCTTACCGTTGGACCAGACTGTCTAAGATCAACGAATAAGAAACTAAGAAACATTTCAATTTTGGTTGGAATATTTGTAATAACCTCTTTTTGGTATGATCGTCGACAATCACCAAATATTGTGAGCTAAATTTATATTTCTAGCTAAATTTATTAATATCACTTTCTGATTGATCATTAACGTTGTAGAGCTATAATATTTCATTACAGAGCACGAAAGTTTAATCTCTTATAAATCTCGTCAGAAATGTGTTTCGTTATTTAATTGAATACGTTTAATCAATGTACCTTCTCACTTTTCGATTGATCATTAAAATTATAGATATCTATAATATCTCATTACAGAGCAAAGTCTCAATTAGTCTCTTCGCTTTTTATAAATCTCGTCAGAAATGTGTTTTATTATTTAATCGAATATGTTTAACCAATGTACCTTTTCACTTTTCGATTGATCATTAAAATTATAAATCTATAATATCTCATTACGGAGCAAAGTCTAAATTAGTCTCTTCGCTTTTTATAAATCTCGTCAGAAATGTGTTTCGATATATAATTAAATATATTTATTTAATCAATGTAACTTTTCACTTTCTGATTGATCGTTAAAATTATCTATGATATCTCATTGCAGAGCAAAGTTTCAATTAGTCTCTTCGCTTTTTATAAATCTCGTCAGAAATGTGTTTCGATATATAATTAAATATATTTATTTAATCAATGTAACTTTTCACTTTCTGATTGATCGTTAAAATTATCGATCTATAATATCTCATTGCAGAGCAAAGTCTCAATTAGTCTCTTCGCTTTTTATAAATCTCGTCAGAAATGTGTTTCGATATATAATTAAATATATTTATTTAACTAATGTAACTTTTCACTTTCTGATTGATCGTTAAAATTATCGATCTATGATATCTCATTACAGAGCAAAGTCTAAATTAGTCTCTTCGCTTTTTATAAATCTCGTCAGAAATGTGTTTCGATATATAATTAAATATATTTATTTAACTAATGTAACTTTTCACTTTCTGATTGATCGTTAAAATTATCGATCTATGATATCTCATTGCAGAGCAAAGTTTCATTCAGTTTCTTCGCTTTTTATAAATTTCGTCAGAAATGTGTTTCGATATATAATTAAATATATTTATTTAATCAATGTAACTTTTCACTTTCTGATTGATCGTTAAAATTATCGATCTATGATATCTCATTGCAGAGCAAAGTTTCATTCAGTCTCTTCGCTTTTTATAAATCTCGTCAGAAATATATTTCATCTTTATCGCGTGTTATTATGTATAAAGGTCGTGTTTTCCCGGCAAGCATCTACCCATCCAGCGAAACACGTATCCAGGACAAATTATTTGCGAAAACGAACGTCAGAACAGTCGGGCGGTTATTTATAAAAAAGAAAAGTTGCAGCTCCGCGAAGGGAATCCGTTGGTCGTTCAGCATCTGGACGTCGTTTACGAAAAAGTTGCCGCGTCGCGTCGTGAATCGGGGGGGTGAATTCCGCCAGTCGCCCGCTGTCGTCGTTTCGCCGGTTCGCGTTCGGACCTTGTTCGCAACATTTCCGGGAAAGTTTCGCGACCGCGGTCGTCCGCGAACGTTCGACGACGTGATTAGTCGGCGACGCGAGGGTAATTTACGGGGGGGTTGGCGAACGAATTTCAAAGAGAAAATTCTGCCGCGACGGAAAAATAATGTTCCACGCGACGGGAATATCGGATCGATGCAATTATTCTCTCTCCCTGACCCCCTTCCTTTCCTTTCCTTCTTCTCTCCTGCGCGGTGAAGAATTGGAAAAGAACCGGATTAGTTTTCGGAGAAACGAAATTTCTGTAATTTCTTATTGTCCTAACGCGGACTCTTCCTCGATATTTCACGTCACGCGCGAAAAGAGAGCGTAAAACCGTTCTTCATATTCGACTGAACTGACTGTAAAATTTACAGTGACGAAAATACGGTGTCTCCGTAGGGGATTGTCGGTGAAGGGATTTCAAAAGGATTTCCTAGGTTTGATTCTAGGACGTAAGATCTCCAATTCCGGAACGATGAAATGCATGTATACTCTTCCATGTAGGGCGGGACACGGTTCTTCTCGTTCGATGAAATCGTGAATTTTTAGTACGTGCCCCTGTTCGATTGAAAATTCGTAATCAGATTCGGAGATTTTTAAAAGAGATGCGCTCGCGCAATCAGATTTGCTGGATATTATTTCGACGAATAAAGCCTTTCTCTCTGTACGAATAAATCCTTTAAAAAAGTTTAAATTTCCCAAGTAAAATACGAAACTCCCTGTCACCTGTTTCTTGCTCTCCTTGTCACATCTCTTCTCAATTTCAATCGATTTCCTTCGCACCTCCCCTAAATCGCTCGACGACTGAAGAACGATGATAAAAGCAGCCCGTGGTCCCAGCATCGTCGCAGATCTCGACCAGGCAGCTAGCCTCGACTATTCACGACGCGCGAGTAACTTTATCCTCCGGCTACAACCGGGCGGGACGTTGCCGCGTGGTAAAAAGTTGCGGAACAAAATTAATCCCGAGGCCAGGATGTACTCCAACTATTCGACCGCGTTCTTGCTTCGGCTCGTTTCGACGACGCAGCTCTCCGGCGCTCGGCCGACGTCGCGAAATTTTCGACATTCCGGTCGGTCGCGTCGGAAGCTCCAATTCGAAAGTTTTCGCGGGCGAAAGTTGGCGCGGCGTTTCCGGGTTCGACGGCGACGCGCGACTCTTCGCTTCCGGTTTCGCGAAAGGCGGCGACCACCTATCCGGTTCGTTCTCGTTCGCCGGAAAATCGCCGCCAGTTCCGGTTTCACGCCGCGTTCTAAAACAGCGCGCGCACGCCCTCGTGAAACCGCTCGCGCTTCTGCTCTGTTACGCTCGCCGTCGCGATTTGCATACGTCGTGAACCTACAACATAAACCGCTTGAAAACGGAGGGCAGACTTAGATCAAATGTAGTTTAGCTCAAGCGTAGTTTTCGAAAAAATATTTGACACGTATTTTTCTTTTTTTTTTCTGTATCGGACAATCGTCCGAATGTTGAAGGAATGTATACTAACCTCAAAGTTGAGGAACTTATTTTGTCGAATATCTTGGAGATCACTGAAGATACAGTTTTTTTTTTTTGTAAACTCACATATTCAACTTTCAAAATCGAGTACAACTTGCTGAATGATTTTTGCAGCGAGTAAGTGTTAATAATAGTTTTTTTTTAGAAAATGTATCGTGATGCAATAGTGTTTACGAAGCAACATTTACCAGTCAAAATTACAATATTACGATACTAGTAATACTGTAATTGATATTATAATAGTAATGCCAATTTATGAAATTTACGTTATTGGGCACGAAATAATCCTCACTGACTGAGGATTAGTTCATTAGATGCATAATTTAAAAGTTATTTCAGTTGTCCGGGTTACGTGAATTACCCTGTATATAATATATTAAAAGACCTGTATTTTTTATAATTTTTTGACAGTTTTTCCAAGTAAATGTTAATACATTTTCTTGATTATTTGTTCGTGTAAAACTGTGTATTCAAAGAAAAGTTACGAATAAATTGGAGTAATCTTGATTTTTGCATTGTGTTCATTATTTTCAAAATTTTCTGATTAGACATGCAAATCAGGGTTTTCTGAATTTGATACCTAATAACTTTGAATAAAATGCACGTGTTTATTTCCACCCCATTTTTATACGCTTATATCAAGCATCTCATACATCTTTTTAGAAATTCAAGTTCCGCATCGTTCTCGTGGAATAAAATGTATTTATTCATTTTCATGGTTCACTGTTTCGCACATTATGCGCACGCTTCGATTAATCGCATGAGACGAGTGGCAAGGACAAGGCATGAGAAATTAAGATGGTAATTCCTTCGTTGCTGCTGGCCACACAGGAATTTAATACGACCGTGGAGAATCGGTGAAAGAGACACGAGAACTTTTTCATTCCATCGGCGGCGAACCAAAGACGCGGCGGAGACAGAGGGACAGGGGGAGATAGAGAAAAAGAGAGAAAAAAGGAGAGTGTGAACTTGGAGGCGGTGGAAGATCGTGGGAGCGAGAACTTTCCATGGAAAAATTTCGAATTCCTCTCTTTATAGAGATATCGGCGGAGGCTGGAAAGAGGCGGAGAAACAAAGACGAAAGAGGGAACGGGAGAAAGCGGGAGGGAAAAAAGAGAAATAACGAAAGTTGGAGCCAAACTGCAGCTGACGTGCCAGATATTAAACAAGATCCCTGCCGCTGTCGATTTTCGGGCTATTGATAATTCAGTCGGTACCCCGGTTGGTGCCGGGGGGCCAAGACCGCGACCCGCGTCTCCGTAGTTCCGCCATTTTTGCCTGTCGCGTGCGTGATTTCGGCTTTACGGCAGTTTTACAAGCGACTGTACTTCCCCCGCACCTACTCGTTTACATCTTTCTCCACTTCGACGAGTTTTCTCGCCTCTTTCTCTCGTTATCCCCCGCCCCCTGACGTTCTTTTACAACAGCGCTCCCCGCGTTCAGCGTTATCTTTACCACCCTCGTGTACATTCCGCTCGCGGTGTGGCGATCGTTCCAAACGATAAATTATCGCGCGAGGCGTGTTATTGTAACAACGCTCTTTACAGGTCTCTCTCTTTCCCTTTCCTTTTTTCCCTTTGTATTTCTCTCCCTGTTTCCTTTATCTCCATCTTTTTCCGTCAGCCAGTACACCGGAGGGTAATTATCCGCGAATATACGAGGATTCGTCCGTCTTTACGTCTGTCGACCGATGAAATATTCACGACAAGGTGCACCGCCGCGTAGTCGCAGTTAGCCTAATTTCGCCCCGGTCGGATACAAATGGCGCGGACGTTGTGAAAAAGAAGAAAAGCGATTCCGACTGGGGAAACTGGGTCGCTCTCGATATTATTCGAGTGTACTCTTGAGTTAATCTTCGTACGGCGCTAACGTTTCGTCGGTCCGCGCATTGAATTCGGATTAAATCCGCGCTGGTACGCGGGGGAACGTAGGCAGGCGGAAATCATTTTTTTCGATGTCCCGGATTCCATCATCCCGGGCCACATCGAAGATCGCTGCCCGAGCCCGTACGTGCTCCACGTATTATATTTCCATAAAAATTCCTGCATTTGCATATCTCTCTCTCTCTCTCTCTCTCTCTGCTCTTTTTCGTTTTTTATTTCATTAGATCTGGAATATTGTAATCGAGTTCAAATGATTAGACTGAAGAATATTACTGAAGGGGGAGCGATTTTACGTGACACTGACAAAACGATGATTTTTTTTTTTTTTGAAAAATTAGAACAATTTCTGTTATCTTCTTTTCTAGAATTAATTTTTGCAAACATCTGAAAATTGATATGTGTCACTCTTTCAACAAATCTGACTACTCTACACTCTCTTTTTCATCCAAAATCACCCGATTTGGGGTCGTTAGTGATCCATCCATTATCTCTACGCTATTTCCAGTGTGCCGTAATTTAAATCAGAACACCGGGTCAAATTAGGTGTATCATCTCCATACATAAATTGCTCGGACCTCTTAATTGAGCGCGAAGAAACGAGCCGCGTAGAACGTGTTGGCCAACGCTTAACCGGCGTTTCACCCGCGTGTATCCTCAATTAACGAGCATTTCGTATCGACACGTTGCCAATAAGGATGTCGTTAACCGCGTCGTCGTCATTATCGTCATTAAACGTCAACGACGCCCGGCCTGTCATTAGTCTCACGCGAACCGTCCCGCTTTACGATGTCTCCGATCCGACCGGCCGGATCGGACTTATTGTTAGACGCACGACGCCGCGGCTAACCGAAAATTAAAAGGTGGCCCCGCGGCATTATATATCGTAGACATCGCGCACCACCATGAATATGTATGACGAAACCAACGTGTGCAACAACGTCGTTGCCAGGCGGTTACGTATTCACGAATTTATAACCGCGGTTGCGACGCCATGTCGGAACCCCTGTGTCGATTGTTCGCCCCGCTGCGAGGACACGCTGCGTTCCCGAGGAATTTTAAAAGGCGGCGGCTTTCACGCGGAAGCGCGTGGCTTATAATTAACGAACAAGACGGAGGGGAGTCGCTGCGACACGGCAGAATCCGCGAGAAAAACTTCCGGGCACGACGTAGGAAACTTCGAACGCTAGAAGAAGTTGAAAGTTAGAGTGTGTTTGAATTTCGAAAGAAGTAACAATTCCACGGATGAACATAAGTGTTCAGAAATGAAACATGTAATTAGAACATTTATACATTAAAAAAGAAATTATCCAAATTTCCGAACGTAATTGTCTCCGGCTCTGTCAATTTTATTTTTTTCGTTTGTACTTTTTTCAGCTTGTCCTCGATTTTAATTAAATTCGCAAGCGTAGCGACGTTTCTTTGGTCGAGAGAAGCTTCGCGCGACGGATTACGGAAGGGCAACAGTCGTTTCGTCGTTTAATTGAAGCGCGGGGCGGAATTGGTCGGTCGTTTTGGTACTACAACGCGTGTCGTCCGTAATGCAACGTAATTTTTCATAAGCAGGAAACGAATGATCCCTGTACGCGTCATTTTATATTCTACCGCGTTATGGTTGCGCGGGACGAGTGGCGGCGCGTGGATCCAAATGGGTTAATATTTTCATGAAATCGCCGGACAAAGTGTAGCCATTGGGCGATCGCTAACCGGATTTCCATACTCTGGCGAGTTAATTTTATAACGGTATCGAGACAAACGATCGTAGAAATATCCGCTATTTGCTATAGAGTTTAATAGTGTACGGCGCATTAGTGCAACGTACAGAGTACGCACTACTGCATGGTATATATATGTACGAACGCATGTACACCGGTGCGCGTAGTTATCGCGTGCGTGTTTAACTATTTGATTACACCTCGTTACCATTCTTCCACTTAGCGCTTTATTAAATTTCCCTCACGGCCATTCTACGGCGCGGTTGTTCTCGTTTACCTGGCGCGAAAATCATCTTCCCGCGCCTCGGACGATTATGGAAATCAGCGGCCGCGGATGCCACGGATTCGCTCGGGGACGCGAGTGAAGTTTTGCATTACCGATCGGTTCGATCGGAATCGGAGGAAAAATGAAATTACTGTTTTCAACGGCGGGCAAATTGAATTCGAAATGGCTGCATACCGAAAGAGGGGAAGAGAAAAGAGAGGAAGAAAGAGAGAGAGACTAACGAACTTCAATTCCGTCTTTACGATAAACTGTCGCGATTATCCTGGCAGAATAATGGATAAGATCCTCGTCCTTTGTATTCGAAATTAAATTATGCAAATGTGGTAACAAGGGCGGTGTTTAATATAACTGAAAGCTCGCAGCAGTGGATTAAGAAAACGATAACGAAGCTATTTGGACTTATCTTTCTTATATTGGTTACACAGTTCCTGATCGTCGAATTTGGATCGCAATTTTCGACACGTTTTACACGTAAACTGGAAATGTGGTGTCAAAGACAAATATATTGCGAAATATTCAGTGTGTTTCCCTTGTTAGTTCAGAAGTGGCTGACTGGCGGCCCGCGGGCCCTTGCCCCCACTCTTCTCATCGCTAGCGCTGCCCCCTCCACTTCAATGTAATGGACAGATCGACGTAATGGAGATGGTAGCCGGCGGCTCTGTCTTACAATTAATTTGTTGGAAATCTAATTTTTATAAAAAAAGAATTTAAAAGATCGAGGAAACGTTTCGTAGATTAAGAGTAATAATAATAATAATAATAAAAATTTGAATTTAACGTTGAAAATAATGGGTGCCAATTCAACGGATTCGGGGATTGTGTCGAATGCCGTTTTGTCGTTGAATTTCCGAACGAATAATGAAATCCAGAAATCACGTCGAACTCTTCACGTCGACGGATGAAAGTGCACGACGAATGTAACCATCAGTTGCGATTGTAACTGGGGACACTGGGTATAAAACACAGTTACAGTGCCTCTGCGGGAATAATAACAACCGGGCGGGCAGGGATATGAATTTTGTCTTGCCGTGTCAACGGATATTACGCGAATATTTGTCGTTTTTAATCAACGTCCGCGGGGAGCGAGCAACGCGAGGGGATCGATCGTCGACACGAAGTCTGGAAGTGGAAGATTGGTTAACTAAAAAGCAATAAAATTCATTAAAGGAAAAATATTGCCGGCCGAAACGGAGTTCGTATGAAAATTACGCTCCCCTCTGGATAACCCGGTAATAACACGATAAAGAGGTGGCATCCTCGCCATATATATATACATATATATATATGTATATCGCGTCGAATAAAATTCGCGTGAATACGGGAGACGTTTATTTAGCCACTTAATTCCGAAACGCTTTTAATTCCCTGTTCGAAAATTCGCGTTTCAAACTGACGATATAAAATGCCCCGCCCCCTCCTCCCGCCCGTCCCGAACTGTGATAAAAAATTCATTTAAACTTCATGTCAAATATCTCGCGTGCGCGTTAGACGAGAATGGTGATCATTCTGGACCCCTCCCCCGTTGGATCCACGCAATATTTGGCTGCTTTAAAAATTGTAACGACAGTTGCAAAAGAGTTTCCCCAGAAACTAATTTCAAACTACGTCCAATATCCAATTTCTGCTTTCTCTCTTCCTCTCTTTCTCTCTTCTTTTTTTACGACGTTCCACTTTGTAGAGTTTCTTCAAAATTGAGAAAAAAATCGCAACGTATACGATGCGGGGAATGCAACGTCGAATGACCATCGCGCGCAGTTTGACTTTACGTTTTATTAAAATTCTCTCTCTGTTGCGAATAACAACTATCTGAAAAATATTATGCACGCGTCCGCGTTCAAATACGAACGAATAAAAATAAACGGGAACGTCTCGTGTTTCTGCCAATGTGAAGCTGAATTACTCACTCGCCTCGTCAAATTGGACTGCTTCGCGAAGGGTTTACGTTGCGCACTCGTACTACAAAACATTAGCAAATTGCGCATAAAACAAGCGAACGTTTTGAAACACCTGCTAACGCTATCCATCGAGCGTTCGATGGCGATAAACGAGAGATCCGGCGACAGCGTTTCTGAGCCGTCGTCTGTACGGATTAATCTGAGATGACGATGATCAACTGTCGCGGATCCATTAATATCGGTGTAATTCGACGTCGTAGATATTGATACCTTGCGTCGAAACGAAAAAAAGAAAAGGCAAGCTGATGCGACGTGAAGGAACGGGAGAAAAGAAGAGAGAAGAAGCTCGCGTTCGATTTACATGAGGAGTCCATTTATCGTGGGCGTGCGAGGCTGGTCACGCTTGTACGTGCACACGTACACAGCCGCACGGTCTAATGGGCAATTTGAATAAATACGATATTAAAACCGCGGAGCGATGTTGTCGGCGGCGTGTAACCGTCGTGCATCGCGGCCGCTCTCGAATCAGGAAGAGGACAAGAAAAATAGCCGACAACCGAGACCAGACACACACGGGCCATTAGCGTTACAATCAATTCGCGTGCTCCGTGTTACGACGACGTATTGTCAACCGGGGGTACCAGGCATGTATCAAACGCGTTTCCTGATTACGCCGCTGACTCGCGTCCCCCACCGATCGTAAATTAATATCGCGCCAGCGACCGAGAAACTTGACCAACTACCAGTCTTACGCCGCTGTCTAACAGCTGCTTTTGTTTCTTCCACCTTCGACTTCCTTCGTTGTTATCATTAATCATTACTATTATTATCGCTATTTATTGGTATTAATTCACTATTACGTTGTTAATATTACTCTGTCTGTTGCAACTGTGCATGTGTGAAAAAAAGAATTACTTACGAACGAAATATGGTTACCACTTTGACATGCATAATTTGCCAAAGTAAGAAGACGTGCGTATGTGCGTATGTGCGTAATTATAAACGTTTTGTAATTATATGTGATATTTTTTTAATTAGACAACGTGTAATAACGACATACCTACATTTGTATTTCGATTGTGTAGCAGTGAAACGAAATTATCAGTTTTGAGCTAAACGCGAATCGGCAGATCTCGAGAGAACGCGTTAAAAGTAGTGTGGCGTGATTAATTAAAATTCTGAGATTACGTTAGTCCCAACGAAACGATCACTACGTTGTTCAAAGGATTGCGCGATCTAATTTTAAAACGGCCAACCGACACAGTTGCGGCTCGGATAGAGGCCGCCCGGAAGGCTCCCTCGTAAATTGTCGTGGAGACAGATTCAATAACGCGGCCGGAACCGCTAAATCAGAGATCCACTCGAACCAATAATATTCCATTTACGAACGAATACTAATTAGAGAATTAACCGCGTCCGTGTCGGAAATGCCGGCGAACGCAACGGCGAAAAATCACCGGAGATAGCCGGAGATTTAAATCCAAATTACGGCCGCGTTCCGTTGGCACAGCGTGTGCAGCCCAGGCGTGTTCTCGCTGGAATCGCCGACAGTGAACAGAGGGACAGAGAGCCAGCGGACGTGTCTGCCAACACGCAGTGTCAAAATCGGCGCTCGTGCTCACGTGTGCGAGGCGCACGCTATGGTTGGCTAATTAAATCCGGCCGAGCCTTACGTGGCAGGCGACTGGATAGGCCGCAAGATACGGGGTAAGCGTGTACACGCGCGCGTGCACGGACGGGCAAATAGAATTCTCGCTGGGCGAGCCTAGGGCGGTGAGGACGCGACGGCGGCGGCGGCGGCGGCGGCGGCGGTGGCGGTGGCGGTGGCGGTGGCGGTGGCGGTGCAGGATGTTCAATCGGACGGGACGCGTTCAATGTTCCGAAAGGCTATCTGCCCTCGATATACCGTCTGTTTCCACGTAGTACGTACTCGCGCAACCGCCGGGCTGCATCCCGATGGCCGTGGCGTGGCCGTGGCACGACGTTCGTAATGCGGTGACAATGAGGGGGCCATATTAAACCGGTAATAGCGCCATTCGGGTACGCGAGAGATAACCGACGCCGTTGTTATCTCGCTGGGGCTTGTTTCTCGTCGATCGCTCGACGTTGCTTCACGGGGGGGGGGGGGGGGGAGCGAGGAGAGAAACGGGGGGGATCCGATTTACTTTTATCTGTTTTCCCTGCCACTTCCGGACCGACCGTTTTTATCGACGCTGATGACCCCGCGGCAGCCGTTTCCCTCCTCTCCACGTCGATTCGGGCTCCCGGGAACGGAGATGCTTGATTTACGAGCCGAAAAGAGGAGATAGAGTTGGATCGGGATTTTGCGAACCCCTTTTTTTCCTTTCATAAAGCAGACGATTGTAATTATGAAGCTATTGTTTGGAAATTTCAGCCTCCGCGGGGTGAACGTCCGAGCGAGATCGAGGTGTGATGTTCGCTGGAGAATTCAATCGTCTCTCGAATTTGCATAAAAATCTGCGTACGAAGGTACATCGAGGCGATTAATTTGACACGTATACATACGTGTTGGAGAGAGATCGGAAGATGGAATAAAAGTTCTCGAGCGTTTGTGAAAATCGAACGATCGAGCACCACCTCCGATCACCGATAATCAGGCTTTTTAATTCGGAAATATTCCTTTCGTTCGGCGAATCCGACCGAATGGCCTTCATTATCGTTTTTTTTTTTTCTTCCTTTCATCCGGCTACGTTCGACGAAACGATTTCACATCACGAACCGAACGTCGTTCGTCCAACCCCCGCGCTCCTTGCTGAGCAAGGACCTCAACCAGGATACCTCGTAACGCTCACGGAAAAGCGAACGCAGCGCGGCAGGATGTGATCCAGGATGCACTTCCGCCGACACTGATTCCGCCAACCAGCCCCACACCCCCCGACGCTCGTTCCACCGCGCGCCACAGAGAAACGGAACTCGCGACCAAATATCAGAGTCAGGTCTTCCTCCGCCACGTTTCATGCTCATCTTCCCGTCCCAGGCTCTCCCCGCCTGCCCCTCGCCCGAATTCACCAGTGGAGAATATGAGGCGGGTATGTACATCCACGGTCGACCGGATATTGAACGGCCGAGAACGTTCCGCGCGTCGATTTGCGCTGAAATAGGGTGAGACAATTAAAACGGTTTCGAGGAATCTGGGTAAAGTGGAAGAGCTGCCTGCCTGGCTGCGGAAGCGAAGATACGCGGCGCAACGTGGCTTCGAGACTTTTTCGTTGTTCGCCGGGCAAAATACGTTATTGAGACGCGAAAGAGTACGCAGAGGATATTAAATCGTTCGTTCTCCCGTGATGGAAACGCGAGTGAAACGTAACACGTGGAAATGTGTCACAGTGTCACAATGCAGTGGAATATTCCTGTCGCGATTTTTCGTTCGAATAATAGGGATTCGCGTACTGAATTAAGTGGATTCAATCGGCGGCGGTTCATTTAATCGGGCGTTAACTAAAATTTCGCTCGAATAAATGGAGCTCTGCCGTGAAACTGGAAATGAAAATTGATTGCCATCACGTTGGATCAAGGACAGCCGACGCGAATGTAGGTATAGTCTCGGCGAATTTCGAGTGGTAGTTAAAAAAGTGAAACGTAAGATCTTTATAAACGTTTCCTCGCGAATTTATTAAGAGCAGGATTTTTCCAACGAAAATACTTTTTTATCCCACCTTCTTTTTTTTAGATGATCGTACTCGAACGCCGGTGCTTACGTTCGTTTTCCCCTGCATCCGCCGGAAAATCCCAAACAACAGATACGCATATACGTACGTAGCACACAGGCCAAGCGCTCACCTTTGATCCCGACTACCGAACCGTTGGAAAGAGCAAACGCACGATAGAAATAAACGAAACAATAGCCTGAGAACGCTCTTCCTTTCCCGCCCAAATGATCCGACGATGCTTCCTCCCCGTTGCGTTCGAGTTCCGACCTCGACCTCGGCTCTGCCCGGAACATGCCTGCGATCGTGTTCGAAACTCGAACGCAGCACTGTTCAGTTCCTGCATAATCGGGTCGAGTCGTCAAATCGAGCGTAGAAGCCAGCAAAGCACAACTCGCGTAAATTTACGAGAACGGAAATCCAAGCTGGAGGCGTTCGTTTCCGGCTTGTCTGCCAGATATGTACTAGGTCGTGCTGCGATCCTGCTGATTGGTTAATTAGACTGGCTAGAAAGAGAAAGAGAAAGAGAGAACAAGAGGGAGAGAGAGAGAGAGAGAGGGTCTGAAACTGGACTGGAAGTGAAACTCGGAAAATAGTTTCGTGAAACTTTGCGGCTCGTTAAGCGACGTCCTCGTGTGTCGCGACACATTCCTATGCGTGTTCCGGTCCCGGGGACAATTCGACGATCGCCCTGAAACAACGATTAAAACTTTCACACCCCGATCACGAGGCCTCGCACAACGGGGCAGGGCTGGAGGCGTCGTGTGTTTGCGACGTGCGTTCCCGTCTGTCCCGTGGCTTCGCGGTCGTTATTAGACGAGTATCGCGGCGCATCGTCGGCCATCGCACGGAGAGAAACTTCGAAGAAAGAGGTCACGAGCGGAGAGGTTCTACGCTCCTGATACGTTCAACACTGTATGGTTATCGTCGTCGCTTTTCTTTTTGAAAAGTTGCAAATTTTGCAATTTAGAGAGACGCTTAAAAACTAATTTAATTTAAGCACGCTTTCGCGCGAAATTAAATACCGAAAAGGAAAAGATTTCCGCCGCCCCGCTCAGTCCCCCCTCTCCCGCAAACTTCACCTCTGCGAGTGAATTTAAGATATTTTGTTACTCGCGGTTTTTGCGCGAGAACGCGCGAACGAATTTTTAAATAAATTTGGTATGTAGGTCGCGCGTGTTATTTCAATTCTAAAAATTGAAAAAGAATTAAATTTATATTTCATTCTCGCTGTTCGTTCGATGAAATCTACAAGAACGTTTCCTCGATTTATTCGCTGGCGTATTAAATTAGAACAGATTCGTATATTTGATCAGTCGAGATTGAATTAATACGTCTATCCATTTCGGAACGTCAGAAGATCGAAGGAGGGCACAGAGTGTCTCGGAGTGACAACAAATAAACACGCGAAATTGAAAGAAACAAACTCGCAGTCTGAACTACTTTCGAGAATCACTTTTCTAACAGAACAAAATGGCCAAAGCTGCAAGACAAGGGAAATGGCACTGCTCCTTGCGTGTTCGACTGTGAACCGAGTGTACTTCCGTAAAGTCGAATGAAGAGTAAAGAGTCGCTTTCCGCGCCGGTAGAAATGCTCGAACGCCTACCGAGAGGTGCAACAAAGATTTTCCGCGATGTTGAGAGCGGTGCACCGCGGCTGATTTTTTAGTTTTTAGTGCAAATTGTCAGATATTTGTTGAAAACTGATTCGTTGAGTGAAACCGCTACGAAATCATTGGAGAGTGATTACTCTAAAATATAGATGGTGTGTACTTGCACGATGGTACGAAATTTCAATTCGATGTTTACTCGAAATTTCGCAAATTATTTAAGAATCGTAAATATACGACTCCACTGAGTTTTGCACCGATCGATCGAATTTTAACGCGAACGTTGAAATCGGGGGGCAGATGAAAAAGTAAATCGGCGGGAAAGCACGAATTTACACTTAAGGAGTGTGAATAAAATGCAGTTGCACGGTATTAAAGGGATGGGAAATTTATGCAAATAAAACGTACAGTGAGTAAAGCGTCATGACAACGCGGTATCTCTAATTCAAGCGTTTGCTACACGACCCTCGTGGGGATATTAAGGTGGGGTTTAATAGTCGCTGTAAGTGGTCACAATACGGATTAAAGGGTTTTCCAGTCTGATGTGGATATGTCCGGGCAACGGGTGGGGGAGTTTTAATCGACCGCGAACACGTTTTCCTACTATTCGTTGCGGGCGCATACGACAACTTTTGGACTGTTTTCAACGATCTAATATCAATCGTCCGGTTGAAATGGTCGATTCGTTTTAAAAGCGAACGCTTTTATAAAATGTCCGACTGCGTTCGAGTGTTGCGACGAATTGTGAAACTGGAGACCCAAAAATCGTGGAAACGGAACGTTCAAAATTAATATCTATTTTAAATTAAATAAACCGGTTCGAAATTGTAGACAATTGTTGACCAGCGATTTTGCGCAAAAGCCGTTTCATGTCCCCGGGCTATTGTTTCGTAATTGAGTATGAAAGTGAAATAATCGAAATAAACTTATATTTTATTTACACAGAACGAATTTAAATAAAACTTGGTGTACCTCCTATATATATTATATTCTATGTAATATATTTTAGTAATTCTTTTTGGTGTGATAAATCACCAACAAGTTTTGCAAATTTACAAATTTGTCTTTCGATAAACTACCTCCGCGTAACGAAACAAGAATTTTTAATAAATATATAGTACATACTTGAAAATACCTTACGTAATGAAAACACCAACTACGAAAAACCAAAAAAGTCTCTCTTATTGTTATTGATTATCGCAGAAATCTTCCTCCTTTCTATTTCAATTCAAACTCAAAAATTTAAAAAGGAACAAGTGAAAATAAAATCGCGGAAACTCATCAGAAACAAAAGGTATGAAAATCGTTAATTAAAAATCATCGCCACGTCCGCCGCGTAGAGAAAGACAAGGGTGACGCGCGACTGTTTCGCGAGGAGGAAAATTCGGCAGGATCGTTGCTTAAAAGTGGTTACACGCACGCGAACACCGACGCGATCATCCACTGGCTGGGGCTGAAAATTCATTTTGCTTGTCCGTGCTTACGGAACGAGGGGCAGAGCCGAGACCGCACTGTCACGCCCGTAAAATCACGGGATCGGGGCCGGGCATGGTTCTCTCGCGCGCGCATTCGCGGTTTTACAGCGGCGCGATTTAATCATCGTTGTAAACGCCGGCTCGAAGGGTTTTCCATCGATGTAAAGGCTGAGCGTGAAGAGGATCAGCCTAACCGCGGTGGCGTTTCTGCTCGCGTCGCGGCCGCACCCTTTCCGAACCTTTCTCCATCATCTCCCTCGTTCCATCCATCTCCCTTTTCGCCGATCCCGCCGGTTTTCACCGGTTCCTCCCGGCAACGTGGCAACGATCCACGCTGCGGCGCGGATAATCTCGTTGAAGAGAGGGAGAGAGCCAGGCGGCCAGACATCGACGGCTCGCCGCTGACATCCGATCGGCAAACGGAACGACGTTAGCCCGCGGAAACTTCGTTAGCTTGCGGCCGACGCTCGTCGTCGATTTAACGATATCGCGACGGGACTTTATATTCCGCTTCGGTTCGTTTGCTTTCCGAGTACGAGCGACACTCAGGAAGGCTCGAGCGGAGTTTCCCGGTGATTGGAAAGGACACGGGGCATCGTTCGCGGAACAATTTCACGAGGCGCGACAGAACCGGTTCACCTCGTATTATTACCGCACTGGCTGTCTCGCCGCGCGCTCGTGAATCGTACTGTGTAATCGCGGCTTCGATCTCAGACACGTAAACTGGCTGTTTACCGGTTGTGCCCCGGTTGGCGAACCATTCGATCCCGTTCCCCTCGAATTCCGACGAAAAACGTTCGCAAGTTGCAACGGTCGATAGCCTCTCGTGCGTTTGTCCTCGTCCATCTATCCAGTCGGAACAACCTCGAGCGCGGAAGCTCGATTTCGTCCATTCGAAACGCTACCTCCGCCGACTTTTTACCGGCAGACAGTTTTATTTACAGGTCTTACCGCGAAGCCCCGTAGACGATCGATATCGGGCGCTTCCTGTCGAAAGAACGGCAATTGGCAAGTTGGACGAATCGCAGCCAGCCAGTCAACCAGTCAGTCAAGCCGGGGCTCGTTGGCATGGAACAGGCTGCGACCCGGTGGCGCGTCGTTTTATCAACAAATTTCTGACGAAAGCCCCGCGATTTTTCCTTGTTTCCTTCCTGGAATCGGCCGTGCGACAGCGGCACCAACCGGTTTGGTTCTGCAGCTTTCATCTGTCGGCAGATCGGCGCCGCGTCCGTGGCTCGCGTTTTCGCGAATATTCCGAAAGCACGGCGCGGCGGTGCTTGCAAGGGTAATGCACGGAGACCAATGGCCATGGTTTTCGGCGACCGGAAAGGGGCGGAAAGAGGACGGGTGGCGCTGCCTGGAAATACTCGATGGGTGGAGAGAGGAGGGGACGGTGGGGAGGACGCGGGCGGTCAGGGTACCCGAGATTCGTAGGACAGGCCACTAAATTTCCCGTCCAATTTGGGTGTACACGATTCGTGCGCTGTTGTGCCCGCGTAGCGTCCTACCCGTAGCAGTCTACACAGCGTTTCGCGTACAACGCTTTACACCGGCACGGATCAGCCGGCGTGTACGGACGATCGAGTCGCGCGGTGTCGTTCCGTGAACCCGCATATCCGGGTCCTTATGCAGAGGGCCGTGCGTACGACCACCGTTCAATTCCCGGCCGCGTAAACTCCGCCGCTTGTAAACGCGCGGGACGTAGCGCCCGTCCGTGACACCGATTTCTCAACCGATCGTCGAACGTCGGATACGAATGTTCCCTCGCGGATCGAGGACACATCGAAACGTGTGTCTGAGTGTCTCCTCCATTTATTATCACTGAATGTGATTTTAGCTGGGATAAGCCAGAAGATCGGGCCTCTTTAGGTGCAACGCTGATGCAACGAAAATTAGCGATTGGTTGATTTGGGTCACGTGATTCGCGAGGGGGCGTGGGGTAGACCTCGAGTAGGAGTGGCGTTGTCTGGTACTGAGCGATCGCGCCTGTAATTTGTTTTCTATCGATTCAAATGTTTGCATACCGTCTTCATTTCCTAATCAAGTCGTGCAGTTTCTTTTTATTTTTTTTTTCTTTTATTTCTTCAATATTATCGAGTACGAGATCGAGGCCTTTGAAAAGCGATTCAGAGGCAAGATTTTTTGGCAACTCGAACACCTGGATGCCGGTATAATGGTGATCGTTTAAGTTCGGGATGTAGTAAAATAGGTGTTTGGATTTGCGGAATGAAATGGGAAAACGATTGCTATGAATTCCAGCTAAATCGAGGCTCGAGGACCGTCCGCTTTGATAGAAATCGGACTGGATTTTGGATCGTGCCGAAGCTCAATCGAATAACCATTTTTTTTTTTTTTTTTGATCGAATCCTTTTTTACGTTAATAGTTTTCCCGGGTGGATGACTGTAGTTCGATATTTTATTAGATCTTTAATTGTACGTTTTTTTTTTTTTTTTTTTTACTGACAAAACCGAGCATATGCTGGGATATTAAATAAATAGAATTCTACCAGTAAGTACGACAGAGAAGCCGACACGACAAACACGCCCGGTATCGAACAAAGTTATTAAATTAATTGACTTCGTTATGAATTCAACGGTCAGCGGCGGTAAACTTGATCGATCAATCAGCCATTATCGTTGATAACGCGTCGGAAGAGTGCCCGATGGATAAATAATGCTTTTGTCCCGAAAGATAATTATTATACGCTGCATTTCACGCGTTCGGTCGCGTACACGGCGTCGTTGCTCATTCGTTCACAAAACGATTCTTTAATTCGTATCCGCGACACTATCTGTCGCGTCGTTTCGCGTACAGAGATTATCGGAAATGGCAAGTGCTTCTTAAAAGATTAATTGAACAGAAAATCCCGTAGGATTTATTGGACATTAGGTACGGTCCGGTGCTGGACGGGCGCATGCAAATCCATAAACCAGCATATCCGATTCCTTTAGATACGTGTATCAATACACGGTTTGAAACATAAACGCGTATTACGGAACAGGTGCCGGTGTAAACACACGGACGGAGCCTTGTATTTGCAGATCAATTCGGAGACCAATGAATATCCGATGGCGTACCATTCCATCGACCGGGGCGAACCGGTTAGAACCGGTGTACCAAAGTCAACCAGTCGCGAAGGTAAAATCGAGCACACGTCTCCCTCCGATTTGTTTTCTATCTTCAATCGGTCAATCTATTTTAAGTTTCGTCTCTCGCTCTCCCGATTTCTAATTTATTCGATTTTTTCTTCTTTTTCTCTTCTTTCTTTTTTTTTTTTTTTTCTTTTCTTTTGCGAGCGGAACGCAGTCGTCGCGTCGTTTCTGAAATACGTTCCAGTGGAACGGCAGTTCGTCCATTTCCCTTTTCATTTTCGTTTCTTTGCGAACAGCTGCATCAAGACCTGTCGTCATGACCGTAGTCCAATTTCAAAGCGCGAGGCTTTGAATACGAAATTCTCGCTCGCGAGAAGAAATCAATAGACCGAAGTTGAAACCAGAGTCGGCCGCAATCTGCACCTACGATACCAATTCACAATCAAGCTACGCTGAATCCAGCCCGAACCAATGGCTAACCACATGTAACTTTATATCATAGCCAACTTAATCAACGTCCAGCACATCTGCAACCTACGTCTATTCCGCCTTTAATCCGAAACTCAGCCTCGAACCGCATTCGACCGCATCGGAAGCTCTATTTCGAGGCATTTCGCCATTCGAATCGGGGGCTCGCGGCGGCTGCGAGACTTTTTCCTTTTTGTTCGCGTCTCCTATGATTCGTTTAAATACAAACGAACTGTTTCCGATCCAATTGCCGTGGAATGTCCGACTCTCATTGAATATTCATTCAACAAAGTTTAACGAACCGCTTTTCTCGCGTGTCAGCCAAGACTGAAAAAAGAATATATACGAAAGCGATTAAAAAGGATTGCGTAGGAACTCTTCCGAGGCCAAAAAAAAAAAGAAAAGAAAAGAAAAAAAGAACATAAATCTCCAAGCGAATCGGAAAACCGAATTGCGTGCGTTTGCAACGTTCGGAAAGTTCCGTGAAACGTGGCCGATATATATCTCGGCGCAAAGGTCAGCCGGTTCATTTACCGATGGAGAAGTGTCGATTTTATTGGATTGTCGACGTTTCCGGCGATTTATCCCGCAAAGGCAGCCCCCGCCGGTATTGGTGCCAGTGTAGGTGAGAGCGAATCTTCATGGAGCAAATCGATCGTGGCTGTTAGTTGACCGAGCGAACGGACGAAACCGCAAACGCGGTCCCCTTGATATGCCCGGTGATACGACTATGGAAGCCGGATAGCCTGGTCTCAAAGCTACCGAAAGCCGCTGGAACTGCAGCAAATATGCCAGTGATCCGAGGGGTTCTAGTTGGCTATTAGTCCGACTGCGGACTCACCCTCTGAATCCCATTACATTTCGTAAAGGTCCGGCTTTGTTGAGAGGCCGCTTTATTAACGCGTGATTATTTAATGAGCCATCATTGAACGGGGAAATCTTCGACCAACCCGCTCGTCCGTTACACTGCCTGTTACGCGTCATTGTGTAATGAAATTTTCGCAAAGGTTGCAATATTCGCGATCGATTCGGAATTTCAGAATACTCGATACTTCATTAACCGGAATTAAACGAACCTGGCCGGCTGTTCCGACCTCGCTGCCACGATTGACGCAACAATTTGCCCGTTTTCGTTTCCAGTGGGCATTAACGCATGCATTCAGTCGCTCGCATCGACTTTCGCCCATTGATTTACGCACGCTGCCCCGATGATATCGTAAAATTCGCGAGCAGCAGATGTTTTCGATGCATCTGTCGTTGTTGCGTTGTTAACGATCGCCGGGCGGGTCAGATTGCAGATCGCAATATCATCAAGATTCGAGAGTCTTCAACAGCAACGATTCAATAAATTACGAATGAAACAAAGTACGGGGAAGGAGGGGGAGGGGCGAATTATGGTGTCTATTAGAGCGGAAGGATCGGTAAATATTTGCTCTACGTGACGGTGAACGTAGCGAGCTCGTGTATAGATATACATGTACGTACACACACTACCAACCAACAAAGTTTCTCTGAAACGTGAAATGCATGGATCTTGTAATATTAATACTAATTCTCTCGCCGACGGACACGCCTGTCGTGTGCTACGTACGCTACAGCCAAAAAGGCGCAGCAAACGATCACCGTACGTGCGAAATATTAAATCAAGTACGAGGTATGCAACCGCAGCAAAAGTGTATGTCCAAACTTTCGGCCGTTTCGTTGCACGTAATTCCATAATATACGTACAGAGTTATGAATTCGCATCGGATACGTACAACCACGCAAAGACAACGTTGTACACGGTAGTTTAAAGTTGCAAAGTTTACCTGGCGGCCGCCGCGTTCGCGAGGCCGTTTTCAAATTGCATCAACGAAATTGAAAACGGACGAGCGGCGAATTCTGGGACGCGCAAGCCCGTTTTCTTTTCACGTGAGACGCGTTCCGCGCGTATTTCGATGTAACCACCTGTTGCAGATGACAAAGCATTAGGTATGTATATCAGCAAGTGTCTAATAATGCTAATTCATTGCTCGGCCGAATGCCACAAACGCGGCGTTAACGCGAGCAATCGTGCCGCGGCAGCGAGCCCGTGGAAAAGGCAATTCGAGCGAAATTGCAAGCACCGCCAGGGATCTTCAGCCAGTTTAAAATCCACCGTAATCTCTATTAGATTCGCGATTCCGGTAATTTACGCGGCGACGCGACTCCTACGTCTGCGAGAATTGGTGACGTGGTGCACGATACCTCGGGTAACCTTCTGGCGAAACTCTGCACTCGACCGAGCAGAGTTTCTTCCCTTGCAGGCGATAGATAATAGTTTCAGTCGAGAGAAAGTCGTGAAACTGCACGCGACTGGAATTATTATCCATGTATCGATTTGCGCGTGAGATGAAATGAAAATCTTTCTCGCTGCTCGAGGAGTTCCATTCTTCGTGTTTATATTTCATTCCCTTCACATTGCATCC
The DNA here is from genome assembly GCA_030673865.1 of Melipona bicolor. Lineage (NCBI taxonomy): Eukaryota > Metazoa > Arthropoda > Insecta > Hymenoptera > Apidae > Melipona > Melipona bicolor. Next base: position 5,961,602 of record JAHYIQ010000011.1, on the reverse strand, counting down.
TTGGGCTATAAATGTAATTTATACACCAGATAACTAAAACTGCACGACTTGTACCTCAGTACGATTCGTCTCACTGAAAAGCCCAGAAGCAACCGTTCTGACTAGGAAATGAAGACGACTTTTTTGCCATAAAATTTTATCGATATGATCGATACAAACAACATTTGAATCGATAGAAAACAAATTACAGGCGCGATCGCTCAGTACCAGACAACGCCACTCCTACTCGAGGTCTATTCCACGCCCCCTCGCGAATCACGTGACCCAAATCAACCAATCGCTAATTTTCGTTGCATTGGCGTTGCACCTGAAGAGGTCCGATTTTCTGGGTTACCCTTGCTAAAATCACTTTCAATGATAAAATTTGTTTTCTGTCACTGGCGAAATTGGAATCGAATTAAAATTTCGAAAATCATTGTCGTGGCTCCCAACGTCCGACGATGTCAATTGAAAATTAGATGGAGTCTCAGAATTGTTCACTTTTAAACAACTCGCGCCATGCAAACACCTTAATTGTTAAAATCTTCAATTGGTGGCACAGTTTAGTCATTGTATAATCGAGCGTGAACTAAACTGTTCTATAGACTATCAATTTTGACAATGAAAGTATATCTGTACGACACGAGTCATTTTTAATAGAAAATTAAAAAGACTTTTTAATTCAATTGATTACAACGTACACTGCCCGTGCAATCTTTCTTATCGTTTCCGTTGTTCGACATCGGTGATGCTTTTTCGTTTGCCAATACTCAGTAAATACCAATAAAATCTACTCTCGAGTATTTTCCCTGTTCGCGTCTAATTTCGAGAGTAAGAAAAATGGATGCTCGTTTTATTCCTCAAGTTTGCACAAACTTGCCGCGAAACGTCGCTCTGTCCATTTATACGCGTGTTTTTTTCATCGATCGGGCGTTAATCTCCATTCGAATTTCGTTCACGCGCGTTGGAAAAATTTCCGCGATTTATTTTTACCTAACACTGTGCTGAAACTTCTCGAACGCATTGTGAAACGTAATTTCTGGTCCATATTATCCCCATGCCTTTTTCCTGCCTCTTTCTCTCTGTCACGTCAAAGGTATACATAATTAAGGTGATATTTCCAACTTAATTAAGATGGAACGTTAATACATACGTTCCAGCGTAATTACGGTAGGAGGTTAACACGATACGCATAAATTTTTAATCCGTCCCCCCGGCTCTGGTTGTAACCGGAACTTTTTCGCTCTCGTCGAACCCGTACATTGTTCCTCCGTGACGCGGATAACGTTTCAATGAATTTTAAACAGAATTTAACGAAATTTCTCCCTTCCCCTTCCAATGATGTTTTTAATAGTTAAACACTTCTCGCGATTAGCCACGCGACACGAGTTTGACAGACCCGTCGCTTCGGTGTCGTAAATTTCACGTTTAATATCGTTTCGTTCTCATCCGAGTCCCATCGCGAAATTAATGGCACAAGTAATTATTGTAAGAGGCACAACAGACAAGCGGCGAATAACGCTTTTAAAACTCTTTAATCGAAACCTGTTCGAGCAGACCGTTTGGATCGCCGGCGAGAAACGATGAAGAAATTATCCGCTGCCGCTTTGCGTGAAACTCTCGAGAAATCGCAGGGTATATTCGCAGGTGGGTTACGTCTCAACGAGGCCGAGTTAGGAGCGTTCGACGCAGGGTAATTAGAAATCGAGCTAGACAACAATATTAACTTCTTCGATGAGCATGCGATGCGAGAGAATACAGGGGTTGGTCTAATGCAGATTGACACGCTACACTGGCATTACCGGTTGTTAATACCGACTCTGTTCGGTCGCGGGCTCTTAATTTACGGGGGCAACCGACGCGCGCGCGAAACGTAATTAACAACAATGATCGGTATATCGTCGTGGGTAATTAGTTCGAGAGCGTTTCGTTGTTGGGAGCATCGGCGATTCCTTCGATTAATTTTCCAAACGATCGAATTCCTGCCTCGAAACTCCCGCTTCGAATATTTTCGATCGTAGCCCGATCGTAAAATTGTGATCGTTGAACGTTGAGAGAGAGAAAGAGAGAGAGAGAGAGAAAGAGAGAATGGACATGTACACACATTTTCGCTATTACGAAATTTGTAAAATTGCGCACACATGTATATATTAAGCAGAGTATTATCTTTTTTTCAAATTATAATTTTGTTAGTTTTGACACGAATATAGTACATTTCAATTAGCTATTAACCCCTTGTCTTACAATATCGAGTCACACTCAAAACATAAAATTTTATTGATACGCAAACATTTGAATCGATAGAAAACAAATTACAGGCGCGATCGCTCAGTATCAGACAACGCCACTCCTACTCGAGGTCTATTCCACGCCCCCTCGCGAATCACGTGACCCAAATCAACCAATCGCTAATTTTCGTTGCATCAGCGTTGCACCTGAAGAGGCCCGATTTTCTGCGTTACCCCCACTAAAATCACTTTCAGTGATAAAAAAAAAAAACAATTTCAATTTGAATTTGACTGAAACATTTTAGAATTGAATGTATTTAATGAACACGAATTATACGTAACGTTTCAGTAATTTGGATCTGATAGCCAATGCTTGCCTAAGAACTTGCGTTCGCTGGAACGACAGATTTCGAATTAACGAGAGAAATTTCGACGGTCTTATCTCGTAAAAAAAAAAAAAATTCATGGGAATTTTGCTGTTCGTGCAAGATGAGAGAACCGAATTGTTTGTTCCGAATGAGGAAAAAAATAATGGCGCGCACCGCGAACACGATCGAAAGCTGCTAGAAATTAGAAGCAGTCAGGCTAGGATCGTGTTACCGGATTCCAACTTTTGGATTGCCCATTCGATTCGTTCCCTCGTGTATTTATCGTGCCGGTTCACGCACCTACCGATGATTCGTGCAGCGAGCGATTAAGTGGTCGTACGATAGCAAGTGTAAAGCGATTCCGCGCTTTCGATGGATGCTACTAGTTGTTCACTATTATTACAGTTCTACGGTTACCACAACAGTTAAGAGTGACATGTTTTCTCTTTCATTTTTCTTTTTTCTTTTTTTTTTTTTTTTTTTTTTTTGTTTAAGCTTTTTTCATAAAAATACAAGCTACGCGAGAATGTCTGGCGAAAACGTATAATACTCGTTCTTTTCAAATGTAAAAAGTATATATAAATTTTAAAATTTACTCGCGCTTCTCTAAATTTCTCCATCGAAACGTTATTTCATTTTAAATGCAAATGTGATCCAAATTAAGAACGATTCAACGATGCACTTTGTCCTTCGCTTAACTCGCTCAAGATGCTTAGTTACAAGGGAAACTTTGATACGCTCTAGAAATTACGATTAGCATTAAGATTAGAACAATTTCAAACTCATTACAACTCGCTAACCAAAGCAATTAGAACTACGTAAAGTTGTCGTACGTTGTCAAGCTCTTGAAACGTCGTAACTTGAACCTCACTAGAATTTTGCCTTTGGTATCACATACCTGGACCTAATTTTGCCTGTATTTACCCCCTTCTCTCCCCATTCCCACGTCTCGCACGTCGCTCGAAGTTCAGGTCAAATACATTATGAAGATGTTATTAGGTTCTGTAGGTTCCTATAAATTTCCAGGGAATTTTAGAGCGCAGAGTCGCACAGATCGCGCAAAACACGAAGAAACATGTAAAATATTCAAAGTATCACGTTTTTCTTTATGAGTGTGCGAGTGAAACAGTTTTCTATTGTGCGAAAAACACGCTTTTCTTCTTCCACTTTCTAATTATTCTTATTAAATTCTTACTATTCTCGCTGAATGGAATTTTTTTAATTATCCTTAATTAAATTCCATTATTTGATCATTCCTGTTGTTATACGTTCGAATAAAATCCGTATAAAAATCCACAGTGCGAACATTATAGTGAAAGACGAAATTTGATACGTCGTTTTTACTTTTATCTGTTCGCTAAATCTCTTGTCGCGAATTAACGTTTACGTTTCTTCCTTGGCCGGTGTTCGAACGGAACGAAGCCAGGGACACCAGGCGAACACTTCCGCCAGTCGTCAAATTCAGCCAGTAACAACCTGGCGAACTTGTAATCCCTTGCCATCTGCATGATTTGAACAAGACGACCGGAAACTTTCCCCGTCGAATTTCCACGTTTAAGCTCCACCTGGGGGAGGGGAGGTGAAAGTTTAAATTGTCATGGACTTCGGGCCCTCGTTCAACTTTTTACACCGGAGATTCCTCGCCGATTTTAAAACGCGGGAGACAAAACGAAGTGACTTCCCATGTTTTTCGCATTGAATATTCAAGAATCCGGGAGGAGGGCCGAGATGGTTAAACTCGCGTTTATGAAGATTCCTCGGCGACGACGGCGCGTCCGACTGGAGATAAAACGCGTAATTCACGGCAAATGGGCGAGTTGAAAAATTTGCGGCGGGACGATGTGAAAGTATCTCGCGCTCTCTCTAGAAATATCGATGTGATGGACGGAACAACCTTGCTTGCTGGTTTTTTCTCCTCCTTCTGAATTTGAACAGGAGAATTGTATCTTGATTTAACGATTTTCGTATGAAATAGATTTAGGCTAATTTGTCAATCGATGCGTCAATGAGCTCCAATAAAAATTGAAACACCGGCGAAAAAATCGTAGTCTAGCTAAGTTCACCCTACGATAGTCTGCCACTGAACGAGACTATTACGCCAAATGACACTGATAGGATCATTTTCCGAGTCTGTCGATCCGTTTTCTGAAATAGAATCTTTTGTAAATTTCCTAGTAACACTATGGAATGTTTTGCTTCTTTCAAACAGAAATCTAACCTCAAATTTTCAAGAGATCAACAGTTGCATCTGTAGCTGGTTTTTTCCCGAATTGCGACAGATTGAGAAAGATTGTTTTGTCACAGTAATTTCACTAATATCGTACAAACATTCCACTTCGAATCTTTTCTGAATTTCCTGGTTTTTTCTTTTGAAGCGCCTAGAATGGTTTCTTTTTTAAACAAGCGCTAAAACCTAACCTTAAATCTCAAAGAAATTAACAGTTACACTTGTAGTTGGTTTTTTCCAAATTACAATAGATTAAGAAAGGTTTTCTATTACAATAAAAAATTCTCATCGTACAAATATTAAACATCACAAAAAGTAGAAGAAGTTTGCTTCGGTTAAAGTGTATTATATATTTTTAAATATCTGATTACTCCAAACTGCGTCAATGGATATATATATATATATATATATATCCAGCGCTCATAATGAAAGGGTTAAACGAACAAACGGTTTGTCGATCGAGGGAAAAAGAGGAGCGAAGGCAAACGACAGAGTCGCGATTCCTGTATACTCTCAACAACATTTGCCGGATGCATTCTGGAAATCATGGCTGCTACGAATCGCCTGGGGGGGAAACGGCGCCGTGTGACTGATGAAAATTCCCAAATCGAAAATTCCGATCGTTTCGCGGTATTCTTTCGATATATATATATATATATATATATACATATACATACATACAAACACACACACACATACACACACACACACACACACACACACACATATAGAGGCATATACGCGTATATTCCAAGGGAATTCGTTTCAGAGTGTTCGGGGCGTTCCTCGCGGAAAATAAAAGCGTTCCGGTGTCATCAGGAAGAGTTTCGCGCGTAGCTCCGCTCGCGTGTAAACTTTTCCCCGTATATGTTTCCGGCTGCATCAATCTTCCATGTCTGCCCGGCGCGGCACGGTTCGTTCCCCTTTGCTCCGCGTCTCGGTGTCGCGCTCGCCACTTCCGCTGCAACTCTGAATATTTAACTAAATCCCGCCTGTATCTATCGGCGATTCCTTTCGGAATTCTGGAACAGGAATAAAGTGCAGGGAGGGATAAGGAAGGTGCAGCTCGCGAGATGAGGCGCGGGAGCCGAGAGGTCGAATCAAAGAGAGGAAACTGATTCCCGGACGAGAGTAGACCGCGGCTGACGTGAGACGTGGAATACCAACGGATCTTTCATCTACGGTTGAGTTGAGCTCGAACATCGTCGACCTTGCACCTCTGCTCTGGTTGACGTACCGTTACCTCTCGCACGATTTTTGACAAACGGAAAGCACGATCGCGTCGACGTCGATTAATGATGAAGGATGGCTGCGGACGAAGGGGAAACGAGGCGCGACGACACTTCGAGGATTTATTCTTTATCGTATTTATACACTTTGAAGTATACACGTACGTATGTTCGATTTAGGATGTGGAAAAGAAACTGGAAATTTGATTTCACGTACGAAAATGTACGTACGTATATTTCAGTTTTCTTCCAATTTCTGTTGATTTCCTCCGTCGCGTTTAATTGACGAAACTGACCTATATTTTAATAAAAGTATTTCGATGTATATCATAGCGAAAGCTCGACTCTTAAGGTAAAAGCGTAGTCGTGTTCTCGTTCGTTCCTTTCTCCATATGTAGCGAAAACCTATGCCCAAAATCGGAATTCTATCAATGAAACTGCGACGCTTTGTGCAATTTGCGTGGTTTTTAACTCGCAACGCGGTCGCGAATGCCAGCCGGGTCGATAAAGAAACCAAAGACCGGGGGGGAGAAAAGTTCCAGTTAGACGAGATTTCGCTGTTTACGGCGAAACGAGCTCCGTTGGACGGCGAAAATGACAGAGCGCGTCCGAAAGCGTTTCTTTTTTCTTTCCAATTACGCGAAAGAATCGCCGGTTCCGTCAAAGAAATCTGTATAATCGACGGAGCCGTGTCTTTGATCAAACTAACAAAGAAACAATATTTCCATTACGCGCGCGATCGCTTTGTGCAACAAAGATTCGTTTTCCCCTCTCGTAGTTGTATTCCAGCGAGCTCGTCAAAGCCGCGTCCGAACAAAAAGCCGGCTCTCCAGCGCGTGGACGAACTTTGCCCTACAGTTCCTATCTATTTTCCCACCGGAAGGTCATCCTCTCGTCTTATCCCCTTGTTAATATTCCACTTCGATCATGCTCCGGCAGTTTTTTCCATTCGAAAGCAAATCAGTCGATCGTTTGTGAACGCACGAAACGAGAAGCGAGGATTGAAACCGTCGAAGGTCAAGCCTCGTGCCGTCGTTTTATTTTCCACCGCGGACAATTGTATTAAGAGGAATCGCGAATGGAAGAAATACACGGCTCGTTAAGGCGAGAGGGGACGAGTAAAATTACTTTTTGCCCCGGAGCGGCGAAAGGTCAAGAGGCCGTGGCTTTTCACCGCGGTCCGCGTCTTTTACCGCTCGAACGGAACGAACACACCGCCGCGTCGGTAGGAAACGTATCGCCCATTTATCCCGCGCTCGATAATAAGAGGCGAGATGGAGGCCGGAACGATTCACGGAACATTTGTTCGACTGGGAGATAAATAAAATCAACGAGGACGAGATTTCGTTCGTTTAAATGTCAAACAATCGGGATAATACGATTGGACAAATACGTCAGCTGTGCTGCGTCATTTACGGCCAATCAATCGAGGGAGACTCTATAAAAAGTCGAGTGAATTTCTTGGAGTCCTTTTTACGAGTGATAATGTCGCGTCGATTGAAAAGAAGACCCGATTGCCAGAGCCAGAGCTGTTACGTAATTGAAACGAGAGAAATTTTGAGGAACGAAAACACGGATGAAATTTGAAAAGGGCTTATAATTTACAGCCGTATAAAATACTCGACTTAAATAAGCGAGGGAAAACTAATTTGCCGAAATTAACAGCATTTTTCAATGTAACGATCTAACTAAATTATTTTGCTTTTCGTTCGCATTGTCCTACATTGTATATTTAATTTTTTCATAATTCGCGCACACGAAATTCGTGTCTCTCGTTGATTAAGACAATTGACGATTCGAGAAAAGGAAAATTAATTAAAAAAATACTCGTTTCGAAATACCCTGCTTGGTATTTTAAAGTAAAAGGAATTACTAGTCGCGAGAACAAAATCCCCGATTAAAGTTTTAAAGTTCATTTATCACTTCGTTGTAATTTTCAGCGCACTTCTCTGCTACTTTACGAACGAACACGGCTTTCTACACTTGTGCGAGTCAGTGTGTCAAGTGGACACTTTCTTCGGCGGATCTTGTTACACGGTCGTACGACGTAGCGTTTAATTTTTAACGGCCCGATATTGAGGCCTCGAGTGCCGCGAATGCGAGAGAACAACGGAACGGCGATGAAAGTTTAACAAACGCTTGTACCCGAACTGGGAGAGAGGAGCGAGCTGATCTCTCCCCTTTATCCGCCGCTCCGTTTGAATATGTACACGCGAAATCTCGTACTCGCCTGAACCGGAACGAATGAAAAGAACCAGGTCACGCCGTGCGAACGTCTTCCTGATGCATCGGGAAAGAAGTTGGCTCTTGGGCTAGCTGGCTTCCCCTCGACGGCAAAGTCTAAAAGGAACAGAGGGAAAAGAGGCGAAAAGAAAACAAGGAAACCGGGGGGAAAAGGGGCCGCCCGAGCTCTGCGTGGTTTCATCCCGTTTTACCTGCAGTTTCGAGCATTTTCTGCGCGGGGCGCGGCCGAAAAATCGAGCCGCAAAAATTACAAAGCCGGCCGAACGTGAGAGGAAAGCCCGGAATCGCGTACGTGCGGATTTAGTGCGATTATCGTTCGACTGTGGAGTTTGTTTCGTGACCCACTCGTTACCAAACAATATCATTTTTCTTCATTTCTTTTCATATCTTTTCATCATTTAACTGTTAAATTGTCAATTACTGCCAATGCAAGAGAAAGTGACACGTTTCTTTTGTGTTAAGCGAAAAACTCGCCGCGCGTCTGACCATTCGCAGTTTATTCCACTTGAAAACAGTGTTCGTGGAACTGGAACCACTCGTTATTAAACAATATTGTTGTTTCTGATAACGTAATTTTTAAATTATTAATAATGTAATATAATTATTAATAATGTAATAATAATTGTCCATTACTGCCAACGTTAAACCGATTAGAGAACACGTTTGCTTTGAGTTAAGCGAGAAACTCGCCGTGTGTCTGACAATTTGCAGTTTGTTCCACTGAGTAACACAATTCTTGGGAAATACTTGTAGGTGAGAAGTTCTGACTATTTTAAATAAATTTAACATGGTACACAGGGAAACGTCGAAACTTACCGCGTCTGTGACCATTTGTAGTATATTCTACTCAAGCATACAGTTCTTGGGAAATGCTCATAAAGAAGAAGTTTTGGCACATTTATTCGCAAAGTATATATACAAACAAATAAATTTAATCGATCCAACACGTTTATTCCTCGTATAGATTTATAAAATTGACAAAGGCAGCAAGTCCGACATCGATAAACAACTCAATGACTCAAGTGTCGTAATTGACTGAAATATTTCCCCTCCATTAGGAATCCTGCGACGTCGTTCGTCGTTTCAACTTCTCGATTCCCGTAAACTCTCGACAATACGCTTCCTTCAGCTCGATACTTTATGTAACTAGCTACCTCTCGTATCTCCGATGGCGAGCCACCCGGTCGGTAGCATATCATAGGCACACACCTCTATTCTGTTTTCCCCCGGAAAATCAATATCGGAGGTCGGCAGCGCCTCTCGGGGGGTGGCTCTCGCCGGAGACAAATCTCAGTGTCTGGAAAATCCGTGGCTGGCGCCAACCGAATCGTCGCGAGATTCCGCCGATAAGTGGACCAACCGGTCGTTCGTTCTCCCGTTCGGGCTGGGTTTCGTGATCACGGGCACGGTGACGGTGAATATTCTGGACTCTGGTTTCTGTAAACGGGGGCTCGGGAAGAGAGTGGGACACACGGTAGGTTCAGCGGCGAAGGTCGACGTTGCAGAGAGGCTCCGACTGGTCTGGTCTACGAGGGAAGGACCTAACCTCTCGTGGTAACCTCGTGCAAGCGAGCTCCGTCTGTGCGTTTGACAGAGAGGAGAGAGAGAGCGCGAGCGAGTGAGAGTGTGGACGAGCGAGAGAGTGGGGTAGTGAAAGATAGAACGAGAGCGAGACAGGGTTTCGGTCGCCATATTGAGCGACACTGGCGCCGCCACGCTCATCGTCGCGCTGTTTTTTCGGTTTGGGAAACCGAAACGAAAGTTTCGTTGCTTTTTTCCCCTCTACTCTGCTTTCGAAAGAGAGCGGATCGCCCGGTAATTGCCCGTAAAAGAAAAGATTACCGCAATTTAGGGGGGGGGGGAGAAGGTGAAGAGAGGAGACGAGAGTCGAGAAGCAAGCTGGAATATGAAAGTTCCGACGCGAAAGTAGCGAGACCGCGGCGAAATTTATGCGACAGGGAAACACGGTTAATCGCGTTAACCCTGCGCGCCGGCTTAAACCACTCGCCACTACCGTCCGCTGTTGTATCCGACTTCACGGCTGTGCCGAGTTTCTGTTGCATTGTCGCCTTTTTTCTTTTTTTCTTTTTTCTTTTTTTTTTTTTTGTTAGTCTGGAGAGGTTTGCCGTTCGCGGATTACACGGTTGCTTTCATTGTTTCACCGGGGCATGGGAAGGGGGAAATTACGGGGGTATAATATCAGAGCAGGACGGGATACAAATGCGAGGGCGTTCCGCCGCGTGCACGGGACACGTGTCTGTTTTCTGTAATCCGCGAAACCGAACCGCAACACGCGCGCACGCCTGGCAACGCTAACGTGTATCCTCTACGCGTGTTTCGATAACCTTAAACAGCGCGGGTTTACATCCTCGTGTAATATACACCGTAGTCGTATGCTACATGTATCATTATGCTCGTTACATGTACACGATATATTATTTACAATCAGTAGAAACCGGTTCGAGACAGCAGCACTGATTTTCTCCTTTGTGCACGCGGCGTGTTTAATTAATCGATCATCCAGCCTTTAATTACGGTGCAAAGCCACCAGCCTAATATTGATTTTGTTAATTGGGTGTGATCGTCGGGTGGGTTCATCGCGGGGCGATAAAATATCGACGGTAAATCGTGTTTTCGGGGCCACGATGCCCGGTCGAGAGCCAACTTCTTGAGTACCCACGGCTCTTCTGATGTAACCGCCGTCGCCGCGTCTCTTTGATGTTCCAAAGGATTTCCCATCTTCTTTGCCTGACCCCGTCTTTGTATCTGTATTTAGATTACGAGAACACACGGGTCTACGCAACCGAGCCTCTCTGCTCCGTGCTTTTCGTTTTGCGCCGTTACTCTCCTGGTCAAAGCAGAGGGCCGCCGCTTTTCTCCCTCGCCCCGGCAGCTTTGAAATTTTTCAACCGCCGAAACGCGTTAAAATCGAAGCTTAATCCTCTTCCCTTTCGCGCGTGTATGCACGTGTATGTGCAGTTACTATCGTGCACTCGCGAGATTCATCGAATTGTTACTGGACCGAGGAATAGGATAACAAAGAGGACGGCGGAATCTCTGAAGAAATTAATGAAATCGCAACGGTTCGATACATCCCTTATATTTTACTCCCATTTCTTGTTGAAACGTCACATGTCTCGCAAAATCGGAAAGATTTTCACGTCTGTTTCCGACGCCCCGCTGTAATTTTTTAAAATCTTCCACCGCTCACTATGACAGACGACACGCCTACGGTTTCTAACTGGCACCGAAACGACGCTAGAACTACCGGCGAGTAAAGCATAAAATATCCGCCAGAGACATTAAAGTGAAGGAAATAGAAGATCTTTATAAAACAAGCTTTCATTTGTGTATTTTACGAAGAATCACGTTCACCGTTTTATATCTATAAAAATCTTTTATATCCGATAAAAATTATCAATTGGTAATTTTGAAAATTTGGTAGTTCTAGTGTTAACGCGATTTAATCTTCCATAGAAACAAGAATCTAATCTATGGATATCGTTGAAATACGTGTCTGGCAGAATCGAAAAGAAAAGATTTTCACATTGTTCCAAGATGTTGATGCCCCTGTAATTAACTTAAAATCTCCCGTCGCCGGCTACGACACACGACACGTTTACGGTTTCTAGCCGGCGCCGAAATTAACGCGATTCAATCTCCCATGGAACAAGAATTTAATTATCGCACACGCGCGACAAGAAGCGGTAGCCCGATGCCCGTAACCCTCGCGCCGAAGCAGCTTAATTCCCCGCTAGGTAATTTCGAAATAAACGCCTCTGTCGTGAATTTCCCGCGCGCTCGTCGAAAATGACACGCGCCGGCCGCAAATTCTGGACAGAGACCGCCTGAGTTACGCCTGAGAAACGCATCGGGCGGATAAAAAAGCCAACGGAGGGAGACATGGTTTCGTGGCGCAGGATAATTGGGATGCGAGGCGTGTTGTTTCAATCGGACGTGCACGAGCATCGGGGATTTTCATTCGGAGCCCGATACACCTTTAATTTATTCCGTCGTAAATCTCCTCTCCACGCTTTGGGCGGATGTTTCTTTTCGTTTCGCGTTTCAGCGCGCGCGAGCGATTTTTCGACCGTACCAGCTCGAAATCGGTATATAATTCAAATCTGACCGCGGCGACCGGCGCGACGCTAAACGCCTCGCCGTTTGTCGAGACATCGAGGTGGGTGGTTTGTGGGTAACGATTTGTACAAATAAGAGAATTCGTACAAATCTCGTTAATGGATCCCCGATGGAAATCATTCGACATTGTTTTATGACGACGGCATTGTCATTTTCCAGCGGCGCCAGCGAAATCCAATTAGGGAGCCCCGGGAAATGTCGGGGGCACCCGCGCGCGGTCGGCAAGCCCGCCCAAATAAATGAGCTTGAAATGAGCGAGAATTATAAATGAGATGCGCCCGAATGCCGGGCAAACGTTCAAACATCCATTCAAACGTTAATAATTAATCACGGGGATGTTTGACTACGCGTAATCGCTTTCTTTTTGTTTCGCCGCGAAAAAAGGGAAGAAAAGAGAAAAAACGAGAGCACGACGTTCCCGTCGGAACGGATCACGTTTACAGGACGTATAAAAAGCGTACATATTGCTCTCTTCGGTAGAAACATTTTTACCGCTGTAAAAACTTATTTCGTTGAGATTATTCGATCCCCATTTAAAATACGTAGCTGAAATAGGATCAAAATATACGTAGGGAAACTGCACGACTCGTACCCCAGTACGATTCGTCTTACTGATTCGGTCCAGAAGCAACTGTTCTGAATAGGAAATGAAGACGACTTTTTTACCATAAAATTTTATCGATATGCAAACATTTGAATCGATACAAAACAAATTACAAGCGCAATCGCTCAGTAGATCTACCAGACAACACCACTCGAGGCGAAACGTGACCCAAACCAACCAATCGCTAATTTTCGTTGCATCAGCGTTGCACCTGAAGAGGCCCGATTTTCTGGGTTACCCCCGTTAAAACCACTTTCAGTAATAAAATTGCGACTTCGATTTGTCATTGTTATTATTTATTTATTTGTTCATTTCACACGCAATGAATTTCAACTAACACACGACCGAACCGTGTACAGTAATTTGTCGCTTTCTTTCCGAACTCGTCGAAATGATATCACCAACAAGATGTAACAAATTTATTACTTGTTACCTGGATTATATTTAAATATACTTCAAACTTTGAGACAAAGGAACTCTCGACGTGCAAGAGGTTAGTACACTGAAGATTGTCCCAGATTACTGCAACGTCGTACGAGTTGCAAAATTTCTTGGTTGAAGCATGCGATTAAAACTCTCTCGGCGTGTCTCGTAACGTCACCTTTGCTGCGAAAGATGGCGCGTCTTCCCCTTGACTCGAGAACGAGCAGCACGCGTTACGAAATTCGAGTCAAAGGCCTCGGTTCGTATCCTCCTCGAGAAGGAGGATTTTTCCGGAAGTAAATGAAACGTCGAACCGAGACAGAGGCAGTGTCTAAGCAACGCGAGTCGGAAGTACGAAAACGCGAGAAGCCAGGCGGGGAGGGAAGAGTTTAACTCGGCGAAACGCTTTCGTTTCAGAAACAATTTCCAACGAGCCGGCACACGGGGAAGACAGTCAGTCGGGAGCTGGCTGCTTGCCGGCTCGCACGTGCGAACGGTCAAAGCTTTGAACAGCTCGTCAGCGAGCTCGCGGCAGCGAACCTCTCAGCCAAATACGTGAGATTTCTAATGAGTCCGCCGAACGTGAACGTGAACTTTCAGCGAGCTCGCGGGTACCCGGAGGGGCTTGCCCTTTCGAGGCTGTTGCGAATAATTCGCGCGTTTTCTTGCGTAAACTCCGCGCGCGCCGGCAGGAGAGGCTCCGCAAGATACGCTCGCTCGAATCACCGGCGAGTTTAAAGCGCGGAGGAACTCTTCCGCGGTCGCGGATCGCACGGAATTCGCCGGTTTCGTGACACGTTGCTCGAGATTGCCGTTATTTTCAGTTACAAACTCTTTCGACTACGATTTTCTACGTTACTTTTACTTCGGGATCCTCGTGTACGCTTCGTATTTTCTAACTTTGCTCGCTAGATTGCGGATATATATATATTTTTAAAAAATTAAAATGCTGGGAAAATGGCGCAAAAATGTGAAATTAGAATGAACATTCCGCACTCCTGATTATCGAAATGCAATATTACAACGCGTGCTTCACTTTCGATATTTCATACATTTTTTTCCCCCTATTATTCCTTTGCACAAGACGCACGCAATCAAATTCTAAGCTTATGTACGCTGTAACAAAAACGAATGACAATCTCTCTCTCTCTCTCTCTCTGTCGGACAAAATCACGTTACTCCGTGTAATGTAATTCTGTAGTTCTACTCTGAAACTTCAACTTCGCTCTTCTCTTTCCCTCCTCGCGAATCTTATATTCCCAATAGAGCGAAATCAGTGTTATTTGCAATAAAATCAGGCTGGCTCGCCGGGCCGGGTAAAATCACAGCGATACGGCCGGCGTAAAGAAGCCGGCAGCAAAGTGTGTGATTGAGACAGTGCACGGTGGCGGAAGTGACGGCAAGATTGCGCGGCGCTCAATACAATAAATCGGGCAGGATGCACTCCCGGGGTGGTTTGCTCGGCGGTGGTGAGCCTCTGCAGCATTTCGAAGTGAAAGGGGGAGAGAGGGCGAGAGAGAGAGAGAGAGAGAGGAGAAGCAAGAAGCCGAGCGAGTCGCTGCCTGGCTGGTGGCTCGGATAAGCCATAAATAAACGAGCACACCCGGTATAAGCGGGAAACGTTTATGGCGGCCGCATACACGGCGTATAGAGCTCTCTCGCCAGTCGGCCTAGACGCGAACTACTTTAAAGTTGCACGTTCCGAGATCTACTAACGCGGTTCGCCGCATCCTCCGCTACGTTCGCGCGTTTCTTTTTCCTCTCTCTTTCTCTTCCCCTCTTTTTCGTTTTTCTGCGAAAACGAAACTCTTCGACGAATTAAGATCACTGTATTTGGTACTGTCGATCCAAATTGAAAAGCAGTCGTAAAATTTTGGATGGACAGATCTGGTATATATAACTTTGTAAAAAAAGATCATACGACGATCCACTTAAAGCACGATGCTTCTACTTTGACAACGCGGGTTTGTTCTTTTGAAAAATGAGTTTACGTGTAGCGGGTGACAATGAAAAATTCAAACGTTAAGAAATTGTTTTTGTGACTAATTTTACTGCGATTTCAAAGATTTGAAAGTTTCTCCTTATAATGAGCCCTGCAGGATTTATTAAACTTGGAAAATAGGGTCAGATGACGAGGTATTGCGATTTCTAGAATCTTACCCTGATATTCAACGTTTAATGAAACGAAAAGAAAGGAAAAAAGAATCACGCGGCAAGTTTTAAGGGATCGTTGCAAAGGGGGAAACTTTAGTCTTTAGAAGGATGATAGAATCTAGTTATGAAAAAAATTTTTTAATGTTTTCACGCGCGCTGAAACTTTATGCTGCTTTCGCGAGGAAAGTATCCCAACTTTTCCACGTTCGGTCTGCGTGACGTCAGAATCATTGTTGAAAAAAAAAGGAAAACAAAAAGTCACAAGCGTCGGGGTAGAAGTTCTTCGCTTTGAAACGAGATCAAGTGGATCGTTCCATTGGGTCTTTTTCCCCGCGAAATTATCTCAGTTTGAACTATCGACAATTTGTCACTTGACGTTGACACAGTTACGCTCGTTGCCGTACGTATCCTCGAGTTGGAATTCCAACTTTGCCGCGAGTATGTTTCACTTGTTAATTGGAAAACGATATTTTTCCCGAGCCGCGGAGGTCGTAGTTTTGTTATAACGGAGGGAAGTTCGGATCGTTTAAACGCGGGCTAAGATTCGTAGAACGAACGAATAGATCACGTTCAACTTTAGACAGCGATACTGCAAAATTAAGGTAAGGTCCATTATGAAGTCTAACTGCAACAGAAGCTCCTCATAGAGTTGATTCGGAAGTTTAATTGAGAATAGAGTTGGCCCGAATTGAAGTTTACCCTCGTTGGATACGATGCTTCAAACGGATCCACAAAATATTTGCCCGGAAGGAATAACAACGCCATTTTATTAGGCGTTAGGATGAATTCGAAATGCAATATCGAAGTGGACGATATATTTCGTCTCTCGATGAGCAACTTTGTAATAACTATCAGTTATATCGTGTAATAATATATAATGATAATAGTGCTATCAATATCGCCGATCAAGAGTGATAGCTTAACCCATTTACATCATTAGCGTATACCTATGTACGCGCAATTTTCACGATCGTTATCACCAGTATCACTAGAGCGTATATATATATATATATGTTACAATTTTCGTGATCGTTATCGTCAGAGTATTTACATTTCTGGTCCGAGCAGTCACACTATTTTCAAGACTATTCAAAAAGTTCAGAAACAGAGCATTTCGAGTCTGACAAAATTAAAACAAAAATTAGCTGTAGAAATTATTGAAGATGATATAAAATAACTGAAAATGCCAAAAAAAAAAAAAAACACGAAAACTCTACCGGTTTACTGGACAAAATACTTTTGAAAATTTTCTACTTAAATATAATGAAAGAGAAATTGGCGATAAGGACCGATTCACTATTCATTCCTCTTTACGATGCGAACGGGCTAATTCGTCGAAACTGGTCACTGTTCTGTCGTCGAAGAATTAAACGGGTCGATTTTTACGCAAAGGGAAAAAGGAAAGAATGCGCGAGCGGCGGTCCACGGGGAAAGGGGCGGGGTAAGCAAAGCGGCTAATTTTTCGCTTCCGCGCATTTCATATTCTACAGCGACGATTCGAAACCCGGTTGCGGCAATATCGTTTCCGTTATTATTGAACACGGATACGGACGAGGGATAAAGCCCCGAATGAAATTTCTGCGGGACGAACGCTCGTTGAACGAGCGGCTCGTTTCGCTTTTATCCCGCGCGCAACGCTCCCCGACAGACAACGTTTCCATTCATACCCGATAATAACAATTTCTTGCGGCGCGATTGTAATTGAATTTTTAATAACGCTCCTCGCGATCCACTCCGCGCGTCTTCTCTTTCCTCTTTTTCTTTTTCTTTTTTTTTCTTTTTTTCATCCAGCCAAAGAGAACGCGCCTCTTGTTTCAGCGCGGTCGTTGGTTCGCGTTATTTCTGTTATTACCTTTATTAGAGCCCGGCTCGACGGAGATCGGCTCTAATCGCGGCGGGCAGAGAAGGAAAGAGGAGAATAATTCGAAACGACGGCGCGGATGCGGGATGAAACGAAAACTTTCATCGTTTACATTCACTCGGCCAGTTTTATCGCGAGTAGATCCGCGTGGATATCCGGCGCGGCGCGGTTTCGCCAGGCTTTTATGAATTTTCACTTCGTTTTCGGTGGATTTCTTTCGCCGAGTTGCTCTCACCTCTTAACTGAGGTTCCGGGCACGGTGAGCTGCACGCGACACGAACCGTAAAAGTCGTCGCATAATTTCTCGTAATCGGGCGCGGCTCGATGAAAGTTTCTCCGTTCGAGGAGAACAACAGAGCTACTCCTTCCCCGCCCGTTTCTTTTTACCTTGTTACCGTCGTCCACGACGATTGTGAATTCAGGGGAGACGAAGAGGGGGCAGGAGAGGGATGAAATTAAACGGGCGAGGAGAGAAAGTTTCCTCGGCTTGATTTTTAGATCGTCTAGAGAAACGCTTGAAAATATATCGCCTCTCGCAGACGTGTAAACAGTTTCGCCTGGGACCGTGGGAGGAACCTAAACAGCGCCCAGCGATTTTCAAGCGAGCGAGCTTCCCTAATTGGTGAATCAAGCGTCACGCTCGCGACGCCTCTCTTGTTCCTCTCTTTGGCTCCGAGGAGCGGATTACTTCGCCCCATCGAAGAGAAACCGACGCCACGGGTCAACCCACGGAGCTTCGAAACGATTCCCTCTTCCGGGGGAGAAGAGAGGTAATCCCCGATGCTCGGCGTGAAATTCGCCAGCTTCGTCGTAAAAATAATTCTCAATTAATCCCCCGGCGTCCTTTAATTCCGGAACAGCGTTAATTAAAAAAGTTGGCGGAATTTGAACGCAACAACGCCATCGCGTCCGGTTGGGTGGAGTCCGCAGCTCCCGACGGAGTCATCAATTCGTCTCCGTCGGGTTCGCAGTTGAACTCGCGACGCAGTTGGCGCGGTTCGGTCAGTGACGTTGCTTTGTTACAGAAGACGCCGATGTGTATTGGGCCGTGCTCGTTGAGCCGTTGCACGAAGGTGAAATAAAAGAAAGTAATCGGGACTCGCGATCGCGGCCGGGTGCAACTGAATTGTGGCGGAGCAAAGCCTCAACATCTCCGTGTAACGATAAATTTTAATTACTCCCGAGAAGTGGCGGCGGACGATGATTTCCTCCTCTGGCAGCTGGTTGTAAGAACTCACGAGCGGATTATCGGATTTAAGGGAGCGGCACGCACTATGGCGAAGATTTCTACCGCCGATGGCGGTGCGATTTCATCGATCGTTCACGAAGAAGGAGAAAGAGAGAAAAAAAAAAAAAGAAATGAAACACAGAACTCGTGGCGAACGAGCTGTGTCGGTGGTTAAGGAGAAATGCAAAAATAATCATCACCCTGGTTTCTTTGTACGAGCAGCGATCGAGGGTTTCCTCGGGGCGCACGGATTGCTTAAAATTAAGCAGACTCACGCGACCCCTTTCCCCCGGTCACGACATTACGCGCCTTCGGGATCGTGTTATCGAATTAAAGCGGCAACCGTGTACGAAAATCACCTTCCTGCCCGCCAGCGAGAAAAATCACGGGAAATCGCGTGACGGGAGTAACGACCGGCGTGTTAATTGTAATCCGACTCGAGTCTATTGCTCTTCCTCCTCGCTGCGATTTCTTTTGATTCATCGACGGGCTGGCTGGTGATCGATGGAGAGACCTGTTCATTTCGCGGGGAATTACTCGCTGAAACTTTCAAGTTGGAATTTTTCCGTTTCTCTCTCTCTCTCTCTCTCTCTTTCGCTGTTTCGCGCGGGTAATGATTGGGAAAAGTAATCGATCGAGCGATACTCGAAAAGGAGAAAAGGAAAAACTGGAACTCGAACGGCGGGGGTAAATTTGTTCGTGGAAATGGAGTTGCGTGGCCGCGATAGGATTCTGGTACAAATAGCGGGCCGAATCGCAGGATCAGCCGAGTCGAAATCACGTGAGGGTGTAAACTGCGAGGTTGTATCGTCGTCGATGGTAATGGCGAACGATTAATGCGATATTAATCCGACGTTACGTGACTCGTTGAAGTAGCCCGCGTGTGGTACGGTGGCTCGTATCGATCGACACTTGTCTTTGCACTGGTACCCTGGGCGCATTCGCGCGTGTAAGAAATTCAGCAGCCATTATCGACGATGGCTGCCGCGCGGTCCGCGTGCACACCGGCGTGCGTTCGTGGGCGTCCGCACACGTGTGCACTTGTGCACGATACAGTATCGACGAAGGGATTAACGAAACGGTACGTCGTGGCGGAACACTTGATGGAGAAACGGCAATTCATTCCGAATACGTTACGTGTAGCCGATGCAATTGCATGTGCAACAACTTCTGTCGGTCGTGTTCTTGCGGGTATTTGTTACTTCGCGTTTGTTCACTGTGGTTTACGCGGAACGGGGGTATAGATCGGCTGGAACGTTGAATCATTGAATGAACTTTTTGCGTACGGAGAGCATTGCACGCGACTGAACTCCGAATCTTTCCGGGATTTTCCACATTTCCCTAGCTTGAACTTGGAGGTTTAAAGCGTACACTTGTGAAATATTAATTTTGTCATACGTGCTGTGACGTTAGGATTTTGACGCGTCAACTCGGTCGAAAGATTTCGTCAGAGATGAAATACGCAACACACGTAAACATTTTAAATTGAAACAACGCGATACAGCGATAAACGACGATTCAACGTAGCAATGACGAACGGGTAGGCATTTTGAGTTCCGGAGACGCTGAAACGATATGCACGATAAATATTGGCACGCGACAAACACACGGTAAAAATATACAGTCCGTACCCTCGAATAAATCGCGCTGAATGTAGTTTGGCATTTTAGAGAAGGAAATCTCGCCGGTTACCTCTGTGCATTATCATAATACGCAAACGGGCTGGAAATTAATCGTTCAAATTGATTGCTCGTTAATGCAAAGAACCGTCTGCCGCCGCGGTCGGTGCCGTTCGGCGAGTTACCGAAGAAATTAATTGCACGTGTTATTAATGAATTAAATACTTACGGAATGTTTCAGTCTCGCGGCAAAAACAATATCGGTATCGTGCCGTTAATTATCAGGAACGTGTTAAAGCGTGTAAACGCATCGCGCTACGGTTCGTTCGTCGGCGGGAAAACCCGGAAATACAACGCGAGGAAATAACCGCGGCAATTTCGTACAAAGAGTCCGCGAATTGGGTCTTGTCGCGCGGGAAAGAGACTCGATTAGATCGGTTTTGTTCGACGTTAATTGGCAGGGAGGCTGAAATCGTTATCCGCTCTGTGCGGACTATATGTACGCGAAGAACCATTTTGAACATCGGAATTATTAATAATACGCAACGGGACGCGTAAAGTTATTTATTTCGCGCGTTGAAGAAGAAATCGTAATTGACGTACCGCGATATTTAGCACACGATCAAAGGGATTCGTCATCGTTACGACGTGCAACGTGAGGAAATAAATTTTTACACGGGGGATTGGCAAAAAATTCTATCCGGTTACGTGAAACCGCGGAATGAAAGTGGAGAATCAGGAAATCAACGTTATTCACACTTTGCTTCGTTTCGCTTTATCTCCACATTTCGTTCCATCTTACAACTTCTGCTTGATAAATAAATCTTAAATATCGATTCTTCGATTCGATTCTTACTTTTCTTTTTTTTTTTTGTTTCTTAGATATCTTAAAGTGTAATTAACTTCATTTCAAACCGCAAATTCATTGACGATCTCATTAACAATTGTTTGCTTGGTGTCGATATCAAAATGGATTGTCTCAGCGCGACGGTGATCTTGACGAATGCTGCCCGCTTGGCTGAGGTTCTCTCGTTTGGCCTTTTACAGCCGTCGGAGAGATATTTTGAATGCAGATTGTAGGGTTTTAAAACATATATTTGATTTGATGTGTATACAACTGTTGCTGTGTGGTGTTTCGTATGAAAGTGAGTGACTCGAATGAATGTGATAGACTGGAGTCCGGGAGAAGATGTCTCCGCTTCTAGACTCATGGAATGACTGAATGGTTCTCGACTGTTCTCGCGCGTTATATGACGAACCCTATTGCGTGTCGAATTGTGCCTACGTGACTTGGCGCCAGCCAAGACGTCCCTTGTTTATTCTTTAAGAGACGTTCTTGGAATACTCTAACCCTGCCTCTCAGGGTAAGATAAATGTCCCATCGATAGACATGTGCTAGGGTATCCGGTACTTCTCCGCAGGATAGAGTATTCTAAGAACCTAAACTATCCTGTTCTGATCCAGAACATGGATAATCAAAAAGGAACATATTTTACACTCGAACTTTTCCCTTGTCGAGAAAGATGAGAACTTGCTCGAAAGATCGTCCAATAGAGTTTTCGTTTCTCGTGAAAAATCTAACGACTTCGATACCTGCCATCGTTCTTTTTCACGTATCGTTGCAAATTCTTCTCCCCTCGTGCAACAAATCTTCGCACGCGGAGGACTCTCTCCCGCAATTTCGACTTGTTTCTCGGAGAAAAATTCGTGACGCGATTACCTCGAGTTGGAAGGCGTCCCGCGTGATAACGACGCCGTACATCCGGCGACCGGTATCTCCACGGTCCCGAAAAACATTCCACAAAAGGCGCAAAGAAACGCGTGCCTAGGAGAGCGTGAAAACGTGTTCTCTCCGGTGAGAAACAGAAAGAAACTGTTGGGATTACTTTGTCGTCGTTAAAACGTGTCGCGACGCCCTCGAAGAAGAACGTGTAAACGCCCGCCTTTGGCCGCGTTAATGCGGCTGCTCCGCGGTGGAAATAAATTAAACGAAACGCAGCCACGTATTTTCAGACGTTATCGTCACGGTGTATGGGGCCGCATACGCGTGCACACGTCCCGATTGCATCGAAATTTATCTCCAACGGCCGTGATTAATACCACTGGCCTCACGGCCGCTATATATCACGCGTAATGATGTAATAACCGGTCTGCACTTTCGAGCGCCGGGCTCTTTCTCTCCCCCTTCTTATTCCCTTCGCCCTTATCTTTGTCCGTTGTTAATAACAGCGAAAGAAACCATGCTCCGTATGATAGATGAGAATCGCGAGTCCCCGCTTGGCTCGTTCGTATTAAATAAACATCGGCGTCGAGCGGTCCTTCAGTCGAAAAGTTAACGATACGCCATTTGCATGAACGAGCCTCGTTCTATTTTTGTTTCTCTTTCTTTCGAGTCACGCGGTGCGTGAACGATGATGCAACGTAACGACGATGGTTGAGATCGAAGATCTCGTCGATAGTAGTGATCTTCTCGATCACACGTGTGAAAAATCGGACGTAATTCTTTGCCTTTGAAAACATTTTTTTGTATCATCCACTGGCAATCTATTTACGAAATGGTGAGTAAATGGAACGATGTAGCATTGGAAATAATCATCCTGTTTAAATTTAAATTATTTAGCATGAAATTTTTGTTGATTGTATTTCTTTAATATGTGACTTTGTTTAAATATCGTTAAGTATAGTGTATAAAAATTCACGATACATAATTTCAATCTCTTGAAAAATTTCCTTCGCCATTTTATAAACTCTTGTAAGAAGCAATAAAAAGTTTAGTTTGTGTGAATTATAATAATTCGATGACTGTCAACGAGAATTCCTTTTTTTTTTTTTGGAAATTTTATTATTCTTACGTCGTTACTAATTACCTTACTAATTATCAGCAATTATAAAGAACTTTATTTAGCTAAACTTTAAGTATGACGTCCTCTTACAAACGACAATCGAATGCAAAGAGTTAAAAAAGTGCGCAAAGACGCGCAAAGCTCGAAATTTCTACCCGTTCATCGCCCGCACGGAACAACAAAGCCACTCTCTCATCCCAAACGAGATTTCCACCCAGCCAATAACATTTATGGATGATCCTGAGACGTTCCCATTGAATGTAACGAGATAATTACCGGTCCGTGACCCGGTCGGGATCCATTCATTATCGAAGGTCGAACGATTCTTTTGTACGGCCCTCGAATCGACCGGAACAATGGAGTTTTAAAATGCGAGCTCAGTCCTTACGTCGCGCCGGCCCGCCAGTTGTAATTACTTCACTCGATAAATGTTTTCAGAAGCGGCAACGAGGATTGGAAAAGTGGCGGTACTTTTCTCTGTTGAATCCTCGTTTCCCCTTTCGCCGATGGGATACGTATATCGCGTGCATCTGTGTGTATGTGTATGCGTCATTTTCAAAATCATCATCCCGCAATCCTTTCTTTTTTATCACTGAAAGTGATTTTAGCGGGGGTAATCCAGAAAATCGGGCCTCTTCAGGTGCAACGCTGATGCAACGAAAATTAGCGATTGGTTGATTTGGGTCACGTGATTCCTGAGTGGGCGTGGGGTAGACCTCGAGTAGGAGTGGCGTTGTCTGGTAGATCTACCGAGCTATTGCGCCTGTAATTTGTTTTGTATCGATTCAAATGTTTGCGTATCGATAAAATTTCATGGCAAAAAAGTCATAACAGTTGCTTCTGGACCTTTCAGTGAGACGAATCGTACTGGGGTACGGGTCGTGCAGTTTTTTCCTGTAGCTGTACATCGAGCCGCCTTTTCTAACGACACAACCGCGGCCATACACTACTTTCATGAATTATACATCCGGTTTGACTTTACCGGTTCGTATAATTTCCCATCGTTAAATTGCTCACGCGCATAAACATTATTGCTTTTCAGCGCAAGCGTATCTTTCCCGCGGCTCGATGTTTCATTGCCCGTGGTCTGTACACAGCTGCGTCGCAATGAACGCCCAGTTTGTTTTGCGCAAAAGACGCGATAATTATTACGAGGGCAAAGGAAGGGCGGCGGAATTATTGCTAGAAAATTGCGAGCAGGTGCGACGATCCGTACCGGCGGCGTTCGTAATTACGTTGACAATTGTAATCCCGTTGAATCCGCTACTTCCCTCTCGGACGAATCATCGAGCGCTTCCTCTCGGTAGCACGGTTAACCTCCGCTGCTTCCCATCTTCCCCTTCTTAATTCTACTTTATTGTTTTGTGCATTTCTCGATGAGAAGGAACGCAGCTACCTTTTCGTCTCGCTTTGTACGCATCGTTCGATCTTGTTGAACTCGAAAAGTTGCGCGGAATTAAAAGGAAGTAGTCGCTCGCCGTACGCAGTCAGATTCTGTGCTCTTGTTACTCGTCCTTCTTTCTCTCTGGTTTCACGCGACTCGGGCCTGCCTTCCGTTGCACCCTTGTTAGCGGCACACAGTCGCATAAACAGCACGCGTTCGTTCAATTCGCGCATCAAGAATCTATTTCACTTATCGCGCTCTGTTTCGCATTTGAACGTTCAACTTCTGGCAACTAACTTTAATCAACAGACCTCATCTTACGCCCCTCTGCGTGTAACGTGGATGCAGGTTCTCTTCATTCCATAAAAAAAAGAAAGAAACAATAACAACTTTATTCCATTTGAGAGGAACTTTCAATTAAAACTTCAACATTGCATTTAAGATTCCGGGAATAAAGATGAGAACAAACACGTTTTCCCTTCGAATTTGCTCATTTTGTAAGCGCGGTCTTCAACGGCAGAGGTAAAAAGAGAGGGACACAAAGGGACAGAGATCGAATTTCAGGTCGAAATAAAAAAAAAAAAAAAAGAAAGCTTCCTCGTCTCAGCAGATTTAGCCGTCAATGGCGAAAACGGAAACTTGAAACGCAGTTAAAGACGTCTCCTCTTACTTTCCTGAGAATCTCCTCCCTTCTATCGTTGCTTTGTTTTATTTCCGGCAACGAACGCTTGAAAAATCCACCATTTCCCGCTGGCCTCTGCTATTTTCTCACGTCCACGGAGCAGACGAATCACTGTCTGACGGAACAAACGAGCCGTGCATTATTTTCACGAGATGGCCACGTATTTCCCCAAAGATGTCAGGCGACCATTATCCTCGTCATTTTTTTTCTCTCCCTCTCACTCTCTCGTAGTTTCTTTCCTCCGCGTCGCGAGTTTACACCGTGATCTTCCACGCGTCCACATTTAACGTTATAACTTTTATCAAGGGTTGGCAAGAATTTACAATCGCGGCAACGACACCGATCCTTCATCCTCCGAGTGTTTTTTTAAAAATTCAATTATATGCAATTGTGCAATTGACCTGTCGTGACTTTTTCATAGATATTCAGCGTTAAGGTCAAGAATACGTATCGTGGATGTGCTCCAAGCGAGCGTGGCAAGTCAGAAATTTGACCACTTCAAACAAAAATGTGTCCCATAAATTTGGATCAGCGCGTAACTCGAGCTCCAGTGTTGATCAATTTTGTAATTAACTTTTCATTCAACTCGATTCCCCTGCTCTAGCATCTCTATTCGCCTCTACAAATTTTATAGCAACCCATACGATCATCCAACAGTCGTCCAATTCGAGCGTCGAAGAGTAAACTACTCGAGAGACCGTTTTCAAGAAAGCAACATCCGCGCATTCCGCGAAGCACTCGCGTTGAAGTCGCTTTTTTTCAACTCGGGGGATTGCAGGGATTCCTCGTTAGTTTCGCGAATACTTTGGCGGTGGCATAACTTCGCAGTGAGATAGGCGGATGGATGTTTTCGAGGTGACGCGGGGAAATGCGCGCCCGAAATCGGCCCGTTTCGCCCCGGGGACGGGCGACACGAGGCGGCGTCGAATTTTGTAAATTTTCGAAATACTTTGAATTTCACGCGGCAAGGAATGCCGCAAATTAAAACCTTGCGCCGTTTTAGCGGCGGCGCTCATCGAAATCGCGAAGGGGGGGAGGGGGGTTCGCCTGCGTTAGAAAACGAAATAGCTGCGGCAGTGGCGCGGAATGTCGCGAATTTCTGAAATTCTCCCATCACTTCCCCGGGACAATGTCACGAATTAAAAGTTTCCGCGGACGTTGCGCGGAAACGTTCCGGCTTATATCGTTGTACCTCGTATTGGAAAAGTGAAGGTAACCGCCGCGACGATGGCACGCAATTTCGCCGATCCTTTGAGCGGGCCAAACTCTCGAGCAGTTACGGTCGATACTCCCGACTGACGCTTTCTTTCGTAGGACCTCCTCTTGTAAACTTTCCCTGCACTTTTTCTTTTTCTATCAAAGTCCCATTTTTCACTTTGGGGGACTTCAGGCGGAATAATGATAATTACACAAGATTCCCGCAAGTCAAATCGACGGATCAATTACACGTTTTATAAATACGTATCATTTGCTATTGGAACTCCGATAAAGCTGTAGCACATGGATATTGAAGCTTGAAACTTCTCTAACGGAATGCATCTTGCGTGACAAATTCCATTCGAATCTTCTTCGACAATTTGATCAACGAAACCTTGTAAAAATCTCAAAAAAAAGCTTATAAACCGGGTCACTCCTCAAGGAACGCCGCGAAACACGAAATGTCTCTTGATATTCGGACCATTCTCCTTCGAAATCCACTTCCGTTTTACGAACGTCCGTTGAAAAGAAAAAGAAAAAGAAAGCGGTCCATATCCTCCAGAATAACAGAGATCAGATCTGGCGATCAGATCGATGGCGGAGTGTCGGCAAAATATTAATCGTTCCGTAAAATCCACCTGGAGAGCGAGATCCCGGAAGAGATAGGGGTTACGCGAAGCCAGTCGGAGATCGGAATCTCGGCGGTGTTTCGCTGGTCGAAAAATCGCACGGATGGCTGGTGCTGTCGTGTCTGAATCAGATAACGGTGTAATTGGCCTTTATCGGGGCTGGACGCGCATCAGCGAGTCCCTCGTTCGTCCTGTCGTGTTGCGCCGCCGACCGAGCGCGAGCTGCGTTCCCCGGCTTACTCTCTTTAACCCTTTCGCTCTCTTACGCAACCGGTTGCCACCGGTTCAGCCGGCCGTGGTGCGCGTTACGTTAATTAGCATAGATAATGGAGCGGCCTCGCCACGGTGTGCACGCGTGCACTGCCCCTATGGCACGCTTTCGGACAAAAGCGGCCGAGGGAAAGCCGGATAAGTGGAACGAGTCGGTGCGCGGCCAGCCAGCCAGCCAGATAAGTGGATCGGGAACGCTACCACGGTGAGGACGGTCATTCAGAACCGGTTGCCGGTTTCTCTCTCTCTGTGTTCCCAAGGTTACAGCCACCGGAAGAACCTTCGAGCTTACAATTACCCCCTGAGTAATGGATATTATTCTATAGTTTGCGACTGTTTCGTCGGGGAATGGAACTCTGATACAACGTGACCGGGGAAGTTTTTGCGCGGGTTTACCCGTTTGTTAATAACGCGGAATGCTTCCATAGAGGGATTTACGACTAGATTAGACTCCGGATGTATTGTGATTAAAGAAACAGCATCTGTGGTAGATGGCTTGCAACAAACGCACGGACATTTGATAACGATATTTACAATACGCACGTCGATTTTCATGGATTATATATCATTACACCGTCGTTATTCTTCACTGTGATTCACGAGTAAATCTAGACTTTCCCAGTTTCAGTTGTCTAATTGGGAATGGAATTGATTATCCTCGTGTTATTCACAGCTTTGAAGTAGAAATGCGTTGCATCGCTGCATCGCAAATTTAAAAAATATAGGATTCCTTAAAGCCTAGAACCCTCTCCCCCCCTTCCCTCCATGTGTTGCATCCAGTTATATTTGTTATGCATAATACATACGGATTACTTCTGTTTCCAATTATCCAGCAGGATGTCAAAGCTTACGAGTTGGAATACAACGGAGATCGCATCATCGAGCTAGAGGACAAACTGATTTTAATTCGTCCGTCTAGTACATTTTGGTTATTACAAAAGTTTCATTTCGTTGGTAGGAACAATCTTTTCCTTCTTCAAGGCCATTAACCTTAATGAAACTCTTTGTGCGTTTTCTCATTCGCTTGCTCCTATTAGCTCGATGCATCTCCATTAAAAACTCATGTGTATTTACGTTTGATTACGCTTGGTAAATCTTTCCTATCCTAAAAATCGAGATTCGACGATTCTCGATGCCCGTCGATTTCGTTCAATTCCAAAAGCGGGTGCGTACATTTAATTCGACAATTTTTCGTAACTCTATTATTAACAGGGGGACGGTCGCAGCGTGCCTATTCACCTGGCTAGCGACTGGCGTCAAATCTCGTTACAACGTGCGAACCATAGACTGGATAATATTCAATCCAGTGCGGCGCTATTATGGGACGGTATTAAACCCATTACTGGTTCCGCATGGTTACATTTAATTATATTTGTTGCGCCAGCTGGAACGCAATTACAATATTGCAAATTATAGGAACGTACTAGTAATTAATTTTCACGCAGGTACGAAATGTTTTACGATATTACAAATTTACCGCGTTATTTGCCGTCCTCGCACGTCGTTCACACACCGCGCCAACACAATAATCTACGCCATAATCCGCGCATCGTAATCGACTGTGAAAACGCGGCTCGAATGATTATGACGCAGAATCCTGCTAACTTTCGGCAAACGTTTGCCATCGCTGGGTTATCGTGTCTTGTTTCCCGCGTTCTTTACGACCTAATAGCTCGCCGGGTGCCGATAAATTTGCCGGGCAGCGATTACTCCGAGGGGCATTAAACCAACCTCGACATTAGGAAATTCCCGGAATCGGGCAGTCGAAATGTTAAACGGTGTAAATAGCCGAACACGCTCGATAGTAACAAAAACCGCGTTGCTGTTGGATTATTACGATTATTGACAGTCCCGCGGCGGTGAGGTAATTTATCGCGCGACAACGACGCGACGCGATTTCGAAAACCTCAATTATCGTTGTGCATACGCGATATTGACCGATATTCTATTGGGAATACGTTTCGCGTGTTTTTATGTAGGATACTTGGTCGTTCCACAAGTGACACGAGTCGTTCAAAAATTTTTGAGAAAGCGTTGCCGAGTGTCCAAGTTTTGAACAATCGAAATGAGAAACTCGAAATATATTTTTAATTTCTGTCTTTAATTACTCACTACGACCTTGACGTATTTTTTGAATATCAACAATAACTTCCTTAAAATATTTTAAAACGTTTAAAACATATCCATCGTTTGCATTTTCCATTTACCAGAAAATCAGAATTAATGTAGAAGTCAGAATACATAATGATATACAACGAAATATTAAACTTAGGTATGAGGTTCAAATATATTAAGAGTGTATGCAAACTCTTCGTGCGCGAAATTTTTTCAATGTTTTTATGAACCTTTGAATTTGCAATTTTTTTAAAAGAAAAGTACCATTGCTGTAGGATTTAACAGTTTGAAATATCGACAAGTTCCCATCGAGTGTCTGAATACTTTTACAATAAGAGCAGCTGTCAAATAGGTAATGTAAAATTCGAACGAATTTTTCGACGAATTTCATAATTCCCGCTGCGCTACATTAGAGATACACGGCGTTGCCGTTGCTGAAATTCAGGTTACCGTTCCTTTTGCTTTTGAACCGGCCACAGATAAGTAGAACGAGGACAGTAGCGGTCAGCCAAGCAGATAAGCGACCGGGACAGTTGAGAATCGATTGTACATCTAAACTTAACCAAGCGTGACCCTTTTGTTGTTTCAACGGGACACGAGGAACGTCGAAAGAGGTGAATAATTACGTTCGCGAAAATCGCGCGAGTTATTGGCCTGTCGTCGCGATAAATTAAGTGAAATATAGGAAGATAAATCTGATTAATGCGCGCGTAGGGATAATTTCATTAATCACCGCGCATGGAAGGAAAAGAGGAAACGAGGTTAATAATTAATAAAATTTGGAGAAAGAATTAATCTCTCTCTCTCTCTCTCTCTTTCTCTTTTTCTGTGTGTGTGTGTGTGTGTATTACGTGTAATGTAATACGGTATAATGTAAAATTCCGTATCGCGGAATTAAATTATTATTCCTAATGGAAGGATACGCGCGCGCGCGTTCGTTATTCGAACGAAATTACGGGCTGTGCACGCTTAATATTAATAATGAGGCTGGCTGGTTGGCAAAGGTAAATGGAACGAATGAAGTTTTTCAACCGGATGGAACTGACTATTCGAATGATGCGCAAACAACTTTGAATTACCGTTTCGCGCAGTAGCGCGGCTAATAGTCGCGGCCAGCCGATACACACGCGCGCACATGCACACGCGATTACGAATAATTACTTTTCGCGATAATTTGCTTTGTTACGTTGTAATCGAAACAATAATCGCTCTATCGTTAATGCGCCAGCACGGGCCTGGATCATTCTGCACGTTTACGCTTCAAGTTCATCCCGTCGACCAATTACACGAGAGCGAAAGAAAGAAATCACATTTTCGAAAATTGAGACACGAGATGTTATCGTGTCGGAAAATTCGAAAAATTCATTGCATCTTGTAGATCCGGGGAAGTTGGTTTGAACAGACAGAGACAAACTCGCACGACAGGATCTTTGTTCTCGAATTCCCTGTGAAAGTAATTCTCGGGATAATTGCAAATCTTCATCGTCGCGGAGGACGAGGAATCTTCAATCCAGATTTACGCGTTCGAAGTGAGTCGACGTCGCTCTTCAGTGAAAAACCACGCGACCTAGAGCCGACAGCGTTTGCCCACGGGCCGAATCCTCCTCGTTCGATCGCAGTCCTCGTGCGTTGTTGCACGAAGGCCAGCTGAAATTCCACGGGCAACGCCGCGATCTGGAACAGCGCCTCGTTTGCCAGAGGCGCGCGCGGTCAACTTCTTACGCGCGTTGCATTGTGCTCGTATTTTCGAACGCCCCGGACCCGAACGTGCTGGGAAATGCAATGGGAGTACAATACTCCGCGCTGGAACCTCATCTCAAAGTTATGTTGGAAACAGATTCTCCGGGGATGCCTTAGCGTCGTTTCTATTATTGTATCGCGATAGAATTACCAGGCTTCTGGGATTCGAGCCGCGATAACAAAAACTTTTAATGTCGCGCGGAGGATGTTACTCACTGCGAGACGTACGTACGTACGTGTAAGAAAGCTTTTTGATCGTCTGATCGGATAGTTTCTGACACGATGTGCACGGTATTTTTAAATTTAACAGAGAATGAAGAAAAACTGCACGACTTGTACCCCAGTACGATTCGTCTCACTGAAAGGCTCAAAAACAACTGTTCTGACAAGGAAATGAAGACAACTTTTTTGTTATAAAATTTTATCGATGTGCAAACACTTGAATCGATAGAAAACAAATTACAGGCGCGATCGCTCAGTAGATCTACCAGACAACGCCACTCCTACTCGAGGTCTACGCCACGCCCCTTCACGAATCACGTGACCCAAAGCAACCAATCGCTAATTTTCGTTGCATTAGCGTTGCACCTGAAGAGGCCCGATTTTCTGGCTTATCCCAGCTAAAATCACTTTCAGTGATAACAAAAAAAATTAGTTTCAATTTATCCGATTCGAAACGACGAAATGAGTTTTCTTTTCTCGCGAGTGAATCATTTTTACAAGTTTGGAAAGTAATTGCTTGATCTCGTGGCGCTTTATTGACATCGTGAAATAAATCCTCTCTCTCTCTCGTTTGTCTTAACAGTCGAACGAGCCTGACAGGGCTGAGATTATCGTTGGCGTTTGAAAAGCCAAGCGACGTCACGTCGATGCGACGGATAAAGAAGAATGAAGAGAGAGAGAGAGAAAAAGAAAAAAAGGAGAAAGAAAGAGATTTTCGTGGAAAAACGAGGAAAAGTCGCTGATGTTACAAGAGTCTCGTAATTAAGCCTCGCGATAATTGCCCTTTTAATACGTCTTCCTCGGTCTTTCTCAATCTCTCTTTCTTTCTTTTTCTTTCTTTCTTTCTTTCTTTCTACGCGACGACGTCCGGATCAACCGAACAGAGTTGCACAGAGCACGACGGGAACAAGCTCCATTGTTTCCACTGAATGGGGCGAGAATTGATTAGCGATTTGATCCGTTAATGATACCGTGACAAAAGTGAACGAGAGCCTTCGATCGAGGCTCGTAAAAATGTTCGACACGCCTGTCGTGTTTGTAACCAATAAAACTGTGATTGGAACTTATAAAAAAAAAAAGAGAGAAAATGAACGTAGAGAGACGTGTTTTTTTTTTCTTTTTTAGAACAGGAAAGAGTGCGGTTTGGAATATTGATAAAATAACGCAGAATTGGATCGGAATATAATATAGTACGCGTAAAATAAAGAAAATCCGATTACCAGAGAGTAATTCTAAACGGGATTAAAATTGCGAAACGTTTTAAAAGGAATTATAACGGTGCTGCATATGAATATGCATCCTATATTGTGATATCGGATATTTAAACACTGAAACGTTGCATCGAATAGAAAGGCAAACGAATTTATGACGATGACGTTGAGTAGTGTAAAATGAATTTTTGCTGCATTAATAACATTTCTTTTTTGGAGGGGGGGAGGGTGGATGGATGGATGGATTTCGCATTCCGAAACTGAAGCGCATTTAAAAGTCATAACACATTCAACAAACTCGAACGCGTTCTTTTCATAAACACCGATGTAAAATATTTTTACTCGTAACAAATTCAAATATCAATTTTGAATTCCAGACGATATTCATCATTCAATCGAACGTTTATATCTCGTCCACTGCAACTACTACTTCCACCTCGATAGGATCCCGTTACATTTTATCACTGAAAGTGATTTTAGCGGGGGTGTCCCAGAAAATCGGGCCTCTTCAGGTGCAACGCTGATGCAACGAAAATTAGCGATTGGTTGATTTGGGTCACGTGATTCGTGAGGGGGCGTGGCGTAGACCTCGAGTAGGAGTGGCGTTGCCTGTAATTTGTTTTGTATCGATTCAAATGTTTGCATATCGATAAAATTTCATGTCAAAAAAGTCGTCTTCATTTCCTAGTCAGAACAGTTGCTTCTGAGTTTTTCAGTGAGATGAATCGTACTGGGGTACGAGTCGTGCAGTTTTTAACCTGCTCCGTTCCCGATTCCAGTTACACACACGGTTCAAAATTATAGGAAAATTATACGTTTCTGGTTTCTCTGGTGGGCGTCTTCGGAGACTATGGGCGTACGTGGTGGCCCATTTTCGCAAAACGGACGTAACACGGAAGACACGGACTCGGTGGGGAAACGCGTTCACATAATTTCGCAGGCCAGCCTTATCGGGGAACGCGGGCGTAGCACGTCATCCTCTCGATCCTTTCACACAACGGAGCTCAATCCCAAATTCAATCTGATGCCTTTACTACCGACGCGCTTTGACCGAACAGCCCATATCCGCTTACGACCATAGAAACGTCCGTCTGACAGGCGAAACTCGCTCGTTAATCACGACAGTCGGATTCTCCCTCCTCCTTCGGTCTCGTTTATGCGGACCCGATCCTCTACAACGCGTGTGTATCTGGTCCACGCGGCTCTTCTCTCGGCTCTCCACCGAAGAATAATTTGTTTTCCCGCCGCGTTTCTTGAACATGCGTTTAAACGCCCCGGTGGGATTTATGGCGAGGAACGTAGCCCGCGTGATTAACGACACGCATCGGCTCGGGATTGATTAACGAGGCCCGATTTCGAATGAAAGAAAAAGAGGCTCCTTTTCTTTCGGCGATCTTCTGACGACGTCTCGCGCAAAAGTTGCCACCCAGTTCCCCAAATTGACGCGTTCTGACGCCTCGTGACATCGATCGTCGATTATAATTTGATACTTTGACACTTTGTAAAATGATATTGAAAGATGTTGAAGGAATATCGCGACGAATATTTTACCGCTGGTGAAAATTTTGGATAATCTCTAGATTATCATTGTAATATACAAAATGAACATGTCTGTCGTACTGTTGTACAGTGTAAACAAACGAACACGTAAAGTTAAATATTAAATTAAAGATGAAATGAAACTTTTGATCGATGCTATAAAATAACTAATTCATATTGGTAAAATCGAAAGCTGTATGTATTTTATATATATAAGAAAACATGGTATTATCTTTTCAGGAAACATATTATTATCCCTCTCGCTTTTCTCTGTTTGTTATTTGCCGTTGAAACGCGGCGAAGCAGAATTCCCGGAGCGTTGTCTTCTGATTCAGCGTTTCCTTAAGTCCGCTCGGCTGCCCAATCGCTAAACGAGGTGGTAAATAAATGGGAACGAATAAAACTAGCTCGGTCGAAATCCGCCGAAAGCCAGTCACAAGTAACCAATAAAAAGGCGGCTGCCATAAGTGGCGGCCATTACAGTGAATTAATGGGCTCTTGTACATTACGATGGTCAGATTATTGAATAAGAGCAGGCGAAAGAAGGGGCGAATTCTTATCTCGGCAACGACCCTCGTCATCATTCTCTCTCTCTCTCTCTCTCTCTCTCTCCTCTTTTTCTCTCTTTCTGTTTCAGTCCACTTCTGCGTTTGCCGGTCGAACAATATCCGGGCTGCTCTCAAAGTTTGCCTAACGAGGCTCATTTGACACAAACCGACTGTACCGGACCTACATACACACGCGCACACGCTCACACACATACAGAGACAATCCTTCGATTCCATTATTCGCTCCTCTTGATCCTCCCCCTTCGTCTTCCTGGCTGTTATCTGCCGAAATGTTCTGCCATCCCTCTACACCGGTATCGTACGTTCCGATAATGACCCACTAATTGGCAATCATCGGTACGTAAGCTGGCAATTCGATCGTCGATCACTTCGTCATCGTCTTTGGACGTTTACTTTGGAACGCCGTGCTTCCTCTGCTTGAGGAACTTCAGGCAATAAACGGAGAGTGACAGAGAGAGAGTAATCGATGAGTGCAAGATGAGTTGTTTCTATATAGATAATAGTCGTAGAGAAAAATGCAACAGACTAAATTTGCTTGGCAAGTCGTTTAATACAATCGTTAATGATTTTTCTGATATTGTAGATGGGCACGTAAGTATCAACTTGGTTTTTTAAAACCGAGTTATATAATTTTTGAAGCATTTAGTAAGTGTTAATATCTTCATATTAAGAAACCATTAGATATTTAAATTTTAATTAAAATTATTTTAATTTAAATTTTTTCATATTAAGAAACCATTAGATATTTAAATTTCTTTAAGGAATTACGGAAATAGTCTCCAAACTTTATTCAACGAAACGAATATTTCTTTGTATTTCGTGTAAACTTTCTTTGAAATTTTCGTCCCGATGCTCCGTGCTTCTAAATTATTTCCAGAAAAATATCTCGAATGTTCTGAAAGTGAGATGACGGTGACATTTATCGCCTCGAAAATTTTCAAACAAAAAGGTCTCTCTCGCTTGTTCGAGTCCAAAATTTTATAATTTTCGAACCAATAAACGTAACTTTATGAAATTTTCCCCATGAACCGGAGGATAATCCACGTGAATATGCATGTAATAATATATATCAGCCGGATTCGTACAATTTATTTTTCAGATAAATTCGCGGAAATTTCCCACGCAGAATGTTTAAATAATGAATTTTTTTTTCAACAACCATATAAATCGTGAATAGCTACGACTACAGGCAGGGAAATTAATGGCGGAATAATATCGCCGTTGCTTGCGTTATCGGACTTCTTTCAAAGAGAAAAACGATCGATTATTCTTAATTTGCTAAAGTTTAAAGGGAGGCAAATAGAATCGACGCGAATATTGAATTATTGAGGCACTTGTACGAACAATTGCTTGTCATAATGTCGGAGCAACAACGTTGAAAGATTCTCCTTTTAATTACCGTCATTAATTACCAAATAAATATACGAGCCATAAATACAGTTATAAATATTTTTGCGCTTTGTCTGAAAATTTTAATGATTTTGCGCTGATTATTTTAATATTATTCCCATTTCCATTTAACAAAATTTATATTCCCCTGCTCCGAAAGAGTCTAGAACGAATGAGATGAAATAATAAAAGAATTTAATTACGTTATTAAATTCTCCGATATTTTATCACAAGGATTTCCAGCGATGTTCCAAATAACATCCCGCAAAAATACGAACGTCGTTTAACAAAATTCAAAACAAACGCAAAGAGAACGCGAATCTTACAAATACAGATGCGACAATCATTTTACATAATTAAAATTAATATTTAATGACTGTAACTCATCAATTGTTTTTTTCATACTACGTTTCGCGAACCAACGTTGAGTTAAAGGTAAACTCAAGAAGCAAAAATTCACTTCATTACGAGCATTAACCGAACGAATGAAACGAACGAACAAAGTTCGACCGGAGCGGTTATTGAATTTTCAGTTGCGCGTGTTCGAGGCGGAACGGTCGTAAAAGGGTATCGCAAAAATACGCAAATATCATGAAAACCGCGGCCGGGTACGCAATTAAAGTCGAGTCACGGAGCGAGCATATTGACAGGTAGAACACGGAAGAAAACGAGAAAGCTGAACGCTTGGCCATCGACGTTTTTGACAGACGTACCAACGACCTGTGCGTCGATGTATACGGGAGTAACGCGGTGCTTGCTGATAATAAATTATCCGTAAGCGGCGGGCGGCAAGCTGCGACGGTCAGGTGCTCCGGCAAAAACCGACAAAATGGATTATTAATTACTGTATCACGTCGCCGCCTATGGTCGGATTGGGCCAAACGAAACGAGAGGGAGAAACTTCCGCGAGGTTTTTCCGCTCTCGAAATTCAATCCGCAGGAACAATATATATTTAAGATGAATATTTCCACGCAGATTGCAAAGCAGAAACAACGTTTATAAATTCGAGTGGCTGTGTATGTTCCGCTCCGGATTGATTCGCTCGCTTTTCCATGAATATTATCCATCGAGAGGTTGGGTAATTGGTTAATAATAGGTTCGTTAGAAGTACACTTCGTGTATTCCGATACTAAATATTTAAAACTGCTTCGCGAGACGAAATCGCACAATAAACCTAGAATTTGAGGGCTCGAAATCTCTGTAACGTGAATAAA
The DNA here is from genome assembly GCA_030673865.1 of Melipona bicolor. Lineage (NCBI taxonomy): Eukaryota > Metazoa > Arthropoda > Insecta > Hymenoptera > Apidae > Melipona > Melipona bicolor. The sequence goes on along the minus strand of JAHYIQ010000011.1, from coordinate 5,924,293 downwards.
ATGGTAAAATACAAAAAGACGAAATTGCGGGTAGTCGTTGCGAAGGAAAAGCTTTAAAAATTCACAACTTTGAAATCCATCGTAGATTCAATTATGAGAAAAATTTCTTTTTGTTCTTTTTTACGTTTTTTTTCTTCGAGGAAAAAATGTCTCCATTTTCCTACGAGTTTGCTACGCGGTGTCAGATCATTTTAATCAAAATAAGAATGAACGATGTATTTCGAAACTTTGAAATGGATCCAGATTTATCGCTGCACAATCTTGTTTTACGAAATTGTGACAGTTTAAATATTTAGTTTAGATATTCGAGTGACTGACGTGAACAATGACAGGTATTACATAATTGAGAAGAACAAATATAAATTTCCAAATAGCTTTCCAACAAATGAAAATAAAGAATTCGATCTCTGAGTTTCCTAAATATCCAAGTGCTTCAAATTTTCAATTCAATTGCCCTAAATTTTATTCTGATATTCTGTAAATCCAATTCCAAATTTTTAAAGTCTCGAAATATCCAAGTTTTCTGAAACTTGTACAAAATTAACGCTCATCGTCGCGCTTCGCTGCAATTACTGTCTTTCAAGTCACACTCAAGTTTCCATGCAATCATCGTATGTACAAGAATGATTGCCAAAGCTCAACTAAACTTTTTAATTCTATTTCATATACAAACGACTGATATCCAACGTTACTTCCACACAGGATGTTGATCCTTCGCTTGTTAAATGAACGAACACTGCGGATTAAACGAATCCGTATAGTCAAAAAAAAAAAGGATGGAAATTTAAATATTGATCGAACGTTTTTGCGTGTCGACAGTGAAAAAAAAAAACCCCCCCCGTTGAAAAGCTGCAGACGGTTTTTCATTCGAGTATTTGTTTCTGTACGTTCGTAGTTTCGAAGAAACAAACTCGTCCGACATTTTTTTCGAAAAGGAGTCACAGTTTTATCTTTATTGTCCAGCGTGTGCTTGTTTACGGAGAACGATAAATTATTCAGTCGACACTTTGTACGATTCATTCCACCGGCTGAATAATTAAGTTTCAAAATAGCATGAAAAGTTGGCTCGCAGCTCAGACGCAGAAGCAATAAACGCTTCGTGGAAATTTTTACCTTCAAGTTAATTTAACTTTCAAATTGATCCTATCAAAATTTCTTGCCGGCCGTCGGGAAGCGAACAGAGCGGGAACTTCTTCCATGCTTATTTAAAGGTGTTTCCCGTACAAATAGTACCCGGCAGCAAGTGTTTTCATTAGTTCGCGCGTATGAAACATTCGCAGAGATGTTCCTAACGACGGCCGGGCCAAGGTATTTGTCCGATGAGCAAATCATGAGGTTAAATTCAAACGTGCGTATGCGCGAGAGTTACAAAATTTAATTAAACAAACCTAAATGGAAGCGATATTTGTATCACAGACTGTAAAAAAAAAAAGTATCTTCTCGATCGATCACGTTATGTTAGTAATAGAAAAAGAAATAAAAGTGAAGTGACAGCGAATAATCCGCAGCCGAAAATTTCCTGGACGGTGTGAAATTCACTCGGAAGAAAGCCGAGTGAAGAAATTCGCAGTTTGAAACTGATTAGAACGTCCGAAAGGTCAGGCTCTCGTCATCCCGATTTATTAGGTTCCGGCCCGTGTTACATTAGGAAAATTCGTTCCATTAGGAAGATTGCACGGACGAAAAGGGACAAAATTGAAACGGCACCGTCGTCGGATAACCGATCGCTAATTGCTTTTGTCATGCCGATAATTAATAATGCATCGATCGTTATCGGCGCGGCGATGAGTGGCCGGCGAATTAAATGCGTTAACGACGATAATCGGGTTGCGGTGAATGGTAAATCGAAAATACACCGGGACGGGAGTTATTGAATGCAAACGAGGCTGCGATCCATCATCCGGCTGAACTACTAGCTTTCCACGGCGGCGCCAGCGTTCGCCTCTACTACTGGACCTAGTGTCAACGACTCGTCATCCAATCTGCGTGTTTCACTCGTTTTTCTCAGCGTGTACGATGTCAAAGTGATTTCTTTCGTACGATTGCTTCTCTCTGATCATTATAAATGTCAATGACGCAATTCTAGTCATTTTATCCTTTTCTTTAAACAATCATTTCTTCTGATTTTGAACGATTTCTTTCTGATCGTTCTAAATATCAGCGACACAATTTGAATTCTTCTCTTTGATACTTCTCGTTTTTAATTTTCAAGCAACAAACGTGAGCGATTTTGATTACTGCTATTCGTTCGACGATATATCAGTATTCCAATCATTTTTTCAAATAAGATGTAACACGACGAGAAACTGTTGCGTTCAATATGGCGACACGAGGAGGAATGTAACAATTGTCGATCAGACTAGTTTTATGCTTCTTCTGAATCGTTTCAAAATTTCAATTTTCTTTTGCAAAGATATTCTGCCGACGATGAAACAGGGACACTGGACTCGCGAGTCGTGTTAATGCCTTTCTACAGACCTTGCGAAGAATTTTCAAGAACGTCGAAGAGAGTCGAGGATCCTCGCAATCTCGTCCACTGTCCCTCGTTTTCAAAAAAAAAAAAAAAGAAAAAAAACGAGAAGAATGATGTCTAACGAAACGCATGGCAATGTAACGGCGACGAGAGATGAATGGTGGTCGGTTTGATTTGCAGAGGAGGCACCGGAAGAGGTGACGAACAATGCTAGGGAAAACCGTGTTGATACTGTGCGGCGTGTTGACGATATCGCAGTGCTGCTACGTTTTTCCAAAAGGTACTTCAACGCAAATAACGAGCGGAACGACGACGCCTCGCGGCCTCTCCACGCTCTCCTCTCCGGTCAAAGGGACCGGATTCGTGCCCGGATTCGCGTCTGGAGCTCTGTAACGAAGATCGGGAAGAATGACGAACTTGAGAGTATCCCGCGAAATGGAATATTCAAGAGTAATTTCGCGAGTCGATTCCTCATTCGCGACGAGGGACGGAACAAAACGGATTGTAAAATAATTGAAGGGGAGATTTTGCAAATTTCGGGCGAGAGCATTCCCTTGTTGTAGAAACAAGGGAAGACGGATGAAGAAACATCCTTCTCTTTCTAAATTTATTCTCCGACGGAAGTTGCTTCGTCTTTCTTACTTCTCCGTCATCCATTTTCATCGGGATATTTTCCCTCGCGGATTTTCTTTCTACGATCGCGCAACTTTTAACCAATACCAATTTCATGCTCAAAAGTAGAGCGAACGATTCCGATATCGAACAGATCGGTTTCGTCAAATGTAAGAACGTATTACTCGCAGTGTGATAATGTACAGGGTGTCGTGTTTCAATCTTCCAGGCAAAGTATATGAAAAAATGTTTCGAACGAAAGTTGTAGTTTGCACGTATCACTAGCGTGATCCCATGCAACTTTCGTACAAAGTAGTTTTCCATCCATTTTGCACTTGCCCTAGGAGATTAAAATGGGACGCTGTGCGTATAATACGGAAATCTATTTCTCGAAACATAGCCATCTTTCACTTCCACGTCACGGAGTGTATCACTTTCGCGTAAGCTAGAATCTCCTATCTCCTTCTCTGTTTCCGTACTCCGCGTCTCGTGTCGTTTACTCGGAAAGAGGGTCGCGATATCATTGGCACAGCGAGCGAAAAGAATGTTTTAATTGGGCTTACGGCTCTCCGTACCGTGGACGGTTCCATTAAAAATTTTCACCGGCTTAGCCGCGGCTGAATATTCGCGGACGGCTTTTATCTGTTCAAATCCCGGGAAGAAAGGAGAAGCCGAGGGCCGACGCGCGCGCGGTCACGGTTCGTACGCTGTATTTTATCGCGCCACAGTCAAATCCCTCCCCCTTGGACGAGGGGTACTTTATTCATCGTGAATCGCGCGGATTTAATTTCACTCCGCTTTACGACGCGCGCCCGTGTTTACGGTTTGTAATTACGTTTGACGCCGGCACGACCGCGTCGCCGATGAAAAAATTATCGATTGAACCCTGCCAGCGTCCCTCCTATCCCTCGGGCGAAAGAATTCCGACTCCCAAGATTCGAAACTTTCGAACCGACGTAAGTACCTTCGAAGAAACGTCGTGTCACTTACGAATCTTAAAACAGCTGTTCCTGAATTCTAGAATCTCGCGTTGCACGTATACTCGTTTTCATGTTCAAACGAAAGAAAAACTGAAGTATATCGAGGCTTTCAAAAATTTGACATTTTCCTTTCGCCGCGGAGGATCGTAATAAACGTCCGACGGTTTCTCTTCGATCGACTTACGATTCGGAACGATCGTTAATTTAAACGACGCGGCGAAATTTTTGTGTTACAGAAATCCCGGACCCGTGCACGAAGCAGAATTGCACCCAGGGCGCGCAATGCGTGCGAAGCAGAGACGGCAAGGAAGCCACCTGCGAGTGCCTGGAATCCTGTCCGAATTTAGGGGATCACGAGGGATCGAGCCCTGTCTGCGGCACAGATGGGACCGACTATCCGTCTCTCTGCGAGCTGAACAGGGCAGCCTGCGCGAAGGGTGCTAATATCACCGTGGCATTTCAAGGGAAATGCGGTGAGTATTTCTCTTTCCGTTGCAACGCCAAACATTTATCTTTCGCTTCCCCCGTGAAGTTAGAGAGCCAACGGTAGCACGCCGTATACCTGATAAGTAGACTGCGGATTTTTCTACACTCGAAAAACGTGGAATGTAAAAATTCACTATCAACAATATTTAGTGAAATTTTTGACCAAGTTCTGTTTTTCTTTTCAACAGAAATTTGTGTGAATATCAACAATCTACTAATAAATGTGATAAATTCGGGGAGAAAGAGATTCTTTGCCATTTTAGGTTAGAAAGCCAACAGAAGTATGTCGTATACTGCGGATTTTTCTATGCTCGAAAAACGTGGAATGTAAAAATGCACTAACAACAATATTTATTGAACTTTTTGACCAAGTTTTGTTTTTCTTCTCAATAGAAATTTGTGTGAATACCAACAATCTACTAATAAATGTAACAAATTCGGGGAGAAAGAGATTCTTTGCCATTTTAGGTTAGAAAGCCATTCTAGGTTAGGAAGCCAACAGAAGTATCTCGTATACTTGATTTAGTAGACTGCGGATTTTTCTACGGTCGAAAAACGTGGAATGTAAAAATGCACAATATTTAGTGAACTTTTTGACCAAGTTCTATTTTTCTTCTCAATAGAAATTTGCCATTCTAGGTTAGAAAGCCAACAGAAGTATATCGTATACTTGATTTAGTAGACTGCGGATTTTTCTACGGTCGAAAAACGTGGAATGTAAAAATGCACAATATTTAGTGAACTTTTTGACCAAGTTCTATTTTTCTTCTCAATAGAAATTTACCATTCTAGGTTAGAAAGCCAACAGAAGTATATCGTATACTTCATTTAGTAGACTGCGGATTTTTGTATGCTCGATAAACGTGGAATGTGAAAATACATGAAATACACTCGCCAGTATCTCCTCAATTGTGCAAAGTTCAATTAATAGTGGAACATGTTATTGTCCAATCAACTGCAGAAAATACGTCTCGAATAGACATCAACTAAACATAAGTACTGACTAACAACCTAAATGACAAAGAAACGGTCCTAAAATTAATATTTTCCAAGACAATATTTTACAATAAATTGTAAGATTTAGTTCCAAGTCGATAATAATTCACGCAAGTGATATGCGACTATAAATAATGAAAATGAAAAGAAATATATTTAATGAACTTTTTTCAATACAAGTTTGTACGAACATCCAACAGTCTACTACATAAGTGTAATAAATTCGCTCTTTATCGTTGTATCTAATTTCCACTTTTCGCGTGGAATTCGAATTTCTCCTCTAGCGAGACAATCGTAGATCGTCGGCTAAATGTCGTGAAAGCAAAAACTATCGATCGACGAGAGGCAGTGAGCGGCTGAGAGATGCATGCCTAAGAAACTCGCGTTTCCTCGCCGACGTTATTTATCGAGAGGGAAAGCGTGCTCGGACTGCGAGAGGATCCAGCAACGGGACTAGTAGCGGAAACAAATATTTGCCGAATCGAAGTCGAGCGGGGCTTAAATATCGGGGTTTTTGTCAATACGTGTTTACCCGCGTCTTTATGCACGCGATCGAGATTACTTCCGGGCAGACTCGCTCGCGTTTACATTCGGAAAAATTTCACGTGCATGTCTGTGTATTTTGCGATATCCTAAGCGGTTCCTCATCCGCGAAATCCGTCACCGTGAAATTAGCGTGTGTCTCGCTTCGAGGGAAACCAATCTCGTTCGTTTATTTATCTTTTGCTTTTCCAGCATGGACGGAAGAGAATTTTATATGCAAGAGTGCAAGGATATTGAATCGAGGTAGTTCTAACAGTAGAAAGTTTGAAGAACACGGCTGGTATGATCAATCAGACTGCTTCATTTCCATTTCGCAGCTCACAGATTGAACGCCCGCTCCATTTTCATTTATCCTTCTGTGTCTTTCGTCGCTAAACTTTCTATCGTTTCGAGCACAATACGCGCCTCCTCTTCTCGTCCAACAAACGGTAATCCTCGACAATCGCTGATTAAACGCAACAGATTAAAGGCACGGTGTCATTCAGCCGCGGAATAAAAGCCTTAAATCCTGAAAACAATCCTTAATTTTCCCGGGCGAGCACGCGCGCTCGGGGCCCAGTGAAATTAATCACGGCGGCCCCTTTTGTACGACGCTCGATAACGGCGCATCGAGAAACAGCGACGAATTGAACGGACGGTTTCCGGCAAACGGCTGGGAAACCTGGGGAACTGATCGCGAAAGAAGCCGAGGACGCGACGTGAAATTGCCGAAAATCCGCAACGTCCTCTCGTGAGCGACGAGGGGAGGACAGTGACAAATTAGGAGCGCGCGAACAGCATAGACAACCGGCGCGCCTAACTCGCCCAAGTTAAATCGTTTCACACGCGTTCACAGACGTTTCTTTCTCGCGACGAGAAAGAGAAAGCGTAGGTCGGGCAAGTAAATTCGAAAGTTATCGATAGCCAGCCAGATGAAACGCGATCGATTGAATCGAGCCTTTTCCAGCTTCCTCGAGGATAAGAATCGAGGTCTTCGTCTTTCAACCCGTTTCGAAGAAGCCCGCTTCGAATTAAAAGCGACTAACCAGGGAAGGTTCTTCATACCGCGAACGTGCTTCTCCTTTCTTTTTGTCAGCGCTCGTTTTCAATTGTCAGTGTTCGTCTCCTTGTACTCGTCGGTTTCGCTTCCCCGTCTAATTTTCCCTCTGTTCCTGTATCCTTTGCACGTCGTGTTATTCCTCTCTTTGATACGGCAGCCCCGTCTCGCGCTTTTTAACTTCGACCACGCGCGCGTTTCTTCGTTTATAATTTTCCTCGAGCACGACTTCTTCGCGGAGCCTTCCTATTTGTACGCAGCTTTCCGCTCGATCGAGCAATTCCTCGCTCCTTCTCTCATCCTCGACCGAGTCTTTCCGAGAGAAAATTATATCACCCTTTTATTCTTACCTTTCATTTGTAAAACGACGTAACGATGCATGTTCACCGGTACGTTGAAAGAAATTCACGGATTACAAAGTTAACCGCTTCTCGCGGAAGGCTCTCGGGAAGACTTTCCATTCGTTCGCCTCCACTCATTTCAATTTCCAGCATTCGAAATCATCTTCGATCTTTCCGTTCCATCCGTCTGTCCTTTGCTTCTCTCTCTCTCTCTCTCTCTCTCTTTTTTCTCTTCGAGTCTCTCTCTGATTTTATATTGACCAACTCTCTCCTTCTCCACCCTCTGTTCGCTCGTTTTTCACCTTTGCCAATCATCTCGCCCCTTTTTATCTTCTCCACGTATCTCGCAAGTCGCAGTCCCCCCTTCCCCCCCGCTGTCAGAATCCGCGCGATCGAGTTTCCGCCCGTCGGATTTCTTACTCGGCTGTTTATCCCCGATCGAACCCCGGTCGCCTCGTGTCCTCTCGACCGAAGGCTCGAACGCGGTATAAACTCGGCGGGCGTTTAATCAACCGAGTAGTAAAGACAAATGTTTGATCAGACAGGTAGTTGCGAGGAAAGGTGGTGGCGTTTACTTAGGATTAGGCGAGTCCATCCGTCGATGCTTCGTCTGCTCGCATCCGTCCCCCCCGTTGCTCCTCATTCTTCGCGCGAGACGCGTAATTGGTAATCGATTGGCCAGCTGTTAACGAATGTCGACGCGTTTTTATTTCTCCGCTCTTCCTCGAGACGCGAGATCTTTCGTAGAGATCGAAGAATACACGGTGAAGATTACTGGAAGATACTACGCGATTGCAGGAGAATTGGACGAAATTGATACGAAACGATTCACATTTGATTGTGCTCCAATTGCGCAAGTTTGCGCCTGTTGCAGATCGTTTGAAGACTGATTCGCGTTTAGTGTTCGCTTTCGTCATATTTAGAAAATTGAAATTAATACCTAGAAAATTCTTTCAAGTCCAGAAGAACGTTTTTCTCGACAGTTGCCTTTGTTGAAATCGATTGAAATACAAAATGGCCTGTTGAACAGAGAATGAATGTTATGAAAAAATATGTTATTACGTGATTACAGTTTGATGTGAAGGAATTCACATTCAATTGCTCCAGTACAAGTTCAGACGATCTATGGTTAGCGACTATATTATATATTCGCGTCTTGCTTTCACTGTCGTATCCAGAAAGGTATCTTTTCAAGTCCAAGCTAACCGAAACCATCGAAACGAGTGTTAGAACGAAACAAAACGCTGTTGCTCAGGCAATAGGTGCATTTCGTACGAATCAGTTCGGACAGGCAAAGGCGAAACACAGCGGGTGCATTAGCACGAAGGAAAATTGGACGTGCAAAGCACGTCAAAGGATCCTGTTGTTATTTTGTCAGGTATGCCGAGAACAACGGGACGAGAGGCAAAGACTGGTCGCAAAGATTGGGACAGAACGGTCGGGGTCAAAGGAAGACCCCTGCCCCTCTATTCTTCCCGGTTCGATTCTCATCGAAGTGAAAGTCACGATGGAGGATGAAATGGAAGAAAAAGGAGTGAGAGAGAGCGAGAGAGAGAGAGAGAGAGAGAGAGTCAAGGGTGTCCTTTATCAATCGCATTCAGTCGGTGAGGCCGATGGTGAGACGGCGGAATCAATAATAAATTCTGTCAGCAGGGTGGGCCGCCGATCGTGGCCGCTCGTTTCTAGCTAACCCCAGCCCCCATTCCTGACCCCTCCTAATTTTCTTCGGCAACGAGGACGCCAAGTCAGAGGGTGGAACGAGCCGGGTCGCGAATCTCAAGTAGCTGCGACGATAAATCAAATTAGCTCGAAACTTTCGAGACTTTTCGATCGTCACCCTCTCCTCGCTCCCCGCGTTCCGCGCCGTCGTCGTGCCTCTCTCGTTCTCCGCTGTCAGAGACGATTGGCCCGAGGGTAAATTGAAAAAAAAGAGGAGGGAGGCCAAGTGGGGGGAAATGAGTTTTCGAGACAGACGAACTTTTTCAATGATTGAAAGTAGCAGAGCAGCGGCAGAGCAAAAAAAAAAAGGGGCGGCCGCGAAACGCGATAAAGCATGGAAGCTGGATCTCGCGATTAAAAGTATGCCAATTTCTCTCTCTTTCTCTCTCTCACTCGGTGTTAATGTTATTGAACTATAGAGCAGACCCTGGAAGGGACAGTGGAGGAAACTGTTATTGGTTATGGAGTGTATGGGAAAACTTTGCAGAAGCATCATGCAGTTGAAAAGGATTAATCTTTTCCGACTGCGAGAGAGAGAGAGAGAGAGAGAGAGAGACTCACGATTGAAAGCTCGCGAATAAAGGAAAAGTCGTTTCTTTCCGACTGACAAATGACACTCGTTTAGAATTTCACAGAAAATTATTAGTTATTAGATCGTGGATTTTTACGCGTTTGTGGAAAATTATACACACTAAAAAGTGGCCAAAATGGTCAATTTGAAATTTTTATATTATATTTATATTCGTAACAGTGTTTTTGGAGACTTGAATGACTTTCAGCAAAACATATAAATAGAAATTTGCGTTCTTTGTTGTGTTATAAATTTTTCTCCGTCCCTTGCACTTTCATTTCTCTGCTTCGAATTCTATTCTTCCGATAGTTTAAATGTAAAATGCACACATACAGAATGTAACATTTATCACAACAATAGCCACTACTTTTCTTCATTTTCGTATTCGCAAAAATACGAGTCCGTTGTACATAAAAATCTGCGACCTCTTAATTAGATCTCGCAGAGAACGAACAAAGAGAAGGGAAATTTAAAGGTAAGAACTGATCTTAGTTGGACGAAATTACTGCCAATTACACGCCGATCGTTCGCCCAGCAGAGACAGATCCCGCGATTCGTCCTGTTTAATTTCACAATTATCCAGTCACCGTGCACGAAACGATCGTTAAGTAACCTTTTCCCGTAGAAGTCTTTGAGAGATAAGCGGCGGTTTCTTTTCAGCCCTTCTTTTCCCCTCCGTGTACCCCGTCCCGCCGTCCCCAGCTGAGAGAAATTTGCTTTAGCTCGTTTCCCGTGAATATCCAGATCAGAATGGAGGCGGGCGTGCCGTTTTCTTCACGCTCCAGTGTGCCGAAATAAGGGTCTTCCACTGGGGAAGAGGGAAAGGGGCAGATCTCCGAAACGTTAGCTCCGAGGATTCTGGCTTCTTGGAAATGGGCTCGACTAAATTCTCGCGCCAGTCGATCCGAGGGATTCCGAGCGCTGCCGCTACGTATCGAACAGGCTCGAGATGCGAGAGCATTCGCGCGCACACACACACACGCATACACACATACATACACAGACGTCGAACCCGTCGCATCTCTTCTATTCGATCGAACCTGAGGGTCTGCGACCGGTTGGTTAAATCGCTCGTCCGCCTCTTTCGAAACGAATTCGGGACGAATATTTCAACGTAGATCACAGATTAGAGATTACGTAGATACAGTACGCTGAATGTTACCTGAATTTTTACAGTATTAAAAGCCACGGATCCACGAGTCCGTGCGCCCGAAACTGGATTTTCGTCGGAGGACGAAACAACACCGGCGAGGCATCCCTAAACTCGTACCTCCGATGCAATTTTCCTCCAATCTATTTTCCAATTTTTCTCCGACAAAATCCGAAGCCGAACTCTGTAACAGTACAGAGCGACGTTGCAGCAGCGGCGAAACAGCGTTGCGAGTGCGTCGAAAGAACCAGGCCGTAAATTATCATCGAACGGTTACACCGTAATTGCATCGCGATGAAATCAAACCGCGAAACCCTGCGTGCAAATCAGTTATAATTCACCAACGACACGCGCCACGACGCGGAGCGTGTCTCCTCGGAGCGATTTACCGAACGTTCTCGGCGACTCGGTGTCTCTCGGCAAAGTAGCCCGTTTACGGTGCAACGACGCACCAACGTGGGCAGAGGAGCTCCCTCCCCCAGGAAGCATCCCCGTATCCTCGTAAATTATCATCGCCGTATCCAGCCGGATGCTCTTACGCGCTCGTGTTTACACGCCTCGAGCCCAAGTGACTACCATCCCAGTCTAGTTTGCCTCTGTTCGTCGCGCGAGGGGATGCCGCAGATCGAACGAAAGTGGCTTACCGCCGAGACGCTGTTAACATAAACTCAGACACTGCTCCTCGGGCATAACTCGACTTTCAACGACGCCTCCAACTTTCTTCCTCGTGTTCCCCGCGACGTCCGCGGCTCTGCAACTATCGGAACTCGTGATATTTGTGGACGAGGAGGGGAAGACGGACCTGACGGTCTGTCGAACGGTTCAATAGTTTCGCGCAATTTGTTTCGGTGGCTTTCACGCTCGTCGTTTAATCAGCTCAGATCGACAGACGAGTCGATAGAGACTCTGTTTAATTGACACGGCGTGGACGTGTGATTTGTAATTGCAAATTATACGTACGTATCGATTGGTAGATTTGTACATTTGCAGATGGTATCGGCACAAGTGTCGATCGAGTATCGAGATTAAGTATTTGTTACTCCTGGTAACTCGTTCGTTACGTCTACATTTGGCGAATTAATACATTCGAAATCGAGGAATTTATTGTGTGTTAACTAGCGAGATAGGATCGATTACGTTAATTGCAATTACTCCGTAACTTTCATTCGTTTTACTTTTGACGAACGTTTCCTGAAAACATGCTTTCTATAAAAATGGGAGAATGAAAGCCGAACCAATATAGTTTTGGCACTGGAAAAATTGCTGAAAGCGCGTAAACAGTTCAAAAGCAAAGCACGCTGCTTGTTACAACGAAGCTACTACAATCAATGATCCGATATCCGCGGGTTAAGCCGGATAATTTGATCGTATAATTAGTCGACAGCCTCGCAGCATTCGATTTTCTGCCTGTTTCATCTGTACGTGTCTCTGACCCGATTGATTTATCGCAACATAAACGCAAGGAGAACGACAGTCGTGGTAAAATTTCGAAGAAGGGATTATAACAAGATTTCGTTTCACGACGAACGTTCGTCAAGGAAAGTTCGTCGATGATCGCTACGACTAAATCGTTTCATCTTTCAAACTCTGCCTCAGTACTCAGTGGAAACAGCAACGCTGCCTTTACCAACCTTCGGCGAAATTTCCCGTAAATTTCAGCGGTACACGAAGCTGCGAAATTTTCGAAACTGCGCGAGCCCGCGTAAAACCGCCCGCAACTACCGAACATGAAACCGAAGCTATGCAAAACTGCCGATTCCATTGAAACGAACGGCGACGCGCAGAGCTGCGCGAAACTTTCAGTGGAGCTTCCCGAGGCAGGCTGCACGTTCGCCGCGAATTTGCGGGACAGAAAGAAACTTCCTACACCCTCTTACAACGAAAGGAATTCTCCCATCTCGAGATTATTCGCTATTAGCCTTCGCGAGTTGCGATTCTCCCTTCTTCCGACACGTTCGAGCTTCCACGCGAGAAACGCGAAATGTCGAAACTCGTCGTTTTCGAACGCGAGCGTTGCATTTTGCTCGTCGGACTGGCGAAAGAGGGAGAGGAGAGCGGCTGAAAGGGATAAACCGTCTGGAACAATAACGAAGCGCGGAATAAGAATGCAGACGGTGAAACGCGACTGGCGGGGCAGGGAGGGGGAAGTGGCGAGAGAGAAGTTAGCGATCTTTCAATTCGTTGACCAAACTCAATTCAATTCCCTTTATCCGCCACTTACCCTCTCCTCGCGGCCAACTTCTTTCTTATTCCGCCCCGTCGCTTATTATTCCTTTCTGAAAGTTATTCCGCGAGAATGCAAAATACGCGCGCGCGCGCGGGGTCACGGTTCGGGCTCGGGGAACGACGAGGAAGGATCGTCGTGGAAAGTCTGGGTCCCCAAGACAGGGAGGGGAGGGGGGGAAAGGGGAGTCGATAGGCGTGGAAAAAAAGTAGCAGTGGAGATCCGCGTGGAAAGTTTCGCGTAACTCGGAAGATTAGACAAGGCCGTTGGAGACAGCCGTTGAGAGGGGTCGCGAGGGAGGCGGCGGAGGAAGGTCGTCGGCCACCAAGGGGCGAGACGGGGGTTGGGGTCGAGGCTAGTGCGGCTCTTAGCGACGGACTTAAAAACAATTCGCCTCGCGGCGACGCGGGAATTTTAAACACTTTTATCGACGGTCCGGGTGGCTTTTGTTCGGCAAAATCGCCCGAGGGGTGGAAGAAGGGGGGAGGGGGTGAGAAACGTGGTGAGAACCGAGGACTCGACGCACTCTGTCCACGATCGAAGGGCTTTAAGGCAATTTACGAGGGGTTTTACGGTTTCAAGTGACGCCGGTCTGTCCTGATCTCTTTCCATTCTCCCGTCTCTCGTCTCTTTCACGCGACCGTTTTATGTTCAATGTTGTTTCAATGCCACCCTGTTCCGTGCCTTTCTTTCTTTTTTTTTTTTTTTTCTTTCGCCATTCCTCCTCAGAGCGGAAAAATTACCACCGGCAGGAAATATTTGACTCGAAGCTTCCGCTCCCCGCGGAAATTAATTCTTAAGGGTTGCTCGAGGAAAGTGTCCGATTATAAACCCGGGACGGGTGAATTGGAGCTCTCTCTCTCTTTCTTTCTCTCGTTTCTTTGTTTCTTTCGTTTGTTAAAGTGGCCTAGGAAGTGCGCGCCGTGCAGCCGACATCGTTACGCGCATTCGCTGCCACGCGTAGCTTTCCGGATAACGACGAACAGACGCCGATACACACAGGGAGGGAGATCCCCGGCGATAACACAAAAGAAATTCGCATCAGGGTAATGTCGCGGAAAGTTGGAGCGCCAGCTTAGGAAGCCCGTGTGGTTCGCTGTCTTTGAGAAGAAATCGTGGCTGGAATTTGAAGAAGACCGGAGATCCCGGGGATACTCGAACAGCTCGGCGAATACGAACGCTCTCAACCGTTGTTACACTCGCCTCGAGTATAACGACCGAGTGGCCCGGTTTAATCCGAAATTGCCGTCACTGGCGATAAGATAACCGCGAGCGAGTCAAAACCGGCTAAATTGAGATACATCGCGCTTTCGCTGGCAAGTTGGCGAAGTTGGACGCGTTGATCATTGTAATTTTCCATCGAGGGGAAGCGGCAGCGCGCGAGTTCGGGAACAACGGTCTCAAAGTGATAGATAAACTCGGAAAACTTCGAGTGTTGGTCCAGCTTCAGTGTCGTACAAGTTTAAACACACACACACACACACATACATATATATATATATATATATATATATATTTAAGTTTCAGCTTTTAGGATTGCATTGTTCCAGTAAATTCAGTTTTCCACCATTATCTCGATTGCTTTCGCGAACGTACGTACATGTGTCTACGTGTACACGTGTGTGTGTGTGAAAAGCGGTACGTCAATTTCGACAAATTTCCAAAGTAAAGCAAAAGCGCGAATGAAAATATTTGACCGTTGGGAGAGAGACGAAGATCCGAATGGGTGAACGAAGGAAGGGTATCGTAGCCTGCACTTAGCGGCTCGTAAATTATATTATCGTTTACGGCCTGGGCACGTGGGAATTCGGCGCGAGAGCGTAACTCTCGCGAACTACATACTACGGGGAATATTTGCGTAGCAGAAAAGAGAAAACGGGATAGGGGACTTCGATTGCGACTCTTGTGGACGAGCCACTAAACTGGCGTGGCAGGCGAGGAAGAAACGAGGGTGGTTGCGGAAGGTTAGTCGCTCCACTGGGCTGTAACTCGAACTAACCCCGAGAAACACCACCACCTGGACGCAACTTGCCCCGTCAGCCCCGCTGCGAGATCGAAACCTACCTAGCCTACGGACAGGAAACGGATTCCAACTTCCTTCCTCGGGGGTGAAGATTAATCTCGGTGCAGCTATGCTTCTACCTGTGTCACGGTGCTTCGGCCAGCCACCACTCTCTCCCCCCCTCTTTACCTACTACCCCTTGGTCTTCTCCTCGCTCGCTCGCGGGACCGCGCACACTTCTCATCGGGTTCTTTCCATCATCTGGTTTTATCAATCTGACTCCCAACTAACCCGTCCTAACCGCGCGGTCACGGTGAATTTCCCTGGAGCGTCTCTTTTTCAGCTCGTTCCGTAATCCGCCAACGGAAGTGGCTGTTGGCTCGCGTTGGACGATGAGACTTTATTCTTCTCGGCGACGAAACGTTGATTTCCGTGTCTTGCGATAAAACGAGATTAACATTTCACATCCTTGAAGTGATTGCCTCTTGTTCTTCGTCGTTTCTTTTTTCTTCAATTTCTTCATTTCCCCGTGGAAGTGGGGACTCTGTAATCTCGAATATCGCCGAAAGACGACGTAATTGAAATTCTCTGTTGAAACGCGGTTAAATTTAGGTTAAACAGGACAAATGGACGACGACTTATTGCGAAACAGGAACGAAAAGCCAAGAAGAACGTGGCTCGGACGCGAAAGAATTTACGATCGTGTCGGTCGTTTGACTAGCGGCACGTCTTCATTGCCGCGAAGTGTTGAACGTGACTCTTCAACCAGCAAGTACCGCAATTTAATTTTCCAGATCCGTGCGGCAACGTGGAGTGCGTAGAGCCGGAAATCTGTCAGCTGGACGACTCGAGGCAACCTGGCTGCCGTTGCGGTGAGCAGTGCGGCCTTGAGTTCGCACCAGTTTGCGGAAGCGATGGTAAAACATACTCGAACGAGTGCAGCCTCAGGCAGGAAGCTTGTAGATCGAGATTATCGCTCAGGAAGGTCTACAATGGCGCATGCAGCTCGGGTAATTTCAAATTCACCATTCAACTCGTCCAAGTTCCTAAGAGACGTCTGTACTATTACGCTGGAACGTGACGTGACAGTCTCTCCTTTCTCGAATAAAATAGAATCATTTTGCAACTCTCCGCCATCGGACGATGTTATTCTCAATTTTGTTCAAGCCCACAACGACGAAATAAATTCCGCGTTAGACATTGACACTGTGGAGTAATAAATAATTCATCAGTGCACGTGGGGTAGAATCTTGTAAATAAAACTATTTCGTTTGTAACGTATAATTACGATATAATATTTCCGTCCTTCCTTAATTCCAACAAAAACAATCAACGCTTTCGCGATGAGCAAATATGCTTTTGATTGACCAAGTATATTAATCCAAATAAATGAATATATCTTTTAAGATAATGAAGGTGTACGATTGTTACGTCATAAGATCTATATAACGAAGAAAATTTTAAAGACTAACTCGTTGTAAATTTCTTTCTCAATACTGAAACGTCTACTTCTTGAATTCGAAAAATTACACATCCCAAAGGAGAATCTGAAAATCAAGCAGCAGATCCTCCGTCGTTCGTCGAATTGAACCATTTTCTGATCGCGAGAGTAGGCGAGACACGGTTAAAGAACACCATGTTTTCTTTGTTTTAAATCTCGGGTGATTGTTGCAGGAATCAATCCGTGCGACGAGGCAAAGTGCGGCCCGTACGAGCAGTGCGTGATCAACCGACAAGGGATCGCGAGCTGCGAGTGCGGCCCGGAATGCGAGCCGGTGATGAGGCCGGTATGCGCGCGAGGCGGCAAGACGTACACGTCGTTGTGCGAGCTGAAGAGACAAGCCTGTTTGACGAAGACCAACATCGAGGTCGCCTACACGGGAACCTGTGGCTCCAGGGGGCCCTGCTCCGAGAAGGTCAGTCGAGCCTCTCTGCTCCGGGTGTCAGATAGGCGGAACACAACGTAAAGGAACAATGGCAAATATTTGAACGTGCAAACAAACACGCGCGCGACGTGACGAAAATCGGGGCGCGGTTGCGCGAGGTGTGACAGAGTCTTCGCTAAGTTCGAGTCTTTAAAAAGAATGGAGAAAAATCATTGCTATGAGGGAAATTTAGTACAAACTTGTCGAAATGTTATTTGGAATTTGCAAATGGGAGATATAAGCGTGAAAAAAGAAACTGCACTTGTACCCGAGTACGATTCGTCTTACTGAAAGGCCCAGAAGCAACTGTTCTGACTAGGAAATGAAGATGATTTTTTTGCCATAAAATTTTATTGATGTGCAAACATTTGAATCGATAGAAAACAAATTACAGGCGCGATCGCTCAGTACTAGACAACGCCCCCTCGCGAATCACGTGACCCAAATCAACCAATCGCTAATTTTCGTTGCATCAGCGTTGCACCTGAAGAGGCCCGATTTTCTGGTTTACTCCCGCTAAAATCACTTTCATATTGAAAGATATAAGATCGAGCGAACAGAATTAAAGTTCGAATCTGCGTGAAACTGAATGTGCGCAGTTTATTTATCACGCTCCCTGTTAATCGCGATCTCTGTACAAAAAAGGAAGAGAATCAAGCTACGACGATTTACGTTAAATCCCGCGAATTAAAGTAGCGCGTAAATTTCGCGTTGCGATAAAATATCACGGGCGATAAATTATCGGCTTTGCGCCGAGCGACTATCCGAGAAAACCTACGACAAAGGGGCTGCTGTCGCCGAGAGGTGTGCCGTGAAAAAAGCAAACGATGATCCGCCGCGATTAATCTCGCGTTTTTCTCTCGGTTGAAACCCAGAGAAAAGGAGAGAGACGGGGAGAGAGAGAGAGAGAGAGAGAGAGAGAAGAAATGAAATGAATCGCTGCGTTTGGGATCGGAAACGTCCAGGAGAAAAAGTCAAGCTGATAGGAAATTCTTTTGCAGATCTGTCAGTGGGGCGCGATTTGCGCTGAAACCGGTGGCACAGCGATTTGCGAATGTCCAACGTGTCCGGCGGAATTTCAACCGGTTTGCGGCGACGATGGCATCAGCTACGGAAACGAGTGTAAGCTTCGCCTGGAGGGCTGTAAACATCGACGAGAGATTCGCGTGCTTTACCAGGGACTCTGCAGTGAGTACCAATCCCCGGCAAACGGGGGAATCTCTTTAATTCTCTGGAACCTTCGTTCCCGATTCGTCGGCATCCACCTTTTTCCCCCCTCTGGTTACGATCTCCTTTTCATTTTCGCTCGGGTATTCCGTAGACGCTTGATCGATCGGTTTTTACACGTCGGGCAAATTCTGAATAAAGAAAAAGTTCCATCTCTTTTTTTACGATTGATAATTGTTAACCTGAAACCAATAGAATAGAACGGAATTATTTTAAGCCTCTCCCAATTCGCAATAACACTCTCTGATCTTTCATCTTTTCATCGGATTTTTCTATTTTCGACGAAAGTTCTACATTCGCGAGGACGATAACCGCGAATCTTGATATAACCTCGATGTTAATTTCTTGATGAGAGATCAAACCTGAATCGATTTCAATAAACACGCGTGAAAATTTAGAACGGAGCGGTGGAAATAGATCAGAAATTACGTGCAAACGAACTTAACGTGATATTGTTATTGATGTATGTATTAGAATATCTAATCGTAGACGTATTATTTATAGATTGAGAAATAAATTATCGATAGGTTTGCTTAAAATGACGAGCCGTTGCAAATAGCCGCCCACGGAGCAATTTATAGTCGCTCTTTCGCTCTTGCCGAAATAGTAGCTGATTAAGATCTTTCTGAGCGAAATTCCTTGATTGAATATTGATCGACCAAGAAAGCGGAACAATTAGTACGACGGCAGTGGGTAAATAATTAAGGAAACTTTATTATGAAGCGAGTCGGTCGGCGAAGGAAAAATCGAACGACGGTCGATTCCGACTAACCGAGCTCGTTATATCGAGCTCGTTATATCGGGAATTCGGTGTAATTAGATTCGGTCCACGGCGACGTTTTTTCCTTCCCTTCTTTTCTTCCTTCTTTTTTCGTCTAGTGAAATCAACTCGGAAGTCTATGGATTTTTGTAGATATTCGATTCACCGCAGGACGATTTGCATACGATGCATGGGAAACCTTTTGATCCACCCTCCTCGCCAATACCATAATCCTGTTTGCATGTTGATCAACGGGGAAACTTTGTACTTAAGAATTTTTCGTTAACGGTGTTTGCATGTTTACCGAAAAATCCATTTATGGAAATAAATTTGCGAACCGCAGGCGAAATCTCGTTTGAACCTTGTACGATCTACTTTTGGCAGAAATAAAGTATCATAAACGAGGGTAAAAAAAAGGTAATATCGGTGTTAAATATCGAAAAAACGTCGGAGGTAGCAAATTTGAGGTAGCAAATATATTTTCCTCCTCTATAATCTTCACTGTCGGGCTGAACTTTTTTCACAAACAACCGCTTCGATCGAATTTGGCGAAGGAAATCGTCGATGAAAGGGAATCCGTCGGGCAGTGGTGAGAGATTCACGCTGTTCGCCCCGGACCGCACGATAATTTGCATGGTTTAAAATCGCGTGAAACTTCTGAAACGTACTGCCGGGATTTGGCCCCGTGCATATCGCGGCGCAGGTGACTTCAGCCCCTCGGCTGAAATTGTATGAGTTGTTACCCCACGGCATGCACGTTGCATATGCATGCAGGCTGCCTACTCGAGCCGCCCCGTCGTTGCTGCCTCTCGGCTTTCTCGTATTTCTACCCTCGACCTCGACTTCGATTTCGCTGTCTGCGTCGATCCTCCGAGCACCTCCGAGATCCTCCACGAACGTATCACGAACCGTGGTAATCCAGAAGTCGCTCCAGAAGAACCCCCCCTCCCTGTACCGTTTCCAGGGCTGTGGGTTAGAGTTCTCCGAAGGCTTGTTATCTTCGCAGACCGTAGCAGCGTCATCGACACCTAGTCGAAGAGGGGTGAAACGGTAAGCCGGCACACCCCTTTTCTCTCAATGAATTCAAAAGATAACTTCTCCGCTGCAAATCCAGCCTCAATGGTAACCGTACCTCCGTTTTCCAGCCCGCGCTCGTTTCCCTCCCCGTTCCTTCGCTCGTAGAGCGAATCCCCGCACGCGCGTGCACAACGACACAGGGGCCAGATAATCCCTTTCTCCCCCTCGCCCGAAACGGATGCAGTTATGCAAATACCAGCGGCGAGAATCTTTATTAATGCCGGCTTGAACATCGGCCAGAAGGTGGCACGAACGGGACTGCGGAAGGCGGAGTGGCGGGGGCGTCGATGCGCCCGGAATATCACGGAAACGGAAGGAGAGTTAAGGAACGCCTCCCTAAACAATTCAGCCGGTTCTGGTAGGCAGTTCTGGTGAATTGGCGGCTCGTGCGAGGTATCGCGCGGGATCTCGGATCTCCCAGCAAATAGCCACGGTACGATTCCGCGGTGACGAATGGTCTGTCCTGCCAAGGCGAGCTTTTTGCCCGTGGCCAATTACCAGGTCGGAGATGGATCGCGTCTGCGGATTGCCCACCGCGTAACGGGTGTTGCGAGCCAGCCGGTTTCACTTGTTAATTGGCGCCGTTTCGTTGTTTGTTCCCAGACGGATGCGAGAATAAGAAGTGCGACTTTTACGCGGAGTGCGAGAGCGACAGCGCCGGCGAGGCCAAGTGCGTCTGTCCCACCAAGTGCGAGACCACGGTAAGTGACTACTGTCGGAATGTATTTGCGCTTCCTTGTCTTTTGTTTTTTATTACTTTTTTTTTTTTTTTACCACATCTCGTAGTTTTTTGTTTGTTTTTGTAATATCAAATTTTTTCAGTTGAAGTTTAATATACTTGGTCCTAACAATAATGCAATAATGAATATGTACAACTGTGTGAAGATACTCTTTCCTAACGTATTGTTTAATTATCGTGAAATGATCGAACGGCTCCGTTCGGTTTTGTGCGAGCAATTAAACACAACAGATTTTCCCGATCCAATCGCAGATATTGCGATTTAGCGGTTTAAATTCTCGCAAGTTATTCCCTGTGAATAGCTTTAATTAGAACGTTTGCGTTGGACGATAATGTCAGAGCCGGGCGAAAACACTCGCCGAGACACAAAGGAAACGAATTAAAGCGTAATTCTTCGAAGAGAATCCCGCCGGCGCGGCGGATCTGCTTAACCTTCCGCGCTGAAACGCGAGTACACCGCAGCAAATTAATCCCTAAATCGCATTGAAATAATTGAGTTAATCCTTATCAAAGTGAATCGGACCGCATCGCCGGTAGCTCGATGGCTCGGTTAGTCGATTTCAATTTTCGCGACGCGCAAATCCGTCCGCGAAGTGATAATTTTTATCCCCCATTTTCCTTCCTCCTGGAAATGAAACACAGACGAAGCCGAAGAGCGAGACGCTCGGCGAAGGAAGTAAAACCGCTTGAAATTTCCGCTCGGAGGCTGCAGGGGCGAGCTCAATAATAATTCCGCGCGAAAGGGCGTTGCACAGTCGTTTACGCTGGCGTTGGTACACGTCGGATCTGAAATCTCTTTCCTCAAAGTTTCGCGGAGCAATCTTTCCGACACCTGGAAAAAAAAAAAAACACGCGGAATCACGTTACCCTCTCTGGAGAGAGAGGCAGGAGCGAACGCAAAGTTGAAAAATACGACTGTTCACGCCGCAACGTGGAAAAGAGTTATCTCAGAAAACAGTACTTATTTACCACTTTATTCTCTTCCCGTTCCAAAGATCTCCGTTTCCAGACTATAAACCATTTCCAGAGGAGCCGCGGTATTTACGAGATTCAGTATTTGTCAAGCGAGATGAAAAATTTCTTCCGACGTCAAAGCTTCGATCTGCGAACCGACGTTACAAAAAAATAACTGCTCGGGAGGAGGGAAATTCTGTTGATCGCAGTCTGAGGTAGCGAACGATCGTCGTTGATCGTAATAAACCAGCCGAGCGGTGTCGACCTACCTATCGGCTTTTATGTGTTTACCACTATTCGCAGTGTTAAGTCTGGCTCGTTAGCACGGTAGCTAAGTAAAATATTCATATCATGATGGATGTGGCGTCGACGTATACATAGTATATGTATATTACAGAGGCGGAATACGCCCGGCCTCGGTGCACGATATTTCGCGTTTCCGCTACGCTACTCGATGTTACGCGACCGTGTAATGAACCGTTCGTTTCACCGATACCGGCCGACCTTTTCAGATCGGCCAACATGCGCACGCCATTTTCATTAAAGCCTTTCTATCAATTTCCCTCTCCTCTCACGCTCTGTGATTTCATTGCTTTTTCGTTTCTAATTTCACTGGCCTAGCCTCTCCAAAGCGCTAGTCCCTGTAGCCGATTCATTAACGTCCTACAGTTTTGTTCGTTCAAACGGTAATTTGGCAAATTAATCGATGCCTCCTTGTGCGCTGCGAACGACAATTTCAAAAGAATGGAATTCACCAATTGTTTGATTCTGATACTCTATCAGGTCTCTCAAAATTATACAGTCATACAGTGATTGATAAAAAAAAGTTCAAAACTAACGTTCTATACGCAAATAATACGTAATATATTATTTATATTATATGTATCATGATACTTGTTCAATAGTTCATCTGTCTGAAACAATCTATTGTAGAATATGGTACAATTATATTCATCTCTCTTGTCAATTATTCAATTTCACAAAATTACAATGCTTGCAATACTCGCGAAATTTTCTTTAAGCTTCAAACATTGTACCACACGTGTCCTTTTTTACCAATTTCTCCCCGCTCGCGTAACTCTGACGTTCGAGGACACACACGCTCGGTTACACGTACCCGCGTATATTCCGCCATCCTAATCCCTCCATCATTTATCCCTCGAAAATTTACCGACACCTCGCCGTAATACCACATTGTGGTAAATTCGTCGCTTCCCTTGATCGTTCCCATACGAAACGTTCCCCATATCCGGCTCGTAACGATCAATCTTTCGAGGGACCAAGCGCGCCGAGTGTTGATTCTCCGCGAAATCTCGAAATACGTGTACCAAGAAGACAAAGAAAAAAAAAAAAGAGAAAAAGGAGAAAAAGGAATGTAGCTTTATCGCGGGTAATCCGCGACGGTTTCACCGAAACCTCGACTCCCCGGGGGAGAGGGGGGCAGAAATATTCGTTGAGAATGGAGAGCACGCCACGAGATAGTGTTCGCCTTTTGGAGAAGTAGGAATGGTTGACGAGACTAAGTTGCTTTTTGTAATTCTTTTATTTCGTAGCTCTACTTATACAAGCTTGCTTGATTACTTCTCGGCGGTCGAGCTCGCGTCGTCTTTGAAGAAACCTCGGTCACTGGCTGTAGCTTTCCTAATTGGCTAAGCGTTTTCTAGCTCTGGCCAACTAGGCTGTCGGGGAAATTACGCCGCTTACTCTTTGCGCTCTCTCTCTAGAGCGTGGCTGCAATTTCTCCGGGGACAGTTCCCCGAATTTCTTGATAACTTAGCGGAGTTTCTTCCGGGCCTTTCACGTTGCCACCACGTGTATGTCAGGCCCGTCGGCCTTAGTGCTGACCCTTCAGAATCCTAGAATTTACGACGTCCGTGGGTGCTGTTCTGACCGTATTATTCGGTGCGGACCTTCCTGTCCGTAAGAACTTGGCCTTCGTCATTCAACAGCACGTCTACCTGAGAGTAAAGTCTCCTAACTTTTTCTCTAACATCTGCTGGCCGCTACAGCCTCCTTCGATCCGGCACATGGGTCGGAAATTCACGGATTCGTGAAACGTCCTGCTGACAAAACCACGAACAATTCCACTCTCTTTCTTTCTCTTCCGCGCGTACAATACCACCGTTCTAGATCGTTCGGATAACTGGTGCGGCCACGCGATTCTTTTTTAAAAAAAAGGGGGAGGTGGTCGAACGCGGTACAAGGGCCGGCGATCCCTAGCTGACCCCTGAAGCTACACCGAAATCAACGACGTCCGCGTTGGAACACGCTCGTGGCTGATCAGCCATCAACCGGAACGACCTAACTATTATCGTCTCGTAAAACTTCCACGAGACATCCCCGTTTAACGGCCTTTTCCTTCCAGCGTTTCACGGAGTGGATCTATTTGAAATCGACGTGGAGGATGGGTTACCATCCTTCGCTGGAAACGTTGTTTAAGAGTTGATGGAGTAGTCGAGGACAATAGAATTGGCGAGATCCTCTGCCGATAGATGTCTGAGGATGTTTGTAGGAGAGTGGTACATCTAACCCCCTCAGGTGATTTGGCTTTGCTCGTACAACGTTACTTGCCTCGAAGAAGATTGACGTAGGAATTTTACGAGCAAAAGAGAGACAGAGAAATTATAACAAAACTCTCGATAGAAAATATTCGTCAAATTTGAATTATTTGGTATTTATATTCTGTTGCTTTGATCCAACTTCTCGATACTCTCACGCAAGATTTTATTAATTTACTTCTCGCAACAAGAGAAGACGCAGGAAAATATCTGCCAATTCAATTCCGATCGAAGATCCAATTTTCGGAAACTTTCATTTTTGTTCCTTTGAAGAAAAAAAAAAAAAAAAAAAAAGATGAGACGGCAACGTAAATGGATGCAGATTGATTCGGACGCATCAGCATAATTTTTAGTACACGATCGATGGCCGTTCCTTTCTCTCGCGTTCTTTCGTTTTAAACGAGAAATCACATCTTTCTCGCATGGACGCACAATGCTCCCGCAGAATTTGACGCGTCAGCGTTTCACGAGAATTGGAACGAGAGGACTTTCGTGGAGAGACGCGGGATGAAAAGGACTGAATCAGTGGCACGGGTGAAAGAGATGAGGGTTAGGGGCATTGTTTGAACTGCAAACGAGGAATATCGGCGCGTCCCAGCCACCCTTAGAGCCCCGTGAATCCCGCCATAATTGTCTTGTAAATTACAATAAGAAGGAGAGGGAAGGCGTGGTGCGTATCAACTTGTCGAGGGAAACTAATTAAAACGTATCGACCGAGGGCTACGAATATTTTCCTCGGGCGGGGGTTCTGCTCGTTGTGCCCCGCGTCCTTTATCATGCAAATAAAACTGTGATATTTATTAATCCGCCGAGCGAATTAAATCGGGAGAAAAGAACGTAACGGTGGAAAAAGGATTCGAGGATGAAAGCCTTCGTTCATCGCTTCGTAATTGCTTTTTTAAATCGATTATCCTGTTTACCGCGGATAAGTTTCTTTGAAATTTAATATCGAAAATGTAATAACGCAAAGTAAATTGTTCCGACATAACACGAGAATTATGCGGCTCTCTGTTCCCCTTGAATTGTCCGTAATTGTCCGTAACTCGATTAAACTCGTCGCTCAAAGCACCGATCGTTGTCGCAGAAAAATTCTTTCTTTCAATTCCGTTGCCAATACCAATTTCCGCGCGCGTGTTTTATTTATCGACTCGTCGATGACCCACCGGAGCGCGTACGATTAATCTCAAAAAATGTCCCGCAGCGTGTTGAAAAAAATTTAATGCCAAATGTTGCGACTTTCTTTGGTTTGACGAAATTTTTCGTCGATCGGAAAAAATATTTTATTCCGCGTGTGTACGCGCATAGCGAAAATATGTGACGCACGGGGAAACGTGGGAGTGACGGAGGAAAAGCGGCAGAGGGCAAGTTCACGTTGGCCGACAACGCGTGTAATAAGCAAACAACAGCGAGGATGCCGCGGCCCGGCTAATTAAGTTTCGCTCTTTCGCGTATTATTTCTCATCCCTGTGCGCGACTCGTCCCGGCGACGCCAGCGTATGTCAGAACACCGGCTCGACTGCGCCTTGGCCGCGTGCAACAAGTGCGAAACGCGTGCAGCCTCGCGTTTTTCCGCTGTTTTCCTTCACGAATCTACCCACCTACGTGAACACCGGAAAAAGTATTGTACACGTATTCGCTTGGCGAGTCGGCAGAAAATATTCTCGGGAGTAACTGAAAACACTATATTTAGTACGTCGAAAGTGACGATAATTACCCGCTGAAAAGTTTGGACCATCTGTTCAGAAGGAGTCTTTACAAATATGTATATATTTATAACATTTATAATTTGTACAATTGTACAATCCAACTGAGTCGTCTGTACCTTCGAGTGTCATTTATAGTCTACAGGTAGCGTCCTCCAACTAGGGTTTTTGTCGCAGGTCTTTTGTCGAGGGTCTTCCGAACCTGTTTTATAATCAACCTTCAACCGTTTGAAATCTATTGTACCATCGACTTTCTACAAACGTTTGAACCATCCTTTACAGTAGTAAAGATAACTGAACGATAAAAATAAAGATAATTGAACGATAAAAATTTGTTAATATTTGGAACTAGCAAAAGAAACTCGTAGAAGAAAAATTATTCAATTGGTATCCTCTTAAAGTTTCCACTTTGTCTGTTACTAAGTTTCTATCGTGGGATGAGGAAACCTGAGTCGGAACAATCGTCGCCTGCTGAGTGTTATTTGCAGTTGCCCGGCTAGCGCAGAAGCTAGGCCTGGGAATGTTTCTTTTAGCCGCTCGGGTCTAGAGGAAAATGTTAAGGAATGGTTGTGTTTGTGTGCGTCTGTGTGCGTCTGCGTGTGTGACGACAGAAGTTGTCGAGGCGTTTGAGAGTGAAGGCATAGACTGTAGCGAGTCGCTAGACAGTACGCATCGATAGAGAGTAGTGAGACTGCAAATAGTGCGGACTGAGAGTGTTATAGCGAATAGTGAGTGAGAGTGTATAAATTTCACGAAAGCTTTAATATTTTTGTCATCGGGAATTTAAAAGACAAAATGTCCCAATGTAAAATTCCGTAAATGAGGGACACCCAATGACGAGTGAACAAGTGTACAATTCAAGTATATGAATCAGATAGTACTCTAAATTTTTTTGAGTGTCAGCATTCCTCTTCTCTCATTGATAGGAGCAACATGGAGGAGTTACCCAAAGCTGGAGGGTCTAAAGTATTGGATTCAGTGAAAATAGACTTCATTTCTGAACTTCCAGTCGAAATTTCTCAATTGATTTTACGTAAATTGGATCCGACGTCTTTATTTTATGCAGTGCGAGTATCATCTAAATGGAAGAAAGTTTTGAAATCTGACAAAATTCTCGTAGAAACTGTCAATGACCACAACTACTTAAATGGATGTTACCTCTATAAACGAATCTATGGTCATATTAAATGGACACGTGCGATTACATCGTAAGAAATAATATTTTTATCATCGCTGTATTCAGACTTTTATTCAGTTAATCTCTGTTTTCATGAACTTCATTTAAAACCATAAAAAATATCCTTATATTAATTCTACAAAATTGGGGACTCTTTCGAGATTGAACCGACAGACTCCTACACTACTACTAACAATAAGTTCGTTTTTTTCAAAAATGCTTTCGTATTGCGTGGCGTGTGAGAAAGCAAGCGTTCAAAGTTCAATAAAACGAAAAAAAATCGTATAGCAAGTTTTAAGGTGTCGTTGCACAGAGCAAATCTCAATCTTCAAGAGCACGATAAATTTAGCTAGGAATAAAATTTTACAGTGTTTTTACATACGTGTGAATTTTTACGATTATTTTTTAAAGAAAAGAACATTTTACCACTTGCTACGTTGGCAGTAAAACGAATTTAGAGCAAAATAAGATCTAGCAGGATGTTATTTGATTCTTTTTTTTACAAAGTTGTAACAGTTGTAAAAATGTCGACAATTTTTCGTTTAAATCGTGGAGTGAAACTGACTCTGTGAAAATAGTTCGTATCTGCCAGAATGATGATGGTCGTGAAACTTTCTTTGAAAAAACAAAACATTTCACAAAACGCTACGTACATTTTGCTTTTTTTTTTTTGTATTCTACGTGCAAATATTAAATACAATATTATTTATTTTCAACTTCCATATGCGCGTTCAGTTTTGCCCATTTACTGTACACAGTATTATATTATTAGTAGACAGCGCTAGATTTTTACGTACAAAAATATTTAATGTTATATTATAAATCTCCAAACAAATTCAATTTATCGATCGTTCAGAAAAACACGAACTTGCACAAAGAGCTGCAATAATTGGAGCATTCTGTTGCATAACAATAATAATCGTTCATTTTGTATGTTAATTCCAGTTAAATACCCTCGAAAAAGAAAAAGTCTGCGGATCAAACGGAATGACTTATCCCAACGAATGCTCCTTGAAGGCTGCCTCCTGCACTTCTCAAACTGAAATCACCGTCAGTTACATGGGTGACTGTGGTAAGTTCTCTGTCTAATTTACAGTCATGTTCTCTGTCATCCGTACGTTCGAGCAAAGTGCAAAATTTAATGGCGCGAAAGGAAGACGAATTCGCTGAGTAAAGGATTCAAGGAGGATCCTATCGGGAACACATGAGGAGAACGTGAATGTTTTCAGAGCTTTGCGCGAGGATCGAGTGTGATCACGAGGCTCATTGCATGGCTGGCGTCTGCGTGTGTCCGGACGAGTGTCCTGAGAGCACGGGGGAACCAGTGTGCGGCAGCGATACCAAGACGTACCCATCGGAGTGCGAATTGCAGAAGGCAGCTTGCGGAAGGGATCCTAAATTGCCAGTCTTGCACGTCATATTCTACGGCGATTGCGGCGAACGATATGCTGTTGCAGCACTCAGTAAGCCGCTCATCTCTCTTTCCGTGATTTAACCGCATTCTTTTCCTTTGTTTTTGTAAACGAAATGATTGTAACTTGAAAATTATTAAAAATCGCCATTGAAACTACTGTTAAAGTGTTGTTTAAATTAAAATTGTTTTGTGGTATTGGGGAAATTAAAAAGCAAAGTTAAAATAAAAATTACAAATTACTCCGAAAAGATGATTGATACTCGATCAATTGGAATACAAGATTTCAAGTGAAAAATGTAAAAAAAAAAAAAAAAAAGGTTCGATCGACCAGTGAACACCGAGGAAACTTGCGCGACTAACGTAACTGCTTGTTGTATCATTCGCTGCCAGCCAGCTCTCGGATATTAACCGCTAACGAAACTAACTATCTAACGACGTCTTCTGTAACGGCTTTAACTACTCTAACCGTCCCTTAACCGCTTCTAATAGCCACGATGTCGACGCCTGCGGTGGTTCGATTGGCTACCACCGCGGTTGACGTGACCAGCACTCAGGTACGCGAGGCATGCAAGAACATTAACTGCGACTTCGAGGCGACCTGCGAGCTAGGGCCGGACGACTATCCGAGGTGCAGCTGCAAGTTCGACTGCGCTTCTATTTCCCAGGAAAATATGCGGCCGGTTTGCGGCAGCGATCTGAGAACCTATTCGTCCCTCTGCGCAATGAAAATGGAGGCCTGTCAGAGGCAGCAAGAGCTAAGACCTAGACCCCTCGAGCTTTGCCAAGGTTCGCAGCAGCAGCAGCTTGCGCAATTCGAGTCAATTCGCTGTATAATCACCTCGATCACCTCCGTTCCTCTAGCTACTCCACCAATAGCTCTGCTTTGCTCTCTAGTTATATACTCGCAAGCGGCGTAGCTTAGTTTGCTTTCGGAATATTTTCACATCTTTTGCTTTTTTCGTTTCTCGTATGCGCAGATGTCTTCCTCGTCTTTGATCGCAGTTTAAGTTAAGTGTTAGGTCGAGTCATAAGTAACTTCCGCCTTTTTATCAGACATTTATTTTGCTTTCATTAAATAACAAAGTTATATTAATTTATTATGTATTCACCACTATTATGTACGACCTTCTCCCATCTTCCTGACAGCTCCTTCATCAATTCCTTCCTCGTAAAATGTGGTTGGTTTGGACTGGAAGAAATTTTCGACAGCCTGTGACTGACTTGCTCTTCAGAATTGATGGTTTTTCCATTCAAACAGTTTTGCAGGGAACAGAAAAGGTGGTCGTCTGTTGGGGCAAGGTCTGGGGAATAAAATGGATGTAGTAAAGCTGACCATTTAAGAATTTTTTCTTGAGTCGCCCTTGCTGTATGTGGTCACGCGTTGTCGTGTAAAAGAATGATGTTTTTGCGATTAATGGGTGCGAGACGCTTTTCACAGAGTTTTTCTTTCACTCTTTGCAGCTGCTGAACGTATGTATCCGAGGTAATCGTTAAATTTGAGTTCAAAAACTCATGATGAATCTAACCTCGATAATCCTACCATGTACACAATAAAATCTTTTTTCCATGGATGTTTAGGTTAGGTTAGGTTTAGGTTAGGTTTAGGTTAGGTCTTTTACCCATTTTTCATCACCTGTTATAATCCTGTCTAAAAAAGGCTGGGCTTTTACCCGTGATAGTAGCGATTCACATGCGATCATTTTTATTCCGTTCTGAGATTGTGAAGTACCCATACTCCTAACTTGCTGATTTTCCCTAATTTCTCCAGGTGGCGGCAAACATTGATTGTGATGTATTCAACCTTCCTGCTACATCTCTTGTTGATTGATTTTGCTCCAATGTTGCCTTTAAAAGGTTGTCGTCAAGGTCGCAAAAACGTCCCGCCTCTCGGTTCGTCCTTTTTAAAATCCGTATCTCCAGAACGGAATTTGACAAACCAACTTCTAGCTGCCCGATCGCTCATTAGACCTTTACCGTATATTCTGCGTATTTTCCCAGCTGTCGCCTTGGCACTATTGCATTGTTTAAATTCCCAAAGCATCACATGACGAATATGTACTATTTTAATCTCCATTTTAGGGGTTATGACTAACTGAACTCTTATCTATAGTGAAAGCAAAAACTCGTCTGTCCCGGTGACTCATAATGGGTAAATACAAACATGGATTCTATCTAGCTGTGTCGGAAGTTACTTATGACTCGACCTTGTAATTAGCTCGTGAGTTTATTTTTTCCCCGTACATTTTTGTGTAACTGTAAAGTCGCTCTTTTAGCTATCTTTCGTAAACGAATTTCGTAAATTTGAATTGTAATTCGGACGAAACTCCTGGTCCAGGTATGGAGGTGAAACCGTGCAACGGTGATCCCCCGTTGGTGGACGCCGACGGAAAGGAATACGACTGCGGCAACGGGCCAGAACGACGAGACTGCCCGAGCAACAGCTATTGCCATCAGACGACGCGATTGGCTCGATGTTGCAGGAAAGGTCAGTTGCTTCGACGTCTCCACGCTTCTAACAAAAATCCCTCCGAACGCGTTTCATTTCGTTCGACGATTAACAATAAATAATTTGCGATTTGCGAAATAGAATATCGTACCGTGTGGTAAGGAAGGTTAAACGTAAATTATTGATTGTCCAGCGCAAGGGACGCAAGTGGTGAAGTGTTCGGACTCGTGGCACGGCTGCTGCCCGGATGGCAAAACGGCGGCACGCGGACCCAATGGCGCAGGTTGCCCGAGTTTGTGCAACTGCAACAGGTTAGGCAGTGTTTCTGACACCTGCAACCCGGAGACCGGGCAATGCGAGTGCAAACCTGGCGTGGGTGGTCTGAAATGCGACAGGTGCATGCCTGGCTACTGGGGCTTGCCGAAAATCAGCGAGGGACATCCAGGATGCATACGTAAGGACGATCGAAACCACCCGTGTTTCACGGATTTACCGCGAGATGGCGATTATTTTCTCTTTTCTCGAAAGTTTCGCCGATTCGTGAAATTCAGTTTATCGATAGAATGTTCGATCGATTCGTCAATGGATTGCCATCCGAATGTTCCAGCGTGCGGCTGCTCGCTCTTTGGCTCCGTCAGAGAGGACTGCGAACAGATGACAGGTCGCTGCGTCTGCAAGAACAACATCCGCGGCCAGAAATGTGTCATTTGCACCGATCACAACCAGATATTGACACCGAGCGGGTGTTACTCAGGTACCACGCGGAAGAAAAGTAGTTCACCCCATTTAGAGTGTACTTCGAGATCGACTTCCACCGTAGAAAGTTGATTTCTCCGAAATCGTTGATATTCAAAGTTCGAATAATACCCAAATACCTCCCGAATAAAATTCCTTCGACCGAAAGTGGCAAGCCACGGCAATTCTCGTATTCCAATCGAGCAACTTCCCATCGATCGGCTTAACGCTTTTGTTCTCTCTCTGGTTGCAGCCGACACCATACCGCCGATACCGACGTCTTGCAACGAGCTGGAATGCTATTCCGGCGGCCAGTGTTCGGAGATCGGTGGTCCGCACTGTGTTTGTCCGTCGTCCTGTCCATCGGACATACCGTCCGTGCCGGTTTGCGGTAGCGACGGACAGACGTACGACAACGAGTGCGAGCTCAGGCTGTACGCTTGTCGTCATCAGGCAGACGTGGTCACGCAGGCCTTCGGCCACTGCAGAGGTGGGTTCACTGAACGTACGCCGTACAGGCCGCCTTATATTCTCCATTACTAAACTAAACTAACCATCGGGAGAGCACTTTTCGCACGTTGGATCGCCTAACCGGCAGCGCCTAACACAGGGCATAGGTTCCTGTCTGTGAGAACGCCTAACCTGGTACACACCGTAGAGATCGGTCGGTCTTACCGATAACCTGGTACCGATAACGTAGCGTAGGAGAGAATTCTGTCAATTTAGCTAATTTTCAGAAACGTTCGGTTCGTACGGAAGCGAGGAACCTCTAGGGGAAAGAGCGATAAGTCGTATCTTCTGTGAAGGATCAACAGGAACATATATCTTATCACGTTTCTTCGTCTATACTTCGAAGCATAATTTACGACTAACGATAACGATGCGTCTGTTTGTAAGAGATTAAGTGACGAGCAGCGAATGCATATAGTAATCAAGAAACGTTAGACAGACGAGAAGAGAAGGATTGTTTATGGTAACGATTTCGAGGGTTCACGAGTTTTAACAGTAGTTTTTAATTAAGGACAAGCAGATTATCTAAAAGTTTGAGCTTCAAATAGGGAATTTAACGATGCAATTTAACCATCTCGCAGAGTCTTGATAGATACTAGGACTAACCTAGTCTAGCCTGTTCCTTTGTATCCATTACGTGATAATAAACTTATCAAATTTCTACTAATATGTATACATATATGTTTATAACCCCTTTACACCCGAAGCGCTTGCACCTACGCTACTTTGCTTGCTTTCTTCTTGCGACTAACTGTTGCAATCGTCGTCATCTTTAAAAAAAAAAAAAAAGAAACAGAAAAAAAAATAAGAGAAAACTAAACGATCGATCAACGATTTAACAAGAAAGAAAGCAAAGTGAGTATAATTATTCACAACGAACGTGTGAACAGATGACAAATTTGCTCGTTCGTTCTCTCTCGTCGATTTCTTTCTTCTCTCTTCCTTTTTTCTTTTCACTTCTCGATCGAGTTTGTTTAAACGAAAACAGGGAATTGAAAGGCAGGAAAGATCGAGCCAGCTACGTGAATTCCGCGGAATTCTCTTTATCTCAGGGGTACGGTATCTCACTCGTAGGTAAATTCCGGGAAAGTTGGTGACGTTAACTCGCGAAACTAAAGCGCCAAAGGTGGATTTAACTAAATCACCGTCGACTTCGGAGCGAAGTCTCGTCTTAAGTGGTCCCTGTGAGATATGCCCGGCCCGGAAACCTTAAGAAACGGTAACGAAACGTCTCCGTCCCAAGACCGTTAAGCACAGCTCCGCCATCCAAATAAATTAGCCCGCGATAGATTTAAAGTTCGTTCGAAACTTCCAACGAATGCAGTATCGACTGCTTTTTGATACCGTTTGTATTTCCCCCTTCCATAAATTCACCGTTCAGGGATTCGATCGCCGTCGACCGTCGCGATAAATCTAGCCAAAAGAACAAGTACTCTCTTTGCATCCCCTCCCGACGTCTGCCTCTTCAAACTCTTTTGTCTTTCGTTCCTTTGAACTCGCCTCGTTAACTCGCGCGAACGTGTCGCTAGTTAGATAGTTAAAAACGCGAGAAACGAAATTTACCGAGTACGAAGGAAGAGACAATATCCCGAGTCGATTTCACAGTACAGGAACGCAGAAAATCGTTCCATCAACATAAATATCGCGGAGTTTGAAAATATCGTCGGACCATCGTGCACGCGTGGTCGATAGACTCGAACGAGGCAGCGTGTCTCGGCGAAGAAGAAGAAGAAGAAGAAGAAGACGGAGAAAAGCACCCGCAGCTGTCGCCCCGAAGTATTCCACATTCACTGACAAAGTTCCCGGAAACGTCGGAATCTATTAAAGTCTCCTCCCGTAGAGGTCCCGTAACCTCTCACCCCTCATTTTCGATTGCTCAGCCCTCCCCCCCTCGAAGCCCCACCTCCGTCAGCAACGTCGCCCTGGCCCCTCTCTCTCTTCTCTCTTCGCTGAAAGTCAATCTCTTAAAAAGTTCTTTTTCCTCGGAACTCGTCCTACGGAGTCAAACATAAATCAGATTACTTCGAGTACGCGAACCACCCCCTCACCCGCCTCGCCCTTCCTCGCCGCTGCGACCGTGTTTTATATCGAGAGCGCGGGGCCTCCTTTTCACGGACTGCCGTTTTCTCTCGTCGCCGTTTTTCCCCCTTCGTCCGCGCACGCTACGCACTAGCATTTTGCAAACGAACGAACAAACGAACGAACGGAACGTGGAACTGTGCACGGTAGACGCCACATACAGCTCCGTGAATATTGCATATCGCAATTTCTTCGATGTAGCTCGCGTGATCTCTTGGCAGCACCGGAGGCAGAACAGATATCCCCGTTTACGTGACGCGAGGGTTTGTTAAGGGTGCGTTTGATCGATGTGGCGGACGAGAAGAGTCGGGGCCGATTAATTATTTCGTTCTCGTTCGACCGAACGGTCGAAGAAATGATCTCGTACGAATGATTCGTTTCATGATTCGCGATTCGTTTGTTTCGCACTTGCGAGTTAACCTTCCCATCAGTTTGTTCCAATTTTAAGAAAACTCGACTTCGAGTGCTCCTCGTGGAACTTGTCTCGCGCTTGTTTCGTCGTCGTGGTACGTACATTTAAAGGAGAAGACGTCGAGAGTATTTAAACGAGCCGTGATCGACGAGGGACTCGCGGGACGTCTTGCGATACGCGATTATACAATGCGAGCTCGTTCACCTTTGAACTCGTTAGCGGCAATTGTTCGTTCGCGGGATCGTTAACGATTCCGCGAAAGAAACAAACGCGAAGCGCCCCGCTGCAAGTAGCTGCGCGACTCCACCTGTTCTCACCCTTCGACCCCCTCCCCCCTCCGCCTGTTCGAATTCTCGACTTCATGAAAAATTCCACGCTTTCAGCAGATAAATACGAGGCTAATACCACTCCGGGTTCTTCGGTACTCTTTGTAAAATAAACAGGGAAGGGAATGAAATAATGGAAGAGCGCAAACGGCAACGTCGATAGAGCCGGCCCCCTCGTCGATGAAAAGGCCAATCGTCGAAGCCGATCGGGAAAAAGAAATTCTCTCTCTCTCCCTCTCTCTCTCTCGGTTCGTAAATGTCAACTCGTATTTCCCGTCAGATTTTCCTCTCCGCCAATCGTCGGACTCTTAAATTGACTAAATCTACTCCCCTCGCCCACCCTTCAGCCCCACCCCGCGTCCCGATTTTCCCGAAGCAGAAAATATTTCCATCGGAGGGGGACCGCTGTGCAACGCGAGCGAGGGAGAAGCGAGCTTCGTTGTCGGTTTGTCTCGCAGTCGATAAAAAAGTTGATTATATCGAGAGGAATACGATCGGCGCAGCTTTACGGAAGGGGTAAACGTATAAAAACCGAGAGTGGAAAAAAAATAATGGAGAGAGAGAGAGAGAGAGAGAGAGAGAGAGAGAGAGAGGGTACAGCGAAAGTCGTCAATGTGAAATAATAGGAAGCAACGCTGCAATTGGAAAGTAATTAAAATCCCATCAAGCTGTCTTCCGTTTCTGTTGTCCACTCAGAGTTCCTGCTCTCCGTGGAATTAACTATCCGCTTTTTATCATTTAGAAAAAATTCACAATGCAGTTCCCGCCGGGTTTCTCTGTATACGTTCGAACGCTCGTCATGTTGAAATCGCTTCGCCGCGCGGTCTGCGAAACTATCGCGGATTCCAATGGAACTGGTCGTATCGATGCGATTCGTTGCTCGTCCAAGACGCGTTTCTCCTCCGACTTATTGCTGCGAACGAAAGCGAACGGCGAGTGAAAAATTGTGGAACTTGTTGGTGAAATTTTCAGACGATCCGATGGTGAACACGGACTTCCCCGTTAAAAGGTACACGGCGGTGCAGTACACGCAGCCAGCGGCCGCCATTTCCCCGCTATCGAAATCCACGAGGCATCTGTTGGTGCCGGAACCGGATCCACGCTACTATTACACCCACAGGGCGCATCAAGAAACCATCACGATCGACAGGGACAATTTAAAGCACGGTAAAAATCGGAGCCGAAATTTCATTCTACTCCGGCTCGTGGCGATATTTCATTCGATGTTACGTACACGTAGCGGCCACCGCGGCTACGAAATCCAATCTCCGTCGCGCCATCTTACATTTCGTTTTAAGACGAACTTACGCGTTCCTCCCTTGAATTTCATTCTTCCGAATCGCCGTAATCTGCCTGCATCTACGAACGTGTCGACCCGATAACGAAATATCGATATTCCCGGGGAATTGGAGTCAGATTTAACGGAACGAACCTGCACGCGCCATTTTTATCGGCAGAGTCGGCAATCGTTTCGGAGATTCGAAGCTTTCAGCGACCATTGTGCCATTCGATAACGTTCGCGGCGTAATTAATATAATTGGAAATAGCGTTGAGATAAATGCCAAGAATTTACGTGTCTGCGCATTCGTCGTGCTTCTCTGTGTATGCGTGTACATGTTTGCCTGTGTGTCGCTTCGATTCGTGCCTCCTCGCGGCGATTAATTCCGGATCGGTTCAACGTTTGACGATCGGATCGATATCACTCGAAGAGCAACGTCCGCAGTAGAAGCGCCGTTTTCCTCCGATCAGATCCGATCGATCGGACGTCCATTTGATTCATTCGATCGGTTTTGTTCCCTAGGTGTGGCGGCGGCGTACAGACCAACCCCAGCGACGATTCGCGTGGTCACCGCGTTGCTCGGCGACCTCTGCACCGACGACAAGGATTGCACCATTCCCAACAGCGAGTGCTCGAACGGCGGCTGCATTTGCTCGGAAGGATACGCGGAAACCAGCGACAGGCAGGAGTGTTTCGGTAATTGTTTCCACTTTGTCCATTCGGCACTGCGTTCATGCAAAATTTTCAAGTTTATTCGATCGTGTTTCTTCCTTTAACCCTTTCGTTACGAGCATCCGTTGCAGCAATCACACATTTTCCATTTTTTTCTTTTTTTCTATTCAACAGTGGAATATTTGCAAGATAAGAAATTATTGTGATGAAAAAATCTTTCTTAATCGAAAAGATCGGCTGTAACTGTTAATCTCTTAAAAATTCAAGGTTAAATTTTTGCTTGAAAAATTGAAGTTTATTTTTTGAAAATGTAACTTTCTAGGCCCTTGTCAGAATGTTACCTTTACCAGGAAATTAAAAAAAGATTCTACTTCTAAGTAAACAAAAAGGCTTTTAATCTTCCTTAAACAATAGTGTGATCTTTGCGTGAAAGATTCTGCATTCTGAAGAGAATGCGGAAGAAATTAAGAAATGAAGTGCGATTCGAGGGAAAAAAGGGGGGGAAAGGACCGGTTTATTTTTCTGGCCTTCGCCGGAGAACTCGCGCCGTTTGACGACCAGAAAGAGAAGAATCTAATTGACCTGTTTCCAGCTAATTACGTGCCTGTTACGCCGACCGAAGAATTCCGTGCTTGCCTGTCGTATCCGTGTCACCCGACGTCGACGTGCCTCGATCTGCCGAGCGCGACGTTCGCTTGCATCTGTCATTCAAATTACACCGGTCTATTATGCGACGAGGAGATCAACAAAAGGGATTACGAGGTGCCGTCGTTCGACGGCAAAAGCTACGTCAGGATGAACAGATTGAAGGCTTACCACAAGTTCAGCGTCGAGGTTGAGTTCAAGACGTACGCTGACAACGGGATTATACTTTACAACCAACAGAAGAGCGATGGCACCGGGGATTTCGTCTCGTTAGCCATCGTCGACGGGTCTGTACTTGTTATCTCCCGAATTAGTATCGCGCGGTTGGTTGCTACTAATAATATCTTGACGGACGTTATTCCTGAAAAGTTTTCCAATTTTATTACCGAGACAATGGATTGCTTTCAACTCGAGGAATTATTTAGAGTTTCCTTTTTCTCCTTTCTTTGCAGACACGTGCAATTTCGATACAATTTAGGAAACGGTCCTGTCATCCTGTCCTCCCCTGAAAGAGTCACCATGAAAACATTCCATCGAGTCGCGGCGAAGAGATACCACAAAGACGGCGTTCTGATTTTCAACGACGGGGAGGACGTCGCCGGTCAAAGCCAAGGGATGCTGAAATCCCTCGATCTGAATCAAGACACGTTTGTCGGAAATATGCCAACCAATTACTCCAAGTGAGTAATTTCTCTCCAAACTGACTGACTTCTTCTTCATTCTGAGAAACAGAATTCGGTAACAATCTCTCTGTCAAACAATTTAACAACACCCTCTATCCGTGCAGGGTTTACGACAACATCGGCACCAACCACGGTTTCCTGGGTTGCATACGAAAACTAAAGATCAATCGGAACTTCGTCGATCTCCACGTGGGCCGGAACAAGGAGATCTTGGAGACTTACCGCGTGAAAGAGTGCGGGGAGAACGCGTGCGCCAATCTGCCATGTCAGAACGGTGCAACGTGTCAGCCGATCTTCGAGGAGGACCGGTGCAACGGCCGCGAGTGCAGAAGAATCCAGAAACGGGGGAAGGGCAAGAACAAGAACGGGGTGAACATCGTGAGGTGCGAAGGGAGCCATTGCACCTCGATCGATCAACGGAGATCGAAGAAAAACGCGAAGAAACGTTACGACGTCGATTACGAGGCCAGTTTCGAGCATGGCAACTACGCGGTGGAGCAATTCGAACCGCCTGATTACAGATGCATCTGTCCACCGCAGTTCACCGGTAGAAACTGCGAGGAATCCTTGGATCCTTGTATAGGCGAACCTTGTCAGCACGGAGCCACCTGCGACATCCTGCCGCAAGGCGGTTACGTGTGCAAGTGTCCACCAGGCAGAACTGGAGAGCATTGCGAGAACCGTGAGTAAAAAATTAATTAGATATTTTATCGGTACGTTAACTCGTTGAGAACCAACTAGCCGCAATGTTGTAAGTACTTTTTAAATTTTTATTTGAAACATTAGAAAATATAAAGTTACAAAATATGTAGGAATCCTGTCGGTTCGATCCCGGACGAACTGCCAATTTTGTGGGAATAAAATAATGCCAATGGGATGTTACGAGGTTTCATTAAATAGACATTAACAGAATAAAAGTCCAAGCAGAAATCATACTTATTTCTTATCATTGACATATTCATCTAGGTATAAGTTCGAAATATAGATCGTACATAACATCTTCTGCGAACACCCCTCCAGTGATTATTCGGTTTCTTCGTTTAAGGTTAATTTGTTCATGAATGATTCCAGTTGGTTTGATAGGACACTTCTGCAAGATAAGTAAACTTGCAGCCATTTACATGATACTTGTCCTACACGTAACAAAGATATCATATCCAAATAACTTAAAATCAGTTGAGAAATTTCTAGTGGAAGTTCGGCAAGGAAGTCCACTTTCCCTTGCTTCGACGTTCTTTTCGCGCAACGGTAATCCTTCTTGTCCATGTTGTCACTATTAATGTCAGAACAGGAACACTAACACTCCGAAAAAATTTAAAGTATCATATAGGGACTCATATACATACCTGGATTGTACACTTGTTCACTCGTTATTGGGTCTCCTGGTTCAGGACTGGGCCAATCTTGTACGAATATTGGTATATACGTATATATTTTACGTAATAAACGTACTTATATATTATATATATATATTTGTCGATGACAAAAATATTAAAGCTCTCGTGAAATTTATACACTCTCACTCACTATTCGCTATAATACTCTCAGTCCGTACTCTCTGCAATCTCACTACTCTCTATCGATGCGTACTCTCCAACGACTCGGTACTGTCTATCTCTTCACTTTCAAACGTCTCGCACACAAACGCAATCATTCCTTAATATTTTCCTAGACCTGAACGGCTAAACAAACATTCCCAGGGCTAGCTTTTATCACGACAATTGCAAACGCAGGGGACAAATTGCCTCGCTCTTTAGCCGGAGCAAATTATGACTCAGGTTTCCTCGAAAGTTATAAATAGAAATTTATAAAATTATGAAAGATAGGTAACAGATGGAAAGTACTAAAGAGAAAAATTTGGAATTTCCTTTCATAGTGTCAAACGCTTAACTACGTGAAAGAGCTGATTCTTAACGAGTTAAAATTAATAACGCTTCACCTCCGTAACGGGCAGAGTTTCCTCGTCGAATAATTGTTGTTGTTGATTTAATTACAGTCGACGCTGAATTAACGGAACTACTGATACCGGAAATGTCTGGCGACGGGTTTCTGGAACTGCCGTGCTTGGAGGGTGTAGCGAAAGCGTTCTCCATCGAGTTATGGTTCCTCACGCACGCCAGCGACGGTTTGCTACTTTACAATGGCCAATTGAACAACGGACGCGGTGATTTCATTAGTCTGAATTTAGTCCAAGGCAAACTGGAGTTTAGATTCAATCTTGGAAGTGGTATCGCCAATATTACTTCCCCGGACCCGGTTACTCTCGATACGTGGCATTGTGTTCGCATCAGCAGGCTTGGCAGAGAAGGCGTTCTCCAATTGGACGACGGAACGGTTGCCAGAGGACTATCCGGAAGTCCATTAACCGAGCTCAATCTGGAAATGCCTCTTTACGTCGGCGGTGTTAAGTGAGTTTCGAAACAGTTCCTCCTCTTTCGTTCGAATGAAAATGTACGTATATTTTCGATAAGAGGCAGCAGCATACATTCCTTGAAATTATAGACACTGGCGAGAGGTTCATCGACTTGCCGGAGCTTGGACTGGATTGGTAGGTGCGGTGCAGAGATTAATGGTAAATGGGAAAACTTACCAGAATCTGGCCGTCAACGTTACTCAACACAACACGGAAATCTACGATGGTTTACCGTGTCCCAGCAACGAGAATCCCTGTCACAATGGCGGAGTTTGTCTGCCTCTGCTAAACAGCTATCTGTGCAAATGCGCTACCGGTTACAATGGCCTTCATTGCGAATTTTGTAAGTATCGTTTGCTACACGTTGCGTGGACGAAATGAACTAGTACCAGTAGTAACAAGTGGACTGTGGATTTTTGTGTAATACAGAAAACATATTTCATCAGTTGATGAAGAAATTTTGTGCTGCTTTGACTGATAACAAAATCAAACGAGAAAGCAGTTTTCAATTGAAATTAATTCTTTTTTTAAACCAACACTGGTATTTTATGATTATCATCATGTTTTCAAAAATATTGCATTAACCAATACAATATTGGATTAACCAATCAAGTATTTCATATTAGGAGACCTCACCCTACGCAAGGATGTACGAAATATCTAAAGTGGAGTACTCGTTATATAAAAATTCGCGGTCCAGCAACAAGTAGTAATTGACTTTGTATTAAAAAAATGTCTCTCTCTTTCTCGGTACCTCTAGTCATGGGCTACGACGTATCCACGGAATTATCGGACAGACCAGTGCGCTTCAAGGGCGACAATTTCTTGCAGTTTAGGCACCGGAATGGAAGAAGGTAAACGAAATTGATTAACGCGATCGGGAGGTGGGAAACGTTTTCTAAAAAGTTCTATCGCATAACTCCTAAGTCACTGCATCTAACACCTCTCAAGGTACTATTCCGAAATTAGGAGCACCAAGTTAGGTTGTTCAATAACGTTAGTAACGGTAGTAGACTAATTAGATCCTTCTTTCGATCAAAGTATCACTAACCTTTTTTGATTGTGTAACACCGACTAGTACTAACTCGACTAATACTACCCTCGGCGAGTACTTTGAGGAGTCCTACTCCGACTACGACTTGGAGGAGGATGTCGACTACGATTACGACAGTTACGATTACACGGAGTAAGTTTCTAGGAAGAATAGCTGTGGCGTACTCGTTTGAGGGAGAGATCTCGTTCTCTGTGCCTGTGTCACTGCCTGTATCTGCTACCCTGGCTCATTCCGAACTAGAGAGAATGTCAATATCATACCCTTCGAACCAAATCGGAGCAAATTTCGACATTCGTCGTTTCTCGAATCAACGTCTCTCTCATTCGAGAAAGGTGCTGACGATGGTCGACACACTTTAACGAATGAAAGAGCACGAATGAAAGATTTCAAAATTACACCCCACGAATCACAAGGTCACTAGGGTTGATATTGCACGATCTTTGTCCATTTCATAGCAATGTTTGCTTGTATGTATTGTTACGTGTTTGTTCTGTGGCACTGTAGCTCGATGTTTAGCACCGAGCACAGTGGACTATGAATTAACGAAAACGATATTTTAGGCGGAAAGGTCAGCAGTCGAATAAGTTCGAGCTGAGGTTGAGAACGACGCATCCGGACGGTTTGATCGCCTGGGTCGGAAGAGGGAAGATCGAACACCTCGTCTTGTCGTTGCACGGCGGCCAAGTTTTTCTTACGTACAAAACCAAGAGCGAGCAGATATCTCTGAATAGCAGGGTTTGTACTCGTTTTCTCAACTCGCTTGTTGCTACATAATTCAAACTGAACGAAGCTAACGTTAGTTACCATCGATCAATAAAATCGTCAGTAGACTGCGAAGTTCTTTTGCTCTTGCTGAATGTCATAAGAAGCGTTATAGCTCCAGATATGGGGTAGACTAAATATTTAACCCTTTGTCGAGTATGACTTTTATGTCGCACTCGGCATATTTAAATAAAAAAAAAAAAAGAAGAAAAAATGGATGTTTTGTGTATTTTTGTATTTTGAAATTCATTATGGACGTATAAAGAACTGTAGTCTCTTCACTAATCACTAGATTATCATTATTATTACTAGTAATAATAAAACAGTAATAATTTTATTATTATTATATTATTATTACTATTTTATTATTACTAGTAAATTAGTAAATTTATGCTATTATACTATGAAGTATTATCGATATTTCTTCCACGTAGGAGCGAGTGGACGACGGCGTGTTCCATTATATCAGAGCATCAAGAAGGCGGAGAGCGTCGATGATACAGATCGACGACTTCACTCCGGTGAAAGTATCGACAGAGGCCAGCCTGTTAACGACGAACGGCAAGCTGTTCGTCGGCGGGAAACCAGGCCATCGGGGCATCAAGGGCTGCGTGTCGGACTTCGTGGTGGACAAACGGCGTCTTCAGTTGAACAGGCGGAAGATCGAGTACTGTCACGACAACGATGT
Source organism: Melipona bicolor (assembly GCA_030673865.1). Classification (NCBI taxonomy): domain Eukaryota; kingdom Metazoa; phylum Arthropoda; class Insecta; order Hymenoptera; family Apidae; genus Melipona; species Melipona bicolor. Next base: position 5,880,922 of record JAHYIQ010000011.1, on the reverse strand, counting down.
ATGATAACGAATCCCGGAAACGACGATTGTCAACGTGACGTCGCCACTGGCCACGCTCGTCGACTGGACGACGCTTCTGTCCTCGACGAGTTAGCATCAGCCTAAAAACCGACGGAGACGAACGCGAAAGGAAATCGCTCGGTGGTGTTCGTTTCTGGATGAAACGGGAGGGAACGGGGACACAGACGGGGTGGCCGCCTCTGGATTCGCGATTCGTGAGGAGAACGAGGCGAAAATGGAAACGAGATGGCGGAAGGAAACTGAGCTCGAGCTCGATAAGGAGACACGTGATTCCTGCCAAAGCTGTGCGAGAGAATTGACGGGTGGAAAGGTTCGCAAAGGATCGTTCCGAAGGAAGGATAAATCGCAGATACGATAACACCGGCGAAGCTAACTTGTACATTTATTTTTCGTTCGGGATGTATAGTATAGTAGAGAAACAGAGGGCCGCGGCGTGAACGACGATAAGATAAGAGAGGAGTATCTCGCGTTGAATGTTGAACGTTCTCACATCTAAGGACAATAATATATTTTTAAGGTGACGAGGATTAAAATATATATACATATGAATACATACACGTATGTATAAAATTTATCGCGTATACGTATAAACTTGGGGGAGTTGGGAGAGGGGTGGAGCAATCTGGGGTTGAAGCTGAGGACAGGAACAGCGGGTCAAGGGGGATTTCCGGGGACAAAATAAGGGCAGAGAGAGAGCGGGCGTGAAAGCGGGATGAAACTCATCGATATTCGTTTAGACGTTACTCTGTAAGTTAAATATATCGAAGCACCTATAAATGTTTTACGATGCCAAGACTGATTAATGCGGGGGGGAAAAAAAGAAAGAGGGAGAATCGGGTGAGTTAGGATAAATAAATAAGGGAAAAAAAAAAATAGTTAAAAGAGAAAAAAAAAACAGAAAAAACAAAGCGATAAATCGGTGTTATGTTTGAGTGTTCGGTAGAGAGATTTTAAATGATTGTGCATTATCAGAATATAGAAGAATGTATTTTAAAGGACTTGTTGATTTACGCCAGTAGAGAAAAACGATAAAAGAGAAAAGAAAAAAAAAAAAAAGATGAAAAAGATGAACGAATAAAATATACATACGATATATACATGTACACACACGGAACACATGTAACACGCATAAATAAGAATTATACAAAGATAGATACGCCGTACAACGTTGTTTCTAGGCAAGCAAGGCTTTTTACAAATGCGCAAAGGAATAGATATATATATATATTGTATTATTATGATTATATTATATATATAAATATATATAAATATATATTATATATATGATACTATACGCAGATTACATTCCATATAACGGGACACTCGATGAAAATTTTACGATGGTACCATGGTGAATGTGTATCGTCGATCGGTGCCACGATCATCGATGTACCATTTACATTTCAATCCGGTACTAAAGAGAAAGAAACAGAAAAAAAGAAATGCATCGAGCTTGCCTCGAAGACACTCCATTTCCGTTCGACAATCCACAACCCACTTGCACCGAAATAGTTTCGCTACCCGATTCTAAAATGCTTACGAGCGTGACCACAGATTTCTTCTTCATATACAGGGTTCACGGGAACGCGCGCGCGGTCTACTGTGCGTTCGGCACAATTGTAAATGGATTAGAATCGAGGAGAGTAGAAGAGTCGAAGCTGCGTATGCATTGAACAGCCGAGAACGAAGTCTCGAATCGTTTCCATCGTGCGAGGAATTCCCTTTCGAATCGTCGAAATTCGATGGGAAATGTCATCCAAAGACGAATGGTTTTTCAATTCCTCGTGATTTTCAATTCTGATTGATTCTGTCGAGCACGGGAAACGATTCGAGCTCACGAGACGATGAGAAAAGAATAATAATAATAATAATAATAATGATAATGATAATATTAATAATAATAATAATTATAATATAATAATGTACCGCTTGCGTGTAATCGAATGATCAACGAGAAGGAGTGTCCGAATGAAAGCTGACGTATGGTTGAGGAAAAGAAAAGTGGATACCGTGCCGGGATATACTACTTGTAAATACAATTAACACGTGCTGATCTACGAGTTGATTATCTATCGTTTTACTATCGTTGTACTAAAGCTCGCGTGAGCGCAAGTCGGACCTAAAAATGGAAATCGTCAGAACGACCTAATTACAAATCGCAATGATTCATCGAAGCAAGCCTTTCTCGACGAATTGTTTCCTTTCTATTTTTTCAATTTCTTTCCCTCCGTCTATCGTAAACAAAAAAGAAAAAAAAAAGAAGAAAAAGAAGAAAAAGAAAAAGAAAAAAACAAAAGCAAAACAACGCCTGCGTCAACGTGTTCTTCCCCCCGCTCGTTAAGTCCGCGTTAACTATCGCGACGAAACGTCGAACAGAGCCTAAGTTCGAATAGTTGAGATGGCGACTGCCGATCCTCGGTCGCAGAAAGAGACGCTATCGAAGATTTTTCACGCGTGTGCTCGTCTCGTCGAGTATTTCCAGCGAGTTCCGATCGTTTCATTTGACTTTAAAACGAAAACGAAGCAAACTTAATCGTCACTTAAGCGTCGAGAACGAAGGAATTGTGTTGTTTCCAACGCATCGATTACGGAAGTAGTGTAGAACTTAAGCGCGGCACACGATACATATTTTTGACGTGCACAGTTACAACATACAAAAATATTATCACATTTACCTTGGCAATTATCGTTGTTATCGGCGTCATAAATAGCGATCACGTCCGTCTGGAAATAATCGACGTTGAGCACACGTCGCAATTAACGTGATTCTACGAAGAAAGCGAGCGTCCATCGACCAAATACTTTGCTCAGTTGTTTGAAAGAATCGCGTTAACGACATTCTCGATACCGGCGCTCGGCGATTTTCTTTTTAAACGTGTCTTTTCTTGGCATTGCGTTCGTTCGGAAAGTACACGCTTATATTATACAGTTTTTATATTTATAACGAGACCGCTTTTTCCCCCCCCTATCCTCGCGACTAATTAATAACGTCTGAAAGCAATCATATCTTTTTCGTATCTGTCGATCTGACGCGATCGGAAATTCCGCGCAAGAAGGGCAGTTGCTCGTTCTCGAACAATCGAAAGCCTTCGACGAAATGTTAAACGAAAATTGTTCCTCGTCAGCGAGAATTCGAATTGATCGCGAGCAATATATAACGTCACATATCCTTCCTCTTGAAATGTGATTCTTTGTATTCTTCCAATGAATATCGCTGTTATAACATATCGAAACGAATAATTGTGGCCAGTAACGTAATTCGTCTCCCGAGAGACGAGGAAGGGAAGAATGTTTCATTGTAACGAGAGTTAAAGAGAAAAAAAAGAGACGAAGGAAAAATCTACTTCGATCTTCAAACGTTGCTTTCGCGAATGTAATGCGTTTTTTATATATTATATATACATATATATATATACATATATATATATATCCACGGAGAAGAAAAGAGGAGAATTTAGATTCGAAACAAGTTACAATTGTATTACAATTTCTATCGGAAGCTGATCCATTTAAATTTGTAAGCGTCGAGAAGGAAATTCGTAGGTTTCGTTTATACGTGTAAGTTAATCACTAAGTTTCGACTTTTGTAATCGTTCTTTGCTACATATCGGAGGCGTTGCATCGTGCAAACGTACGTAAGAATAACAATGGGAGAGAGAGAGAGAGAGAGAGAGAGAGAGAGGGAAATATTCTAAAACTTTTTACGTTTTACTTAATACGTCGCGTGAACTGTCTTCTCATTGTCGATCGATGTTACCGAACCGCCGTACTTTCTTTCTTTGCGGTAAATTGCCCGTAAGCGATCGTCGTTTGCGCGTGTCGTTGTGAAAAATTGCAATGCACGCGACGCGCACGATCGACGAAAGGGTACAAAATCAGTAAAACCAAACGAAGGCTCGACGAAATGAGGAGCCTCACGATGAATCACGGGAACGGGAGCGCGTTCAAATAAGCAAACAAAGCAACGGAGCGAGGAAAAATTTCAATCCATGCCTGAGAATTACTGCCAACCTAGATAGAGATCACAGGATCGATGTTTTTCCCTCTAAAGCTTCCCTCGTCCCTAAGAAAATTACGAACCGCGGGTCGCGAAACTTCGCGAGACGAAACTGATTTATTTCGGGGCTTGCGGTTGCGCGTGCAACACCGCGCGTTCACTGTCGTTTATTTCTCGCGGAGAACACCTAATCGCAACGGAGCGATCGTCTGGAATTAGTTTTTTTACTTTGATACCGTCTTTACTGCGACCATTCGCCGTTCGCTGACCTAAAGTATTTGTGAGCTACACTACTCTGTATTACAAAAAAAGTAAGCGTTGTAAAGTGACTGTATATACAAATATAAATTATGCGATTATCTTGCGCGTCCTTCTCTCATTTTCCATCCCGTAGTATTTTACCCCGTAGAAAAGATTCGACCATCTCAAATTGCCCCGTTCAGATGATCACGGGAATTTATTCAAATCTACGGTCGATCGATTTTACATTAGATTTTTAATTCAATTGAAAATTTCGTCTAAATTCTAAACTCTAATAACATCAGTCGATAACAGAGTCGACTACGACTGTTCTCGAACAATTACAGTAACTGTGTCCGTTAATCGAGTTTACGCTGACAGACAGACGAAATTATCCGAGGGTTTAAGCAATTATCTGTCTCTGTAGAACGCGTTTCCGGTCAGTAACGATACTCGGATTCCGGGGGATTCCTCTTACGCTCGGATTCTCCGATTCCGAAAGTTGTCAAGATGTTGTAGATGACATTGACCTGCAGTAACACGATGGTGCCTACTCTGGAGATGTAGCCGGGGTCCGATCGATGTCGAGTTCGTGAGCTTCGCACTCCGTGAGACTGTCTATTCTGCGGACACGTGTACACGGTAACGTCAGCCTCCAATCCGTAGAACTTGATGTTAACGACGTCAAAGTAGCGGGACACGACAGCGGCGACTATAGATCTCATCCATCAAATTTAGAACTCGTCTATCCAGACGACGGGGATTACTGCAAACAGATATTTGCCCAAGTTCGTTATTTTACGATCAGAACTGAAAAACGTGTTATCCAAGTAAACGCGCAAACGTCGTATTATATACTTCGTTTAAACGTTTCTTGATCTTTCAAGATGTCGAAACAATCATTGGCTAAACAAAAATTATATTTATTCCTTTCATTTATTTCTTGCACGTTCGTCCGCACATTTATCTACTTGCTTCATCTATTGTCAGAACATTCTAATATATATTTTGCAAAATATTTCTTGTCGCCAAGATGTCAAGACGATTTAGTTAAATGAAAAATCATGTTTATATCTTACACTAGACAATGTGCAATATATGACAAAGTTATATTCCTTCTAAAACATTTCAAAATCTGTAAACGGACTATCAAAGTCCTCGCGGTTTTCCTCAAGCAACTGTCAGATTTGCAAATTTCCTGCCATTTACGCGATACATACGCCGCAGACAACAAAGATTCCGGATCCAAATAACGTAAAATCATTTGAGATACTTCCAAGGGAAGTTCGGCAATGAAATCCACTTTCACAGCCTGCGATGCTTCACAGTAACGCTCGAAGAATTCCATGTTGCTTCTGTCGGTGCTGGAACAGAAATTCTTTACCTGACTCGTATACCTGATTTATACCTGTTTTATACCTGGTTTATACCTGAATTGTACACTCGTCATTGGCTGTCCCCCCTCCGTTCAAGACTCGGCCAATTACGTACGAACATTGGTGTGTACATATGTGCATTCTTGTATTTTCATATTATGCTATATAATAATATAATATATAATATTAATTTACATATTTTATAATTTATAATTTATATTCTATATGTTATACATTATATTATATATACATTATATAAATAATATATAAAAATATATACATCCTTATATATTATACATATATCGTTGGGCATATTTCATCTTGCAGTTAGTCAAACCATCAAAAGTCCATGAAAAATTATGCCAACAGTTACAGCATACAGTCTGTACATTTAATTTGACTGTCATTACACAATATCAATCGAAGTTTTAAAGAAACATCGTGACATATTCGAAATATTGACATTTTGTTTGAAATCTGCTTCCCCTCACACCCATGATTGACTTAGCTGATTTAGATATTTCAATATTTTACCGTATTTTATTTTGGAACTGATTTAACAAGTCTTTATCTACAGAATTTCATCGATACACGATCGCTAGCCTAGCCACGCACTGAACAAAATCCAAGAGGTCGCAGTACCCCATATTCTTTCTGACATTTTCATCCGCGTTACTCGTGGTGAACGCTCTCTGCGATTCAGCAAAATTTTCTCCCGCCCCTCTCGCATTTTTGTACCGTCTTGCCGCGGTTTTTAAACGAGGATCAGACCGGCAAACACTCATCCATCGACACGAGACTTGCGCAGCGCGCAGCAGCGACTCAGGATCGAGCTTTCGTAGTATCAGCTGCGACATCTCTAGTGGAAGCTCGGAGATGAGGTCGAGCTTTCGTTCCGGGGACCGGATGGTACGGAAAAGTGACTTGATAGGCTTCATATCATCGAGCACGACGGACGAATCGATGAAAACGACGGGACTGTTGCACTGTTTCACACCGGCGTATGTCGCTAGTGACCGCGATCGACTCACTTTTTGTTTAGAGCGTAATTGTTTCGTTTATCGTTGAAAGATAAACGTTATCGTGCAGGTACTAATCATTCTGCCGCTGCATTTTCCTGTTTTTTTTATATTTATAGCGCGGAATAGAGAAAGTAATTCGTAAAATGTTTTCGAAACGACTCATTACGCGTATTTAAATTCCTAAGTCCGTTGTTCGTATCGCTTTCAGAAATTACATACATTACTCGTTATTATTACAAACACGCGTGTACAAGTTACGAAACGAAGACGACCAATTCGTGTTAACCAAAGTTAAATACGTACATATCGTAAAACGTGTAATTACACGATTAATAGCAATTTCGTTGCTGCGTAGAGTTCTCGACAATCCTCTAAATGAGTAACGAAACTAAACAAATTTCAATGGGATAACCAAGAACTGCGCTTATCACGCGAAAATTGCGCCACGTTGTACTTCCCACCATCGAAAAGAAACCAATAATAGATTCGTCGAAGTTATGAGGAATCTAATAGAAAAAAGACAAATTCCCGCCACCGATTCATTTGCCGGACCCGTTCGTCGTGACTTGGCCCCGATGCTCCCGTAATCGGCACAGTGTTTTCGACAGCCGATCGTTCTGCCGCGACAGCATCTCGATCTTCTCGCGATTCGAGATCAGTTGCTGCGTCATGTCTGCCACAGGGTCGTCCTCGGGCTTCAAAACGGCATCCCCTCGGCTCGTTTTAATCGTGCCGCCGTCGTTCGCGTCTCTGGCTCTCTCGTTCTCCCGCCCGATCGAGATCAGCGAATCGCGCAGCGACGCGATCTCCCGTTCAAGTCTCGCCACTGCTCCCTCGTAATCCTCCTTCATCTGAAACCGAAACGTAAAACTTCGTGTTTCACGGAACGGATTAAAGACGCACTTTGTTGCATTTCGTTACGTCACGAGACGTTATTCTGTGATTCCGCTACGGAGCCTGACAGTCGGAACGGTTGCCGCTGCAGCGGTTTCTAAAGGCGAATCTGGTAAATTCGTTAATCCGAAATTAGAACGGAAATCTCTGATTCGTCAAACAAACAAGTTGGGAAACTTCGCGGCGAACTTTATAGGCGGGCGAATCGAGGAAAAGTGCCGAAACTGGGACCAAGCTTTTGTCGACGTGGCAATAAACTTTCGAGCTTCGAGAGCCACAGGTAAATAAGGAAATTTCCCGAGGTAGGTGGTTTGCATGTAGGATTTTCAGCGTCGTTGTAAGCCTGTCCCTGTTACTCACGCCTTGTTCCAACGATCTTTGAAAATGTGTCTCTCCAATTGTGTTAAATTAGCTATTAGGTAACAGAAACAGCCGAAAGTAAACGAATACAAAGTTTTAACGATTTCACGCGAAATACAGAAACGTCATCACGATTGATTAATTAAAAAAAAAGAGAGAGAGATAGATATTTGTAGGAGATGATAATACGGCGAAATTAACAATCAACCGTAGTTGATCGTAAATCCCGGCAAACTCACGTATACACGTTGATTTAAACGAGCAGCAAATTAATTCACGGTAGCCTATACTAGGTATCGGCTTAAACAGCAAGCAATTTCTATCTTCTGTTGTATCATTAACGCATCATACACAGAGAGGCAGTTAACACCCTTAATTAATAACCGAACAGCTGGCGCAAATTGGTGAAACGAAGATTCGATGAACCTCGTTCGAAAATTAAGCGGTCTACGACACTCGTAAAGACGTAGACCGTTAAATCTGACAAAATTACCCGGGAACAATCTCCGCCGTTTATCCTACTTGCACCGTAACGTAATTTTGAAAATATAGCAAATACGTATGAGAAATTTTCACGCTCGTAATTCTGAGAGAAACACAGAATCTCGCGCTTTATATATTTATATATTTTTGCAAGTGCATAAAAATCGACAATGTTGAGAGCTCGGCGATAAGATCTACCTTAATCCGCTTTAAATGTAATTCCTGTACGTTTCATACGCATCTCCGCATAATACATTGCGCATATTCCGCATCTTTAAATTTCTCGCAAACGCACGGAAATCCGCGAGCCAGTAACAATCAACCGAGGTGCAATTTCGTGTCTCTCCCCCCTCGCTCGTATTTTTCCCCGGACCGCGATATCTCACGTGTATAGAAGTGTAATCAACGAGCACCATCCATCCGCTCTTCGATTTACTTCGAGCAAGATGAAATATCGTAATCGGACGGGCGAACCTCACCGATTCGTTCCGCTTGCACGATTCGTCCAGAAGTGCTCGGCAACGTCGTTCCGTCTCGAGATACGCATCACGGGTGTCGACGATTTCCTTTCGGAGTCCGATCACGGTCTTCTCCAGCTCCAATTTGCTCTCGGCCAGCGTAACCGCCTGACTTTGCAAAATGTTATTTTCGCCGGCTGCAATGAACGTTCGAAAAATAAGACTATCCGCCGCCACGGAATTCGGATCCACACTCTCTCTCTCTCTCTCTTTCTCTCTCTATTCGTTTCGTTCGTCGTACGAACGCCGCTTGTCAAATTTCGTTGGGAAATCTCGTTCCCCCGACAAAACAAGGAACGAATCTCTCGCGTTCCGATGCACGACACGGCCCTTTCTCCCGTGCCCCCCCCCCCCCTGTATAGTACTTTTTTTATACTTATCAAGCATCGACATCTGTCCGCGAATATTCTCCAGGGTTTCCTTCAACGTCTCGTTCCGTTCCTTCAGTGCTCCGCTCTCCCGTGCATCTCTTTCGCGCTCTTCCTCGGCTGAAAATCAATATTCGAGCAAACAGATCGCTCGGTCGAATCCCGACGTTAATTAATATCGCGTGAGATTTATCATGATTAGCAGCGGCGTAAGAATCGTCGATTGGCAAAGTGAGAGATTTCTGTGTTTCGTGACGATATTCGTCGCGGTGTTTCGTTTGAAATTGAAACTGGCATAACAAATGCAATGGCTCTTTGACTTTGGTATCAATGGACCTGGATAAAGAAGTTTAATTTTTCACCTTCAAAGGGTGATAATTAAAGGGAGGAAGAAGATAATTCTCTGGTTAAATTCTCTTTCACTGCGGTCTGATATCATACGTTGATTTTGATAAATAATAAATATTTATTCGTGCAGGCAACTGACGACTTCAAACGTCTCTTCCCGGGGAAAGTGTTGAAAGAGAAGAGAATCGTGGCAGAACGATGAAATAACCGATGTGGATTGATCATCGGGCTGCACGTTGAAACTTATTCCCCTACTTTCGGGGCTCGCGGACGAGAAACAGATCTGGCGTCCCTATTCACCGGACATACATAAATCGTTCTTGATCGATTACGAAACCGAGTCCACCTGACGGCGGTGTGCGCGGCGCGGCAGAAAAATTCCTCGATCGAATTTCCCGCGGGTTGTTCGACCACGATCGCTCCCATACGTACGTTCCGTGCAAATCAACGCTGGCCGTCGATTTGCTTCGCTGTTAGCCGCGATACCTGACACAGCCGTTGCAACGACCAAGTCTCAGAGCTGTTTAGAATTTAAGCGATAAAAGAGAGAATTTCCACTTAAAACCTATTCAAAGCGAGAACTCTTCTACAGAAAAGAATCAGAGAAAAAGAAGCATCGTTTGAAGATTGATGACAATCAGTAAAAGAAATATCTATTGTAGTTAGCCCTGCCATGAAGTGAGTCACAGGCCTCTATCCCATACAAAGAACTTATATACACTGTGGGATTAGTAAACTTTCTACCTGTAATCCAAAAGGGAGAGAATTGTCGCTTATCGTTTATGACAAGTCGTTTGCAAATGTTATAGCGAAAGCTAGGCCTGGAAATGATGTTCGTTTTAGCCGCACAAGTCTGGGACTTAAAATATTACGGTATGGTTGTGTTTATATACGTGAGTATGCGATTGACAAAGTAATTACATAGAGAGTATCAAGTTGTGAGAAAAAAAGTTTCAATATTTTTGTCATCGCCGTACTAGGTCTTTTATTCTGTTAATTCCTGTTTTAATAAACTTTATTTAAAACCAAGCTGGTAAAATATTTTTCTATCAATTCGTACAAAATTTCTCTTCCAAGATTGAACCGATAGAACACTGCAGTATGCAAAAACTAATGTCAAGTATGAATATGTGGGGAGGTTTGATTCACGAGACCAAGTTTGGTTTCTTTTTTATTTTATTTTGTCTGGAGCTTTTAGTTTACAAGTCTACTAGGCGTCGAGCTTCTTCTCATTTCTCCTGCTCACTTCGTCTTCGAGGAAACCTCGGTCCCTGTAGCTTTTCCTAATTGGCTAA